>CAWUFW010001304.1:1992500-2592500 GCA_963921515.1 Calotriton arnoldi | reverse complement strand
ACAGAATTATGTTTGGTTGGTGCAGTGGGGAATAGTGGCTTGTGGATTTTTAGTGCTACGAGGTCACAGCCTGTGACAGAAAGCACTGTGAAAGTGTAAGTCATTAATTTATTCTTGCAATACACACATTATAAGGTAGACTAATACTAACTGCAAAAATAGTTTTAGGATATTATGGAGCTTCTAAAATGTATATTTTAGTAATACTAGATCAAAAGTAATGCATTTTCTTTTTGCATAACTGTCCCTTTAACACCTCCGAGGTACTA
This sequence comes from Calotriton arnoldi, assembly GCA_963921515.1. Taxonomy (NCBI): domain Eukaryota; kingdom Metazoa; phylum Chordata; class Amphibia; order Caudata; family Salamandridae; genus Calotriton; species Calotriton arnoldi. The sequence goes on along the minus strand of CAWUFW010001304.1, from coordinate 2,592,231 downwards.
AGCGATTAAAAACATGCACTTTACAGCCCAGTTGTTAACTCTTCTTACTACCAGTAAAAAAAACAAAAAACAAATCTTTGCCATCACAAAGCAATTAAAGCCAGAACCGCTCCCAAGCACCATTTACATTTGCAGATTAACTCAAAACGCACATTTGCATTTCATTCAGGCAAGCAGGCATCCTGGAACGAAGGATTGTTTCACCTGCTGCCCAGTCTCTTCCTTTCACAGAACGGGAGACTCAATTCAGCTGAAGCATTTTAAGGTGCGGAATGAAGCGTCCCGGTTTTCAAGAGGAAGAGCACATGTTTTTGATTCCAGGCAGAAGTGAGGCCTGGAAATGCGCGACCCCCTTCCCAGGACTCCAGGGCCCCCCTGGGGGTCGCGCCCCACAGATTGAAGACCTCTGCCTTAAGGGGTGATATGTTCGCGCTTTACAAATAGGAATTATTATTATTATAGAGCATGATGCATGTGAGCCGGCCGGTACGTTGCTCATTCATTTGTAGCTAGTAATGTGATAATTGTAGTTGGACACAGCCTGGGAGCTGGGGAGAAATAAGTACACGGGTAGGAGAAAAACTGATGGTGCCTCAGCATTCGCTCTTCACAATCACTCATTACCCATCTCAGGCACATTTGTGAGTCATGGAAACTACAGCCATGTAAAACTATCATGAGGGTTATAGCAAATTGTATGAGGCGGTTGATTGTGTGTATATTATTAGAATTGGAGTCTCAATCTTTCCTACTTCTAAGAAGTTCACCTAGGTCCGTTCTAATTTAACTGCAAGTGGTCTACCATATAGATAACATACAATATAAACTGCAGAAAGAGTTAGGATATCAGCCCCCACCATATTTAAGTACTTGGTTGAAACTTATGTCCAATTAAGGTTGGTTGGGGTATCTTTACGCAGTAGTATTCCTTGTTCCTGACAGTTTTTTTAGTGGGGCTCTTGATTTACCCTTATTACTACGTCGCTTTTCAACAATCGTGTTCAAAATTTCTAGGGCAGCTCATTGATGTTGAGAGGCTTCATGTGATGTCCGGTATTCTTATCAGTGTCCTTAAGGGGTGGTTCTGCGTGGGTGGTTGTCTACTTGAGTTCTCATTAGAAGTGATAGGGGTGTTATCTCCATTTCTGGGCTTTCCAGAATGTCAGGATTGTTCTCTAGCTCCTCTGCATCATCATATTCTTCAGTTCTGCACTGCATCATCACCAGGATTATGGCTGGCTCTAGCAGGCTAGATCTCATGTCTAGTTGTCATCAGCATTGTTGCAGTGCTAGGAAGCAGAGTCTCTTCAGGATTGTGTCATTTTAAAAATCCACAAAGATATGGAACGAATAGCCATCAAAGTTGAAAGGTCCTTTGGGTTGTTTTGCAGGCACCAGGATTTTCCTTGCTTGTTTATGGTGAAGAAAACAGATTATAATCAGTCGACCCTTGATTTTTGAGTATGGTTAATGAGATAGGTCCTGATGCGCTCTCTGTATTTCTAATGTGCCCACAAATTTAATGTCAGTCAGGCAGAGTATAGCTGTGAGCAAAAAACCCCACCACGTCATAGATTTCCGATTTTTCAAGCACACTGTGGAAACATATGTTATCTCATCAGACTGTATCCTCCAGTACCTTTTTTCTCAGATGCCTCATTTCCTGGTCCCATTCTGGGAGTGCATCAATTAGATTTTCAGCATCTGACATCCTTTTGTTTATTGTGTCCAGTTTACAGTTGAAGGACGTTATTTCTGTACATATTGGGCAAATCTCCATAGAGATTACTCACCTATACACCTGTGTGAGTGGGTGTATAGGTGAGTAAGTGGGTGTGTAAGTAGCTGAATGGGGTTTGTGTGGCTCTGTGAGTGGCTGTATGGGTAAGCGACTAGCTGTATGAGTAGCTGTATGGTTGAGTGAGTGGGTGTGTGAGTGGCTCTATGGATGAGTGAGTGGTTGTGTGAGTACTTGTATGTGTGTGTGAATGGGTATGTGAGTGGTTGGCGGGTGTATCAGAGGTTGTATAGGGGTATGCATGGGTGTGTGAGTGGCTGTATGAGTGTATATGTAGGTGTGTGAGTAGCTGTGTGGGTGAGTAAGTGGCTGTGTGAGTGGTTGTATTGGTGAGTGAGTGGGTGTGTCAGTGACTGTATGGGTGAGTGAGTGGGTTACTGAATAGCTGTATGAGTGAGTACTGGCTGTGTAAGCGGCTGTATGGGTGAGTGAGTGGCTGTTTGAGTGGGTGTTTGGTTAAATGAGTTGGTGTGTGAGTGGCTGTATTGTAGAGTAAGTGTTTGTGTGAATGGATGTATGGGTGATTGAGTGGGTGTGAGAGTGCTTGTATGGATGTATGAATGGGTATGGAAGTGGTTGTGTGGGTGTGTGAGTTCTTGTATGGATGAGTGAGTGGCTGTGTTGAGAAGCTGTATGGGTGAGTGAGTCGACATGTGAGTGGCTGTATAGGTGAAAAAGGGGGTGCGTGATTAGCTGTATGGGTGAGTGTATAGCTCTGAGAGTGGCTGTATGGGAAAGTGTCTGGTCGTATGAGTAGCTGTAGGGGTGAGAGAGTGGTTGTGTGAGTGGCTGTATCAGTGAGTGAGTGGGTGCGTGAGTGGCTCTATGGATGAGTGAGTGGTTGTGTGAGTACTTGGATGGATCTGTGGGTGTGTGAGTGGATGTATGAGAGGGTGTATAGGGGTATGAGTGGGTGTGTGAGTGTTTCTGTGGATGATGTCATCAGTGATATAATTTGAGGTGTCATCAGTGATGTCATGAGTGATGTTACTGATCATGTCATGAGTGATGTAATATGTGAGGTCATAAGCAGTGCATTGCAGAGGCTTAAGTTATAGTTAGCTCAGCTAACTATAACTGCTAATTTCACTGCTTTTGTGTGAGTGAAATGTGAGCCTAACTATAACGTCCCTGTAACCTGTGTTTTTTTCAGTGAAAAACATATATATATATATATATATATACAGATCACTACGTACAAAATTGTACACGCACACTCCTTCCGCCAAAATGAAGCACGGATTCAAAAGTGCTTGGGCATGATTTTTATTTTTGGTACCAAGCCGGAAAAAAAAACAACGCGTTTCGGCGTCAACACGCCTTGCTCACGTGAGCAAGGCGTATATATATATATTATCTACTGCCGGTCGCCAGTAGATAGTTATAGTTAGGACCTATTTTCCATAGGAAATTCACAACATTCTATTTCCAATAACTTTGGCACCGGTTGATGAATCTTCGCGAAATTTTCAAAACTTGTGGGGCGCTCCGGTCCGCTCCTATCCTGAAAGTCTCGGGGTGATTCGTCAAGTGGGGGCCGAGAAAAAAGGGGGGGTCCCAAAACGTGTTTTCCCCATGCAATTTTCCATAGGAACCTTTAGTCGCAGCTACAGCCCGAACTGCTGAACGGAATTACACCAAATTTGGCAAAAAGGTAGCCCTTGGTTCAGAGTCGTGCCTTTTGGTTAAATGGTGAAAATCCGTTCAGTAGTTCCTGAGAAAATCAGAAGTAAAATCACATATATATCTATGGCCGCGGTGGATCCGCGCACCCTGAGCACACCCTCCCGACCACGAGCTTCATGCCAATTGGCTGACAACACTCCAAACCAGGAAGTGTTGTCGGCCATCTTGTGACTCGGTAGAACCGAGTCACAAGAAGACAGGGAAAAAAAATGCGCAAAAGAAGCGAAGGGGGCAGGGTAGAAACACCCTGACCCCCTAGGCCTGCTCAGGGGGTCCCACAAGGACCCCCTGGGCAGAAAAAGCATTTTTTTTTAAAAAAATCACGGCGGGATGCGCGCCGGATACGCGGATCCCGCCGTGATTAAAAAAAAATCGAAGCGCGGTCTCCCGCGCTTCGAGGGTATTTTGCCCCTGGGTGGGCCAAGTCCTGGGGGCATGCGGGGGTGGGTTTATATTTTCGGTCCCCAGGGCTTCAAATAAATAATGCTGGTGGGGGGCACACGGCCCCCCCGCAGCCCCAGGGACCGCCAACCCCGGGGCTATTTTAAAAAATTTATAAATAACCTGTGTGGGGGCTCCAGCCCCCACACGCCTCGGGACCGCCACCTCCCGGGGCACTAGTATTTAAATTCGGGGGTCCGTAATGGACCCCGGCCCCGGGGATCACCACCTCCCCGCGGCTGTGCAATTGTTGGGAGGGGGGCCACGCGGCCCCCCTCCTGGAGCCTGTGGTGGCCCTGGGGACCGCCACCCCCAGGGCCGGCTCCTGCAGTGTCCCGGGTGCCTACCCCCGGGACACTGCTGTTTGCAATGGCATGACGGGGCACGCGCGGCTCCCGTCCTGTCATTGCAAACTTGCTTGCTTCATTGAAGCGAGAGCAGGGAAACCTGCTCTCGCTTCAATGAAGCAAGCAGATTGCTTTTCCATAAGGGAGCTGTATGTCAGCAGCTCCCCTTATGGAAAGCAATGCCGGCTCCCGCAGGACGCGGGGAGCCGGCGGGACCGTGCGGGGATTGGGGACCCCCCCACGGTCCCCAACGAGTGGCCAGGCCCCGGAGGATGGGGTCCCCGGGTCATTAGTGTCCCGGGAGGGGGGCCACGCAGCCCCCCTCCCCAAAAAGAAAATTTAAAAGAAACATAAAGGCCGGCCCCGGGGGATGGGGTCCCCGGGGCCTTAAATGGCCTGAGGAGGGGGGCCACGCAGCCCCCCTCCAAATATATATATATTTTTTTTAAAAGAGGGCATTCCCCGGGGGGATGGGGTCCCCGGGGCCAATAGAGGCCCAGGGAAGGGGGGCCATGCGGCCTCCTTCCCGTTTAAAAAAAATAAATAAAAGAAAATCCTCAGGCCCCGGGGGATGGGGTCCCCGGGGCCAAAAGTGGCCGAGGAAGGGGGCCACGCAGCCCACTTCCCATAAAAAAAAGGAAAAAAAAAAAAGACCGGCATCGTGCCGGAGGCCCGCTCCCTCCCTGCAGCAGTCTGCAAACGCGCCCCTGGCGCGTTGTAAGAAGGGAAGTAATTCCCCTTGAATACTGGGGTCCCTGTGGGCTAACTAGCCCACCAGGAACCTCCAGTATGCGCCAGGGAGCTGCGTTGCAGAGAGGTGTTCAGAGGCCACGCCCCTTTTACACCTCTCTGCAACGCAGCTCTGTGGCGCTTTGGAGGTACATGGTGGGCTAGTTGGACTCCAGGGACCCTCAGGATTCAAGGGGACTTAATCCCCCAACTTAAAACGCGCCACGGGGCGCGTTTGCACAGTGGTGAAGGGAGGGCGGGGCTTCAGGTGACATGTGTGCAAACAGGCCCCTTGGCGCGTTTTAAGATGGGGAATTAAATCCCCTTCAATCCTGAGGGTCCCTGAGGGCCAACTAGCCCACCAGGTACGTCCAGAAAGCGCCACAGAGCTGCGTTGCAGAGAGGTGTAAAGGGGCGTGGCCTCGGACCACCTCTCTGCAACGCAGCTCTGTGGTGCTTACTGGAGGTACCTGGTGGGCTACTGGACTCCAGGGACCCTCAGGATGAAGGGAAGTTAATCCCCAACTTGAAACGCTCCACGGGCGTGTTTGCACAGTGGTGAAGAGAGGGGACGGGCCTGATGTGACAAGTTAGTTAGTTAGTTTTAATCCCCCTGCCCTATTATGTACTAGGGACTTACAGAGGAGGTCATGCTAATCACAGGGGTACCCCAACGCATAGTGTTCCCTAGTGTATGTAGGTGTTTTCACTGTATTCTAAGTGTCTTTTAGCATAGCACTGGCTCTAGGCCTGGTTAGTCAGAGCCAGTTAACACCAGTACCCGTCTGAAAAAGTTGTGGGCACAGGATGATTTTGCAACAAGGCCTCTTTCTGCTCCTCTGTTGGTTCTTTCTGCACATCTTGCTTCTTCCTGCACTTTTCTTCGTCTTTGTGGACTTCTGTTGCTTGTTTGTGCATTTCTTTTGCTTCTTTCTGTGCGTTTTTTCTTCTTTCTTCACATGTCCTACCTCTGTAGGCATAGTTAGAAATTAGCATTTAAAAAACCTTTGAAAATCACTGAAAAAACCATAGGTTTCAGGCACGTTATAGTTAGAAATTAGCATTTGATAAACCTTTGAAATTCACTGAAAAAACCATAGGTTTCAGGCACGTTATAGTTAGAAATTAGCATTTAAAAAACCTTAGAAATTCACTGAAAAAACCATAGGTTTTAGGGAAAGTTATAGTTAGTTGGACATTTCACTCGTACAAAACCATAGAAATTCCCCGTTATAGTTAGTTCAGCTAACTATAACTCGCGCCCCACAATGCACTGCTGATGACGTCACATATTACATCACTCATGACATGGTCAGTGACATCACTGATGACATCACTGATGACATCTCAAATGACATATTTATATATACATACATTGACACATAGTCACACGTGTATATTTTTTTTCAAAAGAATGCAACGGCGAGGAGCAGGGCAGCAATGGTGCAGCAGCTGAGGGTGGGAGAGCGGTCAATGGCTGAGCAGGATTCAACGGGTGGGGGAGAGAGCTGCAGGTCCGTTGAGGTGCTATGGTTCAGCTGAAGAGCCAGGTCTTGAGGTCATTTCTGAATTGAGGCAGTGATGGTGATTGCCTGAGGTGGAGAGGCAGGGTGTACCAGGTCTTTGATATGAGGTAGGAGAAGGATCTTCCTCCGGCTGTGATCATGCAGATACGTGGGATGGTAGCCAGGGCCAATTGGGCGGAGCAGAGTTCTCTGGTGGGTACATGGAAAGCTAGGCAGTGGTTGAGGTACGCCGGTCCTGCGTCATGTAGGGCTTTGTAGGCATGTGTGAGGAGCTTGAAGGTAATTCTTTTGTTGACTGGGAGCCAGTGGAAGTCTCTTAGGTGGCTGGTGATGTGGTTGCGGCAGGGGATGTTGAGGATGAGTCTGGTGGAGGCCTTCTGGATGTTCTGCAGTTTCTTAAGGAGTTTCTGGGTGATGCCGGCGTTGAGTGCGTTGCCGTAGTCAGTTCTGCTGCTGACGAATGCGTGGGTGACCGTCTTTCTGGACTCGGTGGGGATCCATTTGAAGATCTTTCAGAGCAGGCATAGCATGTGGAAACAGGATGATGAGACGCCTTTGATCTGGCAGCTCATGGTGAGCGAGGAGTCCAGGATGATGCCGAGGTTCTGCACGTGGTCTGTGGGTGTGGGGGAGGTTCCAAGTGATGCGGGCCACCAGGAGTCGTCCCAGGCAGAGAGGGTCGAGCCCATGATGAGGACTTCGGTCTTCTCTGAGTTGAGCTTGAGGCAGCTGTTCTTCATCCAGGCGGGGACAGCCTTCATCCCATCATGAAAGTTGTTCTTTGTGACTGTTGGTTCATTGGTGAGGGAGAGAATCAGCTGGGCGTCGTCGGCGTAGGGGACGATGTTGAATCCATGTTCCTGACAATTGCTGTGAGCAGGGCCCTGTAGATGTTGAAAAGCAAGGGGCTTAGGGAGGAGCCCTGAGGCACTCCGCAGCTGATCTCTGTGGGTTCCGAGAGGAACGGAGGTAGTCTGACTCTCTGTGCTCAGCCAGTGAGGAAGGAGCGGATCCAATCCAGGGCTTTGTCATGGATGCCGATGTCATGGAGTCTTGTGCATAAGGTGCGGTGAGAGATGGCCTCGGAGGCGGCCAAGAGGTCCAAGAGGATGAGGGCTGCCATTACGCCTCGGTCAAGGGGGGCGCGAACGCCATCTGTGGCAGTGAGGAGGGCGGTCTTGGAGCTGTGGTTGCTTCAGAAGCTGGATTGGGAGAGGTACAGGATATGGTTTTCTTCGATGAACTCGGAATGTTGGGCGTTGATGGCCTTCTCGATGACCTTGGCTGGGAAGGCGAGCAGCGAGATGGGTCTGAAGTTTTTGAGGTCCGTCGGGTCGGCAGAGGGTTTCTTCAGCAAGGGGTTGATCTCTGCGTATTTCCAGTCTTCCAAAAGGTGGCGGAATTGATGGAGCAGTTGATGCACAGCAAAGTTTGGGGGCAATGTTGATGCCTGCTCTGTTGAAGATGTGACGCCGGTAGGGGTCCGAGGGTGCTCCGGAGTGGATGCTCTTTATGATCTTGAGAGTGTCGTCCTCTATGAGGGGGTTCCAGCTGAGTAGGGTTTGTAGGGGGCTGGCGTCGTAGGGTGCAGTGGTTGAGGGCGAGGTGGAAGGGTTTTGGGTTTGAAGGCTGTCAAAGCTGACCTTGCGGTGGAAGTAGAGCCCAAGGTTGTTGCAGAGGTCTTGGGAAGGTGGATGTCTCCTGTCTCTGTGCTGGGTCTGGCAATTTCTTTGACCACAGTGAAACGTTCCTTGCTGTTGAGTGTGTTGGCATTGATCCTTTCTTGTAGGGCCACTTTCTTTGTTGTTCTGATGAAGTGGTGGTGGGCGGTGACAGCGGTCTTGAAGGCTGAGTGGTCTTCCGGGGTCTTGCTGCTCCTCCATCTCTTCTTGAGCTGTCTACAGGTGCGTCTGGACTCATGAAGGGTGGTGGGGACCAGTTGGCTTTCTTTGAGTGTTGTTTGCTTGGGGCTTAAAGCTGTCTCCAGGTAAGACCTAAAAAGTAGCATCTTTTCTACCCAGTCTTGAGGAACATTACATTAAGTAACTATCGTATGTATGTATGTGTTTTGGGAAAATAAGAAAAAGTCATATGTGTGGCATCTTTACTCATCAAGGATAGGCAGAATCAACAATTTTAGCTGCGTGTTTGTGTGTGTGTGTGTGTAATTTACAACTTAACTTACAAGTTAAGGACAATTACAAAAGCTGCAGCTCAAAGGAGGCTCACTAACCGCTTCCATGGTCAACCTATACAGTGCACTACCTCGCCATACTATTGTCCCTCTCCTTGGGGTGATATTAGCCAAGTCTGGCTCGGCATAGCTAAGCGGCATGAGATCATTTTGTGTTAATATGCATCATGCACTGGATGTTATGCAATGTGGATCCCCTTGTTCTCTGTTTAGGCTAGTAAAAGGAACCATGCACACACAGAATGAGGTGAAATTCGCTAGAAGTAGATCCTGGTACTGAGGGAGGAGCCATAGTTGAAATATCGGTCTATGGTTCATCCCTTAGGAAGTACATACATTAGGCACTATAATCTAGCATGACCGGCATTGGAACACCATAGCTGTGGCAGTCCTTGGTCGAGCTATCTGAAAAATGCAGCAGTACATTTGGTATAACCAACACTCGTCAAGAAATAGTATTAGTCATTAATGCATTTAAGGTCATGGTTACACATACTGTTAACCAATTCTCTCTTAAAGATGATCTGTAAGCTAGAGCCACCTCGAAAAATTGCACTTAAATATTGAGCACTTTTATGGAGCTCACCTCCAGGGATACCATATTAACACTATGAACCTACAACCTAAGCAAAGATTTACATGGTTCACATTTGGTTCTCCAGTTCCAAACTCGCCAGCTCTGGTTGAAATGCCACATCCTCAGCCCTAGCTCTGATCTTAGTGCCTTGGATACCTAATTACCTCATAACTGCTCTTGCACGATGCAGTTTCCTTAATGTGGAAGGAAGATGGCACATGTCTTTTAATTTACTAATAGAATTATCATCACGGCAGGGTAGGAATGTTTCTCAGTTCACTTTAAAAACTCTCACTTTTATTAAAGATTAAGGGCCTGATTTATATCTTGGCGGACGGGTTACTCTGTCACATGGTGACATATAGCCTGTCCGCTGAAATATAAATCCCATTATATCCTATGGGATTTATATTTCAACAGACGAGATACCCATCACCGTTGTGATGGAGTAACCCATCCGCCAAGATCTAAATCAGGCCCTAATTCACAGATACAATCCAATCTGCGTGTTCAAGAAATATACTGTTTTTCATTTCCAAATTACCATATCTGGAATCAATCCCTGCATCCCTGTTTGACCAAATTGTGTGATCCTAGACAAATACTGTATTTCATCAGGCATTTTCTTTGTTATCACATAGGTGAGGCCAAAAGGGCTTGTGTGCAGTTAGTCACATATCAGGCACTCTTATGACTGACTCTGCCCCTAAATAGGCAGCCTGACTACCTGAATGGAATGGATTATATGGTGGCCCAAAAGGCCTTAAATGGAACTGTGGCTGAGGGGCATTAAGCATGAGCTATAATGGCCGCTCTGCTTACACCCTTCCCCCAACACTTCATCCCAGTGGTCAGGCCCACCACTAAACTCGGAAGATAACATCTATGTTAACACCTCCACATGCAGACTCGCCAACTGTTCAGGCCTGGCAGATTCAACTGGTTCCAACTTTTTTCTTCATCTGGGTGCTACTAGGTTTGTTTTTTTTTGCATTTTTACATAGCGCAAACCCACCCAAAGGTATTGGAGCGCTTTATTTGAGCACTAGTTTCATTAGATAAGGTAACATTCATTATATAGGCACAGGGAGATTAAATGATTTGCCCACAATCACAAACTGTTGCGCCAAGGCCAAGACTCAGAACTACTTAATCCATAGATATAAGCTAAGGTGACACTCATCCGCGTTTTACAGAAGTACACTTTTTTGAATTTTCAAGTAATCCTATCCGGAATCAATCCCAGCTTCCCTGTTTGCCCAAATTGTGTGATCCTAGGCAAATACTGCATATCATCAGGCCTCCACTTTGCTTGTTATTGCATAGGTGAGGCCAACAGGCCTGGTGTACATACATTCAAGTATCAGGCACCCTTATGACTGATTCTGCCCCAACATAGCCTGCCTGACTACCTGTGGATGAACCAATGGCTCAAAAAAGCATTACATGGAACTGTGACCGAGGGGCATTAAAGGCTGTTGGAACATAAGCAATAACGGCCTCTCTGCTGCATATCCCCTCCCCCCAACACCTCATCCAACTGTCAGCCCCACTACTAAACTTGAAAGATAACATCTATGCAAACACCACCACACACAGTCTAGCTGACTGTTCTGTGGTAGATTCAACCGGTTCCAACTTCCTTCTTCCATGTGGGCAGTGGGCACTACCCGTGCTCCTAGATTTTTTCTTTTACATTTTCATATAGCGCAAACTCAACCCGCAAGTATTTGAGCGCTTTACATGAACACCAGTTACATAACATAAGGTCACATTCATTTTGTAGGCATGAGAAGATTAAATGATTTGCCCAGAATTACAGGCTGTTGAGCCAACGTAGAGACTCGGAACTTGGTTCTCCAGTTGTAAACTTGGAAGCTCTGGTTGTAATGGCCTCCCTACTTACACCTTTCACCCAATACCTGTCTCAGTGTCTGGGTCACCACTAAGCTTGGAAGATAACATCTATGTAGACACCACCACAGACAGACTGTTTGTTATCACATATAGGACTGGGCGGAAAACTACGCTACGCTCGCGTAGTTTGCGAAGTTTGCGCTACTTCGCACAACGCGAATTGCACGTAGCACAGTGCAAACACGCGTAGCGTAGTGCAGCGGTCATTTTTTGCTTGCTCGCGGTCCTCAACGTCAAGTTGGCGACCGCGAGCAAGCAAAATGACATCCCGGCGAGACTTTTTCCTCGTTCGCGATCAGCAACATCAAGTTGCCGATCGCGAGCGTGGAAAATAAACCTCCCGGTGAGATTCTCAACGCGGGGAGGTCAGGTTTCTCATTGCGAGTGGTCGCGTATGCTCGCGACCGCTCGCGATGAGAAACTACCAGTCCGCGTTGAGAAAGCTGCCGCTAGAGTAAAAATCTACTCGAGCGGCAGTAAAAGACAGCTCGCACTGTGCAAGATGCCGTTTTCAATGATTGCACAGTGCGGACAAGCATCCGGCACTGTGTAATCATTGCGAACACGCACTACGCAGTTCGCGTAGTGCTACGCGTAGCTCGCGTAGTGCGAACTTCACTTTGCGTAGCTTCGCGAAGCGCTACTTCGCGAACTACGCCCAGGGTTAATCACATATGCCTTTTAGTTTAATAATGTTATTGTCATCACGGTGGGACGTTCAAGTTAAAAAAATGCACTTTTAATAAAGACTTCTTAATTCACAGATATGATCTGATGTACTAAGGTGACACACATCTGCATGTTCAAGAAATAAGCTGTTTTTAATTTTTAAGTCACTGTTTCTGGGATCAATCCCAGCATCCCTGTTTGACCAAATTGTTTGATCCTAGACAATTAGTGTATTTCATCAGGCCTCCTCTTTGTTTGTTATTGCATAGGTGAGGCCAACAGTGCTGGTTTACAGACAGTCAAGGCACCCTTATGACTGACTCTGCCCCAACATCGCCAGCCTGACTACTTGCAGGGTGTGGATTAACCATTGTAATATACATGAAAATCCTGCATGTGGGGAGACTGTTCTCCCTCCACTTACTTGGAAGATAACATATATTCCCACAGTAATTTACTTATGTTGACTCGTCGCTACTCCTGATATCAGTCTCCGATCTCAGTCCATTACTAAGGGCCTAGTGATCCGTGGCAGGGGCACAGATGTCCACTAGTGTAATTGTTGTCCATAGGACCTCAGCTGGTTCCTTCTGTCTCTCGGGCCTCTGCTGCAGAAAACGAGTCGTGATCAGGAGCTCTCAGAAGAAATAGGCTCGGGCACAGCTCCATAATGTTTTATTTTCAAAGTGAAACCAAACGCAGTACTAAACACGTGCTACTGCAAGAAGAGCAGCCCCCTGCACCCCTCCTGCAGCCTGTGATGATCAACGGATTGTTGCCACCCACTACCTCCTTGTCCTTATCGGCCTGCCCCACCCACAGCCATTGAAGTGAATGGAGTTTTGCTAACTCCTCCCAGGGCCACTGTTTATGCGCCCCAAAAGCAACCAGATCAATGGTATTCTAATTCAACATGCCATCTTCTATGATGTCACTGCTGTGGTGGTGGCTCGCCGAGGGAGTGCTGCGGGGTGGTGAGGCAGGGGAGGGGCAGGGTGGGGGGTAGTAAACTCCGGCATACGGCGGTACGGAGTTAAGTAAATAAATAAATAAATGAAACAATTATCATTGCGCGCGCTGCATCGCCGAGTTGGCGTTGCAGCGCGCACAATGTAAATTGTTCTATTTATTTATTTATTTATTTACTTAACTCCATATCGCCGTATGCCGGAGTTTACTACCCCCCACCCTGCCCCTCCACCGCCCCGCAGCACTCCCTTGGCGAGCCGCCACTGTTTCTAACCTCTTCCTTGTAATATTTGAATGATTGTGAGACATAAGTCAACAGTGCAGCAAAGGGTGTTGGCTCCTTTCATTAGTTCCAATTCATCTTAGTCTGCACCTTGGAGTTTGCACTGAAAAGCTTAGGAGGGGAATTGGGAGAGGCCTGGGGGTTTAATTTGGAAACTACCTCTTAAAAAGTTAGACAAAGAATTTTAAAACCTAAAAAAAAAGAGTGGGTTAAAGGATGGGAGGACAGTTTTAAACGAAAAAACAACCTGACAGAAAAGGTTTTTTCGCTAAAACAAAGGCATTCACAAACTTGGTTTTGTGAGCCAGGTGAAAGACATGCATGGAGAAAAAAATGACAAAACTGGTTCGGCAAAAATATTAAACTGAACTGCTTTCTTCTGGTTGGTATTACTTCAAGAATGCGTAAAACCATAAATCTCAGGAAGTAAAATTGTATAGTTCTCTTGTAGCAGTGGAGGTCAATTAGTTTGACAGCATAACCAAGTTTTCTATAAAAATGGATCTAACCAGCGCAAATGGAATTATAAAATTATGTGGTATTTACCACAAAAGTGAGGATTCCAATCTGCAGATTTCAACAAAAAAATGTTTGCAGCTCAAACGGATCAAAACTTACTAAAGGAAGTGCCGCACATGATGCTACAGAGTGAAAAGATTAACTGGTCACTATTTAGTTATTGGTTGCTCTATTCATGTACTAAATTGTTACTAACAAGGTGATACTTTTGCCAAACTGTATTAACACGTGTTAAAGTGACAAATAGTGAAACAGTACTGATATGGAATGTGCTGCATTATACTGTACGATTTCCCTGTTCTTGTTGCATAGTTTTATCAACTGTGCTACATAATGTGTTCCTCCATTGCCACCTAATTCCAGTGGTCATGGGAATCACCCAGACTGTTTTTTTTTTATCAAGCTACGACCACGTTCCCAGTGGCTCTTGAATCGATCACAGTGGTTTAGCCACCCCATGTGGCCACACAGCATAAAATGAAAGGGTTTTCAGGCCACATCCATTCCAGTGGGCAGTACAACCGAAACATTACACTTCTCAGGAACCTAAAACAACACTAAAGTCAGAAGTCCTGAGCTTCATATGAAAACCATCCGTAAACAGATCAAGATGCCCAAAATGATAGGCAACCTCCACTTGATGTTACCTGCTGTATTCTAAAAATGATAATATCGACAGTGGGCACTGTCCAGTTCTTAATTTGTAAATGAATGAATGCCGGTCCCCAAAACTCTGGTCAGAAGTCCGCGTCCGGTACAATTAAATATCGGCGTGCTAAATACCAAGGCTCCATAGATTTTTAAACCATCTCAGCAGCGCCCGTCCGTGCAGTTAAGCACGGTGGGGTGGGGCGGGGCAGGAGGTGGTGGAAGTCGACAGAATAGGGAGAATTAAGTAAATAAATAAATCCTATTCCGTCGTCTGTCGAAATCCCCCCCCCCTCCCCCGCCCCGTCCCACTGCGCTTACCTGCAGGGCCCGCTTATGCCTCTCAGACTTCTTTAATCCACTACCAGACCCTCCCTGCCCCTTGATCTCACTCTTCAGGTTCCTGCTTTCTTCCATTGTGACTTTTTTCTGTCTTTCTCTTCCGCCGTCTTTCTACTTTGTGTTTTTTCCCCGCCTTGCTAATATTAAATGTCTAATGCAGAAAAATCAGTGCCGGTCCCCAAAAACCAGTGCCGTGGCCCCCACTGGCAACCACCGTCTCAAATTAAGGACTGACGCTATCTGTAATGTCTTGAGGGGAGACTCACACTTTGCAGCCGAGATTGAGCTGTCTGATATAAACGCGCCTGCCGCTTTGACAGAGCACCTGGAATCACCTTTCTAACCTCTTCCTTGTAATGTTTGAATGATTGTGAGACATAAGTCAACAGTGCAGCAAAGGGTGTTGGCTCCTTTCATTAGTTCCAATTCATCTTAGTCTGCACCTTGGAGTTTGCACTGAAAAGCTTAGGAAGTAAAATAGAAATTGCTAAACCTACATATAATAATTATGCCAAAGTTACTGCTTTCAAACCAAAAACCATTGGAGCTTAGGGTGTCAGGCCATAGCAACCAGTTCAATGATTGATCAATTTCATATTAAACACTTTTGTGATCACTAGAAAATCAATTCAGCAACTCATATATCTTTTTGCTAAAATTATATAGATTTCAGCGATTCTTAACCTGTGTAGGATGAAAAAGAAAGTAGAAAAATATTGAAACTGAAAAATTGAAAGGTAAGTATAGACTTTCTATACCTAACTCCACATATATGTACCATGACAATATGTTTATCTCCAAGGTACACAGATGTGAAGTTAGGAATAATACATCCATACCTCCTCTTTATGCACATACCTCTCATTATGTTGGTCCTCGATATTTTGTCCATAATATTCTTATAGCACAATATTTCTTTTCCCCCCTATTTTTATTCATCTTTTGTGTTATAAGAAAAACAAGCTGCAGTCTATGCCGGTAAACATTGTTGAATCATAGACGCATGTATGTACAGATCAGTGGGAGGTCATTGAGAAATGATGGGCGTATATCGCATAAGCATAGACAATCGTAATCCAGCCACATGTAATGATGTCAGGACATTACATCGCCCGTGTAGCACAATATGAAAGTTACTCTCAATTGCCCTCTTGCCAACAGTGTCAGTTTAGGTGTAGGGTATATGTATCTCAGTGACTAGGTGTCAGTATCTACTGAAGGATAGTCTACCCAGGAGGGAGTAGCAACAATCTGTACCCGTGTAGGTCCAAGAGCATGGTATTTATGGGGTTGCTACGACAGACGCCATGGCAATAGTCAATCGTTGGGTTCCAGAAAAGCAGTGAGGTCTTCTGTCCACAGTTCCACTATAGGCTTCCTGCAGATCCCGCTCTCAGTTCTTCGGCGCGTATAGCAGCTGGCTCGAGGGCAGACCAAGTCGTCACTTCTGCCTTCCATCTCCTATGAGAGGCTCCATCTGGTGACCGCCAGTGTCACGCTATGTCCCTATGGGCAATAACCAGGGCCAAATCCAGGAATCCGTTACCCACCGTTTTACTCCGTTGTCAAGAAGAAGATACCTAAAATACCGATCTCCAAGATGTGTAATTCTTGTCTATTAAGCGTCTCTTCTAGGTCCCAGAATACCTTGGCCGAATATCTCACCACCACGTGGCAGCTTCATACCATGTGAATAAAATTGGCGTCCATCTGGGTGCAGTGATAAAGCATAAAGTGTCTGATTGTATCATAATGTTTAGCCTATGAGGGGTGAAGTAGGTACGGTGCAGGAAATTGAATTGAGTGTATTTGTAACGCGTATTTCATGATACCCTGTGTACCCTTTCAATGGCTTTCTCCCACTCTTTTCCCTGAAACTGTCTACTCAGGTTATTTTCCCAGCATGTCTGCAGCACAGGCTAGTTATCCATTGCCATGAACAGGGATGTTCGGTAGATCCAGAAAGCCAGCCTGCAGCCCCCGCCAAAGGACAGCAAGGTCTGCAACCAATCATGTGTGGGTGACTCTGCTGTGTCTGTCTTCCAGAGATGTTCCATAGATTCTGTAGTGTTGCATATGTCAGGAAGTCTATCAGTGGTATGCCCTCGTCAACCAGGTCTTCCAGGGTGCAAGCCTTGTCCATAGCAAAACAGTCCCCTACTGAGTCGAGACCGGCTGCCATCCATTCCCATAGTCTACTTTCTGTAAGGAAGCCTTCCCCGGGTGTGGGTATGCCAACTATTGGAAGAGCAGGCGCATACAGAGGGTAGTGTCCTGTCTTTCGGACTACCAAGCGCCAGCATCATAGTGCTAGCCCAAGGAGTTCGGGGTACTGGAACGTTCTCAGCCGTGCCCCATGTCACCCTGCTAGCCATCTCGCCATCCACTGCAGTTGAGCCGACAGTTAATAAAGTCTGGCGCCTCTAGCCCTCCACTGTCCGTTGGATGTCTCAGCACCTGCAGGGAAACCCGACGCCCACACCAAGTCATGCGGCAGGGTATGTTTCTCCCTAAACCAACTCTGCTGTCTCCATACAGGTAGATTCACAAAAAATACAGGACTATTGGTAGGACAACCATCTTAGATAGTGCAATTCTGGCCACAATAGGTAGCCGAAGGGAGCTCCAAAATCGAATATGGCACATTACAACGCGATGTAATACATCGCGTGCCATTACAACGCGGTCGTTACAACGACCGTGTTGTTAGTACGCAATGTATTACATCGCAAGTCTTTACAACGACTTCCAGTAGGGGGCGCGCTGGACTTAGGAACAGTATTATTTACTATTCCTAATCCAATTTGCGCAACAGTAGGGAAGGTGTTGGAATTAATTTCCAATACTTGAGTGCCCCCTACTGGAATTCGTTGTAATGACTTGCGATGTCATTACATCACGTACTAACAATGCGGTCGTTGTAACGACCACGTTGTAATAGCACGTGATGTAATGACAGCGTTGTAAACGCTATTTCCCTCCAAAATCCCACCCAGCTTTGCAGGGCTTATATTGCCTCACTTAGGTTTCCTTATTCCTTGTCCGCTCTGGAATGACATACTTTGATTCCTAGGTATCGCAATACTTGTGGCAACCATTTAAAACTAAATTGGGGCTCAAGCCGCAGTGGGCCCTGAAAACACAGAAATATCGGAAAGGCGCAGAATTTTTTTCCAGTTAGTTCGTAGTCCCAATATCCTCTCCAAAGAGTGCATGACCTCAATGCTCCAGGGAACTGCGGAGTGCGTGTCACGGAGGTACAAAAGCATGTCCGCATAAAGTGAGATCACATGCTCAGCATCCCTCAGTGGGGTTCCTCTTCCCCTGCCTTCCGTTCTCATTAAACATGTGACAGGTTCCATCACCAGCACAAAGAGCAGCGAGGACAGAGGGCACCCCAGACGTGTCCCCCTAAGCACCTTGAACACCTCTGAGATGCACCTACCGGTTCTGACCCTCGCTTGGGTCCTGAGTACAGTAGTTCTACCCTTTTGTTCCAGCCTATCCATAGGTTCATGAAGCGCATGACTGCTCTAAGGTATCATCAGTCAAGTGTGTCAAATGCTTTATGGATGTCTAGAGAAAGAACCTATGCCACGGCTTGATACTGTGGTGAAGTCTCATCCAAGACCTGGAAGAGGGGGGTTCTATGCTGCGGGATAAAACTATCCTGGATGCTATGGACCAAGATGTTGAGGTGGGGCAATAGCCGGGTGACCAGTATTTTGCTTAGAATTTTGCAGTCTAAATTCAGCATACAGAGCAGTCTATAGGCAGAAACGTCAAGAGGATCACCCTTAGACTTAGGAATCAACACTATAAGTGCTTTCCTAGTGGTGTCTGATAGAGAGTCAATCTCCAGAACTGATGCATACATGGCAGCCACTTTGGGCGCCAGAACCGCTGAGTAGCTACGGAAGTATTCAGCTACCAGGCCATCCGTTCCCAGGGTTTTACTCCACACCATGTTCACTATGGTCTCCCTCATTTTCTGCTCTGTGATGGGTCATCCCAAGGCCTTACCCTCTGGGGTCCCTAAGCGGGGCAGTGGTACCTTATCCAAAAAGGACTCTATCTTCTGTTCAGGTACTCAAGACTAAGCGCTATAGAGTTCCCTGCAGTGGTCAACAAAGACCTCATGGATGTCTGTGTGAGAAATTACTAACTCATCTGAAGCTGTCTGGATGCCAGTAAGCGGGCGACCCCAGTCGGCCGGTTGGTTAAGTAATGCCATTATGAGTCCCACCCTGACACCCTCCATGTGATGTGTGTGCAGGTATTCTTGGGCTGTCGGCACTCAGAACCGTTCTATTGTCATTGCATGTGTCTCCCGTTCAGTTGCAATCTGGGTATAGCACAATATTTCCATTTTAGATATTCAGTAGTAAAATCCTTCATAGCTCATGACAACCAACTCTGAGCTTCTTGTTTGAGGTCCCATTTTCACTCCCTCAAGGAACTGCTTGAGGAGCATGGTTTACATTAACTCTGGCCACAGTGACCTCTGCATGCGTGTGGGGAGTCTCTTCTGAGTTGAAAACTAAAGTTAGTGAAAGTTGGTGAACTTTCTTGACCTGGTGATCACTAAAAATCCCATTGCAATAGTACAGATGTGAAATGGTCATGGATGTTATCAGGGAAGTTCTTGGCTAGTTAGGAAGCAGATGAATGGTTCTACCCAGATTCCTTCGCTGCCGGTGAAGTCTTTGCCATTGCATTGATTGGCGGAATAAGGGACAGGTCCTTGGTGATGATCCCTTCCGGATTTGTAACAACCGATAATGAGATAGGAAGCATCAGTGAAGTTGGCCGCAGACCTGGAGATCATTTGTCAGTGGCTTTGCCACAGCAGAAAGTCTGTTTTCTCTAAATATAACTTCAAACAATTGGCTGGAACTCCAAGCAAGCATTGTCAAAAGCAGTACCTCTTAACTCAACAAAATTGAAGGCCCTAGGATTCAATTAGGGCTCGGAATTAAGCCTGGGGTACTCTACAAGTCAGCAGGTGAGCATTAGAAGAGTATTATTGGGTCACTGGTCAATTTTATGCCACAAGTTATAACATCTAGGGGTTGTGTTAAGTAAAATGCCACTTTGGACTGGGTGCACCTTCAATCGGATGTGCTGAGCGCAGACAGGGTCCGCGTGCCATATTTGATGACTAATGCCATGTCCCCAGTGAAGCTCTAAATTATAATAATCCATATTTGTAAAGTGCAAACATATCACCCCCTAAGGTTTGAAGGCGCTGGGGGCCGTCGGGGAGATTAAGTGAGCTACTGTTCAGAGGCACGTGATGCTGAGCTGAGCTGCCGCCGGGGATCGAATCGTGAGCCCTGCGATCCGAAGTCAGCTGCTCTGGCTGCTGCACCACACCTCTCCATACTATGCACACTCCTTTGCATGGGACAGCGCAGCAAACAAAGGCAGACAAGTAATTTTAAACCGCCAGTCCGTCTTTCAATGCAGAGGAAGAGTAGCAGGGGGGTGCAGTGGCCAATTGCACTCATCTGTACGGTGATGCCTGTTGGGGCTTCTGAGGCCCTAAATCCCCACCCCACCCCACAGGTAGCTCTAGCGTGGTGCACTGGCAGGGTGCTGCTTCATATGTGGCACACAATCGGTGCGTCTCCTCACAGCTTGTTTGCCCCTCATCTGTAATACACACAGGTGTCGTGCCCCATACAAATAAGAGAATGCTCCTTTGAGATCATGCAGGCACAAAATGGCAAAAACATCCATATGCATATTGCAGAAGGGGCTGCACAAGCATATGTGGCCTCTTCTGTCACCTGTAATATCAAAGTACTCTTGGAGTGCAAAAAAAAAGTCTGCAAGCACCCGTTACGCTGTGAGGCACATTCTGTAATACAGCCAGTGGCGGCTCCTCCGCTAAGGCGGAGGAGCGTCACCCCACTGCTTTTAAGCAGTGTAAATAAAGGAAACATAAAATGATAACATCAAAGTTATTTCCGTGCTGCTTTGTGGGCGGGCGGGGCTGCTCTGCTCTCAAGGCAGAAGAGGAGTGGTTTGCCCACTCCAATGGAACAATGTCTGTGGCCGACCAAAACTGTCATGCGCACTTCGTATGTTCTCCATACAGGCTGCATTACAGCCTGCATGGAGAACATGCCCAGGCCCCCATTCCCTGGCTGAGCGCCAATACACGGCGTTCAGACCAATCACATCGCTGTTCGGCGTCAGTGGAGTCCTGACGCAGAGGAGAGATGCGGTGGCAATAAGGTCATTTTTTTTACCTCCTCGCCCCTGCCCAGCCACCTCTGATCGGTGCCGGCTGCCACTGAATATAGCCCCCGGTGGGCCTGACTCTCTCGAGCCTTATTGAGGATGAATAAAGGAAACAGCAGCTCAGTACCTCAATGGCAACATGGAGTAGCCCAGAGTGTGACCATCATCCATATGGTGCACACAGCAAGTGGAGCAGGAGAATGACGAAGTGAACACCGCAACAGGGATCCTAGCAACCTAGCAGCACCGATTGTCTCCTGAAATCTTGTCATGGAGGGTCACAAAGCAAATTAAAGGCAGGAATATTGAACCTAGCATCCCGGAAGCCTAGGTCAGCAGGCCCAGCTGTCTCCTCTGAGGAGCAAGTCAGTGCTCCAGTGGTTCAAAATACGGTATCTGGAATGTCAAGAAGATACGCAAGTTATATGCTGGAGAGGTGGGTGGGCTCAAGCTGATTATTGCTGTTGAGTTGGGATAGCAGGATTGCAGACAACTGGACGCCTCTCTCCATGGGGGCTGCCTGCAAGAGCTCCAATCAAGCTAAAGGTGCCATATCAGTCGGGCCAATTAGTTCTTTTTCTCCTTTTTAGCCTAGCAATACAGGGGCGCCTTGCAGTGGTTGATGCAAACTGTTTTTGTTTCCCTTAATGATACATTACATCAAGGCTAGAAGAGGTAGTCATGAGGATTTGGAACCCTCTTAGAGGGAAGCATCCAAAGGGATATTTTGCTAAGCAAAGGGAATGTAGAGGGCTTGCTGACCCCAGGAGAAACTTTTGCGTTCATGCCTTCCATGCCCCTCCACGCACTGGTCATTGCAGTCCTTTCTAATGCCAACTCTGATGAGAGATGCTTATTTAGGACCAATGGGGACGCGGATGCGCAGCCTATTACAGGTGAGCATCTACTCTCTCTACCACTGTGTTTACTTCGCTCTGCTTGATTTTAAATATTTTAAACTAAAGGTTTGGGCTTGTGGAATACTATTTACTGTTGGGTTGTGATTTCTGTTGACTCTAGCGCGTGCACTTTATCTTACTCTCTGGTCCGCTGAGGCACTTCCGTTTGAGTGGATAGAGTCTTCACAATCTGCCCCACTTCCTGGTTGCCACTTTGTGCCACCATCTTGAGGGAGGTTAGCAGTCCAGGCACTCGGCACTCTGATTGGAAATGTCTATTTAGGACCGATGGGGGCGCGGACACGCCGCTGGCGCACCAAAGGCACGCCCAGGGCAAGTCTGTCTGCACTTGTCCACGCCCGAACGTCACCAGGAATCCTGCTTCTGTGGCTAGAGAGACTTCTACCACGGCAAAGCTATATTACTCCTCCGCTTAACTCCACCATCTCAATTCTAAACTCAGGTATTCTGACTATTTCTCCCAGCGCTGCACAGTTCACTTCCCCCTTAACCCGGAAGGACCTGTTCCCTGTTTAAATTGCAGGTTCTCCTGCTCCTTTAGCTCCTGTTTGCTTACTACTGTATTGGGGGCTAGTTCCTCATCAGCCACCTTCAAGGGCCTAACTACTAATAGGGGCCAAAGACCTGCAGTGCCAATTCCTACTTCCAGCCCCTCACTCCCGGCCATTTCTTATATGCTTAAAGGCCTATATTGCAATATCAGATCTATGTCAAAGCACTCAACTGAACTTTGGGACCTTCTAACTTCCCTTTCTCCCAACCTGTGCTGTTTAACAGAGGCTTGGCTGAATACAGCTGCATTACCATGCATTCCTTTTTACCTTCCGGAGCAGTACGAACTGCTTAAACTGGACAGAGAGACCAGACCGAGAGGAGGCGTGGCCATCACTTTCAGAGAAACAGTGAAAATAGTTGCTATTGAGACCCTGTTACCTGAGTGGGTGGAAATGTGTATTTTTAGAATTGAACTCTCGGCTACAGATTTTTGGAAAGGTGCTTTGATCTACCGTCCACCTGGAGCCAAGAAAAACTTTAGTCATCTTTTAGCAGAACGCATTGATCCTCACATCCTGGCATCCAACAATTTTTATTCTCTGGGGGCATTTTCATTTTCACAGTGAAATTGTCCAAAATACCGAGGTGGCTCTCCTCTTGGCCGACATGGAGATGTTAGGTCTCAAACAGATTGTGGTGGGGCCTACCCATTCGGCAGGCCCCACCCTAGACCTAGGGGCCGATTCCGATTCAGGCCGGAAATCTCCCCGACCGAGCCGGACCCAGAGAGATTTCCGCCCGAATCGGACCCTAGCAGTCCGACCGAACGAGTACGATGCGCACGTATGCCATCGGACTCGGTTCGGTCGGACTCCCAGTGAAGTCAATGGGAGCCAGTCGTACGACAGCGTACACGGGCTCCCATTGACTCCAATGGGCACGACGCGAACCAGGCGCCCCCTACAGCGTGTTCACGTCGATGCGGGTCGCACCGTGCATGCATGTGTAGGGGGGACCCATGGGTCCCCCCCTGTGTGCGACTCGCGCGCCTACGCTTCCAGGGGGGTCCGACACGGACCCCCAAAGTGCGGCTCCAACACCAGAACATGGACTTCTATTGGAATTCTCAAGGGCATATTATCAAGCCCATTATCGCCGCTTTAGCGGCAGTTTTCTGCCGCTAAACCGGCGATAATTTTTAACGCCGTTCTTGATAATATGCCCCCAAATGCCTTGCAGACAACGCAGAATTTAAATCGAGGCTCAAGAGCTATCATAACAATATCAAAATGGCCTGAAGAAACGTTAGAATACATAAGATTGAACAAGCAGGCAATTCCACAAAAGTTCTGTTCAAAACACTCAATGATTTTATAAAACCATGTGCCTGCGCATGTGTCTTCTCGCTATCACGAGAGCTACGTGACTCGTTAGCCAATTCTTTTGAAGAGAATGTAAACAAAATCTATGAAAACTTTCCTGTAACCTGGAGCCTGATAACCCTCCTGGCCTAACTCTACCCTGTCCTAAGGACATTTTTCATCTGGAGAGTTTTGTGCACTGCAGCTCAGAGCAGATCCAGGGGATGTCAGAGGCAGCCAAATCAGAACCACCACTGGACCTGTGCCCTCCCAGCATTATCACGAGTCTTTCCAGCTCAATCGCTCCCTCCATTATGTCCCTCTTCAACCTCTCCATGGGCTCAGCCTCAGTCTCCATTGCCTAGAAAACTGCCCAAGTCTCCCCCATTTTAAAGAAGCCTAACGCTGACCCAGATAATCCCTCATATTACTGTCCCATCTCCCTGTCTCCACTCCGTAGCAACCTTTTAGAGAACATCATAAACAAGCAGCTCTCTGCATTTTAATAAGTGCATAGGCTCCTTGATCCCTCTCAGTCAGGCTTCAGAGAATTCCACAGCACAGAGAGTGCGCTATCTCAGTCACTGACACCATTAGATTATCCCTGGATGTAGGCACCTCAGTGATGCTTGTGCTTCTGGATCTAACTGCAGCCAGTGGCACAGTCTCCCATGATATCCTTATTCACAGGCTGCATGACATAGTCTATGGCAAGGTGCTTCAATGGTTTATTGAGTTTCTCAAAGATCGTACTCAAACCATCTCCTTGAAGCCATTTATGTCTCGTACTATGCCTGTCGGGAAAGGGGTACTGCAGGGATTCATGCTAAGCCCCACCTTATTCAATATCTATGTTGCCCCTCTGGCACAAATCATCAAGGTATGTGATTTCAAGACATTATCCTACGCCGATGACACACAATTGGTCCTCTCTGATGGTCAGGATCTGAAAGGGGTGAAATCTCTCTTCTCTGAACATATGAGGAAAATTGTTCTTTGGATATCCAACAACTGCCTACAACTAAAAGGAGAAAAAAGCAGGATACTTTTATTCGGTAATGCTCAGTACATATGTAAGTCGGATTGGTGGCCATCCGAATTGGGACCAGCCCCGTCCCCGAAACAAGTAGTAAAATGCCTTGGTGTCAAGTTAAATATTACTTTGTCAAAGAAAGAACACATCTCAACTATTTGTGGAACCTACTTTGCCACTATTCAATTACTGAAAAAGCATTTCTTTGGCTTCCCCCTACTTCTAGAAAAACCCTAGTTCAAGCTTTAATCACGAGTCCCCTTGACTACAGCAATTTTTTACTTGTAGCTGCCAACAAGACTTTGTTGTCTAAACTGCAGGTGGTGCAGAATACTGCAGCCAGACTAGTGTGCAATCTTCCGTCTGCTTCTTCTTCTGCTCCAATTCTAAACTCTTTGCATTGGATACCTATCAGGAAAAGGCTCATTTTTAAGATGTGCGGCCTCACCCACAAATCCCTGAGTGGCAACGCTCCATCCTACTTACAAAATAGGCTTAGATGCTATCACCCGATCAGACTGTTGATAAAGCCTTACTTCATATTCTGCGAATCTGTACAATACAGATTCGGCGTGAGGTCTTTCTCTTATTTTGCCCCCTTCTACTGCAACAAACTTCCTCTACAAATCCGTTTGTGTACAGACCTTGGAAAGTTAAAAAAACGTCTAAAAACATGGTTGTTTTAGTTAGCTTTGCTTGTCTTGTTTCCAGCTAAGCACCGAGATATTCCTCCGGGTATGATTCGCTGTGCTATACCCAGTGATGCTAACATAACATAACCATACCTACACCTAGACATCACACTCACTCCCCTTTGGAGTTTTGCCACAGGAGTACTAGAATGACCATCCACTGGATTAGGAGAATTGAGTGAGCGAGGCTATGAGGATGGTTGTTTGGAAGAAGAGTTGTCACCTGTACAGTGGTCAGCTTTAAAGTCTTACAAGCTACCACAATGCACACCCAAAGGGAGTACTATGGTGCTTTCCCCCCTGCCTATGTTCTCACTCCCATCTAGTCCTCTAAGGTTGGAGGATTCACTCTCCAACAGGATAGGGTAATTGAAAGAGTAGGGGTGGGACAGAAGTGAAGTTAGTAGTAGGGCTGTTTACTGTTCTATGGGATCCCTCGTGAGTTCTCCATTCTCGATTCTCCGCTGTCCCCACCCACCAAGATGCTTGACCCTCTACGCTCTACCCCATCCTACAACGTCAACCCACTTTGGGGGTCTCACACCCTTGGAAAGCTCTAGAAACTTTCACAATATGATATCTCATACTATCCACCAAGCCCTAAGGCATCCCTAAAGAGAGATGGATAACGCTCCAGTAATTCCTGCAAAGTCTCACAATGATCTAAGGAAAAGTCTGCACATTTCATCACAGCCTGGACCCAACTACAATTTAATGAGAGAGAACACGAGAACACCTGCCTCCTCTTCTGGTGTCTATCTGGCAATTGTGATTCCCACAAGGATTCTTTAAAAAAAGGAATACAAGTTATTATTCTGCAATATTTTGTTCTCCTATGCCTGTTACACTTGACCCTTTTGTCGCATCTGCTTATTGCTTCCACTCTGATGCTACTTTATGTTGGATCTGCAAGCTTGTATTGATGGACACTTTTTTATAGAAGTCATGAGTTTTCTCTTTTTCCAATTTTGAAACCAAGACTTAGGGCAAAGCCTAACTACCTACGCTTCAGGAAGGGTCTGAAAACATTACTTTTCTGATTCACTGACCATTGATCAGCACACACCTAAGGATAGCAACTGAGGAATATCATGCTTAGTGATTTAAGAACACTAGGCTGAGGCCCACACTTTACTCCTTGGGCTGTAACTTTCTTCAGTTTTCCTAATGTATAGGCTTCGGCAGATCTGCAGCATTCTGAAGCAGCTGTAAGGCAACGGGTAAAGCTCTACTACATCACGAAGAAAATAAACTCTCAGGCAGTTGTCTTCTTCTGAGCCTGTCGTCTATCCATACTGTCTTCCCCATATTATGCTTTGGTGTTCTTTCCAGTTCCTAACCCCCTGCTATCCACTGAGCCAGCGAGCTACTCAAAGTACCAGCACTGAGCGCAGCATACTGCTTAGCATGCACCAGTCCCCCTTCCCATTCCACTAGGCCCTATTAGGAGCAACAGACACATCAAGAAAGAACAACCATTTGCAAATACATTAGGGCTGGGTTTAATATGCTAACACATGCAGCATTAGCACATTAGAGAGACACACACACAGGAGGCATGCAAGCAATATCAGCACTAGAGTGAAGGTGGAAGGATACACCCAAACAACCAATAGCATTAGGTGAGAGAAGAAGTCTCAAGCCAGTGGTTGGAAGAGACTGGCCAAAGGCCACGCTATATATATTGAAAGCAACAGGTCTTTTTGATAGCTGTGCTGTCAAAACTCAAACTTATGAATGAAGCATCAACAGAAGGTCATCATAAACCGCAGGATCAATTTACAGAAATATAAGTCCATTCAGTCGTCTACCTGAATTGTCTTTTGTTAACTCTCTGTGCTAATCAGTTTTTTTTCCAATGTTCCTTTTCCCGTCCATGAGCCAAACAAAGAGATGTTTTTTGTTGGCATTGCCGTGTTTTATATCATCATTATCATTCCTTGTCAATAGGTCCTGATCCAGCGCGGCTAATATAAATTTCTCCTTTAGACACAAATCCAGGTAAATATCATTCACACTATGTAACGGTGGGGCCCATAACACCGCATACCATACACTCACTCAGTTGATCCCTGGATTGCATCCACCTTTCACTAGGAGAAGAACGAATTGCTGGAAGAACGGAATACCTTATTAAAGTTAACAGAATATTAACTTAAACATCATACATAATCAGTTTAATCCTGTCAGTTTTAAAACATCAAGGTATTCCGCTTTTTGGTCGATGGACCAACTAGTAGAATAAGTTGATGGTGATTAAGACCAGCTCAATCACATTCAAAACCTGTTAAACATTACACTTATTATTGAGCTAAAGAACCACAGACTCGTTGTTTTAATTAGAATAAAGTTTTATCTATTTTCTTAAGTGCATGAGTGAGATTCAAGTTTATTAATCATTTTAATACATTTCAATAGCATATAAGAAATAAGGGCATATTAGCAAGACCCACGTTAAAATTATCGCCGTTTTAGCGGCAGGAAACTGCCGCTAAAACGGCGATAATGAGCTTGATAATATGCGTTATAGAATTCAATAGAAGCCCAGGTTAGATGTCCTGCACATCTAACCTGGGCTTCTATTGGAATTCTACTAACGCATATTAGCAAGCCCATTATCGCCGTTTTAGCGGCAGTTTCCTGCAGCTAAAGCGGCGATAATTTAACGTGGATCTTGCTAATATGCCCTAAGTTTTAGAAAGAATTTTATGCATACCCCTCTCAGATGGAGATTGAAAAGGTTCACCAAAGCAGATAAATTGTAGATCACAGCATGGAACTACCAAAATTGACTGACTGTCCCGCTAAAGGCCTCCTTGACGGACCTCCCATACAGGTTTCCCGCATCGGTCTCGTTCCTTTTCCCAGTCAAATTTAAAGTTCAAAAGAATATTTCTGCAAAGAAAAACGGCCTATAGAAAATAGTAGCAGCTTCTTCAGCATCAACGCTCAGTGCTCAAAAAATATACAGGAACAACGCGCCTCCTACTTAAGAGTAGGTCCTCTTATACCCTACTACTAGCTTACTAAACAGAAAGTTGCAATCTTTGGGGGCGAGAATCACGCTAATTGGTCCATTGGAGGGGTGGCGAGAATCACCTCATTGCCCTCCTTGTTCAAACTGGTTTTAGAAAGGTTTTATGGATTTTGCTTTCCCATGACCTTTGGGTAAATGCAGTCCCAATTGACAGTTCGTAATGTTACTTTTTGATGGTCAAAATTTGGTCAGTCCATTGTTACTTCATTTTGGATTATACTCCATTCTCACGGATACGTGCTGAGTCTTTCTTGGCACTCTCCTCATGTTAGGTCGCCATGACCTTGACATCTCCCACTCCGGACTCAAGCTGCACCCACGTGGTTTAGCTCCATTGCTTTCTTCCGCTTAGAGGTCATCTTTGTTTCTGCGCATGACCTCATCTGCCTCGGCAGCCATTTTCTCAACCTGGCCTAATATGCCCGAACGAACTATCATAAAACAAACACAATCATAATTAAAATAAAGAAAATAAGCCTTTCTGTTTACCACCTGTCATTCTAAGAACCCGTGTTAGGTGTTTTCTAGCAGAAGCGACATTTAAAGCTATTTTTACTTACCATCCGCATTCTTTTGCCACAATACAATTTTACTACATAGCACATATCATGCGATTTTGCTCTAATTAGTACGCAAATCACTATATTAATATTACTTCACTTTACAATTGTAAATAAGTTAAATTTGCACATAAATAGCGATTACCATTTGTGTAAATGTTTACCAAGGGTGTAAATTGTTGGTTAGTCCATCAAACAATTAGTAACATTAATTTATTAGTGTTATTTTAGGGGGTTCCAAAATTATTTCATTTACCTTGCTCCATCAGTCCCTACCAGAATTGTTAAAACATGGATGTTTTCCTTTGCAAATGTTTGTAATCCATCTTATCCTGTTCTTGTAAAGCCAGAAATGGGTGGATACTACTAAAAGTTAAAGCCTAGCTTCATGTGAGCTCTGGTTGGTGTCAGTGTGGCTGTTGTAGTCTCCCTTTGTCGGTTCTTTACTATGTGGGTTTGTTACTCAAGCGCACTGGTCAATGAATTGCTGAGGTCTAATTGGAATCTCAGAATTCTTTTCATATTTAGCGCATAAAAAATCCAACTTACCTCTTTGACAAGGTGTTTCTTACAATTTGTTGATATTTATTCTTACTTGCTTTTGATATATTCTGCAAAAAGTCCCCTACGTGGATGGACATAATGATGCAAATGATATAGTAGATTTTTAACTTGGGGCTTCAAGTACTACTGGAAAAGTCACAAACTGTAGGTCCAAATTGCACACAGATGTTTTGGGAATAGCCCATGACTTTGTGATGCAACTGATTTACTCACCAGTCTCACCACTAAATGAATATTCGCATGAGGTTGCAAAACCCCTGCCTCATTAATATTAATGAGGCAGCACACAGTTTGCGACTCCAAACAAATGGCTGAGAACAGAGGGATGGAGGACTGTGAGGGACAGCAAACCTACGTCCCTTTGTTTCCTTTGCTTGTGCGTCAATTTTGTTTTTAGAAAACAGCTTGTGGCTCTTAATTAAACCTACCACCAACAAGAAAAAGTTGACAGCTAGGGAATACATTAGGGGAGCATGCAGTGGTCCCCACAGTCCATTGTCTGCTCTCCCCTGGAGCTTTCTCTCCTCCTCTGAAGGCTAACTGCAACGAGTCCCAAAGGAGAAGTTGTCCCTGGGGGCTGCTTCACCTTTACAGTTACCACCCCAACTCAGGCGTCAGTAACTCATCAATGGTTTATTGACTGCACTTGTGTCTCAGTTTATCAGTACATACCTTTATGACACGCCTCTTTTATGTCCTTCCATTTTTGCAACTTGAAAAGAGTCGCAAAAGCACTTGTAAAAGTCAGAAGTTCTTTTCCGACTCATAAAAGGGCTTAAAGGTATTTTGTGCTTTTAAAACCTTTGACTTTAAGAATGACAAGCTTTGGGACCACAAAATATTTTTAGATCTTGCCTAGGCAGCGCATGCGCTGTCTCTCAAGACATGCTGTATGTACTGTATGGGCTTTCAGCACTACCATCCGTTTTCGATTTGTTTCTTCATGTGCCTTTCGAAATTCCTTTGTTTTCGTTGGTGAATAGTGCACATTTGTCCCTCCTTTTGCTGTTTTGTTCATGCCCTGGGGACTGGCCCTGTTACATGGATCATTTCACTATCGGCACACTACTTTTTCTTTTGCCTGGGCGTGTTTTGGCTTTCTGCACGTGCTCAGCCGAGGGCTGCAAATCATGTCCTTATCTTGTATTTCACTGTCTTTGGTTTTGCAAGCATGTTTTCAGACAGAGGCTATGTTGTTTTTTATCCTATAACATTTTTTTGTTTCATTTCATTAGCTCAAATGTCCAAACCTTAAATATTATACTTATTAATTGAAGTGTAGTTTAAGAAGACGGGAGACAGTAGGATCAACCTACTTACATTGTGCTTTTGACAGAGTGATTATTTGGATACCATTAAAAAGGTAAACATGCTGCTATTGCTCCGTTTTATGAAAATGGAAGCAGCTTTAAGTTGCACACTTACAACTTTTGATGCTTTCTTTTAGATTCAATCGTTGGTAAAATAAAACCAATATCAAGGGATGCCTCCTTGTGCTCTCCAAATGCGACATGTAATGTGAGGTTACTTAACAATATATCCTGCAAGTAGACAGTGCAACACCACCACCTTAGCATCAGTGCAGCACCACTTCAGCACCAGTCAGCGTCACTCAGCACCACTTCAGCAGCACCACCTGATCATCACTCAGCAGCACCTGAGCACCACCACAACTCAATCACAGCACCACCTTAGCAAAGAGCAGCACCAGAGAAGCACCACCTCAGCCCCACCACACCACCTCAGCACCAGCACAGCACTACCTCAGCATCAGTGCATCATCACCATCTCAGCATGAGCGCAGCACCAGCACAGCATAACTCAGCGCCACCACAGCATCACTCTGTGCCACCTCAGCACCACCTCTGCACCAGCGCAGCATCTCGTCAGCATCACTCAACACCACCACAGCACCACCTCAGCACAGCACCATTTTGCATCAGTGCACCACCACCACTGCAGCACCAACTCAGCATCAGTGCAGCACCACCTCAGCACCAGCACAGCCCCACCTCAGCAGCAACACAGCACCAATGCAGCACCACTTTAGCATCAGCGCAGCACCACCTCAGCATCAGCACAGCATCACCTCAGCATCATTCGGCACCTCAGCACCACCTGAGCACGAGCGCAGCACCTCCACCTCAGCATGACTCAGCACCACCACAGCATGACTCAGCACCACCACAGCATCACTCAGGACCACAACGGCATCATTCAGCACCACCTAAGCATCATCAAAACACCACTTGAGCACCACTACAGCACCACCTTAGCATCAGCACAGCCCAATCTCAGCATCTGCACCTCATCAGTGCCCCACCACCAGTGCAGCACCAACTCAGCATCAGCGCAGCACCAGCGCAGCACCACCTCAACATCAGCACAGCACCATCTCAGCATCAGCACAGCACCACCTACGCATCAGTGCACCACCACCAGCGCAATCCCACCTCAGCACCAGTGCAGCCCCACCTCAGCACCAAAGCAGCACCACTTCAGCATCAGTGTAGCACCACCTTAGCATCAGCACAGCACCAACTCAGCATCACTTAGCACCACCTAAGCACCAGCTCAGGACCACCTGAGCATCAGTGCGGCACCATCACCACAGCATCCCTCAGCACCAGCACAGCATCACTCAGCACCAGCACAGCCTCACTCAGCACCACCTCAGCACCAGCTTAGCATCTCCTCAGCATCACTCAACACCACCACAGCACCACCTCAGCATCAGCACAGCACCATCTCTGCATCAGTGCACCACCACAGTGCAGCACCACCTCAGGATCACTCAGCCCCACCTGAGCACCACCTCTGCACAAGCACACCACCACCTCAATATCACTCAGCACCACCTCAGCATCAGCACAGCACCACTTGAGCACCACCACAGCACCATCTCAGCATCAGCACAGCATCATATCAGCACAGTGCCACCTCATCAGTGCAGCACCACCTCAGCACCACCTCAGCACCAGCACAGCATCATCTCAACATCAGCACAGAACCATCAGCACAGCACCACCTCCAATCAGTGCACCACCACAAGGCAGCCCCACCTCAGCACCAGCGCAGCCCCACCCGAGCACCAGCGCAACCCCTCCTCAGCAGAAATTCAGTACCAACACAGCACCACTTCAGCATCACCTCAGCATCAGTGCAAGCATCATCTCAGCACAGCACCAACTCAGCATCACTCAGCACCACCTGAGCACCAGCGCAGCACTACCACCTCAGCATCACTTAGCACCACCTCAACATCACTCAGCACCACTGGAGCATCACCTCAGCATCACCTCAGCATAACTCAGCACCACCTCAGTATCACTCAGTATCACCTGAGCATCAGCACAGCACCACCTCAGCATCAGCACAGCACCCTCTCAGCATCAGCACAGCACCTCCTCCTCATCAGTGCACCACCACCAGTGGAGCACCAACTCAATGTCAGCACAGCACCAGCGCAGCACCACCTCAGCACCAGCGCACCACCACCTCAGCACAGCACCATCTCAGCATCTGCACAGCCCCACCTCCGCATCAGTGCACCACCACCAGCGCAGCCACACCTCAGCACCAGTGCAGCCCCACAGCAGCAGCAGCAACTCAGCACCAATGCAGCACCACTTCAGCATCAGCGCAGCACCACACTGCATCAGCACAGCATCACCTCCACACAGCACCAACTCAGCATCACTCAGCACCACCTGGGCACCAGCTCGGCATCACCTGAGCATCAGTTCAGCACCCCCACCTCAGCATGACTCAGCACCACCACAGCCTGACTCAGCACCACCACAGCATCACTCAGCACCACCTCAGCACCAGCGCAGCATCTCCTCAGCATCATTCAACACCACCACAGCACCACCTCAGCATCAGCACAGCACCACCTCTGCATCAGTGCACCACCACCAGCGCATCACCAACTCAGCACAAGCTCAGCCCCAGCACAGCATCAGCACAGCACCACCTCAGCACTAGCGCAGCACCACCTCAGCACCAGTGCACCACCACCTCAGCAGCAACTCCGCACCAACACAACACCACTTCAGCATTAGTGCAGCTCCAACTCAGCATCACTCAGCACCTCCTGAGCACCAGCACAGCACCACCTGAGCACCACCAAATCATCACTCAACACCACCTCAGCATCATTCAGCACCACCTCAGCATCACTCAGCAGCACCTCAGTATCACTCAGCACTACCTCAGCACCAGTGCAGCATCAGTGCAGCACCACCTCAGCATCAGCGCAGCACCACCTGAGCACAACCAAAGCACCACCTCAGCATCAGCACAGCACCACCTCATCAATGCACCACCACCTCAACATTAGCACAGCACCATCTCAGCATCAACACAGCACAGCACCACCTCCGTATCAGTGCACCACCACCAGCGCAGCCCAACCTCAGCACCAGCGCAAGCCCACCTCAGCAGTAATTCAGCATCAACACAGCACCACTTCAGCATCAGCGCAGCACCACCGCAGCATCCACGCAGCATCACCTCAGCACAACACCAACTCAGCATCACTCAGCACCACCTGATCACCATCTCACCACCACCTCAGCATGACTCAGCACCACCTCAGCATGAATCAGCACAACCTCAGCATCACTCAGCACCACCTCAGTATCACTCAGCATCACCAGAGCACCACCACAGCATAGCCACAGCATCAGCACAGCACCATCTCAGCATCAGCACAGCACCACCTCGTCATCAGTGCACCACCACCAGTGCAGCACCAATTCAGCATCAGAGGAGCACCACCTCAGCACCAGCGCAGCACCACCTCAGCCCTAGCACAGCCCCACCTCAGCAGCAATTTAGCACCAACTCAGCACCACTTCAGCATCAGCGCAGCATCACCTCAGCAGGGCACCAACTCAGCATCACTCAGCACCACCTGAGCACCAGTGCAGCAGCACCACCACCTCAGCATGACTCAGCACCACAGCATCACTCAGCACCACCTCAGCATCACTCAGGACCACCTCAGAATCACTCAGCACCACCTCAGTATCACTCATCATCACCAGAGCATCACCTCTGCACCAGCACACGGCCACCTCAGCACCACCTCAGCCTCACTCAGCACCACTCGAGTATCATTTGATCCAGCGCTAACAATAAAAATTCTTCTCCTATATGTTTCGGTCATCCAGGTGCAACTTATCCCTCCAACACACAAACTATATCCATATGACGGTGGGGCCCATAACACCGCATATACATTCACTTACTCATTTATTCCATGGATCTCCTCCGTCCTTAACCTAGGAGAAAACGAGACGGGATACCTCTTTGGAAGGAGACGGGATACCTCTTTTTAACACAACATAATGTTTCTCATTGCTTTTAAGGTATTCCGCTCATTGGTCGATGGACCAACTAGTAGGAATCAGTTGATGGTGATTAAGACCAGCTCAATCACAATAAACTCTTTAACATTTTACCTTAATTATTAAGCTAAAGAATTACTGAGTCATTTGTTTAAAGAATAATAAGGTTTATATAAAGTTTTGAAGCAAGAAATAAGTTTACGCTTATTATTCAGATCATTACATTTATCATCATTATAAGAATAAATTGAAATTGCAATGCATACCTATTAGACGGAAAAATAAAGTCGTTACAGCAAGAACTCCAAAAGATCAATCTATCTGTCTTGGAAAAATCTAATAGTTCTAAATGAAAAATCTATCAGGAGTAAAAAGGTTCTCCAAAAGCAGCATCTTATACTCAACTAGAAATATAAAATAGCAGCAGCAGCATCAGCTCGTCAGCATCAGCAACCGCAACTTCACCCATCTACAGCATCTCCGTCAACAGCCTCTAACTCTCCAGCATCTAACCCCTCCCCACCCAGAGTAGGTCTTCTTATACCCTAATTCTAGCTTACAGAATAAAAATGTTGCATCTCCATGGCGTGATTCTCTCTCATTGGTTCACTCAAGTCCATATACATTTTTAATCAAACTTCCTTGTCGTAACCAGTTCCTTGTGGAATGTCCATGCTTGCATCGTTTCCCACAGTTCATGACATTGCTCATCCGTTTCGATCAGTCCAATTTGTATCTTTTTCTGATACTTTTTAGATTCAACAGTTCCGTCCATTTATTCAGTTTGACTTCTCACGCTTCTTGCTGATCATCTTGGCACACATCTGCACAGAAAGGTCACAATAGCCTTGACCATACTTCCGTCTTATGCTCTCAGCACGAACACGTGGTCATCCTTTTTCACAGCCTTTCTCCTCTACCACACGGTTTCTTGCTCATGGGTACTCTAGCAAATGGCGGCCATTTTATATCGCTGCTCAACAGGCCTAAGCGCACTATTTTCAAAGATAAACAAAATATTGTTAAAATAAAGAATATAAACCCTTTCGTTTCCCTCCCGTCTTTCTACGTACCCCAATTAGGTATTACCTAGCAAAAGCAACATATAAAGCCGTCCCTTACTTACCATCGCTTTATTTTGCCACCACACGTTTTATTTTCAAACCACAAATCATGCGTTTATTATTTTATTGATGTACGCAAATATTACGTTTTATGTTAGACACATAAACAATTATTAGTTGGTTAATTTGCACACAAAATAGCGTGTTACCTTTAACCCTTTACATGTAACATACATTGTTGGTTATTTACTTAAACAAACATGTTTATTAATTATTTCTACGAAAATTATTAGGAGGTTAAAATATGTTCATTTATCCTGCTCCATCAACTCCCCCCTTTGGTGATTTTTAATATCACCACAAAAACCCAAGTTATACAATTTTCTCAGACAGCATATATCTTTTATCCGTTTGCTTTTGTTATTTTACACAACTGTATCCCTTTCAACTTGTCTCTTCGTTTTCTTGTACATGTTCTCTTTTATCTCTTCTAGCTCAATTTCACCCATTTCTCTCTCTCGCTCTCCTTGTTTATCATGTTTTCTTTTTCTATTTTATTCTGTTTTCTTCTTTTCTTTATACATGTAACTACAAGCTTCAGCACTAAAATTATTATTATTATCATGGTTGCTATTATTATAACTTTCCTATTATTAATCCACTCATTCTTGTTAACCAATTTATTACTGAAGAAAACCCTTTACCAAGTTTTCCCAATGCACTTTCAACCTCCAGTGGAACAAGTTCTTTGTGCAAACTAGTAATATTTGTTATATACTTTTGTATATTTTCACTTTTATCTGGATTGTAAGTGCAACAATGTTGGACTTTCAGCATTCCACAGACTCCACCCTCTTTTGCCAAAAGAATGTCAAGGGCAAGTCGATTTTGCATCACCATAGCTCTCATGGCAACCATCTCGGTATTTACCATCAAGAACCCTCCAGCAGTATCTGTAGATAAACGATCTACCACTGTGGATAATTTCCGAATTTTAAATGCATTCAAAGATATTCCCAATGCTGGTATCAATGCTCCAAAAATATCACCTACTATTTCTGAAAAGCTTTCCCTTTTTCTACGTGTAAAGGTATTTATCATTTTGTGTGCTCCTTTTTCTTTTCTATCCATATGAAAAATCTTTGGAAAGACCAGGCCTAAATAACATGACCCATACCAATGGTCCGGCAACCTGTAATAAGCCCTATTTCCGCAAACATAATAGATCCCTGGAAATATTGGATCTTTTCCCCCTTTGAATCCCCATCCACCTAAAATTTGATAATTGTCATGGCAAATACTGGAACCCACAAAATAATTGTCATATCTTGTTTTATTTCTTCTAATGCACAACCTTCCCTGTTGGGGCCAATCCAGAGTCATAGCTGCATTTGTCTTTTTCTTGTCATGATTGTCTTCCTCAAACGCCCAAAGAGGTGTTTTTGTCTCTTCTATCACTTTTCTTTGAAATTTCACTCTTCTTTCTTCAACCATCTCTAAAAATACTTTTTCTTCCTTCTTTAACTCACAGGTAAGGTTGTTTTTAACTATATTCTCTAATGTTAAAATCTTATCTTCTATAAAAATATTCACCAAACGTTTTTCCCTCTTTTATTTTGTTTAGCTCGGGAACTACAGAAACTTTCGCAAAAACCTTATCTATGTCAGTGTAATAATATTCTAAATCTACCTGTTTTATAAAATAAACTTGCTAAAACACTACATGTTATTCCATACGTCAAAGGAAGGTGATGATAAGTCACACCTTCTGCTACATACGCAGGCAATTGCATACAAACATAACAATCTCTTACATCCATTGTTTCTACATACTCATATAATAATTTAGTAAAAACATTCTTTGAAAAATCTGTTATTGATTTATCTTTATGTAACTCTGCACTACTTTTTAATATAACTGGTTCTTGAGTGTTAGCTCCTTTTTCTTTCTCTGTTTTATTAGACGTTTCTACTACAGCTAAACTAATTGGAATAGTGATTGCTAAAACCACCCATACTGTCATTAATAATCCTGTACAAAAGAAGCACATTTTACACCATCTACTTAAAAACTCACATTTACATTTTCTATCTCTAGTATCCTCCATTTTGATTTATAACCTTATTTATTTATTTTCAAGAAAATTGTGTCACTACACCTCAGAAATGACTTATTAGCCACTCTGCACTCCAATGTTTTTGTCTTTGCTTGGTACTTTCTTTTAATTCTTTTCAGAATTCTTTCTTTGTCAAATCCAGTATTTTGTCAAATTTGGTAGAAATTCGTCAGATCCAGTGTTTTGTCAAGTCCGGTAGAAATTTGTTTAAATTTCTTCAAATTTGTTGCACCTCACCTTTACCCATTAGGTTTCTGTGTTCTGGGTTCTCGTGAGTGTTCTTTTCTTCTTTGATATCAGTCAAAGCAAGATACAACCATTCAGGTGATCTATACTTCGGATTTACCTTCTTTACTCTTTTCGTTTTCTGCAAGTGCTTTCCACCTTGTTTTTCTTGCTCTTTCTGACTTGTTATTTCATTCACTTGTTCAGCACTTTTTCCATCTAACCTTATGATTCTGTATCTTAACTTTCTTACTTCGTTGGGCCAATTGTCTCCTTTTCTTGGCCTTTTTGCCTCACTTCCTTTTTCCTCTCTTTTTGTTCTCCAATTCCTTTTTCTCGACTCTAGTTTTTGATTTCTTTCTTCTCCACTTTCTTCGGACTCTGTTTCAATTTTTTCTTTATTGTCTCTTATTTTGAAACTTATAATTTCATTTTCTTCCTCTATTTGTGGTTCTTCTCTTATCTTCCTTCGTTCACCTATTTCTGTCCCTCCTCGAGGTTTTTCCGAATTTGTGTCAATCTCTCTATCTGCTTCTAAATTTCCCTGTTCTTTTGTTTGGCTATCTGTCCCTATTGCTCCTCGGGGATCTTCCGATTTTTCTAACTTTCTGTTTGAAACTCTCCCTTCTTCATCTATTAATATTATCTCCGAAGGATTTTTACCACAACTTGTACTTGGTTGCTCACTGTTACTATCTTCTTGCTCAGTTTCTTCTCTTATGCTTTCAAATTTCCAATTTCTTTTCTGAATTTCTTCACAGTCCGAATGATCTGTATCAGATTCTGAACTGGTATCTGATATTTCCAGATGTCGACTCACATGTCGATCTTCAAGTTCTGGAACTTCAGCTATTTCCTCTACTTCTTCTGTCGTTGCACTTGTAGTTGGGTCTTCCAGATGTCGACTTACAGGTCGATCTTCAGGTTCTGGCACCCTGTTTGTTTCTTCTTCTGCTTCTGATGCTGAACTGTTATCCAATACTTCCAGATGTCGACTCACATGTCGATCTTCAGGTTCTGGAACTCTGATGGTGTGACTGGCATGCACCCAGTGTTTCACTCCTGCACATTTGACTGCAGTGGTTGTCACCAGGATCACTTGTCGT
The DNA here is from genome assembly GCA_963921515.1 of Calotriton arnoldi. Classification (NCBI taxonomy): domain Eukaryota; kingdom Metazoa; phylum Chordata; class Amphibia; order Caudata; family Salamandridae; genus Calotriton; species Calotriton arnoldi. Next base: position 2,552,809 of record CAWUFW010001304.1, on the reverse strand, counting down.
GGTTCGTCCCAGCGAGGAACCAAACAGTTTCTTCTCCTGTGGACTTTTATGCGGACCCAATCTCCTGGATTCAAGTCGTGAGCTGGTTTTCTTTCAAGAGTGGTCGCATCCGGTCCAACCTGATGAAACACAGAACGCACCACATCAGCCAATCCTTTGCAATAATCCAGCACTAGATCATCAGTTATAGTCAGTAGTTTGTTGACAGGTACTTGTGCTTGTCTCATTGCTCGTCCCATAATTATCTCATGGGGACTGAGTCCAGTTTTCCTTTCCGGAATACTTCTGATTGTCATTAAAACTAATGGCAAGGCATCTGGCCATTTGAGTCCTGTAGCTTGACACATTTTTCCTAACCTGTTCTTAATTGTTCCATTCACTTGCTCTACTATTCCAGAAGCCTCTGGTCTGTATGCACAATGCAGTTTCTGTTTAATACTAAGTGCTTCACAAATCAGTTTAACTAATTCATTTTGGAAATGTGTTCCTCTATCTGTTTCAATCGTGACTGGAAAACCATACCTCGGAATGAATTCTCGCAGCATAAGTTTTGCTACCGTGATTCCATCATTCCTTCTGGTTGGGTATGCTTCCACCCAACGGGAAAACAAACAGACGACCACTAGGACATACCTTAGTCTGTTGCTCGGGGGCATTTCAATAAAATCCATTTGCATTCTAGTGAACGGACCTCCTTCTCGTCCTATTGTTCCTAGACTCACTACTGTCTTCCTTCCTGGATTTAACTGTTGACAAATAAGACATCTTTGACAAAGACTCTCAGCTATGGCTCTGAATTTTGGATTATACCATGTTTGTCTAAAAAGTCTGATCATTGAATCTCTCCCAATATGTGCTTGTCCATGGTACATCCGTGCCATGTCAGAAATCATGCTATCAGGCATAACTGGTCTTTCATCTCTGTAAACCCAAACATCATTTTCCTCATGTTTTCTACATCCTGCTTTTATCCATGTATCTTTTTCCTCATCATCTGCTGCTTCCTGTAACTGTCTCACCTCATCCCATGTCTCAACAGGGTTAGTAAAAAGCAAAGGACAAGAAATATACTCTCTTTCTCAGCTTTTGTTTAAAGAAACCACATTCTTTGCACAGTACTGTGCAATCTCGTCAGCATATTTATTGCCGACAGTTATGTAGTCTTCCCCATTTTTATGTGCATTGCACTTCACAACAGCAATCTGTTTAGGCAGCTGTATCGCCTCAAGCAACTTTTTCACAAAATCTCCATTTCTAATTGGCGTTCCAGCAGACGTCAAGAAACCTCTTTGTGACCAAATCTGACCAAAATCATGCACCACCCCAAAGCCGTACTGGCTATCTGTCACAATCGTAACCCGTACATTTCTTCCCAACTTACATGCTTGAATCAGAGCTACTAGTTCTGCGACTTGGGCAGACCGTATCCCTTTCAGACAAGATGCTTCCATTACAGTTGCTACTGTGCAAACTGCATATGCTGCACTTAGAACTCCATCATTCGTTCTCAAACATGAGCCATCCACAAACAGAATATAATCTGATTCCTTTAAGGGCTCATCACGTATGTCTGATCTCAGTTTTGTACAATATTCAAGCACATTCAGACAATCGTGATCTACTTCATCCATTTCAATTACACTCTCTTCATCTGGCAATGATGTCGAAGGATTCACATTCATACATCTGTCAATGGTCACATTATCTGCACTCAAAATTACTTTGTCATACCTAGTCAGCCGACTATGTGTCATGTATTGTGTTTTTGTTCTTGTCAAAAGAATTTCCACAGAATGGGGAACGTACACTCTTAATGGATACCCCATCACTATGCCTTCACTCTGTTCCAGACTCACACAAATAGCAGCAACTGCTTTCAAACATCCAGGCAACGCTTTCGCTACAGGGTCTAAAACAGCTGAAAAATATGCAATGGGTCTTTTCATAGTTCCATGTCTCTGTACCAAGACTGAAAATGCACATCCATCTCTTTCACTGCAATACAACTCAAAATCTTTCTCATAGTCAGGCATTCCCAATGCTGGAGCCTCACATAATTTCTTTTTCAGCTCTCTGAATGCTTTCATTTCCTCATCATTCATTTCAAAAGGATCTTTAACATCCTTCTTTGTCAGTTTTTGCAACGGTTTAGCAATCAGCGAAAAACCGCTTATCCATTGTCGACAATATCCAACCATTCCCAGAAACATTCTTACCTCTCTTTGCGTCATTGGAGCTCTCATTCCTTGAATCATCTTTATTCTTTCAGTCGTTACCTTTCGCACTCCTTTCTCAATTTTATGCCCTAAATATTGGACTTCTTGTTGACAAAACTGCAATTTTGATGGGGACACTTTATGTCCTCTTTTTGCTAAATGATTCAGCAAAGCAATTGTATCATTGACACATGCTTCTCTTCGTTTTTGATGCCACCAGTAGGTCATCAATATACTGAACCATCACTGACTTTTCTGGCATTTTTAAATCTTCCAAGGATTTCTTTAGAATCTGATTAAAGATTGAGGGGCTTTCTGTGTACCCTTGAGGAATTCGGCACCATGCCAAAATACGCTCTCCAAACCTAAACGCAAATAATGGCTGGCTATCTGGATGCAATGGAATAGAGAAAAATGCATGACATAAATCAATTACTGTGTACCATTCTGCTTCACGTGGAATCTGGAATAGAATCACAGCAGGGTTCGGTACTATTGGGCAACAAGGCACTACAATTTTGTTTACCTTCCTCAAATCCTGTACAATTCTATAGGTTCCATTTGGCTTTTTCAGTCCCATTATTGGCGAATTGCATGGACTGCTCATGATTTCTTTTAGAATCCCTTGTTCAACCATTTTATTTATTACTGGCGTTATTCCTTCAATTATTTCTGGTGTCAATTTATACTGGGGCGTATTTGGGTAACTCGTTCCCTCTTTTACTGTTATTTTAACGGGATCTACTTCTTTCATTAATCCTATATCTTCTCCTGTAAAGTCCCACACTTCTTCTTTCACTGTCTTTTTCAATTCTATTGGGATTTTCTCTGCATCAAATACAGGAAACAAATCATTTACTTCTGGTTCTAAATTTACCATTGTCATTTTATACAGTACATCTTCATCTGGGGTCTGAAATGCAATTCCATCTGGAGTACAATAGATAGTGCAGTTCATTTTGCACAATAAATCGCGTCTTAATAGGTTCACGGGACTACAATCGCATACCACAAATCGGTGCATTTCACTAAATGGACCAATTTTTACCTCCACTAATTTAGTAAGAGGCGTCTTTATTTGCTGATTCGAAACTCCAACTACTTGGATATGTTCACCTGAGAGAGGAAGGTTTGGAATTTCCACTGACCTAACAGTAGAACGGGTAGCTCCAGTGTCCACAAGGAATGTTACATTTGCACCATTCACTTCTCCATCCACAAATGGACCATACTGATCTACCTCTAGCGTTGCGCCAAGCACGCACTCTTCCCCCTCTCCTAGGCACCGTCAGAAACTTTCATCCGTTTCATCCTCATCCTGTCGTAACCAATATTGAGAAATGGCAGCTGCACGCGGCAACTGTGTTACCAGTTCTCCTCCGTAGAATCCTGTTTCTGCACTGTATTTCTGTTGGTTAACACTCTTGGGAAGTGGTGGTTGTGGCACCTGACCTTGTTGAGTAACTACCTCACTCTGCACCTGTGAATTTAATGATTGATTTTCCACATTAAGTTTTGGAGGAAATTTACACTCGTTTCTCCAATGCCCTAGCTTTCCGCAGTTGTGGCATGGCCACTTTTTCTTTGCCTCATCTATGCTCATTTGTCCTTTTCCTTTACCTATATTTGGTCGAGATCTAACCTGTCCTGCTTCATTACCTGTATTACTCAATTGAGCTTCTTGCTTCTCTGCAACTTTCACCTGTGCCCACATGGCTTTCTCTTTCAATTTACGCTGTCTACTCTCAATATCATCACTGCAATACTTAGCATATCTCAAAACCTCGTCTACTGTGCTATTCTGCCAACAAATCATATGCTGTTTAATCATTTCACTTATCTCCGGTTTCAATCCATATACAAATCTATATACAAAATGACTCATATCCTTCTCATTTAGCGTCTCATAACCACTATACTGTTTGAAAACTAACAACAGCCTTTCATAATAAGCATGCACTGATTCTTTACTTTCCTGCGTTGTTCTGTCTATTTTTACCCAATCTGTTTCTTTAGGTGGAATCTTATTCTTCAAAAAGGTAATTACTTGGTCATACTTCCTCATCACTTCTGGTCCTGGCGCTCCTGTTTTAGCATCCCTTGGATATTCTACAGTTGGCCAATCAATAGTAATCTTACATTCTGTCCACAAATCAGCTGGCACTACTATATCAAACAATCCATCCAAGTCTATCCACAACACCTTTGAAACTTTCACAAATCTCTCCACTTGTCTGTACCATTCTACTGGCTTTTCTCTCAACTTTGGGAAGTCATTTGTAAATGACAGTATATCCTGTCTAGTCCATGGAACATGCACATAACTACCTCCTGGAGTTTCTCTCATCGGGTACTCCCTTACAACTGGTTCCTTATCTGTCACTGCAAAAGCCAAAGATGCTTTATCTGTTATTTTCTCACTCCTTTTCGTCCATCTATTTCTCCATCTATCCACATCACCCCATTTTCTCAGTAAAACAATTAACTCTTTTATTTGGGTCAATCTTCCTGATGTATTCAGATTCTGTATATCTTTCTCACAAAAATCTACTCTGTATGGTTTCTGCAACGTTCTCACTTTTGCAAATTCTACTCCTAGTTCATTTGCTGTCTCTTCTAATTTGTCATGTAAATTCCTAGCTCTCCATGTAAGACTTTTGCACAAAAACATAATCTCATCATCCTGATAATTTTTAAATTTTTCTGTACCAATCGTTCCTAAAATTAATTCTTCCATGTCTATTTTTAACCTAATTACATCTAATGGTTTTACTTCTGTTTCTTTTGTTTTTAGCGTTTTCATCCATTCATTTAACTCATCTGGAGTCGGACCTACAGGCGTACTATTTAATTCTATCCAATTGTTACTTCTTTCTGGTGTCCCTGATGCAGACTCCGTTACCATAGGTATTCTCCTGAACTCATTCTCGTTTATCGTCAAATTAGTAGGTGGGCTTGGTCTATAGGTACTAACCAAATGGTGTGCACCTTCATTATTCAGTTCCATCCCTTCTCTTTTTCTTTGCAAATGTGAATTCATGGGAATCACTAAAGAACGTTCATCAATTTTCTGATTCTCAAAAATTGACATTACTGGACCTATTGTCACTGGTACAGTTACAGCTTCCATATTCTTCGTCAATGCTCTTATTTTCTCAGTCAATTCTCTTGTGGTTTTTGCTAATTCAGTTGCATTGTCACTTTCTATCTCTTCATTTTGTGAAGTTTTTAATTGATCTTGTGACCTATTTGTCTCATCTCTTCGTTCGGGATTTTTATTCCTCCCAGTTTCCATTGGTGGTGCATTAGGTGTCACCACCGCAGAAGTCTGTTGGTATGGAGGTGGGTTTCTGTTTAAAATATCTTCCAGCAATTCGTCATCCGTTTCACTACCACCATACCCATACTTTTCTATAACAACATGTTTCTTTTTCTCTGTACACTTTCTCTTTGCTTCTTCCTCCACTGTAAAAGCTGGAAACAAACCTCCTGTCATATTAGCACATCTCCAACGCTTTATTCTGTCCTCATGATTTACTCCCCATAACCTTCCAGGCATAAACTCATGATTCTTTAATCCTCTGAATCTCTCTCGTTCATACATTTCATCTTCCCATTCAGTTAAAGCTTCAAATTGTGTCGGTCTAGGTCTAGGTTCTAACATTGCCATCTTCTCCCTCAAATTCCGTAGTACAGCTACATTAAATGAACCATTCTCAGGAAAAGCCAATGCTCCATCATTCTTGGTATATTTTGGCCAATTTTCTAACCATATGCATGTATGATATCCATATTTCAGCATCATGTGCGAAGCTGGTGATTTTGGCGGAGGAATTATTTGTCCCTCTCTAGTCACTACCTTTTTGTCTTTCTTAAAGAAGTTCTTAACTTTCGACATTCACGACGTTTTCTCTCTACCATATTCATAATACGACATGATTCTCTATGCGTTATTCCAACCAATACTAGCGCGACTCACACCAACACTCCAATCACAAACTTCCACGTCACTAGGCTATTCGACCAATCCTAGCGCTATTCACACCAAAGCTCCAATCAGAGCAATTTCTGTCTACAGCGTATTGTCCAATCCCAGCGCGGCTTTTGTCTATGTCAGCTCTGCTCCTGACTCTGTATGACTAGCGCACTGTCCAATCCCAGCGCGGCTTTTGTCTACGTCAGTTCTGCTCTTGACCCCTCCTTTACAAAATTTATCAGCAATTTCTTTTTTAACAATTCTTTGTTAGTTACAACATTTAAAACACATTTCCATTGTCTGATTCACTAAACAAAAGAGATAGCTTTGTCCATTTACACCAGAATTCTGTATTTTCCAGTAGGCAGCGCTTACCTCTACCCTACCACAGAATTTTCAGTTTCGCCGATAAAGTAGCACTTCCCTCTACCTTACCCTTCTTTCAAGCAAACGGTAAACCCGTTTCTCTGGGGATAAAACACATGTGGAGACTATACTGCTCCTGAGAATTAAGGCCAGAGTTTCACAAGAAAACCGATCACTATTTCACTTACACACCTTTTATGCGGAGAATGTCCCTATCATAACACAACCTGTGTTATCACCAATATGAACTCAGACAATGCACTATTCCATGTGACTTCTCTTGCCACACGTGTTCCACTTCCTACTTCCCGGAAGCGTGAAAACTTACATATAACATAACTCGACTCAACATAAAGTGTTAGACATGAACTTATCAATAATCAATAATCAATAATCAATAATCACCAAACTAATCTATAGTAACCATAACTCTGCTACCAAGAAATCTGATCCAGCGCTAACAATAAAAATTCTTCTCCTATATGTTTTGGTCATCCAGGTGCAACTTATCCCTCCAACACACAAACTATATCCATATGACGGTGGGGCCCATAACACTGCATATACATTCACTTACTCATTTATTCCCTGGATTTCCTCCGACCTTAACCTAGGAGAAAACGATTTGCTGGAAGGAGACGGGATACCTCTTTTTAACACGACATAATGTTTCTCATTGCTTTTAAGGTATTCCGCTCATTGGTCGATGGACCAACTAGTAGGAATCAGTTGATGGTGATTAAGACCAGCTCAATCACAATAAACTCTTTAACATTTTACCTTAATTATTAAGCTAAAGAATCACTGAGTCATTTGTTTAAAGAATAATAAGGTTTATATAAAGTTTTGAAGCAAGAAATAAGTTTACGCTTATTATTCAGATCATTACATTTATCATCATTATAAGAATAAATTGAAATTGCAATGCATACCTATTAGACGGAAAAATAAAGTCGTTACAGCAAGAACTCCAAAAGATCAATCTATCTGTCTTGGAAAAATCTAATAGTTCTAAATGAAAAATCTATCAGGAGTAAAAAGGTTCTCCAAAAGCAGCATCTTATACTCAACTAGAAATATAAAATAGCAGCAGCAGCATCAGCTCGTCAGCATCAGCAACCGCAACTTCACCCATCTACAGCATCTCCGTCAACAGCCTCTAACTCTCCAGCATCTAACCCCTCCCCACCCAGAGTAGGTCTTCTTATACCCTAATTCTAGCTTACAGAATAAAAATGTTGCATCTCCATGGCGTGATTCTCTCTCATTGGTTCACTCAAGTCCATATACATTTTTTAATCAAACTTCCTTGTCTTAACCAGTTCCTTGTGGAATGTCCATGCTTGCATCGTTTCCCACAGTTCATGACATTGCTCATCCGTTTCGATCAGTCCAATTTGTATCTTTTTCTGATACTTTTTAGATTCAACAGTTCCGTCCATTTATTCAGTTTGACTTCTCACGCTTCTTGCTGATCATCTTGGCACACATCTGCTCAGAAAGGTCACAATAGCCTTGACCATACTTCCGTCTTATGCTCTCAGCACGAACACGTGGTCAGCCTTTTTCACAGCCTTTCTCCTCTACCACACGGTTTCTTGCTCATGCGTACTCTAGCAAATGGCGGCCATTTTATATCGCTGCTCAACAGGCCTAAGCGCACTATTTTCAAAGATAAACAAAATATTGTTAAAATAAAGAATATAAACCCTTTCGTTTCCCTCCCGTCTTTCTACGTACCCCAATTAGGTATTACCTAGCAAAAGCAACATATAAAGCCGTCCCTTACTTACCATCGCTTTATTTTGCCACCACACGTTTTATTTTCAAACCACAAATCATGCGTTTATTATTTTATTAGTACGCAAATATTACGTTTTTATGTTAGACACATAAACAATTATTAGTTGGTTAATTTGCACACAAAATAGCGTGTTACCTTTAACCCTTTACATGTAACATACATTGTTGGTTATTTACTTAAACGAACATGTTTATTAATTATTTTACGAAAATTATTAGGAGGTTAAAAAAATTTCATTTATCCTGCTCCATCACATTCAGCATCACCTGAGCATCATTTCCGCATCAGCACACCACCACCTCAGCACTACCTCAGCATCACTCAGCACCACCTCATTCCGCATTCGGAATCTGGCATTTGTTGATTCTCCCCTAGTGTCCGTCCGCTGCTCGTGTTGTAATTCAGGTACTATTTCCCAACCTCCACCCCCCTATTGTTTATGTCCGCCCATAACAAAAAAAGCTATAACAACAAGCATTAGAACAGGCAGGAAGAAATTGACAACATTGCAAGGAACAAAAACTAGAAGACATGTTTTATGTTATTTTTTTTTTAATAGGGTCGTTCGGTTGTACATAATGTCTTCTGGTTTATATGTAAGGTAACAAAAATGCTTATAACGCTTTATTATTATAATTTTTTAACATGCTGCACAGCAGCGACAATGCTCTACAACATAGCTTAAAGACATTGGCAAAGCCAATACCTCTGGCTAAACACTGATAAGGTCTCAAAGGCGAGACTTATTGGCTATGCCAATGCTTGTTGTATGTGAGGCCCTTGGCATCCCATTTTATTTTGCAAATACTGTGTTATCGGCTCCTATTTGCAGGACTGTTCCACGTGATCTTTACCTACAAATCAGGGATTTAGATTATGTTTGCATGATTTTCAAGCCACGCTTTTACACAAATATGCCTTTATTAACCGAGATACGTTCCTGCGAATAGATGTGCACGCGCCATACGTTTGCAACAACATGCATACTTTGACTTTGACTACATTTTCCATGCAAATGATAATCAAAATATAATAACCAATAATAAAATGTGTCATATAAATATTGATGCAATAACCCTTTACATAGGAATCATTTTGGATTGAAGAAATATTTGAAAATTCATAAGTTTTAGACACCTCTTATCAATTCGCTATGAGACATAGAAAAAAGGCATTGGAGAACATATGAAAACATCATGAAATAAATGTACACCTGCTTTATTAAACAACGGATGTAAATAAAATGAAAAAGTCTCAAATTTTATAATACATTTTAAATATGAATCCATAATGCGTTTTGTGATTCAAATTACATTTCTTAAGATTTTATCCCAATTTATGTTGTCTTCATCCTGGGAATGGCAAGCTGCATTACTACTACAATTTTGAGGTTCAACGCACTGTATAATTTAAAGCTGTAACATGTGTGCGCAGATGGGGGTAGGCAGCTCTAAAACACACAGACACGTTGCTCCTAGGCCCGCCTGTTCCACTTGTCAATCATCTGCCAGAAAGGAAGCTGCCATTATTATATCATAACAGCTGCATAATGGGAGAAAGAAACTATTGTTTGGCTGCTGAAGTAAAAATAAGCGGAACTACAAAAGACAAGGAGTGTCAGGAGCTCCAACTAGAGATCAGCCAAATATGGCAATTTTGGAAAAGCGATAAAAAAAACTTGTTTTGCGTTTTTAATGCCACATCTCCAATGACAACAGCAAAGCATAGAGACGTTGTTCACTTTAGCTGTGATTTTAACGGTAGCCTTTAGGCCTCATTCCTACACTCTCTGAAATCCCACTTCGGGTGTAAACATGAGTTTGGACAAAAATCAATATTCGCGTTTACTTAAATCTGAACTTAAAACCTGTCAAAATTTTTGCAGGGAAAAACATTCTAATATTCGTAATTTCAAACATCGAAACAAGTATTACTGAAGTATTCTACTTTCTTAGGTGGAGATCTAGGATGGATTTGTAATGCAGCACCCGGTAAAAACCGAATGCCGCTGTGATAGTAATTTCGACTGCATCACTTCCGGATCAGTTTACTGCGGGAGCGAGGATGGACCCTCAATAGTCAAGGCTTTCCCCATCGCCAAAGAATCAGGCTTTTTTCTACCTAAGCATTCCTGCACAACAGCATGTCTGTGTAAGAAAGGTGCCTACACCAGCTGTACATATTTTACTTCGAAATAAAATGGTGCTTGCAAATGGTTTCCAAGGCGTGTTATTCCAGGGTTATTCTTTTTTTTTGCATTAGCAAACATTATTGGCAAAAATACATATGTGTATGTAATGAAAGCATTGCCAAAGCCAATAGGTCTCTCCTACGCAAGAGCTATTGGCTTTGCCAATGTGTTTTTGACATTTTGTACACCAGCACCTGGTCAGCATTTCTAAAAGTTAATGGTGTAGAGAAGAGTGGCATGTCGTGGAGTGTCGTAGAGTGAAGTGGCGTAGAGTTGAGCATCATGGAGTGTCATGGAGTGGCGAAGAGTGTTGTGGAGTGGCGAAGAGTGTTGTGGAGTGGCGTAGAGTGTCATGGAGTGACATAGAGTGTTGTGGAGTGATCTACAGTGGAGTAGTGTAGAGTGGAGTGGTGTAGAGTGTCGTGGAGTGGCATAGAGTGAAGTGAAGCGGAGTGGAGTGGCATAAAGTGGAGTGGCGGAGAGTGGCATAAAGTGGCGTGGAGTGTTGTGGAGGAGTAGAGTGGAGTGAAGTAGAGTGGAGGAGCATAGAGTGTTGCAGAGTGGAGTAGAGTGGAGTGGCAAAGAGTGTCATGGAGTGGAGTGTGGTAGAGTGGAGTAGAGTGTCGTAGAGGAGAGTGGAGTGGAGTGAAGTAGAGTGGAGGAGCTTAGTGTCGCAGAGTGGAGTAGAGTGTTGTGGCAAAGAGTGTGGTAGAGTGGAGTAGAGTGTCGTAGAGGAGAGTGGAGTGGCGTAGAGTGGAGTAAAGTGGCAAGGAGAGGCATAGAGGGAGTTGCATACAGTAGAGTAGTGTTGTGGCATAGAGTTTATATAGCTTTGGGGGCCTGGAATAGTCTGAACTGTCACACTTGTAGGAGTGTGATGGTTAGTACTTGTGCTGATTCTGTCATTGGGAGTTCTGACAGTGGCAATGGGTTGTGCAAGCTGCGGGAGCCTCCTGACAAGGGCCCTGGCACTTATTATGGTTTTACAAATCAAGCACTACATAGAAGGTATCAATACCTTGTGGCTGCTGAGTGTAGAGGTGGCTCAGCGGTTATGTATATGTGAACGTATCAAGTGCTCTAGTCTGCATCTGGCAGGAGAGCTGAGTTTCTCTCATGTCACGCAGCGTTGCGTATCTTGAGGTCTGCCACCAATAATTTTCCCCTTTGACTGAGGGGTACGCAAAAATGTATGTGTGTAAATAAGCCCTTCTCCTAGCATCCCCTAGCCCATCCTCAATTTCATAACCTCTACACATTAAAAGTTTAAGGGCCGATGATCCACCATTTTTAGGTCAGGCCTACACGCAGGAACGCCCAAACATATTTAGCACCTGCCGAGAACATTCCGGTTCTGTAAAGTTATTCTGCATTCTGTGGGGTTTAACTCAAAATTGCACGTACTGGAAGGGTGTTACCGCAGGGCACCGCTTTTATAGTTGTAGAGTTACCACACCTCCAGCACATTACAGCTTGTAATCGGGGTCAATGTGTGCTGAAAAAGCCACAAAGAAGTTACAAGATGCAGCTGTCAGAGTCTAAAAAGAAATATTTGCGGATTAGGATACAGCAATACGAAACCATAAGCAACAAGCTAATAAAAAGGTACATGTCCTATATTTATAGGGAAGAGAAATGGTCTGGAGGACAAGGGATAATATAGGCTTCTGCAGAGCTAAAGCTCTATCAAAAATTGCAAGTGCTCCTGCCCCGCAAAACTCGGGGCATATTTACAATAGAAGTGGCGGAACACGGCGTTAGCCTCCTTGACTTAACGCCAAGCTCCACCACTTCTGAAACGCAGGGCTGCACCATATTTACAACAATATGGTACAGCCCTGCGTTTCCCCCTGCGCTGGTGCTAAATTTAGTTGCCTAGCGCCAATGCAGGCACCCTTGCACCATAGTGCAAGGGTGTCTGCGTTGCAGGGGAAGATTGTTTATGTGCAGGAAGGTGTCCCTTCCTGCACATAAACAATCTTTAAATAGTGGGTTGTAACTTCAGTGTGTGCTGCTTCATGCAGCACACATAGAAGGTGCAAAATATAATTTTTTTAATGATTGGTGTCCTTTCCTGTACATAAACAATCAATGGCGTTTTGCTGTTTTCATGTGTGCTGCACAACGCAGCATACATGGAAACAGAAAAAACGAGGAAAAATTAAACAATTCTCCTCATTGCGCCAGGGTAAGACCAGGTTTTCCCTGGTCTTAATTTTGGCGCTGCCCCATATTTATGCCACTCTTGTAAATATGGAACAGCGTCAAAATCAATGGGTGTTGCGGTGGAACGCCCACCGTAACACCCATTGCCCTTCCCTTTCACTCTAAGTATAGCGGGAAAGGGTGCCTTATTTACGAGGCACCGTTAAGCCACATTAAGTGGCTTAATGCTGCCTTGTAAATAAGGCGAAGACCCTATCGCCACCACAACATTGTGAAAAGTGACGTTGTGGTGGCAATAGGGGCTTGTAAATATGCCCCTCAGTTTCTTGACCCATTTTAAGATGGGGGAACCATTAGTTTTCCAACAGTGGAGCTTCTGTTGGATTTGCCGCCAGAAAGCCTTGACCCGGTAGACATCAGCAAAAGCACCGCTGGGTCGCCGTGGCCATGCACCTGCACCATTTTGGGGTTACCACCTGTCATTTTCCCTGCACGAGACTGCCATGTGAGGCAAAGCGGATCAGGCCTGGAAAATATACAGTGGCCTTGACACGCAGGATGAAAACTCCGTGGGACCATTGTTTTTTTGTTTTTCTCAAACAACCCTCTGATTTGGGACTTTTCCAAAGGTGGAGCTTATGCTGGCTTTGCCGTTAGGAAGCCTTGACCTGGCAGCCATCAGCAAAAGCATTGCTGAGTCACAGTGGCAGTGGCCCTGCACTATTTTTGGGTTCCCGCCTCTCATGCTCCCTGACAGATTTCATGTAAGGCAAGGCAGATCTGGCCAGAAAAAAAAAACAATGGCCCTGACACGCAGGGCAAAAACTCCCGGGGGCCATTGATTTTTTGCTTTTCTCAAACAACCCCCAACTTTGGGAGTTTGTTTGTGAAAAACAAAAAGAATGCAGAGCAGGATAAAAACCATGTTGCCTGTTTCGCATTTAGCTGTACCGACATTGTATCCGCCACAGAGGCAAATGGACTGTAGGCACAAAGATCACCACCAGACAGATGAGGGATCTCTAAACAGGGCAGGTGGCCCCCTGCTTTGTGGAGCCAGCAGAGGTGAAGGGCTCAACTGACCCAACAGGCCGGTGGCCCACTTGCCAAAGTCTATATCTCCCCCCCACCCCGAACTGACTGACCTTGGAGGTGCCCTTCAGGGGCGACTACTCTGTTGGAGTGGAGGAGCGTCGCCCTACTTAATGCCCCGCAAACGCCCCCGAGATGAAAAATAAAATGGTAACTTATTACCGTTTTATTTTACATCCCCTGTCCCCAACAGTGCGTCAGGATGGGGTGTGCCGCTGCTGAGTGACAGCAGCAGGGAGGAGGGTGGGCTGGCTATGCACTTTTCAAAGTGCGCATGTCCCTTTGGCCGGCCGTCTAACCCAGTTGTCTTAGCCGAGTGAGGCCGCACCCTCCAATCAAGGCGCTGCTCTCACAGCATTAGAGCAGCGCCAGGATTGGTTAAGGGAGTTGCAGTATCCAGTTCCTGTGGGCGTCGGCGAATTAAGGGCTCTGGAGCCGAGGACAGTGTTTGGTAAGTCTTTTTAATGTAGTTTTGCGCACTCGTCCGTCCCCCCCTCCTGGTAGTCTTGCTGCACTAATAACGCTGTCTCTGTACTGTTCTCTACTGTAGTTTGGAACTAGGGTCCCACTATATCAAGGGCCAACAACAAGTGTAAATTGTATTTCTTTCTTTTAACACTGTGCCAACTATGAGCAGAGCACAAACGGCATGTTTGCGATTTGTGCTTGCGCTTATCAGGTGTTAACTGTGAGTGCAGGAAGAATCACTGAATAATGCGTGCAAAACCAACACAAATACTGTTTGCATATTTTATTTTTTCCTTTTTTTTGCACAAAATCTCAATCTAATGCAAAAACCCAAGGAGCAAATGCCACAAATGTTATTTGCACCAGGTAGTTTTTGCGCTGGATTTCTGCACGCTACTCTGTAGGAGTATCTTGATCTCGAATTGACATGAGCCAATGGTGACTGATGGTCCTAGAGCAACATATCAGTGGTTCCATAACTTTCTCACTCGTTTGGTACAGTATAGTATGTGTAGGAATGGGTAAATAGCATGAAGCCAAATTTACATCTGAAGGCTCAACATCATGTGATTCTGAGCAAAATCACATAATCTCCCCGCGCCTTAAAAAAAAAAAAAATGAATGTGTCCTTGTGTAATGTAGCTGGTGCTTAAGTAAAGCGCTCCAATATCTCTGGGGCAAGTTCGCTCTACTAAAAACTGCTACAACAACAAAAAAAGATATCTCCCCTTCATTTATCATCAAAATCAATATCCACAGTTTGGCACGTGACCAGCAGGAGGTGCCCAACTCTCTACTTCAACAAGGAGTCGATCATGCAGATTTACAGTGACGGTGTAATATATCACAAGGAAGCACAGACATTCCATATCAGGTTACCACAAGCAAAAGACTGGTAGTAACCTAGGGCAAAAAAAATTAGGAAAACATATTGTCGGTGATGAAGCTTATGTTGTTCCCCATTTTACAGTTTAACCATAAATCCTATAATAACAAAAGGGCAGATTTACAAGGAATGGCGCATCTCTGCATACTAGCAGGGATGCACCAGTAAAGATGCGACACGCAAGAATACCCTTGCGCCACCACGGATGCGTCGCATTTACAATGCGGCGCACCGTGGCGCAAGGATAGACAGATGCGTGTCGCATCTTCTGTCGTAAGGGCATTGCATTGCTGGCGTCGTGTCGCAAGCGCAACGCAACTCCAGCAATGCTCTTGGGCAGCCTATACTTAACGTGCTGCGTCACTCCTTACGCCTGCTTCAAGCAGGCGGAAGGTTTTGACGCAGCGGCGTCGTAAAAGTGACTCAGTGAAATCTTGTAGATTTCACTGCGTCACTTTTACGAGGCTTTCCTGCGACGGAACGCCCACCCTGCATACATTATACCTGACGCAGGTATAATGTAGCGCGAGGAACTTTACGACGTGACGCATCTCCCTAGATGCGTCACGTTGTAAATATGTCGCAACGTGGCGCATTGTTTACGACGCCGCTGCGTCACAGAAGTGACGCAACGGTGGCGCAAATGTGTCGCAAGCGGCTTGTAAATCTGCCCCTAAGTGTACTAACAGCAATAGTGCACTCAACACTACCACTGGATTTAGCATGGGTTCCTAAACGAGCTCCCGTTGCACGGTAAGTGGGTAGAGATGCGTCAGCATTCATATGATGTTTAGAAGATGTAAGAGCCTGCAGAAGACACATCTTGAGGGGCTTATTTACAAGCCCCTTGAGCCGCTGGTGCGTCACCTTTAATATGGGAAAAAGTGACGCACCGGCGGCGCAAGGGGCTTGTACATTGAGTTTTGTCTGCTCCTATATTATTGTTGTCTTATAATATTTATCATTATTTATATTAAAACGTGGTTTTATTTTCATGGTTTAGATCATAGAAGCTGCTTGTGAAATCGAGGGCCAAATAAAGAAAAAGAAATCGAATTAAAACTTCCATGGAAATATAGACCGGGTCCCAGGTACTAAATCATCTCAGATATCAGTACTGAATAAATCTACCGCAAAGCCAAACTGCACTTGGTATACTAATGCCCTTAACCATAACATCACAAGCCCAGCAGCTAGAGCAAGAATGGCAAAGGGACGAGCATAATGCACAAATAAGAGACTCTAAAGCCTTCACATTCATAGAAAGGAGGTAATTTATTACAAATTGAATAGGCAAAGAATACATGAGGTAAGGTCAGAGGGATGTAAAGTGGCATTGTTTACTGCAACATGTCCAATGACAATAACTCACCAGGGTCAAATTTGTGTCTTCCTGTTTGATCATGCCTAGGAGTTCGCATCCACTCTTGTCTATTTGGGATCTGCACTCACTGGACCACCTTTATAGCATCGGACTGCAAACTTGAGGTGACTGTTGCGGGCGATGATGTGATCAATGCAGGGCACAGCGTTTTGCGCATGATTACATTGTTCCATTCACTTTACCCTATGGCTTTGGAAATGTGGTAAGTAGCTCCTTGCAGCACGGGAAACAACCTTTACAACGCATGCATTACATCGCATGCCATTAGATCGCGGTTTTTAAAACACAAGTCGTTACAACGACTTGCGCTGAAGGGCGCTATAGGACAAGGAATAGTTTAATTTACTATCCAACACCTTCCCTACTGTACGTAGGCTGGAGTTGGAATAGTAAATTAAACTACTCCTAAGTCCAGCGCCCTCCAAGCAAGTCATTGTAACGACTTGCGTTGTAAAACCACGATCTATGGCATGCGATGTGAATGCATGCGTTGTATCGTCATACATTCTGCAGCACTTTATAGCCAGTGCAGATCTGTCAGCAGCAGAAACAGCTTCTCCAGTCTTGGCAACGGTTCACGCCAGAGGCTCACAGCCCACTAGCTTTACTCGCCCAGACTCCTGCGGAAGGTGGTTCTCCATAGCTAACCCTCCATTGAGCTCTTCACGCAGTATAAGCCAGACGGTTGGCTATGCCAATGCTTGTTGTTTCGAGTTGTCATTCCTATTGGAGTTTGTGTCTGAGGAGGGAAGCTGCCACTAGTGCAGAGTGGAACAGCAAGGATGCCAAGACATGCCTCTCAATCCGACCACATGACGGGTATCTTGGCAATCTGCCCTAGTTACCTGTCATGTTGCCCTTCAAATTTGCAGTGGGACTCTGTATGTAGAGACAGAAGAGCCACTATCTGTAGTCTTGGCTACTCAGAGGCCACGTCACTAGAGACAGAAGAGCCACTATCTATAGCCTTGGTTACTCAGGGGCCTTGTCACTAGAGACAGAAGAGCCACTATCTGTAGTCTTGATTACTCAGGGGCCACGTCACTAGAGACAGAAGAGCCACTATCT
The DNA here is from genome assembly GCA_963921515.1 of Calotriton arnoldi. Lineage (NCBI taxonomy): Eukaryota > Metazoa > Chordata > Amphibia > Caudata > Salamandridae > Calotriton > Calotriton arnoldi. The sequence goes on along the minus strand of CAWUFW010001304.1, from coordinate 2,535,192 downwards.
GTAGTCTTGGCTACTCAGAGGCCACGTCACTAGACACAGAAGAGCCACTATCTGTAGTCTTGGCTACTCAGAGGCCACGTCACTAGATACAGAAGAGCCACTATCTATAGCCTTGGTTACTGAGGGGCCATGTCACTAAAGACAGAAGAGCCACTATCTGTAGCCTTGGTTACTCAGGGGCTACGTCACTAGAGACAGAAGAGCCACTATCTATAGCCTTGGTTACTCAGGGGCCAAGTCACTAAAGACAGAAGAGCCACTATCTGTAGCCTTGGTTACTCAGGGGCTACGTCACTAGAGACAGAAGAGCCACTATCTATAGCCTTGGTTACTCAGGGGCCGCATCACTAGATAGTACTACACACTGGGAGGCTGCGTGTTCTCAAACACAGAACTCAACAGTTACTCCCATATAAGCTGGTCACTGAACCGTTAGCCCTTTTTGTCCAATTGTGAGATGTATTTTTTCCTGATTGTTTGTAAAACATTTACTATTTTTTTCTATCTCCTGAAAACTGTGCCCATGCTCCATCAAGTGATTGTTTTTTTTTAAATTTAAAAATATTAATGAATACAATTATGATCCCATAAAAGGCTATTTTCTATCACTCATTTTACAAAATATATCTCGCCTCAGCCTTTCATGTCCAACTTTGCCTTTAGCCCTCTTTGGCTAAAACAAGAAGTTTTATTCTTATCCTTCTAACATGAGCAGCTAGTTCAGAAGGGGTGCTAATTAGAAACCTTATTTCGCTTGCAAAGGCAGCTGCCCAAAATAATTTTGAAATTAAACGATATGCATTTACTTATGGGGTCCCGAGAGAAATGTGTGTTTTGTAATTAATGCTTGAAATACTTTGCACAAAGTGTCAGGTTCTCAGTTTGATGTGCAAATGTAAAGCGAAATAATAATTATTCAATATTGTCCCCCAACTAAAGTATTAGATGCAGAGGTGCTTTTTGCTGTAAAAATAATCACTGGGTGGTAAAAAAAAAAAGTAAGAATGGTTCAAATAATTCTGATGAAGTGATAAACAAGCCTGTTAGCCAAAAGCCATGAGGAAAATATAAACATTTTCATTAAAATGGCTCTTCCACCCATTTCATGCCATTATTTTAATGACCCTAAAATACGGTATCCATCATCCATAAATATATTTCCATTTTCCATCTGTCAGCGACTAAATGGGCAATTAAGGCTGTCAGTTCTAATGTGAGTGTTTTCTTTCAGTCGCATTTATAATAAAGCCTCTATCCACTTTGCAAACCAGCTACAGAGCTTAATTTGCTCTCATTAGCACACCAACTGGGCACATATTTTTCTAAATTGCTAAGCAATTTCCATCTCTTATTGCAATTCCGTAGACACTGCAACACCACACTTAATTTGCTGATCAGACTGCATCATTAATTAGAGAACCGTTTCTTTACCTGATTCTATATTTACAAACAAATAAAATGGGCGCTGCAGACATGCCTTCACTTTCGGCTCCCAGCCCTTGATATTATGTGTTTTAGTTAATTACATTTCTAATAAACGAAGGGGCATATTTACAAGCCCAAATCGCCACCGGAATGTCATTTTTAGGTCGAGCCTCGAGTAGCGCGCAAGCGCTGCATAGAGGCGAGGCACTTTTAGTAAGCGAGTTTGAAAAGCAGTCCCAAAAACGCTCGTGCGTCGTGGCTGGCCTTTTTGGGATGGGTACGCGCGGCAAACATGTGTTTCCAATTATCGTGCCCAGACGCGGGCGCGATGGTTGTAAACATATGCTCGGCCGTGCTGGAAAAGGCCATGACGCACCGAGCGTCTGGTCCGCTTTGAAAGCCCAGGCTGCCGCGCTGCCCCCGCTCCTCTCTTGTCTTCTATCCGTTCACTCGTCGTCTCCCTTAATCACGTAGGGCTCTGGCCGCACTGAACGTCCTCACCCATTATGGAATCTGAGCCTTCCTCGCTCTGCAACACACATGAGCGACTTCGGCGCGCTATAGTTGTTTCTACCACTGTAGGAAGCCGACACGCATATACTTCTGGCTTTGCTTAGGCACTCCAGTATTCACTGAACTAGGGCTCAAGACGGAGCGGCTGCTCGGTCCACATCTTCGACCGACTTAGTGCGGTCGGACTCAGTCAAGTGTTTGCCCGCTTGGGCGGGATGTGACTGAGCGTTCACAACCCGCCTCCCCTTTTAATACTACCTTAGCTTTTCCTACAGAGTCTAATGCATGGGCACACCAACTACGTGAGGTGTGATGCCTCCAACCTCACCGTTGGAATTGGATACTGCTACTGCGGGGCAATCTGCGAGGTACCTGCACTCCCGCCTCCTCGATAGCCGGCCAACTCCTGGCTCCTGGAGCACCTTGACTAAATCACTGCACCGTAAGTGCTTGGGTTCTACCTTCATATCGTGTCACTAGTGCACACCTCCGTCCTCTACTCATTTTCACCCGCCCCCTTCTTTGGGACGTTGCCCAGGTCCGGATGCACACCGAGACCTTCCTTGGATTTGTACCTACTGGGTTTCTGAGACTACAGGCCTCACTCGGTTCGCCCGATAAGTAAGTCCGCATTGCTCATGTTTTGTTGAGACCTTTCACCATTTTAGACTTTCCAACCAGAGACAGAACTCAGCTCTCAGGCGCACTTGCACTCGCTTTTCTCTTCTGTGTTTCCGATTACTCATGCTTTGTTTCTACTGTTCTCTTGATTGAGTCATCACCGTGCCACATGAATTAGAGCACCACGCCACCCTAGGCTGAATCAATTTCACCCATTTTAGGCGCTCTGCACACGCCTTCCTGTAATTCCTAAATGTTATCATTCGTATGTGTGACTGACTCTAGTCTTCGCTCTACTTACTTACGCTTTGATCTCCAGTATTGGTTTCGCTCTCTCCACGACCTGAATTGTTGTGCACCAACTGAATTCTTTCACGAATTGAACTATCAGTCTTGCTGGTTTTTCCACTAACTTCTGCATATACAGCCTAATAAGTATAAACTGACCTACATATTTAAGTATTGAGGGACCACCTCTAAAAACAATGTTTTTTCCTTATGTATAGATTCCTCATGCTCACAATTTCGTCCTATGATGATCTTAAATTATTGAGATTGAAACGCAGTCGAACCTTTTCATAACAAAAACTCCCTTACTGTTTAAAATTTATCTGCATGGAGTTTTTGCTAATGTTGTCAATGCGATGTGTATATATTCATGTCACCTTCACTCGTCACCCCTCTGACCCGCTCTTGCTCCCCACGAGTTAATCTCTGCAGCACCCCAGTTGTGAGCGCAGTGAGGAGGCAACACAATAATAACAAGCATTGGCATAGCCAAATTACTTTAGCAAAGGCAACATTAAACAAGCATTGGCAGAGCCAATAGGTCTGGCTTTGGGACCTTATAAGTGTTTAGTTATGCAGCACAATATCCTTGGTGCAACAACATCAACTGTTGCATGGCTAAACACTTATAAGGTCCCCAAAGTTGAGACCTATTGGCTATGCCAATGCTTGTTTTTGATGCTCCTGTGGCGTGGCGCCATTTCCCATATTTAAAAGGTGGCGCTAAACCTAAAAAAATATGCCCCTTTCCACAGCAGTCCACTGCTGCAAAGGGGCTTGCAATGGGTGTTGCTGTGGGCGTTCCAGTGCCATTCTAACACCATGAATACCAGGCGATAGAATGGTGATACGAGGAGAAATCATTAATTTCTCCACGTTTTTTGCTCCTTCTATGTGTGCTGCATTCTGCAGTAGACATGGAAAAAGCAAATCACTATTAATGATTGTTTATTTGCAGGAAGGTGTCCCTTCCTACACATAAACAATCGCCCCTGCAGAGCAGGCACCCTTGCTACATGGTGGCAGGGTGCCTGCGCTGGCGCTAGGCAGGTTTTTTTGTGCCAGCGGAAATGCAGGTGTGTGCCTTATTCTTGTGAATACGGCGCACCCCTGCGTTTTTAAAATGTCGGAGCGCGGTGCTGCTGGTTTTGGGGCAGCCTAGTGCTCCGACATTTTTTTGTAACTATGCCCCTAAGTTCTCCTCAATGGCAATAAAATGTATATAGAACTAAAAAAATATAATATTAATTAGATGGTGTGGTGTATGTCAGAACATCAAGGTCAATATTATTAGCCTGTGTATATACTGACTCCACAACATCGACGACCAAATAATCCTCAAGATAAGAACACATTGCGATGTACAAATTTAGGGGTTTAGTTAGAGTTAGGGCAGCATACTGTCTCTCATTATTTAGAGATCTCTGCCTGCCTGACAGAGATCTCTGTGCCTTCGGAGGAGCCTCCATCACAGCAGCTCCTCCAAAGGCACTGAAGATTCGCTGATTGGCTGCAATGCTTCATGATGCTCAGCCAACTTTTTTGTTTTTCAAAAATAAAGTCCAAAAGTGGGAGCTTATTTTCGAAAAACAAACGGCCCTGACACCCTAGTAGATGTGTCCCAGGGTGTGGGGCTAATTTTTATTTCTTTCTGTTTAGGATCGGCAGGATTTTACTAGCAGTACCAAACAAGCATTGGCAAAGCCAATAGGTCGCGGCAATGCCCCGATCATGCAAAAAAATAAAAAAAATAAAAGCAGCAGAGATGAGGGAGGTAGTGGGGGGACTGGTCAAGCAGGGAAGCAGGAGGGGATGGGGAGATGGGCAAGCAATGATGGGAAAGGTCGGGAGGAAGCAACAATGAAGGGGTAAAAAAATGCCTTAATTGAAGCAGGATCAGCGACAAAAATGAATGCGTCATTGTGGAATGTCACTGGCGATCACTTTAAAAAGGACATTAATAAGCAGAACACCACCACTCATTAGAATGAAACAAGCTACAATGGGTGTTTAAAGCAGTGACGGGGTTGGGGGAGGGGTTGATTTGTGGACGGGTCAAGCGCAGGGAGGTGTGAGGGAGCAAACAGTGACAGAAGGGAGGAGGTAAGTGAAACAAAAAGCAGCAACGAAGTGAAAAGCAGTGACAGGGGAGGGGGTGATCTGTGGACATGAATGAGGGCAGGTGGGAGGAGACAAAGCTGGTAAAAGCACGAGTACTGTGTAGAAAATGAAAGAAAAAAGTAGGTCCTAAAATGGTCGTAAGACAGGAGCAGTGGATGTTTACAAGTACTTGGTCCAAGCTCTGGGGGGAAGGTTAAACATAAAAAGAAGCATGACCATGCATGCCAAGGACAAAAGGTGACAAATAATATTTTTTATTACCACTTACCTGGAAGCTGAGTGGGATTATAATCATTTGAGGCTTCTCTTTCCCTTCATTGATAATTTTGACAAATAATATGAAACAGACGATGGAGTGAGCAAATGGGAAGCTTGTGAGCAGACTTAAACCCACAGATTAAACACAGCATGTCTCTTTGAGACACCGCATATGCTGTCAAGCCGAGACCTAACAAAATACGTCACAACGTGCACCATAAGTATGGTGGACAGTCCGAGATTTTTAGATGGGTTGCCCGATGTCTGTGGAGCCGTTGGCCTAAGGTTTATGCCGAAGCTCGTACCTGCAGATTAATGGGCACAGAAGGCATGGGGTGATGTCCGGATGGCAGTCCTGCATACTTTTCCGATACACTTCTTTTTGAAGTGGCAAATAGCTTGACATAATTTTAATAGCCAAATGCAAAAATGAAGCTAACTGTTATCTGCAAAGTAATTGAAGTCTTGAGTACCCATGAGTGACTTTCAGTTGATGTGTCTTAATAAATTTGTTGGTAAGATCAATGTAGAGGCTTAGATACCTTCTTGCATCAACACCCGAATGTGAGCTCTGCAGTAAAAAAAGAATAAGCATCGGTAAAGCCAATAGATCTTGCTTACGTGAGCTGTTGGCTTTGTCAGTGTTTTCTATCCATGTTGTACAGCAGCACATCTACTGTGCAGCATGGCTAAAAGTAATAAAAAAAGCACTATGTGGGCGTGTCATTACGCTTTTTATTTTGCTTCCCCAAGGCTACATGTAGGGAGCCAGAAAATACGGAAAGAGGGGCGAAGGCATCCTGAAGGAAGGGATGAAGGCAACATGGAGGGCGGGAGGCAAGGATGTAGGTGGGGGAGCACACAGACAATTGAGGGTGGTCGGGATGGACTCTAGACAAGCAGACAGACAACGGAGGGTTGGAGAGAGGGCCTGGGGCAAGCAGACAGGCAACAGAGTGTCAGCGGGTGGGAGGGACTGGGGTAGGAACACAGATGGGTGAGAAACACATGAAGGAGACAACTGAAAAACATATTCCCATAGAGTGCTTAAGAGGAAGAAAGCCAATGGAAGCTGACAAATGAGAAGCAAGCAAATCAGAGTGACAATTAAGCCAGCAAATGTTAGGCAATGGGTGATTTCTAAGCTCCCTGTAACATCACAAAAGGTCTTGCAAGAGACAGAGCATGCACTATCTTCAGAGTGAACTAAAAATTTACTATTTAACAGTTGATGTATTACACGTATATAATGTTAGAAAACAATCGAAGATGAGATGTCATGACAAACATGTCATTAGGAAAGATCCTATTGGGCCCAAAAGTATACAATATTTTGAGTTCACACACATTTGCTGCATGTCAGTTGCCAATCTGTAAAATACACTAAAGGCCATGAGCTGAACCAAATCTTAAGTTTACTTTGTCCAAGTGATTCTTTTACAGATGGCCACAAATAAAGATAGAGAACAGGAGGCACATTTCCAAAGACTTCACTCAACACAGCGCAGTAAGTGAAGATGCTGTGTTGTGTGAACCGGAGAGAGAAGAACTGAGTCATAACTTCAAAGAAATGGCAAAGTTCTGCTCACTCCCTGCCCTGGTGGACTTAGTTCTGCCTAGTGCAAGGTGGTCTGTGTTGTGGTCAGGATAGTTTTTGTGCAGGAAGGAGTACCTTCCTGAACAAAAATGATCTTTTGAGGCTATTCCCTCTTTGTATGTGTGCAGCAGAATATTATGTTATGTTATGGTGATGGAGCAAGGACTCGTAAATGAGACTTGCTCGGAAGCAATCCTTTTGTTTTAACTCATTAACAAATTACTAACTATGTGTTTGTAATTAATAATTCACATTTTAGAAAGACACGCGGGACAATGAAGCTTGCGTATGTGTTTACTAACTATAACAAAATGAACGAAGGACTAAAACGTACTCTAACAAGGGATCTTTATTGCGCATGCGTCTACTGCATCTACGTAGTATGACGTCTCAACGCTTGGAGGGAAAATCTTGCGCATGCGCAAAAGGCATTAAAATGGCAGCTCGAAAGTTCACATGCATGGCACCTGCTTGGCTAAATAGAAAATAAGTTTTATACTAACGCAAATGCAGAAAAGGGTAATAATAATTAAAGTGGGTTAGAGTAGAGGTTGGTGGTATACAGTAAAACCATTTATTTTTAAAAATAACATTTCTTCTTTTGACTTTATTATTAGTGCGCATTTGGGCCTTCCACACTTGTCTGAATTGAGCGGACTGACTTGACCCCGCACATGCGCACAAGAGAAAGAATAAGGAAGGATGAGTAAGGATTTGTCACGCGTCCAAGGCCAGAGGAGATGTGCCCTGGGAACATGAGGGTGAAGAGTTCATATGAAGAAGCCTTATTCATGAAATTGAAACATTTTGTGTTAATAAAGTTTGGAGATGTATGGGAAAGGAAATGATTTAATAAAGTTTAAGGGGATGGGTTTGAAAACAATGGTTCAATGAAATAAGTGAAATGTAAGCATGGTGTGATGATCATCCCCCCTCGCCTGACCAATCAGAGTTAGTATTTTATGAAATTGAAACATTAATGGGTGGTACATGAATATTGAAAGGTATAACTGAGGTAGTTTTAGTTAGTTAGTTAGCAGACACGGGAGCAGAAGCAGCAGAAGTCGCTGACACAATCACAGAAGCAGAGCTTGGGATGCTGTTGGTGCTGGGGGTGGTGCTGATGCTGTGAGGCGCTGATGAAGAAACTGAATGCAGAGACCTCCATCTTAACTTAATTGGGTTAGAAAGAAGATCGCGGAAGAATCACGAGGAGGAAGAGAGTGTCAGAGAGGGGTGTGACGCAGTCGTCGGTATTTAGAGAGGTGAAGTATCCTGTCCTGATTCCTGTCCTGAAGTCTTTGTCTCCTGATCTATCCTGGGGGACCCATACCAGCCCTTTGGCCAGGGGGTTGGTCTTCACACCATTCTTGGTAAATATAAATTCATTGTATTGATAGATGTTCTTCTCTCTCTGTCCTCTCCTTTCTGAGCATAGTTATTGTGTGAGTCTGAAATATTTTTGCTTATTGATTATTGATTGAGTTGACACTCTTGCGAATGAGGGTGTTTGTACTGAAACTTTGAGATGGTTCACATTCAATTAATTTAGATAAAGATTTTAAAACTTCCCGAGTCTGTGATTATTTTATTAAAGAATGTTTAATAAGTTAAGTTAATTCATCAACTAGTTCAACTAATGGTCCATTGACCAGAGGAAAGAACTAATTGATCAGTGAAAGGTTTTAGTTAGGAAAAAGAGATAACTAAATCCTGAAAATTATGAAATCTATAAACTACAAGCTCCAGCGGTCTACTTGGTATTAGTGGAAGAAGTTATATGGGCCCAGGTGAGTATATGCTAGTGGAGTATCTGTTGTTAGTACATCGCTGGATCAGTTTTCTGGTAGCAGGGTTATGGTTATTATTGACTAGTTTGGTGATAAGTATTGATTATTGATTTATGTTTAACAAAAAGAGTTAGCGTCTTGTTTTATGTTGTCTGGAAAATTCCCGGGGAATGAATAGCGGGCGGCGATAGAAACCACACTGCAGTGAGGTTACTCGTCTGTTGGAATAACACTGAGAAGCTAGGTAGGGCTGGCAGTGTTAAAGTAGGGACTATTTTCTGCGTAAAAGTGAGAGTGATTGATAGCAAAGAGTTTGCTAGTGAAACTTTAGGCGTTATATCACCTAGAAAGGGTAACCCTGAAGGAGTAGCAGGTTCTTCCAAGCTAGATTGACAGCAAAAGGAGTTCGCTGGTGAAACTTTGGTCTCAAATTTCCCAAAACGGGTGACACCGGAGGAGTAGCGTGTTCTCTGGAGCTTGAATGAAGGGTAAGCGGAAGGGTTTTACGCACAGTATATGAAGAGTAAGCGGAGGGTTTTACTCGCAGTGGAAAGAAATAAACTATCCTTTGATTTAGTGGAACAGACAGAGTAGCGAATGTTTTTATGTCGTTAATAACAAAGAATTTTAAAGAAAATATTAAGAAATAAGTTTTCGAATTACCTTGTGAAGGGAGGGTCAGTTGCTGGAGTTGTACTGACGTCACAGTGAGCCACGCTGGGATTGGTAGAAACAGCGGGCGTGTGACAGGAGCAGCCTTGTAAAGGAGTGGTCAGTAGTAAGGAGCAGAACTGACATCAGAAAAAGGCAGCGCTGGCATTGGTCAGATCACGAGCGTGAGCCTGATTTTAATTGGATAGCTAGTTAGAAGCCGCGTTAGGATTGGTGGAGAGAGAGATTGTATACAGGATTTTGATTTGACTGTTAGTGCAAGGCGTACAAGTAGAAGATTTCAAGGGTTTGCAGAATACAATTTTATACATCGTTCCTCAAGGATGCATGGAGAGAAAAGAAAGATGTCATTTATAAAGAAAATTAAGAATTTCTTTATGAAAGATAAGCCTGTGTTGACCAGAGAGGGAATTCCTATTCCGCCACCGAAAACACCAGCATCTTTCATGATGATGGAAAGAGGATATCATACTTGCGTGTGGTTGGAAAACTGGATAGAATATACGAAGGATGATGGAGTGCTAGCTTTTCCTAAAAATGGTACGTTTAATGGGAGGATTCTTCAGAATTTGAGATTGAAAATGAATGATTTAGAACCTAGACCTAGGTTAACTAAATATGAGGCTTTGGAAGAATGGGAGACTGAGTCATATGAACGAGAGAAATGCCGAGGTGGGAGGTATAGAGGATTCTTTCCAAGACACTTGCATGAGTCACACGAAGGGCAGGTGAAACAATGGAGGAAAGCTATGGTATCAGAAGGTTTATATCCAGTGTTAATGGCTGAGGAACAGTCTGGAGGAAAGTGTAAGGAGAAAACGAAACACATGAATACAGCAGGATATGGTGAATCAGATGACGAGTTGTTAGAAGATATTTTAATTAAAAATCCACCGCCGTATCAAGAAGCAACTAGTAAAGATTACCCTCAAGTGCACCAGTAATGGGAATGCCATTGACCCCACAGATTTTACATGGTACGTCATATAACAGAGTGTTGCAGGATAATGAAAGAGATGTTTTAAACAAAACTAGAGAAGAACTAGTTCGGAAGATAAGTCAATTAAATTTGAATACTGAAGCTTTGACAGTGCCAGTGACCATTGGTCCAGTAATCCCATTGTATGGAGATAAAAAGATTTGCCAAAAACCACAACCTGTTACAATTCCATTAAATAGTTCTAGGAAAGAAATAATAATTACAGATAATCAGGTTAGTGAAAGTGAGTCAGTTATTTCATTAATGGATCTCCCAAATGTAGAATCTTCAACTGAAACTCCGAAGAGAAATACACCTATGAATTTGAGAGAAAAGAGATTTTTAGTACCTATAGGAACTGAAGGTGCAACAGTAGTTACCCCTGAAGAAATAGAGAGATGGGCACAGGAAATAGATAATCGAAATCTACCACCAAAGATTTTAGACATCAGCAGATTGAAAGTGGAATTGGAAGAAATGATAGCAGGAAGCGTGGGCACAGAAAGATTGAATGCTTACAATGAAGAAGAATTATTATTTTTATGTAAGAGCATAACCAGGAGAGCAAGGGTATTTCATGAGAGATTGACTGAGAGTTGCTTCAGAGATTGGAATAGACATAGGAAATCAAAATTGTTACAGAAACCATATCGAGTGGACTTTACTGATAAAGATTTAGAAAGTGTAAATGCTTCTGGAAAGAGACTACAGATAAAGGAATTAATGAGCATTTTGCGAAAATGGAGAGACATTGATAAATCGAGAATTAGATGGATAAGGAAGAAAGAGGAAGTACAAGCGAGAGAAGCAGCAGCTGCATTTCCAGTAAGAGAAACAAGCAAAGTGGAAAAATTGTGTCCAATGAGAGAGGTTCCCGGAGGTGGATATGTTCATGTTCCTTGGAGCAGACAAGATATTTTGTCATTTACAAATGATTTTCCAAAGCTGAGACAAAAACCAGTTGAATGGTATAAACAGGTAGAGAGATTTGTGAAGGTTTCAAAGGTTTTATTGAAGGATTTGGATGGTCTATTTGATATAGTGGTACTGTTGCGGGGATTCTGCACATATACAGAACTATGCGCAGGAAAACAGGACATCGGTGTATAGTGGTGTACCAACCATCCACCTTAGTGCCCAAAATCCCAATCCGACTAGCTATAGTGTCTCATTCGTTCTCCGTACTACAGCGAAGCTACCAATGATTAGACATCCCAGAACACGTACTCTTTCAGGAATCGCGGGAGCAAGAACACTCTTTCATTACTCACTCATACTTGTCCACAACGTGCGTATTAAGAGACACAGTATAGTTTAAAATGTTTATTTCAACTATCGTGCTCTAAGACACAGTACACGTGCCAGTACTAGCAGCATAATGCATAAAGACAAAACAGTAAGCATTGTTACAATTCCATAGAATACAAACGGGGACAGCATTTTATAAAGACAGCGGATATAGGACTAAAATGCCTTGCCACCCTACCCCTGCTAGTAACTAGTTTATTATAAAAATAGAAGACCTCTGGGCTTTGTCAGGGGGACCCCCATACCTCAAGATCTAGATGCAAGGTTTACATCATCGGACAAGCACAGCTCTTCTCCCTGGAAAGGTTTTTCTCCAAGTGCCACCAACAGGGAGATCACAACATTAAAAGCACCCGTATTTCTCCAGTGCAGCTGTATTTCATGTTATGTCTAAGTGCGAGGGGCTGACCAGAACAGCAACAACAAGGGACGTTGTTTTTCGACCTTGTACATTGTATGCAGACGAAAACCACAGAGAACATGAGAAAAGGGGAAAGGCAGACAGGTCTAATGTGAACGGTCACAAGCAGAGTCTGGAAAAACAAAGTCACAGAGTAACGTGTGCAAAGGAGGCATCATGGCAGCTAGGCCTAAGCTAACTTAGCAATGTCGACAATGAGGCCACAATCCACACTACACCCTCCCCTGGTCAGTCCATAGGTCAAGACATAGGATGAAAACAGAGTGCGAATAGATGGAGCAGAATGTAAAGGTCTATTGGTGGGAAATGTCCTTTTGAAGAAAAGGACGACAAAAAAAAACGTTGGAAATAAATTCTAGATAGGGCCAGAAAATAGGTCACTCAAAGAGAATAAAAACAATCCAGCTATGCAGTTTATTGAGAGTCAACAAAACTAATCCATGAGAGTGTATGCGCAAAAGACCGCAACACCTTCCAAGAAGACATCATTGTCATCGTCTGAAAAAAGAGATGCCATCCAGTTCAACAAATCAAAACTGCATTCGTGTTCCTCACAATAGGGAGCAGCGATCAGCATTGTGGGACAACTTGCGTGATACTCAATATAACTTCGTTGTAGGAGATTCTGAGCAGCCGCCCAGATATCCCATTGCGCCAAGACACCAAGTGCAGCCGCACGCGCCATTAATCCATCACCGGAACATTCCCGTTCATGGGACACTAAGGGGCCCATCAACTGGTCGAAATCCGGGTCAGGACAAGACGTATTGGAGAGGCAAATATCCAAGGACCAAGAGAACGGACATCGTAAGCAGGACATCACAGGTTGCACGCAAGTGAAATACGCAAAGCGATAAGAAAGTCCATAAGACACGCTGAGTGTTGCCAGCGGCAGGATGCCAAAGCTGTCAATCATGCGTTCACGGAGCATCCGTAGTCGCCCTGGGTTGTGTAGGCCCACAAGAGGTGCAGCCATTGCGCAACAGACAAAGTAAAAGCAATATTCCAGCAGCTAAGGCTAGGATCAATGGGAAGCTACCAAAGACGCTGGAAAAAATAGAATGAATAAAAGCCGGAATTACACCAAATATAGTCTGAAAGGAGGTCAAAAGCCCAGAGCCCACAACTTTAAAAAAGTGTACAAGACCTTCGGTATTAGAAGCATTGAATATACGGTGAATCAGTTCACCGAAATGTTGGGGGAGGTTTGTGTTCAAAAGGGCCTGTATCTCACTGTGGGTGCTGGCCACCTGGAGGACGAAGGTCTCCCGTGCGGAAGTGAGCATAACCTTCTGGTTTAATAATAGCGCCTTTATTCTGCTCAATTTATTGAAATCCGCCTTCAAAGTCGGTATGTAAGGCCAAATGGAACTATCTAACTTTCCACGCAGGGGTGGAAAAAGCCCATTTTTGCAGCACACTACGCGTTGCGAAACTGTTACAATGTAGGGTATGCCTGCCTGCATCCCACAGCAGTCTTGATTATTTAAAAGGAGATAGCTACCATTAGCAAGCATAGTGAAAGTAGGTGATATAACAGGAACAGGAATGCCCTTTAAAACACAAGCAAGATTCGGGGCAGAAACATAACAAGCCCCGTGCAATTTAATGTTTTTACAAACCAGGGAATGACCCACTGTAGAATCGCAAGTCTCCCCTGTGAGGAATACCTCTTTGTCATCCCTAAGGCATCTGTATGTGAAAGGTAGGGACCAAAGTTCGTGCAAAAAGGCACAACCCAAAGGCTCAAAACGGCCAACCGGATAATGTTTCATGTATGAACTGAATTCAAATAAAGAAAAAGGCAAGGTGATAACCCCGTGTACCAGCCATACTGCAGAGTCAGTCTCCGCCACAGAGACTGGTAAAGGATCTATTTTTTCGATATGTAGAAGAGTGTATGTTGCATCTTTCATGGACATGAACTGCTGTTTCTCAGTTAAATTAAACGGCAAGAACAAGGCAGATGTGTTTAAAAAATGCCATGGAACCTTCCCCATTTTCAGTGTTTGCAAAGTCCATGCAAACTGCATTACTGAACTCAATTGATTCTGACCATGATATAACACATGTAATCAAAAAGGACTAGCCTATTTGTGACTGATACAGGACTCAGGACTGTATGGAGAAGGGGAAACTATTTAGTTCCTCTATGAAGCCCTCACCCACCAACCTAGTTGGTGGCATGCTTCATCATCGGGCCCACCCAGTGACACCGAATGTGTCCCGGGTGTGCTTCAACGCCTGTGTTTACAGCGGAGCTGGTATTTTGCTGAGTGTGCAGTGTTGGTGACGTGAAAGGGAAAATTTAAAAGCTATGCAGTGGTCCCAGTGCCCGAGGGGGTTAACTTTTAATATCTGGGCCTCTGTTAGCGTTAAAAACAAGGCAAAGGATGTTGGTGGAGTGAGTATTAAGAACTCCTACATCCGGTGTGTGGTCTACATGTTTCAGCCAGGCCTTTCTTTAAAACTGGCTTTCCTCAGGACCGAAAGTTGTGTGAAGGTGCGTTTCTAAACTTATAGTGAGTGTGTGGTCATACAGCGGAGCCGCGGGTGAGCAGTATGGGGCAAAATTTTGTCTAGCAGCATTAACTAGTGACTTCTTCCTGCTCATCTGTACCTGAGGCTCATGGGGCAATACACCCATTCATACATTATTAACATATAGTAGTACTAACAGATTTACATATAGGAGTACAAACAGGTACTTTATACTGCATGAATATTTGCAAGAATTTCTTTCACTTTTGTATATAACTATTTTCACTTTTTAAACAACAAGTGAGCGCTGAAGGGATCTTCTTAGTCCTGATGAAGAAGCCTTGAGCTTCGAAACATGTCGACTCTTTAGGAACGTCAGCTCATTATATGCATGACTATTCCAAATCACAATTTTTAACAGGTTCAGCCTCAATGACCTATTAAATTGTCTTATGTCCATGAGGCCAGTTCCTTTTTAAACCTCACTTTTGACCCTTCTTCTCACCACCCCTGCACCACACATAGTATTTTAGATTAGTGCTCCCGCGTAGTCGCTGGTCGTAGCACGCCCCATCCCACAGTGGGATGGGAAGACCTCAATGATGAAGCATGACATTAAGGGCCCTTTTGGTGTGTGAGGGTATTTAAACAACTTTGTGTATGTCCTATCATGGAGTAGGAATACAACTCTTTCCCCATCCACTATCGGTCCTCTTCTTCATCATTCAGATCATTACCCATATGGTGGATCTTGATGTTTTGTTAACTACTGACTCGAGGAGGACGTATCCACCGTCAGTGTCCCTTGGGACACTACCTCTTCACTCCCTAATTTTGTTTTTTTGTAGCCCTCACCCACCAACCTAGTTAGTGGCATGCTTCATCATCGGGCCCACCCAGTGACACTGAATGTGTCCCGGGTGTGCTTCAACGCCTGTGTTTACAGCGGAGCTGGTATTTTGCTGAGTGTGCAGTGTTGGTGACGTGAAAGGGAAAATTTAAAAGCTATACAGTGGTCCCAGTGCCCGAGGGGGTTAACTTTTAATATCTGGGCCTCTGTTAGCGTTAAAAACAAGGCAAAGGATGTTGGTGGAGTGAGTATTAAGAACTCCTACATCCGGTGTGTGGTCTACATGTTTCAGCCAGGCCTTTCTTTAAAACTGGCTTTCCTCAGGACCGAAAGTTGAGTGAAGGTGCGTTTCTACACTTATAGTGAGTGTGTGGTCTAAAATGTGTTGCACGCGCTAAGGTGCCCTACGTGTGGAGCGGGGGATTCCCTCTCCAAGCATTACTGGACATACAACATGTATGACAAACAAAACATACAGAGGAGAGTCTTAGCATAGTTGCATGAATCACATAAGTACATATTTGCCGGTAGTGATGTGCATAACTAGCGGAAAAATGCGGCAAAAGTGGAACCGTACTGGTGGTGCGGTTTAGGTGAATTATCGAATTATGCGCTAATACGTGTGGTGGGCTAGGTAGCGTAAGAACACACACGTGTAAGAAGTGGACACGCTCAAGGGGTATCCTTACGCTAGCATTTTGCAGCATATGCCCCTGTAGAGATATCCGGCAGAGGTTCTGACCCTGTAATGAGAAGGGAGTGGCACGAAGGCCGTTAGGAACCTGTAAAAGAAAAGCTTACCCGATCAAAGTTGAGTTAAGCTCTCTACTCACGACTTTGTGGATCAGGACCCTTTAGAAACCTGTTGCGCTGTCGCGGATCTCCGAAGGAAAAGGTCCCGGTGGCGCCGGAGTTTAAGAACCCTTTTCGGCGTGCTCAGGTGTAGCTTGTTTCTCCCGCACTGCGAGTAGCGTCCCTGGAGAGAGGACATGAAAGAGAGACTACGCGCGAGCGGTGGGCGTTGTCATGGATACAGGGCGCTGTTAGTGCTCTAAGAGACACGGGTGAATAGACGAGTGGAAATAAAGTAAATAAAATAAAATTGCGAAAGTGGGGCCAAAGCGCGACGTTCTGAGAGCGCTAAGGAACTCGTTGCTAATGGGATCCTATCGAAGGGGGCCTGACACCCCAATCGGTAATGTTTAACATAGGGCGCATTTAGAAAAAATCATTATGTATGCGAGGGCCATGGGAAGGCCTCGCTCGTTAGTGTGTGTTCAAAGAGATGTATTAGGTTCTCAGCGAGCACCACGGGATGGAATCATTCAATCCCAGATGTTGGGTGGACAGACGGTAGATCCATCGTTGTTCTTTAGTCAGTAGTATTTTGTCATTGTTGCGTTGGTTGTGATCAAATTGCTCGATCACTGTCCAAGTCATGTCATTGGGGGTGTGGCCATGTTGTAAATAATGGTCAGTGAACCTGCTAATGTTCTTTTTGCATCTTATTGTGCTGCGGTGCTCAACTACTCTGGTTTTCACCTTCCGCGTCATCATCCCCACGTAGCGGAGGCCACATGGGCATGTAATGAGGTAAACGACGTTGGTTGAATTGCAATTTGTGTGGTGTGACTGTGTCCAGATTTTGCCTGGTTCTAAGTCGAGTGTCTTAGAATGTTGAGTGAGGTGGCACACACTACAGTCATTACACGGGTAGTGTCCTATGATTTTTGGGAGACCCCAAGTGTTCAGAATAGTGTTAGTGGCTGGTTTCGGCGATGTCTTTGGACATGTGGACACTAGTTTTCCACATATGTACCAGTTAGGCCCACCACCTTTCTTCCAAGGAAACCCCAGGCCACCTTTTTTAGGACAGGGCCGGAGGTCACGCGGCAGAAGAAGAAACAACCAACAAGTACACTGGGCAGAAGAGGAGAACCCAGTGAGTGCGAACACCCACAACAAAACACGGGAACAGCAACCAGGCACGAACAAACAATGACCAACGACTTGCCGTCCACTCTGGTAGTCAACCTATCCAGCACTCCACTATCACCTAAAGAAACTGCAGTACTCAACAAAGGCCTATCTTTCGTCCCGACCACTAGACTGGACAAATTCAAACTACACATAGAGCTCGCTGACTTTTTCAGAAAGCTCAAACTGAAGGCCTTCTTCGACAAACCTAGAACAAACGACGACAACCCCATTGACAACAACAATGAGACAGGCTTGAAACTAAAATCTACTTTCACACCCCCACCAACCAGTGTCCCGGCAGAAATCGCCACATTCGAACAAGCTGTCTATCATGATATAGAGAAACTCGATTTTATCAGGACATTTAACAACCTCTCCAGAGAAGACCGGGAGACCATCAGAAATCTACAGGACAACCCCACCCTTGTCATCAAGCCAGCTGACAAGGGCGGAGGTATTGTACTACAAGACAAAACGGAATACGACAAAGAATGCCGCAGACTGCTGAGTGACACACAAAATTACAAACAACTCATAAATGACCCCACCAAGACCCTACAAGCCACCATCAATACCCTGGTGGATGACGCCAGCGAAGCATGCCATATATCTAAACAAGAGGCTGATTTTTTGTGCACCAAAAATGCTAAAGTACCATACTTCTATACCGTCCCCAAGGTTCACAAAGGAATAACCCCACCCCCGGGACGGCCCATTGTTTCTGGGATCAACTCCCTCCTAGAACCGCTGTCCAGATACTGTGACCACTTTCTCAACCCCCTGGTCCAACAAACACCGACTTATATAAAAGATACCAAACATCTTCTAAACCTCATCAAAGACCTGAACTTTGATCCTACGACCCAGCTAATGGTGGGATTAGACATAGAAAGTCTTTACACAAGCCTACCACAGGACGCTACGCTCCAGGTTCTGTATGACGTACTGATGCACACACCCTGGGCATACCATACCCCCAGGGAATTCATCCTCAAATGTGCTACACTTGCACTTAAAGAAAATTACTTCGAGTATGAAGGTGACTTCTATTTACAAACCAACGGCACATCAATGGGGAGTATTTTTGCCCCCAGTGTAGCGGGACTTTATGTCCACCATTTTGAGCAGAGGCATATATCGTCCACCACCAACCCACATTTAGTTAATATCAAAGTGTGGCGTCGCTACATCGATGACATTTTCATGATCTGGGAAGGCACACCAGAAACATTAACTCTATTCTTAACATGGCTCAACGAACGTGACCCATACCTCCGGTTCACCAGCACATCCAGTACCACTACCCTGGCATTCCTTGACCTAAACATCACAGCAGAGCAAGGAGCACTCACAACCAATACTTACTACAAACCAACTGCCAGGAACTCATAATTACACTTTAACAGCTTCCACTCCAGAACCTTAAGGGAAAACCTCCCTTTCGGGCAATTCCTCCGCATACGTAGGAACTGCAGCCAACTCACAGATTACAAAAAACAATCAGCTGCCCTTGCTTCCAAATTACAGGAACGCGGCTACCCTAGCAAAATCATTGAGAAAACTAAAAAGAGGGCACGTAACCAGAATAGAGAGGCCCTCCTTGAAACGGTGGTCAAAGAAACTGGCCCACCTCTAATGACATGCGTTACCACGTACAACGTGGCATCTAACCAGGTCTCCAGCATCATCCGCAAACATTGGCGCATCATAAATTCAGGCCCCAGACAATGGGAAAACCCCTCTTCGCCTACAAACGTGCGAGCAATCTCAAAGACCAACTAGTGTCCACACGTCCAAAGACATCGCCGAAACCAGCCACTAACACTATTCTGAACACTTGGGGTCTCTCAAAAATCACAGGACACTACCCGTGTAATGACTGTAGTGTGTGCCACCTCACTCAACATTCTAAGACACTCGACTTAGAACCAGGCAAAATCTGGACACAGTCACACCACACAAATTGCAATTCAACCAACGTCGTTTACCTCATTACATGCCCATGTGGCCTCCGCTACGTGGGGATGACGATGCGGAAGGTGAAAACCAGAGTAGTTGAGCACCGCAGCACAATAAGATGCAAAAAGAACATTAGCAGGTTCACTGACCATTATTTACAACATGGCCACACCCCCAATGACATGACTTGGACAGTGATCGAGCAATTTGATCACAACCAACGCAACAATGACAAAATCCTACTGACTAAAGAACAACAATGGATCTACCGTCTGTCCACCCAACATCAGGGATTGAATGATTCCATCCCGTGGTGCTCGCTGAGAACCTAATACATCTCTTTGAACATACACTAACGAGGAAGACCTTCCCATGGCCCTCGCATACATAATGATTTTTTCTAAATGCGCCCTCTGTTAAACATCACCGATTGGGGTCTCAGGCCCCCTTCGATAGGATCCCATTAGCAACGAGTTCCTTAGCGCTCTCAGAACGTCGCGCTTTGGACCCCACTTTCGCAATTTTATTTTATTTACTTTATTTCCACTCGTCTATTCACCCGTGTCTCTTAGAGCACTAACAGCGCCCTGTATCCATGACAACGCCCACCGCGCGCGCGTAGTCTCTCTTTCATGTCCTCTCTCCAGGGACGCTACTCGCAGTGCGGGAGAAACAAGCTACACCTGAGCACGCCGAAAAGGGTTCTTAAACTCCGGCGCCACCCGGACCTTTTCCTTCGGAGATCCGCGACAGCGCAACAGGTTTCTAAAGGTTCCTGATCCACAAAGTCGTGAGTAGAGAGCTTAACTCAACTTTGACCGGGTAAGCTTTTCTTTTACAGGTTCCTAACGGCCTTCGTGCCACTCCCCTTCTCATTACAGGGTCAGAACCTCTGCCGGATATCTCTACAGGGGCATATGCTGCAAAATGCTAGCGTAAGGATACCCCTTGAGCGTGTCCACTTCTTACACGTGTGTGTGCTTACGCTACCTAGCCCATCACACGTATTAGCGCATAATTCGATAATTCACCTAAACCGCACCACCAGTACGGTTCCACTTTTGCCGCATTTTTCCGCTAGTTATGCACATCACTACCGGCAAATATGTACTTATGTGATTCATGCAACTATGCTAAGACTCTCCTCTGTATGTTTTGTTTGTCATACATGTTGTATGTCCAGTAATGCTTGGAGAGGGAATCCCCCGCTCCACACGTAGGGCACCTTAGCGCGTGCAACACATTTTAGACCACACACTCACTATAAGTGTAGAAACGCACCTTCACACAACTTTCGGTCCTGAGGAAAGCCAGTTTTAAAGAAAGGCCTGGATGAAACATGTAGACCA
This sequence comes from Calotriton arnoldi, assembly GCA_963921515.1. Classification (NCBI taxonomy): domain Eukaryota; kingdom Metazoa; phylum Chordata; class Amphibia; order Caudata; family Salamandridae; genus Calotriton; species Calotriton arnoldi. The sequence continues at coordinate 2,514,580 of CAWUFW010001304.1, read as the reverse complement.
CACACCGGATGTAGGAGTTCTTAATACTCACTCCACCAACATCCTTTGCCTTGTTTTTAACGCTAACAGAGGCCCAGATATTAAAAGTTAACCCCCTCGGGCACTGGGACCACTGCATAGCTTTTAAATTTTCCCTTTCACGTCACCAACACTGCACACTCAGCAAAATACCAGCTCCGCTGTAAACACAGGCGTTGAAGCACACCCGGGACACATTCGGTGTCACTGGGTGGGCCCGATGATGAAGCATGCCACCAACTAGGTTGGTGGGTGAGGGCTTCATAGAGGAACTAAATAGTTTCCCCTTCTCCATACAGTCCTGAGTCCTGTATCAGTCACAAATAGGCTAGTCCTTTTTGATTACATATATTAAACTCCGGGGATACGGACTAGCTACCTAGTCCTCTCTCTCTCCTTGATATTTGAATACATGATATAACACAGACACGTCATCTTGTACAATATCAACAACAGATGAAACAATTTTCTCTAATGTGTAAATGCGGGAAGACAGGGTGTTAATACTATTGTCGACAACAGCAAGCACTTTTTCTAGATTTGCTTGATCTATTTCCCGTAAACAGGAAGCAGCTTCTATTTGTGAAAGCTTCCAGATTTCATTGTAAGTCGCATAAACAAATCTTTTAGGTCTTGGACCTCGAGGTCCTAGAACAAAATCGGCCAGATCGATGTTGCCTGATAGGAGGGATAAATGTTGTTTTACGGAATCTAATGTAGAGTGCTGCAACCACTGTTTACATAATTTACCAACCGAATATATCGTAATCATACGTGAGTCAGAAAACCGTGGATCTGGTCTATCCTGTTTGTAACCAGGAGCAGAGTTATGAAAACGCAGTTGGCATGCATTAGATGCTATGGGCCACACCAACCAGGCTGACTGATCCAGTGCAGAGACATTAAACAAATTATTTTGAAACAACGCTTGCAAACTTTCAAGGGAAATATTTAAATGCAAGCTTCTGTTCGGCCAGGAAGACAATGCAGGAGTGGAAGGTGCATTCAATTGTTTGGAAGTTGCCAAACCCAAACAAGTTGTTTGATATATAGTTCTGTTTAAAAATAACATTTGTGTGGGGATAAGGCAAGCACGGTGCAAAGCTTCGGTACCGCGTACCTGCCAAGATTTAGTGCCCCAAATAGATTTCAAGTCAATGGTGTTTTTCCAGTGCTCATAGCCACCCACAGCTAATGCGTCCATAAAGGAACTGGAATATAGCAATTTGGTGTGGGTCAACATTACCTTTGGATTTGAAGAAATGTTCAATTTAAAATAATAGGACGCTGGGTTAGACCTGTCAAAGTCTGTAAAGTAGGTAAATTTATTTATCAGTGTTTTAGAGCTACCTTGCAGAGGGGTCGGGCAATGTTCCCATTGGGTGTAATTGAAACTACCTCGAATTGTACTAGGTTTATGCAGAAAATGGTTGCCGTAATGCTGGTAACAATACAAATCGGCATAATTAGCAGAATTTAAGTACAAATCCTCAGCGTTAAAAGCAGCATAATATTTCAAATCAGAAAATAACGATTCAATGGCATGCACATCCCAATCATCTGAATGAATATTCCTTTTTACCACATCACCCATGGAAACACGAAGCACATTAGGGACATTAATAATTTCTGTCGGTCCATGAATTTGGAAATTCACTGCATCCCATACGATGCCATCTGCAACTGGAAAGGCGGAAATGTTCACAAATGTGTGGTCACGCTTCATGATGTGAGAAGAAGAATGCGGAGCCAAAGTTCCAGCCACAGAGTTCACCGCAGAGCGTTCTGGCAAGTAGTGACCATTGATGAGCAAGAAATAAACTGTCACAAAGCCAATGGACATGAACAGGAAAATCAGGAATAGCACCAACCAGATGTATGTCCATGGAGGGACCAAAAAATTGTCTCTGAACCAGGATACAAAAATACTGAATTTGGTCGGGATTAATGATGATGTGGAAGACGAATCAAAGGAAAAACGAGTTGGGTTCAGTGGTGTTGTAGGCAAATGAGCCACTGACTCACTTGTGGGGTAAGTATACTCAGTTTCCTCGTTGCAGGAGGAAGCCGGGAGGTTGAGCAGGCGATCTGGCAAAGCGACCATCGCAATGGCAACATCAGCGCCTGTGGAGACTGGAGGGCCACAAACAGGATTTCTAGAAATTGCTGGACATGATACCGCAGGTGTTACACTATTCAGGATCGGCCAGATGTTGTAGCTTGACATTGTCCACTGAGATGTATCTGTTGTCTTTGCGACCAGGAAGCGGTGGTAAGATGACTGTACGCGAACCCTTCAAGCCAAGAACTGGAACTGGTGCACGATAAGAGGGGCCAAATTCTTTTTTGTTCTCCACCTTCTCTCGGACCAGATCTCCAACCTTCGGAAGCCAGCCGGCAACCGGAATCTGCAACGCAGTGTCAGTGGCTGAAGGTAAGTGTTCATTTGCAAGTCTGTCACGGGTCTCTTGTAAGTCCTGCAACATAGTAGAATGATTATCTACGTCAAAGATTGCGGCATTCGCCGCCAAGTCTAGAGCATCAAGGTCTGGCACAAACATCTGTATGCCAAAGAGCATTTCGTATGGGGTCCGCCCACCCAGAGATCTTCTGGGGAGATTATTAAGTGCACGTTGCACGCCATACAAGTGGGCCAGCCAGTTCCTGCCATTACCTAAGACTCTAGTTGTTAAGGATTGCTTTAAGTCACGGTTCATTCGCTCCACAACTGAGTTGCCCTCAGGCCTGTATGGAGACGAAAATTGCACCAGCACCCCCATAGACCTCATCACGTCCTTGTACGCCTTAGAGGCGAACGCTGGACCTTGGTCAGAATGGAAGGTGCCACAGGCAAAAATTCCCACAAAGACACGCAAATCCCTGATGACATTTCGAGTGTCAGCACTGCGTTGTGGCCAAACCCAGATGAAACGTGTGCACGAATCAACTGCAACTAAGATATATTTATATGCAGTATCAGAAGAAAGTGGACCGCAGTGATCAAGTTATACACAACCAAAAGGTTTATTAGAAATGCAGAGCTGTGTTTGTGGCGGACGTGTAACCGTAGAGGGCTTAATCTGCTGACAAATGTCACAAGAAAGGACATAATTACGGGTCTGTTTATATAAACCACGCCACCAGTAACGCTGCTGCAAGAGTGAAACAGTTACAGACACGCCAGCATGGGCCGAAGCCAAGCCTTCGTGTGCGGCTGTTATCAACGAATTTCTGCGGTCCGCGTTGGGAATCAGCCGATCACCAACATCCGGAATTCTTACATAAGGAACATGGTCGGGACTTAAGTGATAAGAGTACTTGGAAGGGAAACCCTGTGGGTAATTAGTACCTTCCTTGGTTGCAGCAATAGCTGCCAAAATCTCATTATCTATTTTTGTCATGGATCTTGTAACGGCTGCTACTGAGCACGTGGCTACTGCTGATTTGGCAGCTTCATCCGCCAAACTGTTACCGACCGCATGTGCGCCCACGCGCTGGTGGCCAAGAGTGTGAATCACCTGTGTGAGAGGCAGACGTTGTTTAAGATCTGCTACTCGACCCCAAAGCATTTTATGCTTAATTGCGCTGCCTTTAGCATCTCTATAGTCGTTTTGAGACCAAAAGAATAAGTTGTCATTAAAAGACTGGACACAGTAGTAAGAATCGCATACAATAAGTGTAGTCACATCCGGATCTGCAAACTCAAGTGCGAGCACCAAAGCACGCAGCTCGGCCAATTGTGCGGTACTGTCTCCCAGTGCCTGCGTGTGCACAGCACTCGATTTGAACTCACCGTTCACCATGTGACCTGCCACAATAGCACATGCTGCTGAGTGCGCATGCTTAGAACCCGTGGCCGGTTGCGCCGAACCATCGGTGTAAATGATACATTTGTACTCCTCAAGTGGCAGCAAAGATAGAGGAGGGGGATGAACAAATTCATACTGCAAGAACTCCTGTGTCTGAAGAGAGGAATCAAAGATAAAGGTGACATCCGGAGATGTCAAAGAAGTAGCCCATTGTATCCAACGGGGGTGCAAAGTCTTAGAGTTTGGTACACTTGCCTTGGTCACTGCCTCCAGGGCAGGATAGGGGTGACAACCAAGATGCGTTTCCCTGTGCCAGTGCGCGTTCCTTAAGAATCGCCATTTGCACTGCAGTCAAAACTTTCTCCACAGTTGAAAAGCGCAACTCCGCTGAAGTGTAAAGATGCGGCTTGTAGGCAATAGGTACTGTGTCATCTTCGTTAAACGTCAAGTACGTGAAACCTACTGCCCCGGGCACAATTCTAATCACCAGGTTCGTATGGTTATCATGAGTCAACAAGAACTTAGATTCAAGTAGATCAGACTGCAAAGATTGAAGTATAGTGGAGTGTTCCGGAAGCCAGCACGACTTCGAAAAGGTTGGTTGTATCAAGGCATAAAGAGGCTTGATACGCTGGGCATATTCAGGAATGTAAGAACGCCCAAAGTTCAAAAATCCCAGTAAAGACTGAATTTTTTCAGGGTCGTTGGAGGGCGCAAAAGTGCGCACTTCTCCAGGAAGTGGGGAGCTAAGCCCCTACCTTCATTGTTGAGCTCATAGCCCAAAAACAACACAGTATATTCTGCGATGTGAGATTTGGCAAAATTAAATTTGTATCCTAAGACCGCGAACTCAAGAATAATGCGGTCTACTCGGGAAAGATGCGGCCATAGTTCGTCGTCTGTCAGATATATATCATCCACGTACGAATACGCATCTGGGTCTATGCTGTCCAACAAAGAGACAACACGGGTGGCGAAGACCCCTGGGCTGTTCTTGTAGCCCATTTGTCAAACGCCGGAAATTTAATTGTTTTCCACCGGAAGTGAACGCGGTCCATTGACTGCAGTCCGGGGACAAATTGTGAGTGTAAAAACCATTGGAAAGGTCAAGTGTCGTTTTATATTTTTTACGAACAAGACTGTCTACGAGCGCAGAACTATGGGTATTCTGTACCGCAAAGGTTCGACAATGAGAGTTCAAATGCCGGTAGTCTAAAACCATCGGGTTTAGAAACCGCGAAAAGGGGATTATTCATTGGTGACACGCATGTTTCAATTACTCTTTGATATTCTAACTGTGTCAGAATGTCGGAAACAGGACCCTTAGCTTCCCGCCGGAGGGGATATTGGGGTTGAGGCTGTGGCAGAGACCGCAATGGTATATCATGGGGGGGAGAATCCTCATCCCAGCCCACGTGATTACGGTACAGTGCCGGGGCCTGGGCCACAGCCCATTCAGCTAGCAAGTACAAATGGGGGCGGCCAATCTGCCTCCGCCAACAAAATGTTGTAAGAAGAGGTCAGATTTTCCCAAAAAATCCCTTTAATAACACGCTCAATGTCACCTTCAATTTGAAGGACAATATTAAATAGTTTGTCAGGGGGTGCGACTCGGGTGTCAGCTGTCTCGACAGTAATGAAAATGTCAGTTACTGTCGCCTCCACATGAGGACGTAGTGCCTCCCGCACTATGGTAACTTCCGCGGCGCTGTCTAGCAGCGTCACTGCCCACGTCCAATTCAGGAGTTTCGTTCTCACCGTCTGTGGCATATCTCGCTGTTAAAGCTGCAACTTTTTTCTTCTGAAACTGTGGACGAGAACGGGGAAATTCTTCTTGTTTCCCCCTGCCTGGTTGTCGAGGTTGGTCTCGTCCCTGTGGGGCGTCCCGACCCCTGCCTCTTTCCTGGCGATCTCCTCCACCAGCCTGTGAGGTCAACGGTGCCTGTGAAGAACGAGGAGAACGCTGGTCAGGGACCTGAAATCTATCAGGAGATTTAATTCTCGCTCGGTCGCGCAAATCATAAGTGCGTTCAGAAGATACGGAACCCGGTGACGCAGCACGCGACCCTGGTTTTGGTTGTTGCTTGTCCTGTTTCTTCAACTTCCAGTTCTTTTTAGAAAAGAATGGTTTCTCGTCTTTATCAGACTGAGATTTTTGTTGTGGTTGTGTTTGAGCTTGCGTTTTAGCAAAAGGCTTAACCCCCAAACTATTGCGGCCAATGGTTTTATAAGCCTGTGCAATAATTTTTGGTAATTCGCAAGGCTTGTCCGGCTCTGGGACTAAAGCCAAAGCATTAGCGACTTGAAAGTTGACTGCATCACCCTTGACGTTCGCAAGGATTAGATCAGCCACTACATCGAACACTCCCACCAGTCTCATCCCCAATTCCACAGCCGCTTCAGGGCCATGTTCATCTTGTACACACTTAATCACGGTGGGGAGGACCGTCATGGATGGATTGCCGAAACACTTCGCATACACTGCTGCGAATACCTTGCCCCAGTTGTTGCATTCTGTCAACTCGGGAATTAAGTTTTTTGGCAAACTAATAGTCACAATCCTGTGTTTTTCCACAGGAGAGGTATTTGGAAACAACGCCTCCAGCTGGTCACATTTTTCTGCAAGCTAATAAGGCAAATCATCCTTATTCTGTGGGCGCTTGCCCATCACCGAATTAACCATGACGGGACTTATGGTCACACCGCCAAGCCCAGCTGGATGCGCCGCAACTCCAGGAGGGGCCATCTGGACGTTGCCTGTGACATATTGTACTAAAGCTCTGTGCACACGGATCAAAGACGTAAGTAGCACGCGCAGTTCATCTACTGGAACCGCTAAATGACGTGGATGTGGGGTATACCCGGCCAAAACAGGCCAAGCTGCCCCATCTATCGATAAGGGGCCTAAACGAATTGGGGTGACCGGATGTGGGAGGGCGCCATTAAACCAAACACGGTGTTGCCATGCCGTGAGCGGTACTTCAAGAGCCTGATAAGGCCGATAAACATTAGGAAGGGCGGTGGGAGAGTAAGCATGGAACAAATTGTCATCTCCCTCCACCGCCGGAAAAGTGACCCATGAGTAAAACACCTCAAAGTGGTAAGCCGGATCAGCTTGGATCACAAAGATGAGGGCGACACCCGCGTCGGTTACACCATAGGCCGCTAAATGAGCGTGGTGCGGCTATGTGCCGGTATATTGACATTCACAGCCATCAAGACTAAGAATGTAGAACAATGTAGTGCGTGGCAGCGCAATAGAGGGTTAACATAAAAGAGAACACCTTTTAATAACTTCAAGCTTGAAAGAACCTATAAAAACATCAATATAGGAGGTTACACCCTCACATATGTTTCCGGAAACATAAGTGAAGGGAATTGTGGACAAGCACAAGTACTACTCAAGCGTCTCGCAGATAAGAAGCCCACCACGTTGGTGGCGCCATGTTGTGGGATTCTGCACATATACAGAACTATGCGCAGGAAAACAGGACCTCGGTGTATAGTGGTGTACCAACCATCCACCTTAGTGCCCAAAATCCCAATCCGACTAGCTATAGTGTCTCATTCGTTCTCCGTACTACAGCGAAGCTACCAATGATTAGACATCCCAGAACACGTACTCTTTCAGGAATCGCGGGAGCAAGAATACTCTTTCATTACTCACTCATACTTGTCCACAACGTGCGTATTAAGAGACACAGTATAGTTTAAAATGTTTATTTCAACTATCGTGCTCTAAGACACAGTACACGTGCCAGTACTAGCAGCATAATGCATTAAGACAAAACAGTAAGCATTGTTACAATTCCATAGAATACAAACGGGGACAGCATTTTATAAAGACAGTGGATACAGGACTAAAATGCCTTGCCACCCTCCCCGTGCTAGTAACTAGTTTATTATAAAAATAGAAGACCTCTGGGCTTTGTCAGGGGACCCCATACCTCAAGATCTAGATGCAAGGTTTACATCATCGGACAAGCACAGCTCTTCTCCCTGGAAAGGTTTTTCTCCAAGTGCCACCAACAGGGAGATCACAACATTAAAAGCACCCGAATTTCTCCAGTGCAGCTGTATTTCATGTTATGTCTAAGTGCGAGGGGCTGACCAGAACAGCAACAACAAGGGACTTTGTTTTTCGACCTTGTACATTGTGTGCAGACGAAAACCACAGAGAACATGAGAAAAGGTGAAAGGCAGAAAGGCAGACAGTTCTAATGTGAACAGTCACAAGCAGAGTCTGGAAAAACAAAGTCACAGAGTAACGTGTGCAAAGGAGGCATCATGGCAGCTAGGCCTAAGCTAACTTAGCAATGTCGACAATGAGGCCACAATCCACACTACAGTACCTGCTGATTTATGGACGGAATGTAAAATTACAATTGACTGGCCTAATGAGGAGTATGCTAGAGACTCAAAGACAGGAGCACCCTCGGAGGAGGTAATGAAAAAGTATCACCAAGTGATTACATATTTGAAAGGAAAAATTCCTCCTAAAGAAACAGACTGGGTAAAAATAGAAAGAACAACTCAAGAACCAAATTAATCTGTACATGCATATTATGAGAGGTTATTACAGGTGTTTAAGCAGAATAGTGGTTTTGAGAATATCGGTGATAAGGATATGGGCCATTTTGTGTATCGGTTTGTATACGGATTGAAACTAGAGATTAGTCAGATGATACAACAGCACATGTTGTGTTGGTAAAACAAGACAGTGGATGAGATTTTAAAGTATGCGAAATATTGCGGAGATGACATTGAGGCCAGGCGTAGAAAGCTAAAGGAGAAAATGATGTGGGCACAAGTAAAATTGGCAGAACAACAAGAGGAGAAAACAAATGCCCAAAATAATAATCAAGCAAAAGAGAAGAGTCAGAATGATCAAGGAGCGAATGGTAATAAATATAGGGGACGAATGGACAGAGAAGAAGCGAAAAAGAAGTTTCCTTGTCATGCGTGCGGAAAGCTTGGACATTGGAAGAACGAGTGTAAGAGTACTCAGAATAATAAGAGTAATAATGGGCCAAATCAAAATGTAATCCCACAGATGCAAAATGAAGTACTTATGAATCAACAGCAGCAGGTAGTTACTCCACAATATCAGGTGCCACCAGCTCCTACGCCAAATTTTGTGAACCATCAAAGTTTCAGTGCGAACACCGGATTTCAAGGAGAAAGTGGTAAGAATAATAGAACAATTACACAATATTTGTTGCAGAATGATGAGGAAAATTCGGATTTCTCACAATGACGGTGCCTGAGGGGGGAGGAAGAGGAGTGCGTGCTTGGCGCATCCTTGCCGGTAGATCAGACAGGTCCATTTGTTGATGGGAAAGTAGAAGGTAAAGACATTACTTTCCTATTGGATACTGGTGCTACCAGGTCTACTGTGAGAACAGCAGGCATCCCAAACCTACCCCTCTCGGGAGAATCAATCCAAGTTGTAGGCGTGTCTAACCAACAGATTAGAACCCCAATCACAAAACCAATGGAGGTGCACATTGGAAGTTTTAAAGAAATGCATCGGTTCGTAGTTTGCGATTCCAGTCCTGTAAATCTGTTGGGAAGAGATCTATTGTGCAAAATGAACTCACAATCTATTGTACACCAGATGGTGTCGCTTTCCAAACCCCTGATGAAGATGTTGTATACAAGATGATTTTAGCCAAACAGGGAACGGAAGTAGATGAAATGTTTTCACTAATGACTGAAAATGAATTACCAGAAGAGTTGAGAGCCACAGTTAATCCAGAAGTGTGGGATTTTACAGGAAAAGACATTGGGTTAATGACAAATATAGACCCAGTTAAAGTGACAGTGAAAGAAGGTGCAGTGTATCCAAATACCCGACAGTACAAGATGAGTCCAGAAGTAAAAGCAGGAGTTATTCCAGAAATTGAACGAATGGTTAAACAAGGTATTTTAAAAGAAGTGATGGGTAGTCCTTGTAATTCGCCAATAATGGGACTGAAGAAGCCCAGCGGAAAGTATAGAATAGTGCAGGATTTACGAAAAATAAATAAAATTGTAGTTCCCTGTTGTCCAACAGTGCCAAATCCAGCAGTGATCCTTTATCAGATACCTTGGAATGCAGGCTGGTTTACAGTAATTGATTCATGCCAAGCGTTCTTTTCTTTTCCTTTGCACCCAGACAGCCAGTATCTTTTTACGTTTAAGTTTGAGGATCGTATTTACGCATGGTGTCGAGTTCCTCAAGGGTACACAGAGAGTCCCTCAATTTTTAATCAGATTTTGAAAAAGTGTCTAGAATCATTGATTATGCCTGGAAAATCTGTTCTGGTCCAGTATATTGATGACCTACTGGTGGCATCAAAAACACGAGAAGATTGTGTCACAGACACAATTGCATTACTGAACCATTTGGCTGAAGGAGGACACAAGGTGTCTCCAGAAAAATTACAGTTCTGTCGACAAGAAGTTAGATATTTAGGGAATAAAATAGAAAGAGGAGTTAGAAAAGTGACACCGGAAAGAATAAAAATAATCAGAGAAATGCAATTGCCACAGACTCAGAGATAAATGAGAATGTTCCTGGGAGTGGTTGGGTACTGTAGGCAATGGATTAATGGTTTTTCTATGTTAGCGAAACCATTAATACAAATGACCCGGAAAAGAGCAAAAGATCCGATTGATTGGAATGATGACTGCATAGAGGCATTTGTGAAATTGCGAAATTGTTTGTGTGAGGCGTCTGCCTTGGGCATGCCTGATTATTCAAAAGACTTTGCGTTGTTTTGTTGTGAGAGAGAAAATTGTGCACTTTCAGTCTTAACACAGAGACATGGATTGAGTCGACGTCCAGTGGCATATTTTTCAGCTACATTGGATCCAGTGGCTGCAGCATTACCTGGCTGCTTAAAAGCAGTAGCTGCTACTTGTATGCGTCTGGAGCAAAGTGAGTCGATAGTGATGGGACATCCGGTAAAGGTTTATGTTCCACACTCAGTTGAGATTCTTTTGACAAGAACAAGAACCCAACATCTCACCCCTAGTCGATTGACTAAGTATGAAAGAGTGATTTTGGGAGCTGAGAACGTAACAGTGATAAGGTGTACGATCATGAACCCAGCTACCCTACTGCCAGACCCATGCAATGAAGAAGTGAAAGATGAGAGTGATCATGATTGTTTGGATGTAACTGAATTATGTACTAAGCCCCGTCCGGACATAAAGGAGACACCTTTGAAAGAGGCTGACCATGAGTTATTTGTAGATGGGTCCTGCCTCAGGACACAAGAAGGAGGATTAAGTGCTGCATATGCTGTTTGTAAGATATCTGGGGTAATTGAAGCATCCTGTTTACCGGGAGTCAAATCTGCACAAGTAGCCGAATTGGTAGCCCTAACCATGGCATGCAAAAAGGGGAAAAATTGGAGAGTAACCATATTTACGGACAGTCAATATGGGTTCGGGGTTGTGCATGATTTTGGCCAGCTCTGGATGCAGAGGGGATTTCTGAGTTCTTCGGGATCTCCTATTCGAAACAGCAAAAATGTGAAGGATTTGTTGGAAGCATTACAATTGCCAAAAGAGATAGCAGTTGTAAAATGCGCTGCACGTCAGGAAATGACTAGGTGACTGCTGGCAATGGATATGCTGACCAAGTGGCCCAATACTGTGCCAAAAATACAGTGGCCATAAACAGAAAAATTGAAACGGGTGAAACCAGATGCCAACTTATGTTTTTCTCAGTACCAGAAACATGGGATGAGATTAGACAATTACAGGAAGAAGTTGAGGAAAAGGAAAAGGAAATTTAGATAAAGGCAGCTTGTACAAAGAGACCACACGATGAGGTATGGGTGTATTTAGATGGAAGACCAGTCATGCCAGATTGTTTGCTTTCAAAAATGGCAAGAGTGTATCATGGAGCAACACACATAGGGAGAGACTCAATGATCAGACTATTCAGACAGAGTTGGTGCAATCCGAAATTCAGGGTAGTCGCAGAGAGCCTTTGTCAAAGATGCCTAACCTGTCAGCAGCAAAATCCAGGTAGGAAGACAGTAGTTAGCTGGGGAAAGATTGGAAAGGCAGAAGGACCCTTCACCAGATTACAGTTGGATTTTATTGAATTGCCCCCATGCAATGGACTGAAATATATACTTGTCATAGTATGCCTCTTCTCAAGATGGGTGGAAGCCTATTCCACTCGAAGAAATGACAGTCTTACAGTTGCAAAATTGTTGTTGAGGGAATTGGTTCCACGTTTTGGTTTTCCAGTCACTTTGGAATCAGATAGAGGCCCTCATTTTAATAATGAAATAATTGGATTAATCTGTGCTGCATTTAACATAGAACAAAAACTGCACTGTGCTTATCGTCCAGAGGCTTCTGGAATAGTTGAACAGCTAAATGGCACAATCAAGTCAAGATTAGGGAAGGTGTGTGCATCCACAATGCTGAAATGGCCAGATGCATTACCTCTTGTATTGATGGGTCTCAGAAGTATTCCAGACAGAAAAACAGGAATGAGCCCACATGAAGTTCTCATGGGAAGAGCAATGAGACAAGCATTTATTCCTGGAAATAAATTAATGAATATAACTGATGATCTGGTATTGGACTATTGCAAAGGATTGGCTGAAATGGTGCGTTCTGTCTCTCACCAGGTTGGAGAAGACGCAGTTGAAAGACAGCCAGACCAAGCACATGATTTGAATCCTGGAGATTGGGTGCTAGTGAAGAAACACGCAAGAAAGTCGTGCCTAGCACCAAGGTGGGACAGACCGCGTCATGTCATACTAGTCACTACCACAGCAGTGAAGTGTGCAGGTTTGCCAAATTGGATTCATGCCAGTCATACCAGAAGAGTTCCGAGCCCATCAGAACAACAAGAGCAACCACTGACTGAACAGGCTGAAGCGTCAGGAGTTGTAAGCTGTGAAATTGAAGAATCTAGAGTAATAGATTCTGAAAGACAACCATATGACGAACAGCCAAGTACAAGTCAGGAAGAGTGGATACCAGTAATTGAAGTAATTGATGATGCTATTGAAACAAGAAGAAGAACAGAACTGAAAAGACAGGAAAGTAGTCAGGAAGAGACAGGGAAAGAAGAACACACTCAGGTGGAAATAGAAAAAGACTTTCAGGAACCTGAGGAGGGAATATTAGAAGAACACGTTCAGGCAGAAGAAGAAAAGTTTGAAATAAGACCTGAACAGGATCAGATAGAGTTAAAAGAACAAGTTCAGGCAGAAAAAGAACAGTTTGAAGTAAGACTTGAACAGGGACAGATAGAAATAGAAGATCAAGCTCAGGAAGAAGAAGAACAAAATACAAGACCTGGGCAGGTGGAAGCAAAAGAAGGTTCAAGCACAGAAAACAGAGAACGAGAACAGATTGTGCCTAGATTAAGTGAAATTAAAAGAACTTTAAAAGGAGACAAAGAAGGTGAAAGTGCAGTACAGATCAAAAGAATCAGAAAGGGAGTCAATTGGCCAACTGGAATAAAGAAATTAAGATATCATTTGAGAAAATCAGAAAAGAGACCAGAACAAGTAAATGAAGTCACAAGTCAAACACAATCTAAACAAACCTTAGCGAAAATAACTCGAAGAAGTCCAAGATTGAGAAATTTAAATAAAAGATACAAGGCCCCTGAATGGACCTATGTCATACTCGAAGAATTTGAATCCCTAGATCTAAGTGATGAAACAGAAGAAGTTCATGTTGCACAGATTGATGAAAGCAAATTGAGGCCTCCTTAAGAACAAAAAGATAGTTAAATTGACAAAGAAAGGATAAGAGAAAATAAATTTTCTCAGAGTAAAATGGCAGAAATTGAAGTTACCGAAAGACCAAAACGAGGATTGAAAAGAAAATGTTTTAGATTTTGTTTTTGTAGTATTTTATTACTAGTATTAGTATGGTTATTCCTAACAGTAGGAGTACCTTTGTTAATGAAAACAAGTGACAAGAATAATACAGATACTAATGATAAGATAGATAGAATAAAAGGAACTAAAATAGAAATAGGTGTAGAAGATGAAGCAAATTATCATAATGAATCAGACTATAATACGTCTTCAAATGTGTTTATTAAATTGTTATTTCAATATGTTAATACTATGGAGATTAGTAATTGTTATGTGTGTATGAAGTTACCCACATCAGTATCAGAAGGGGTAACGTATCACCATATACCTTTAACATATGGTGTGTCATGTAGTATTTTATCAAGTTTATTTTATGCTACAGGGAGACTTCAATACTTTTATTTTAGACATAGATATAGTATTTTCAGAATTACCTATTAGAAAGAATATGAATCCAGTAGTTAGTAGTAAAAATGCACAGTTTATGGGTGAATTTTTCTTAACAATGAGTTCAATAGATTTAGTTCAGGCACATAAAGATAATCTAACATGTACATTGAGAAAAGAAGAAAAAGATTTTTTGGATTTAATAGAAGAAAGGAGACAGGATTTAATAAAGAAAGCGACTGAACAGAAAACCCATGTACCTCCATGGGCTGGGAAAGAGGGAATCTATGCAAATGACAAGGCTCATGCTGCGATGTCCCTGGATTTTGTGAAAAGGGGAAAATTCTGCCTCCATAGATTAAAGACAGATTATAACGATAATTACATTGGTTCCAGTGAATGTGAACACAACTTCCTAATCTTAGGAGGGTGGGGACTAAAAGAGGGAACTGATCCTGTATTTCCAGGAGTTTATTATGTTTGCGGGAACAATGCATATTATAGGTTACCTGCAAGATGGTACGGAAGCTGTTACTTTGGAATAGTTTTTCCCAAAATTTATCATGTGGAAAGAATCAGTGGAACCAATGGAAATTCTAATGGACTAACACGTAGAAGAAGAGCTAGTTTTTCTGAAATTGTAGGAGATATTTTTAGTGCATTGATACCCTCAGTTGGAGTCATTCTTAATTCACAGAAAATGTGTAAGTTATCAACCATAGTTGATCGTCTTTCTACAGACACTGCAGGAGGATTCTTAATGATTAACACAGAGATGGTTGCAATCAGGTCTATGGTTTTACAGAACCGTCTTGCTCTTGATGTATTGTTAGCAAAAGAAGGTGGAGTTTGTGGCATGTTGAAAATTCAACATTGTTGCACTTACATTCCAGACAAGAGCAGAGAAATTAAAGGATATATTGAAAACATTACAAGAATGCATAAAGTCTTGACCCAACTGGAGGTTGACAGTGTGTGGGGAAGACTAACAAAAAGTATAACATCAATAGGGAAATGGTTTACTGATTTTGGAAAATGTTTTCTAGGTCAAATAATAATACCATTAGTTATGATAATAACCGTAGTAATGATAATAATGATTATATATAAGTGTTGTAGAAAAGGAAGGAAAGGAAAAATACATTTTGAAAGGGAAAGAAACGAAAAAGAAAATATGATGAAATATAGTTGGAAGAAATGAAAGGCAAATTATATAAGAAAATGAAGGATTTAGAAGGAAACGAATTGATTGATGGAAAATTGAGAGGAGAAATAGAGAACTGAGATGTGCTAAAGTTGGTATCTGGGATGGGATGGGTAATTTTGTGATGACTTAAAATGCCATCAGAGAGGGGATTGATGGAGCAAGGACTCGTAAATGAGACTTGCTCGGAAGCAATCCTTTCGTTTTAACTCATTAACGAATTACTAACTATGTGTTTGTAATTAATAATTCGCATTTTAGAAAGACACGCGGGACAATGAAGCTTGCGTATGTGTTTACTAACTATAACAAAATGAACGAAGGACTAAAACGCACTCTAACAAGGGATCTTTACTGCGCATGCGTCTACTGCATCTACGTAGTATGACGTCTCAATGCTTGGAGGGAAAATCTTGCGCATGCGCAACAGGCATTAAAATGACGGCTCGAAAGTTCACATGCATGGCACCTGCTTGGCTAAATAGAAATAAGTTTTATACTAACGCAAATGCAGAAAAGGGTAATAATAATTAAAGTGGGTTAGAGTAGAGGTTGGTGGTATACAGTGAAACCATTTATTTTTGAAAATAACATTTCTTCTTTTGACTTTATTATTAGTGCGCATTTGGGCCTTCCACACTTGTCTGAATTGAGCGGACTGACTTGACCCCGCACATGCGCACAAGAGAATGAATAAGGAAGGATGAGTAAGGATTTGTCACGCGTCCAAGGCCAGAGGAGATGTGCCCTGGGAACATGAGGGTGAAGAGTTCATATGAAGAAGCCTTATTCATGAAATTGAAACATTTTGTATTAATAAAGTTTGGAGATGTATGGGAAAGGAAATGATTTAATAAAGTTTAAAGGGATGGGTTTGAAAACAATGGTTCAATGAAATAAGTGAAATGTAAGCATGGTGTGATGATCATCCCCCCTCGCCTGACCAATCAGAGTTAGTATTTTATGAAATTGAAACATTAATGGGTGGTACATGAATATTGAAAGGTATAACTGAGGTAGTTTTAGTTAGTTAGTTAGCAGACACGGGAGCAGAAGCAGCAGAAGTCGCTGACACAATCACAGAAGCAGAGCTTGGGATGCTGTTGGTGCTGGGGGTGGTGCTGATGCTGTGAGGCGCTGATGAAGAAACTGATTGCAGAGACCTCCATCTTAACTTAATTGGGTTAGAAAGAAGATCGCGGAAGAATCACGAGGAGGAAGAGAGTGTCAGAGAGGGGTGCGACGCAGTCGTCGGTATTTAGAGAGGTGAAGTATCCTGTCCTGATTCCTGTCCTAAAGTCTTTGTCTCCTGATCTATCCTGGGGGACCCATACCAGCCCTTTGGCCAGGGGGTTGGTCTTCACACCATTCTTGGTAAATATAAATTCATTGTATTGATAGATGTTCTTCTCTCTCTGTCCGCTCCTTTCTGAGCATAGTTATTGTGTGAGTCTGAAATATTTTTGCTTATTGATTATTGATTGAGTTGACACTCTTGCGAATGAGGGTGTTTGTACTGAAACTTTGAGATGGTTCACATTCAATTAATTTAGATAAAGATTTTAAAACTTCCTGAGTCTGTGATTATTTTATTAAAGAATGTTTAATAAGTTAAGTTAATTCATCACCATCAACTAGTTCAACTAATGGTCCATTGACCAGAGGAAAGAACTAATTGATCAGTGAAAGGTTTTAGTTAGGAAAAAGAGATAACTAAATCCTGAAAATTATGATATCTATAAACTACAAGCTCCAGCGGTCTACTTGGTATTAGTGGAAGAAGTTATATGGGCCCAGGTGAGTATATGCTAGTGGAGTATCTGTTGTTAGTACACCGCTGGATCAATGGTATGTGTATTTGTAAAGTATATTATTATACATGTGTGTGCCTAGCCCAACAGGGATAGGTTATTAATTGAAAAGCAAGGCCTTCAGCTTCTTGCAGAGTTCAAGAAGAGAGGAGGCGCCTCTGATGTGGAGTGAGAGGTTGTTACACGCTTTAGTAGGGATATATACGAGCACACCCGTCCTTCTGACTTGGTTCTATGTTTGAGTGTGATGTGTGCAAGTAGGTGTCCTGCGGGGCAGAGCTGTCTGGGTGGTTGGTGAAAGGAAATGCAACTGTTCAGGTAGATGGGACCTAAGTTGTGTAGTGCCCCGAATGTGTGTGGGAGGATTTTGAAAGAAGCGTATTTGTGTTTAGGGAGCCGGTGGAGCTGCCTAATGTGTGGTGTGATGTGAGATGTATGTGAGAGATTGAGGGGGAGTCTGGCTTTCGAGTTCTGGATGGTTTGTAGTCTTCTGGTAAGTTGCTTATTGATCCCGGCTTAGGGCTTGATTCTGATGCGGTTAGGAAGGCCTCCTAACGGCATTTGCTCCATCCAAATCGGATCGGGAACGTGTCTTTCCAACCGAGGGCCCAATTACGATGTGGTTAGGAAAGCATTCCCACCTAGGGCCCGATTATGATGTGGTTAGGAACATAGGCTCCCATTGAAGTCAATGGGAGTCCAACCAAATTGTATCTGGAAGCCTCCGGATGCATTGTACTCGGTCGGTTGGACTCTCCCGATACGATTCGGTTGGAAACCATTCCCAAACCCATTCGGTCTGGAAGCTTTCCAAACCGCATCAGAATCGGGCCCTATGTTGCTAAAATACCTTTCTAGACTGTTTTAAGGCATGGCAATAGTGCTGTACATACGTGAGCAATGTGGATTCTGACACGATTACCTATGATGCAATTAAAACTAGGATAATGAGAATACATGCTTTGCAATGGTGCTTTATATACAGAGGCAATTCGGTTTCTGGTATGGCAGTGGTTCTTTACTTATCCCCACTATGAGGATTCTGTGACAGTAGTGGTGCTTTGCACACTGGGGCAAAGGAGATACTGCCATTGCAATGTGTTGTTTTCAAAGTGGAACAAAGTGGACACTGGTGTCATGACAGCACCTGTTAATTAATTGATAAATCTATTTTTGTCTCAGTAACGAACATCGATTCACCAAAATTGCCAGGGGGTGGAAGTGACATCACACGCCTTTTGAGCTCCTAAGATATCATCTCATTAACCCATTGTCCCACCCTTTGCCCAGCAACAGCATATTATTTATTGCCGAGCATCATGGAAAAGGGTGATAACTACAGAGAGTACACATGGCTCTTAAAACTGTTTACTTTCTGTTTCTGCCACTGAATTCAAGACCCCCTGACAGATTGATAGCAAAGGCCGTGTGAGGGGTATTTATGGGCAATAGAGGAATAGCACCAGATACAACTGACTATCCCTTATTGTTTTCCATAGCATGAATCTGTATAATAGGTGATTACGCTAACTTGCACCCCTAAGTTCCCTACTAAGTCTAGCGTAAGCGATCAATCTTTTATTTACCTAAAGTGGTCGAGGGGAGGAAAACAACTTAAACAGATATCAACAAAGTTGTCGTGCCTGAAAAGATCACTGACTCCGAAGTGCAGTTTGAATATTTATTATAAGGCCAAAAACAATTGGATGTAAATACATCTCAATAGCAAAGTATAGAGATACAGAAAAATTAATACAGAGCCGATCTTTCTAATATAAGTAATGCGGCCCAAAAGGCAAATGATTATAAATTCCAAAATCACAATGCAACACAAAATAGATGCAATATTCAGCTCTCGACTCATTGAAAGAAATCAAAATCTTTCCCTACACTATTCTATATGAGGTCCCTTCCTGTCTCTCTTCTATCGTTCCCCAATGGTGTCAGCACGTGTGGCTTCCTAAGAAGTACTCACGTCAAAATGGGTCGTTTAGCTTAAGGCTATGGAGCTCGCTCTAAGATGCTCCTTCTTCTCCGAAAGCTAGCAGAAGTCTGGTCTCTCTGTCCCTGCGCATCATACAAAAAGATGGAATCCAACTAACATTACGTCACTGTTTCTTAAAACTTTCCATTAGACTTCTATGCAGTAGCTGGTTCTCTTTTAATTAATGGTATCTTCTTCCGGTGACCTTGGCTTCCAGACAGACCCGATACGCAAGGCATCCTCCCTTCTCGCTTCCAGCTATCTTCAAAGACATTCCGGATCTCTCCTTAACTCTGAAAATAACGATGTGTCTTTTTGCACCTGCAACAGGGTGAGAACATCCGAGCTTCGAACACAACAATCATTTAATTATTTATTTCTCGAGAGCAAGGAGAATCTTTTGGGCCTATATTTCAGACAACTTAGACAAATCACAATTACGATCTATAAAATAATATTGTCTTGCACATTATGCATGGAGGAATCATAATACATACACAATTCTATTTAAATGCGTTCACTAATTCAACATTAAATGATTCAATTAAATGTTTCTTAGTAATCAAAAACACAGCAAACAATACAAATACATAAGAGTGCGTTTAAACCATGAGTATAGTGCACTCATACAAATAGTGTGCTATCTGCGCTCTATCATAGGTAACTCACACAAGCCCTGATAGCCCCAAATAACAGCTCTGGCAACCTAAAAAAAAACCTGTAATAGTAAGATATCCCTTGTCACAGTTAGCTGCACTGGCATATTAAGAATCAGTGATCCCCTGGCAGACTGCCATTTTGAGAATTGCCCTGGCACTCTTATGTGGCAACTGTGAGGGATCTTTAAACATTTTCTTCAAGGCTGATTTCAATTCCTTTTTCCGGGAGCTCTGAAGTCATTTAAAAAACATGTGGACCAAATTCTGAGAGCTGCATGGATTAATGATTCATCATCACTCAAATCAACTTGGGTAAAATGCAGTTCAAAGCAATATTGTATTCTGTATATCTAACATCAATGGGCCTCATTTTCTGCTGCCAGTGTTTTCTGTGGGAGTGTGTTGCTGTGTCCTTGACTGACCATATGTGACCACGTATGTTTCCCGGATGCTGAATTAGAGGCCAATAAGGCACTTATGCACTCACGTAAACTCAAGCAGTTTTCAGATATCTGGAGGAGTAAGTAACAACTATATACCTCCGCAGAGTTCTATCTTAGTGAATTGTTCCACGATTTATATTAATATATAGATGTAAATATATATCTTATACGTTTAGACAACACAACCCTATCGCATATATAGATCAGTAACTTTACTGAAGATTTGTATCCTTACTGTAGGACCTGAGTGTTCACCAAGGTTTATGGTAAGCAGGTATTTTGATTTCATAATCCCACTCCAGGGCAGCCGCGGTCTGTGCAGGTAACAGCGGTGGGGCCGGGTGGGGGGTATTTTGAGGGACGATGCAGAGGGAAAATTAAATAAATAATTAATTTTCCCTTGGTATCGTCCATCGAAATACCCCCCACTCGGCCCCACCACCCCACCGCTGTTACCTGCATGGACCGCGGCTGCTCCAGGGTGGCGTCCAGAACACACGTCTTTAATGCGCCTCTAAGCTTTCCACATAAACATGCTATATAAATAGCTGTGTGAGTCAATATGGTGCTCAGAGTCTTGTGGACCAGACTCACTTCTGACCACACCTGTCCTACACTGCAGGTAGGGGTTTTGCATATCCAGGAGCGTCTGGTGACCTTTTAACCGCTTCGCCGCGATCGGAATTCCTCCCAGGTGCTGGACATTACGATCGCGGGTGTGGTCGTGACGAGCTCAGCTCGTCATGCGCACAGCGCGACCGCGCAGCATGACGAGCTGAGCTCGTCATGAGCATCGAAGGGGTTAAAGTGGTGTGGCGAGCGAAGTGCCAAAAAACCTCCCAAAAACATAAAAACACATTTTCCCTCCCTACAAAAACCTATAGTAGAAAAAAACCCTCCCTCCAAAGCCCAAATAAAAACAACCCCTCCTTCCAAAATAAAACAAACAGTAAAGCATTACACATTATTTTATTTAAATAAAAATAAATTGTACTTAACACGGGCGCCGCGTACTCCTTGCTGTCATTATGAAGCCTGTGGAATGAATAACCCCCCTAACCAATCCAGACGCTGCTCTCAGGATTGGATGGAGCAGAGTGGCCTAACTCTCCTTCAGGCCCTATAGGCCTGTGAGTGGTCTCCACCCAGCTGTCTAGCTGGGTGGAGAGCTTCAAAGTGCGCATGTCACTTTGGCTGGCGTAAGACCGCCGGCCAAAGTGACATGCGCACTTTGAAGTGTGTGGTCACCCTACTCCAGTCCTCCTGCTGCCAATCAGCAGCAGAGGACAGTCAGGACACGCCCTCCTGGCTCGGAGGCAGGCTGAAGGCTGCTGCGCGCCTTGGTTAAAAATAAAATGGCAATGAAATTATTTCATTGCCATTTTATTTTTAACACCGCGTGGCTCGCAGCGGGCATGGGGTAGACGCTCCCCTGCCCTAATAAAGAAACCGCCGCTATGCATATCTCTCTTTATCTCGAAGAAGTCATTCCAAGCAGTAGGTTTAGCCTAATCTTCTGCAATTATATATTTTTTACAGCAATTTCATGGTGGTATAACGGCCCGCACCCTGCTCCGACCTATTGATTTTTTTATGAGGGATTGTTATCAACATCGGGTAAGGCCAGGGCCAAAATGTTTCGAAGTTAAAGACCCTGATAGCCCCACAGAAGCCTCTGCTGATAGTGAACTTATTTTGCCTTCTCTCTGTTCTTTATAGTTGGTTTTGAGCGGAAACAGATGCAATATTTTGAGCACGACTTTTCTTTCCTTGTGTGATCTGCGAGGACGACACTGAGACCTGGTAAGGTGCAGAACTTCAATCAGGAATTTTGGTCTTTTTTTGACAGATAATATTTTGTTATGCTGACTTTTAAGGTTAGAGGAGCGCTTTTGAGACTCACTCATTTTCTAAAAATTGTGCTATAGACGAGATAGAGCTAAAGTTCTGTCATCATGGGGAGAACTAGACTTTTAAACCACAAATTAGGAGCCGTTGAGCCAGATCCGGTGTATATAAAATGGCTAAATGCTGGGTATATAAGATATAACTGATGTCCACAGATACAGTGAATTTTATATAATGGAGCTTAGGATGAGCCTTGTAGCTATGAATATACGGAGTCATGTATTGCACTAGTGATGGTGATGTACCATGGTGAAAAATCTCTAACCACGTTCTTAGGTTTTGAAAAAAAAGCACCTGTCCCTTGAATATGACACTTTTTGAAGAAGGGGTCTCAATCAGCATAAAAATGTGGAATACATGAAGTTGGGCAAAATAAAGTATTGGCTGCTAGATCGATATAAGGCCCATATATGTGGATTGGTTGGAACACTCAGTGGTGTGTATCTTGGACTTGAATAACTTGGGAACACCCTAACTGTAATTAGCATGCAAGAGATGAACAAAAAAGCAAGAAGCGTGCAATATTTTTGACAAAATAGGTTTATGTGCAATGATAATGAAATGATGTGAATAAAATTGTGTTCATGAATACTTCACATGGTACTGATCTGTTGACAAAGACCTAGAGGCTATAGGTTGTGTAAAGAAAATTCTAAAGTAAAAATATTCCATTTATTGTTTATAAATGGCGACTAAAACCACCATTGGATGACGATTTATTGAATCCATTCCTATAGGATACCATTTTTTCCTAAATAACCATGTGGTGGACTGTCATAAATACGTTCAGGTGTTCCGAAATAAGCATCGGAAAACATGGCACAAATTAAGCACTGCCTTACATACTACAAAAGGCACTTTGTGAATTTGGCCCAAATGTTAGTTTATATTTGTTAATAAAGCTGTTTGGAGTTTTGGTCCATGTGCTCTTAGTTTCTGTTTTTCTATTTCATGAGGCAAAAAAATCATTTGTGGCTCTAAGATCCAGGAAACCCTAAATAAACCCAGCGAGCTATTGGGATAATTGATACATATTTTCCACTGCTGGATGCATAAGGGTGTTTGTCCATGTCAAGATCTGTCTTTAAACAGAGGATTTAAGTGGTTCTTCACAACGTCAGTATTATCTGAAAAGATTGAAAACTAACTAGAGTCGTAATTGACTCAACCCTAGTGGTCCCTTTATTTGATTTTGACCAAGTAACATACAATGAAGTGACAGTGTTCATGCTTGCTGCTTTTAAGCAAGCTTTCAGATTTAAATGGCCTCTGTCCCACTGCTGTTGAGGCACATTGTGCAGATATTCTCACGGCTGCAGTAGCAGGTTGTCCAGAGCAGGCCATTGGTATTCAAAATTATTGAAAAAATTATAAATAAATATCATTTGAAAATCAGTGTTGAAAGCAATGATCTCTTGGACTCTCTGCAATCAGGGCCCTCCTGAGGTATTGAACAGAATCTGCCTTATTTATCCATAGTCTTCAACACGCTGCATCATGATGGGATACTAGCTTGACTTAGGGGTGGCACAGGCAGGTGGTTTGCTGCCTTTTTGCCTAATCAATGGCAGAAAGTGACAATAGGGTATTTACTTTCTCTGGCAACAGGGGCGGCTGGTGGAATTTGAAACTGGTGCGTCGTATGCAGAGCGAATCAACGCATACGAGCGAGCGCAGCGAGCGAGCCAGACGGTAATAAGGGGGGTTCGGGGGGGTTCTCCCCCCGTGAAGAAATTTTTTAAAAATTGGCATCTTTTTGGTGCGATTTTCAGCACTATATCTGTGATAAATGGACTAAAAATTCTGTAGTTCTAGGCATTCATAAAAGAAAACTCAAACATTATTTCTGAGAATTTCTGGGTTGCCAAGCAAGTCTGACTTCTGAAGAGGGTTAGGGTACTAAGCAAGGCTGCTTTGGCTCTACCCTTTCCAATAGAAAACACTAGTAAGTGATGTGAACAAGTTCAATGGACAAACCTGGGGTCTAGGGAGAGTCCTCTCCTGAGAAAGAAATTTAAAAAGATTGGCAAATGGTGCATTTTAAAGCAAATGAATGCAGCGATAAAGCAAGGCTTATTAAGCAGTGGGAACATATAGTCTTGAAATATTAAACACATTAAAAACTGCCCCGTATCTTCTTGCATTAATTTGTTAAACAGTTACTGTAATATGTAAATTGTTCTGCATGATAACTTTAGCCCTTTAAAATGTATGCTTAGCTTGCCCAGTGTCTTGCACTGCATGCAGCATTAACTTTGGAAAAATATGCTCTAACCAGACTTCGGGAAGCACCCACAGCTGCTGGCTGTAACCAGTCATATAGAAATATGTGCAGACAGGTCTTTAAGTGAGATGAAAAAAGTGTGTGCTCCCTATAAAGGAACATGCCAAATACATTTCTGTGATTCCCATAGTGAGCCATCAGACCGGTATTTTAGTTTCTCTCTGAGATGTAATTTTATCCAGATAAATGGCACAGCAACTGACATACGCCTAAAGCCTGTCAGTATGATTGGCTTTGTCACTGGGTGTTAGCTGTTTAAGATAAATGAGTAACAACAATGATTTCTTATAAATAATTAACATTGAAAATGTTTAAATTCTGAAATAGTGAGTCTGTGAATTAAATAGCATTGAGGCCTGTGTAAGGAGTTTTGGCCTTCAATTATGTTTGCTTTATGTTAGATATGTATCCTCTTTTTCTCTGCATATTTTGTCCATCTGCACATCTTCAAACCCCTCTCTTTCCTCTTCAGCATCCTCTTTTCACTCTTCCCCGAATGCCCTTCCTCACATCTCTGTCACTTCACCGCCACCCAACATGCACTGCACTCCCTCAAATATAAGCACCTTAATTTCTCTTACTTTTGCCTTGCAAATATTTTGACATCAGTGTACCCCCTTCACACACATTTCCACAGAATTTCAGTTGCAAATGGAATACACAAACATTGCTCTGTGTGCTCTGCAGAGAGGCCAACCCACTGACAGGCACTTTGTTTGGCTTTAGCCTTAGCGCCTGCATGCTCAATCAAAGTCCCTCATAAACACCTGGCATGGCTCAAGCCTCAAAGTATGCACAGAAAAAATACAGATAAACAACAACATTATAAAATAGCTAACTCGTGGGGAATGCAAGATTAACTAAACATGTAAAATAAGAGAGGAACTAAATCGCTAAAATGCATTCCCTCGACGTTTTTAACATTCATTGTTTGCAAGTCAATCTATGTTTTTGGCATCAGTGTTAACTTAGGGGCATGTACACAGGGCCAGTTTTAATGCCATACATCAGAGGACGGGCCACTGTAAGCACGTAATAGCTGCAGGCATCACGTGCCTGTAATTTATGGCTCAGAAATGGATTTTAACCCCTCGCACTGCCCCGACAAGAAATAATGCCACGAAGCTGTGCTGCGTCTAAAATAAGCTAAACAGCCCATAATGAACACATGCAAGAACCTGCTGTGCAACATGTCTGCGGTCCAATTATTTTTAAAAGAAGCAAAATGCTGCATTGTGTGTAAAGTATTACACAACCATGATACGTGTGACGCGGGACAGCTACAGTGCATTCGTCTTTTCCTATAGGTTTCTTGTAAATGCCTCAAAACAACATGCCATGCTTTCACTAAATTCTCCAAGAAATCAAAGCACAGTCTAGAAAAACAAATGAGACTGCCCTGTAGTCGTGTTTTAAGTCCATGCCTCTCTTAACACCCTATATGAGGCTAGTGAACGGAAGGCAAACTGCCTCTTGCAGGGGCGACTCTCTCCACTTTATCTTTCCCCATAACTGACTTTGTGAAGAAATCAGAACATGACACCGGGATTTTTTTTATGTGGGAAATATGTATACTTTTTAGCACTTTGGTTTTTGCATCATCCCAATTACCGCCAAACCAGTCACGCCAAAGCAATTCTCAGAGCATGCATTATAGAGTAGTTACTCTTGTCTCACGATGAAAGAGGCATTCTCCTACCTCACTTCTTTAATATCTAGTCGCGGTTCGCGAGGGGGGGGTGTCGCGGGGAGGGGTCGCACGGGGGTGGGGGCTGGTTTTTTTAAAAAAAACTAAAAAAAATCTTACCTAAGCAGGTCCGCACCGCCTCGGGTCCGTTGGCGCCTATGTTAGCCGCATCACTGCTGGCAAGTGGCACTGGCAACCCCTCAGCCAATCCTGGCGCTGGAGCAGCACCAGGATTGGCTGAGAGCAGGGTTACTCACCACCCACCTGCCCATTAGGAGACCGAGGTTTGAGCCTTTGCTCCACCCTCGCTCTCCTAATGGGCATGCGCCAGCCTGAGCAGACACTAGTGCGCATGACTGGGCACGGCGGAAAAATTAGCCGACTTTCACAAGTCATGCGCAGTTGTGCTGCCTGCCCCTGGTCTGACAATGCCTGTCAGTCAACATGACGCCCGACCGCCCACCCCCTTCAGACTCTGAAGGGGGTGGGCGGTCCGACGTCATGCTGACTGACAGGCATTGTCAGTTCTCCCTCGGCGTCTCTGAACTTAAGTAAACTGAGTTTACTTAAGTTCAGAGACGCCGAGGGAGCTGCGGGCGCGGGCGGGGGGGCAACGCCCCAGCGCACCCAATGGACGCACCGCCCCTGTCTGGCAACCTCTGTGTTCCAAGACAACTCCTTTCTCCTTGTGGTTAACCTTATATAAAGTTTCTCATGGTACTGCTAAAGCGCTTTGCTATCAGCATTCATTCCTGTATAGGTGATTAATTGGAATATAGGACGTTTTTTCGCATGCGTTTACAACGCATGCCATAACAACGCGGTCGTTACAACGACCGCGTTGTTATTTCACATACCGTTACAACCCAAGTCGGAACAACGACTTGCTTTTAGGGGGCGCTGGATGTTGGAATAGTATAATTTACTATTCCAACTCCAGTCTGTGCGGACACTAGGGAAGGTGTTGGATTTTAAATCCAACACCTTCTGCCCCCTAACGCAAGTCGTTGTTCCGACTCGCGTTGTAACGGTATGCGAAATAACAACGCGGTCGTTGTAACGACCGCGTTGTTATGGCATGCGTTGTTTAGCATGCAAACTAAACGCTGTTTACCGATTAATAGACATATTTGCATGTCTCTGGTCAGCTGGATCAGTTTGCTACCATGTCAAAGGTTTTAGAGGTTGTGGACTTCTACCTGATGCCTAGCAGCTTTCTTCTGAACGAGGCAATAAACAAATTCTGGTTGAAGGACCAGTAAGGTCGTTGAACAAGAAGCTTTACAATCTTGTCTCATGCATGATCTTTGAGAACCAGGTAATGATTAGATCCAAAATGTAAAAAGCTGGATGTGCTAGGGTGCTTTCAGCATGAATGATCACGATGGCAAACTCTTGCAAACCTGTGTTTTCCCAATTAAAGTAATGCATAAATTGCTGGTTTTTCAAATACAACCGTTATCCAGTAGTCAGAGTTTTAGTGGTAAACTAGATTATGAAAACACACATTGCTGGGATAGGAACTAAAAAAATAAAAAAGGTACAGATAGCGAAAAAGGAACACATGCCTTCTCTCCATTCAAAGGCACTGGCCAAATTTCCTTTTAGAAAGCAAAAATTGATAAGTTTATAAAAATGTCCATATATTAATTTTAAAACAACACTTCTCTCCTAAAGAGGGAATCTTTGTATTACCTTAAAACACAATGGTAACATCTGGGATTAGGACCCAAGCTGATTCCAATCCAAATTCCAGTTTGCTTGCCTATTTCATGATTAAGGAATGCAATCCACAAACAGTCCTCCACATGGCATCTGTCACACGGTCAAAGTCCAATTTATGGCTGGGGATCCAAGATGGAGCTCCTAAATTAGATTTGGAATTACCTTTTCAATAAATACCATTTTGAGAAGCCACCATAGCTGATGGTAACATACCTCATCATGTTCATAATTGTCTAAGCAGAACTTCTCTTGATTTCTTGAAGCCACAGACCAATACAATCTATCATCTAATAATGCTCCTACATATACATATAATTTGATGATATATTTTTATGTACTATCCAATGCCAACATAAACTTTTCTACTATAATTAGGCTTTTTATCAATTGATTCTTTTGCGAGTATTTCAATATACTACTGAGACTTAATCCCCAGGCTGTGTGAACTTCTAGTCACATAAGAATGCACTATCTTCAGATGCACACCAGCCACTTACGGGAAAAATGATTTCACCTCTTTCATTACTCCATCAAATTACTTCTATAGGTACTGAACATTGTGGTTGTGAGAAAACAAACTTTTGTCACTGACTTTTGCACTAAAAACTGCAATGCAAACCAGTCATATTTATGCCCATTTTCCACTGTATGTTCCTCTAATGATATGATTGAGCCATAGGTGTCCCCCCTAAAACATCTTAGCTCACAACCTAGGTCTATTGAGCCTGTCAATGACAGTTTTGAAGCTGACAAATGCACAATGTAGTGAATACCATATATTAAGGCGTATGAAGTCATGGTGCTTAAGACACCACATTGCAGATTCTGTACATTCCCTCTCTGAACCTAATTTGCATCATGAAGAATATGTTTCAAATCACTGTACCCACTCCATTAGATGTTCTGTTAAAACATTTGCAAAACCATTGTAACGGAATAGACCATAGTTATTAATCTGTAATTATTTGGATCACGTTTGTTCCTTTCTTTGTAGGAACAGACAAAATAAGAGCCCTTCCACTATTCACGAACGACATCACTATTCAAAATTACAGGTAACACTCACTTTTATTGAGGCTTGCCATGTAGGCTAGCCATATAGTGCATTGTCCATTCAAATGATTAAATTCGTGGTCGATATTTTGGGACACAGTTCTGAACTCAATCAGCTCATCGCACTTGAATATATCAGGTGGAGGATGATACCCTTATTTGTACAACAAGGCTTTTATTCTTTGGAGTACAATGCATAGAAGTTATGTACCTAACCTGCTTACGTTCATGAATGTTCATCTTTTCTAGACACCTTCTCAAATTTGAAAGATGTGTACATTGCGTAGCTTACTTGATTTAATCATTATGATAGTTTAAAAACTGGAAAGGCATATATTTCTGACCCTTTCTAAACAACAGTAATATTCTGAATTCCAGGCCTAGTAACATGTTAATTTGTCAAATTGTATTGTTATCCAAAATTCATAATAAAACATACAAGGCCCTATTCACAAAAGTAAATTAACTTACGTACATTTACTCTTGCACTTTGTAGCAAGTTTACTACTTTTGGGTATTCACCATTTTCCAGTGTAAAGTTACTTTAAAGTGTAGACTTACATGTTCACACCCCCTAAAACCAAAATGTGGAGCCAAATTTACGAGTGTAAAGTTACTATTAGTAACTTTTCACATGTAGCCGGAGGTCCCTGCCACCAGAGCGTAGATCTCTCTCTGGTAAAGCATAGAGAACAGTAAAGAAGTTTATTAAACGTTACATTAATTTAGTAAAACATTATAGATTTTTTTAATCCTTGAACAAATAAAAAATTTAATAGCACTGTTATCTTAACGTGTATTAACAATTAACCAATTTGAATATATTTAATTGATGTATAATAATGTATTCGAAGATGTATTAAAAAATATTCAACCCCAGTAAAATGTTTATTTTTATTTAATTTGTAATAAAGCTTACTAAAAATGATGTGCAGAATTAATTGCAATTAATTAATTGTTTTACAAAAATAAAATATACATTTATTTCAAAATGTTAAAAGTTTATTTAAATATAATAAATATGGCTTTATTATATTATTAAAAGTTAATTTATTTTAACCTTATTTATATATGGTATTATTTTAAATACATTCCTCCATTATTTTCTATGGAAGGGTGTTACAATTCTATTAGTTTGCCATCTGTGATGCTTTGCCTACATCACAAACCTTATTCTCATGACAGCTTTCAATATCTGAAGCATGGCTTGGTCCAGGAAATCCTTCAGTAAGTATGATGGTTAGACAATTTCAGTCAAGGCAACCATAAGTTCATTTATATATCCACATGAATGGCTTAGTCGCTCATTGCAAAGTGGATTAAGTCATCACATTCTACAGCTCATTTCGTGTGGTTGAATCAAATGGTAATAATTTGCAAATATTGAAAATGTACCCTTTACATGGAACCCCTCACAGTGGATGTACACGCACGTCTCTGCGGCGCATAAAACTGGGTCCAGAATAGATCAGATTTGGCTCCCAGCTGGTGACCTCCTTTCACTACAATCCATACGGATCCTACCATGAGGAATCTCTGATCAGGCGCACCTCCTCTTAGGAATGGGACCTCCTCAGGGCTCTCTGAGACACATGTGACGCATCAATGCCTGGCTTCTGGTAGACCAACACTGCACTGACTTTATAGAGGGGGAATTCCAGCCCTTCTTTAAACCCAATTGTAATTCTGTACCCTCTGCTGGAACCCTATGAGCGGATAGTAAACCCACCCGGAGGGGTCTGATCAAGGGATATGGGAGGGGGAAGGAGGAGCGCCAATTGGCACAGGTGAACGGATCTGGAAGCCCAGATCCTTTCCCTGAAGCAGCCGGCCAGTGGCCGGACCTTTGGCGACATTGAGCTCCACCTGACATTGGCGACGTCTATGCTGAAACAGGTTTCCCTAGAGGAGGCGAGGCAGTGCTAAAGAGCATCGACCCAATGAATATATAAACATGGGGATGAATCCAGCAAACTTATATATTGGCTGGTGACTCACAACACCTTGATTAGGGTAGTACCGGCCATACGTGATTCCATCAGAACCCTCTGTGAAGGTGCACCTGAGATTGCGCAAGTCTTTGCTGCTTACTATCAAGACTTATATGTGGGGACACTAGGTCCCCAAGTGAGCTTGTATCCCCACTGCTACAGGAGATCCCCCTGCCCTCGATCCCCCCTTCCCTGGCTTGAGACTTCAACTAACTGATCACAACTGAAGACATAACCGTGACCCTTTCAGATCTCAACTCAGGCAGGACCCCGGGCCCAGACGTGTTCCACATAGCATTCTTCAAACGCTATCGGACGCATGTGCCCCCTCATCTACCGGCCCTTTACACTGAGGCGATAGAGCATGGATCATTTCCCCTGGACCTAGACACTACCACCATCATGGTGATACTCAGGGCAACCCAGCCTATGGACGACTGCTCCTCATACAGGCCTATTTCTCTCATGCATGTCGACATTAAAGTGTTGGCAAAGTTCCTAGCGACTAGATTGAGTTAGACGTTGAATTACCTAATCCACTTGGATCAGTGTGGGTTCATTCCTGGCAGGAGCACTCGCCATTGCATGCGGAGGTTGCAGCTCACCCTCTCCCAGCCGGGCCGGCTGGATGATTCCCTGGCCTTACTCCAAATTTATTCAAAAAGGCCTTAGACACTGTGGCATGGACCTTTTTGGATGCTGTGATGCAATGGGCAGGTTTTAGACCTGCTATATAGTGCCCCTGCAGCCCAGGTCCTGTTGAATGGAGTCCTATCCCCACCCTTCCAGATTCACAGAGGCACCCGTCAGGGCTGTCCTTTGTCTCCATTTTTGTTTGACCTAGCAATTGAACCCTTGGCGCACCTTATTAGACTCAATGCTCAAATTCAGAGATGGCACTGGGAGGGGGGTCATGAGGAGCGCATAGCTCTTTATGCAGATGATATCCTACTATTCTTGGGGGACCCACAATCTTCAGGCACCAGATGTCTTGAAATCCTTCGCCTATATGGTGAGGTGCCTGGCCTGCGGATCAACATGAACAAATCACTGCTGGTACTGGTTGAGGGTGAGGCAGGAGGTAATATGTGGTGCCCTGAGATACAGATATTGTGATCAAGCAAGGCTTGGGTCCGTAACTCCCCAGACTGGACCACCTCAATATTGAAATAAGCAAACAGGATGTCTGGGGGGGGTTATTTTGATTAGAGTTGTGATAAACCTTAGACCATTAATTCCAAAGTTTAACTTTGGAATTAATGGTCTAAGGTTTATCACAACTCTAATCAAAATAACCCCCCCAGACATCCTGTTTGCTTATTACTGAGATACAGATATGGCATCTCTCCTTCAAATACTTAGGCATTTATATCTCACGCCTCCCAGACCTGGCCTGGACCTTAATTTTCAACCCCTTATGACAGCCTTGACTAGGAATCTGCAGAAGTGGGGCCGCCTGCCTCTAAACCCTATTGGGAGAGTAGCCTTATTTAAAATGATGTGCCTTCCCCACTTTCTTTGTGTCCTCTCAAACTTCCCTCACCGGATCCCCCGAAAGTGGTTCCAAATGCTGACATGTAAGACCACCACCTTCTTCTGGGTGGGAGGACATCACCGAGATGCCTTCATCTCCGCTAGGAAATCCCCGTATGAGGGGGGCCTCTGTATGACTGATCTCTATGAGTACTACCTTGCTGCACAAACCGCAACGATTAAAGACTGGTTTACTAGCTGGGACAACCCGGACTATCGAATAGAACTCCATCTCCTGGGCCTAGACAGTCTCTTGGCCTACTCCATGGTGCACCGATACCTCATTCTCTCCCTGACCGTCCCCGGGTGACCATACTTTGTTGGAGAGCAGCTCTACATTTTATTAATTGGGACCGTTAGCTTACTGGAATGACGCCATTGTGGCAGGGCACGTGGTTCTGACACGTGTCAAGGCTTCAGGGCTTTATACATTGGGACAGAATAGGGATCGCCTATCTAGAGGATGTTAGACGTGGTGGGGCATTGATGTCATTCCAGGATTTGCAGTAAATCTACCAGCTCTCCCACGCACAATTCTATTGTTTCCTCCAATTAAGTCATGCCCTACTTGTCCACATCCCTGTGGAATCCCAAATTCCAGAATACAAACCCCTTGAAGCTAAATTACTGTTGGGGAAACTGGACAAAGGGGCCATTTCCAGGATCTACCATTCCTTGATGGTTAATGCACCGGATCGTTTCCTGGTTTTACGACAGAAGTGGGAGGCTTGGATGGGAGAGCTGGATGAGGATGACTGGGGGAGGCATGTATTTCCCTGAGGGAATTGGCAATCTCCTCATGCCTCTGAATCGTCCAACGTAACTATCTCCACACAACGTTTCTGACCCCCCAGCGACTGCAGCATGCAGGTTGAGCCGCACAGGCCGAAGCGGACTTTTTCCACATGGCTTGGTAATGCCTGGTGTTATACATCTTTTGGGAAGAGATAGGCCATGTGCTTTTTGCCGTCCTGGGCCGCCGGATTGATCTTGATCCTTGGGCTGCCCTGCTGGTTCTCTTGGAGGAGGTTGGGGGTCTGAGACTGGAAAGGCTCTTTATTTGGGTAGCCACACTGGTGGCCAAGAGGGATATTGCCCATAACTGAAAGCTGCTGGAGCCCCCCTCATTGGAAGGATAAAGGAGGGGTGTGAACTGGTGTGCTCGCCAGGAGAAGCTGATTTACGAGGCACAGGGATGCCTCCGAAAGCATGATAAGATATGGAGACGGGTGGTGGACACATCATTGGCTAACGGTGTAAAGATGTTGATAATGATGCATGTACTTTGTCTACATATCTGATGCATATTGTGGTTGTCTTGTATGATTGTTGGTGGGAAATGGTGACACTTTGTTAAAACTAATAAGAATTGGTTAAAAATAAATGTACACATTAAGAAAACCGGTGATTCCAAAAATGTTTGGGCTACGGAGGAAGTGTTAGTTCTGGTAGGGTAAGGGGATTGACACATGAATTCAATGATCTAGATTATTTACCACACTAACTGCAATAAAGAAAAGCATTTTTATGAAATTGTCCTTTCTAATATTTTTAATGTATTTATTTAGCAGCAATTTGGATCAGAAATGTTGTACATAGCAAAAGTAGTGGCACATAAGAACCGAGAGAGATTTATTTAAGAAAAGACAGATAAAGTAACAGTTACGTTTGCATACTTTGGATCAATGTATAAATTTGATTGGCAGAGACAAACACATATTTATTTATTGGGAGTTTTTATATGGCATGTTCAAGGCCCAAGAGCTACAGAGTGCTTTCAAAAGTATGCTTCACAAATTGTGACTAAACAAGTGGTAGCAAGAGCAGCAGCAAAACCAGAGGCCAAAACATACACAAATGAGTGTACAATAGTCCACATATTATTTAAAAAGATATATGAGATCAGTGCAATCAGAGAACATCTTCTGCATGGTACAATCCACTCTCACATTCCCAGTACAATATAACATCCCAATAGAATCACCAGTAGATTTCAAAAGAGGGCTTGTGACTTGACAAAGGATGGGCACATGTGTTGATCATGAAAAAAATGTTTAGTTCTTATTCGAAAGCAAATAATGTGGTGATAGTGTGGATAGCCAGCAAAATGGTGTACCAGAATGTAGGTGCACATCCAAAGAACGGATGCATTTGTGCAAGGAATGCATTTTGTCGAAGATAGGGGATTCAAGAGTGTCTGACCTACTAAGTTGATGAGAAACACTCAAGATATTCAGTTTTGTGGCCAAATAATGAAAGCAATCAGAGTGTAGAAGTTTATGCATTAGGCAAGCAAGCGTAGATTTGCTATCAATAGACAGCCAGCTTAAAGAGTCCCATACTGGAGAAATGTGTCAGTGCTGCCTACCCCAGAGATCAAACATGCTGCTGC
The DNA here is from genome assembly GCA_963921515.1 of Calotriton arnoldi. Taxonomy (NCBI): domain Eukaryota; kingdom Metazoa; phylum Chordata; class Amphibia; order Caudata; family Salamandridae; genus Calotriton; species Calotriton arnoldi. The sequence continues at coordinate 2,479,844 of CAWUFW010001304.1, read as the reverse complement.
ATGAAAAGATGCTTTTACAGGGGCAAGCTGAATTTTAGGAATACCAGAGATAATGGCATTCCCGTGGTCAAGTCTGGGTAGTAAAAGCCTGGACAACATCCTTGAGGTCCTGTTGTGGGAGTAAAGGTTTGCTCCTCTAACTAGTTCTAAGCCCATGATTCACATAACTGCCCATCTTACTGATATGTTTATAAAGAACATGTTGATTACAAGAGTGAATGCCAGTGATTTAGAGTTTTTTGTTATGATGGCAGGGTAGTCTAAAAATACTAAAATAATCTAGTCACTTCTGAACTGGGCTGGAAAGCAATATCTGCAGGAGAAGACACTTCCAGTTAAAGCTGTCATATGCCTATTGGTGATATGAAATATATACTATATGCTTGTTAACTAAATATACAGGTATGTACTGTACATATTTACATAAGACTGGATCAGTTATGATTGATGTTTTTTCCTGTAGAATCAGATGAACTTTCAGTGTGATTTTTGATTTTTGGAGAGAGTGAATGGCCTGAATGTTGGGGGTTATGGAGTTCCAATGTAAGTGGCCACATAGATAGAAGGCATGGAACTTGGGGATGACATCGGTGGACATGAACTGGTGACTTTTGAAAGTTGAAGGGCACGAAAGATCTGTCCAACTTTCACACTGTGTCTGAAAGAAGTGTGTGAGACAATAGCCACAAGGAACCACAGACTGAATTGGGCAATGTGAAAGCCACTCCAGGCTTTCCCCTAGACCAAAGTGTGTGATCCTAGGCAAATCTTTTGTTTCACCAAGCTGGTTATTATTTGGGCCACTTCCCCAATGCCCCTCTCCATCCATTGAACACAACCACGTGCACCCATAAACAGAAGGAGCAGGGGCACACTCTCACTCACACACGCACTCAGACACAGTCATGCAGATTAGTGACATTCATGAGTCCAATGGTCATGGGTTACACTGCTTTGTTAACCACTTCAAATCACAGAGCAGTGTCACCCCTGGCATTGCACTCCGTGCAACAGTCAATTGGAGGTAAGAGGGCCTGTCTTGCCGTAGAATACCCTAGGGCTTAAAGACGCACCTTCAAATGATCAGTTCGATAATGACCCAGCCATCTTGTTGAAAATGCTCTGCACCAAGGATTGAAAACACTTTAAAAGACACAAAGCACTCACCAGCAGAGCACGAGCGTCCGCCAGTCCAAGGAACAATATACACCATCACACGTGCACCACGTAATCTGTACCTACAGAGTGGAAGTAACTCCTCCCAAGTCCCTCGCAGCTCCAACCAGTTTCAAATACAAAATAATGGAAGGCTGCAACCAATGCGATCTCCTCCTACTATGTCTTTTCTGCCCCCCCCCGCCCCCCGCTGCTAGCTCTCTATGCATTCAAGTGCTTTGCGCAAATACGTCCAGAGGGCTACGGGATAATTGCCTGAGGACAGACAAAACGAATAGCACTGAAAACTAGACCATACCCTGCACCTGACGTAACTGCCCTAGCTTGTATATCAAGGTCGAGGGGACCACACGCGCGTGCATGCGCAGGTGCACCAAGACAACAATCTGGAGCCAGCCAACACAACAATCTATGAACCAGCCAGACTTTTTAAAGCAGCTCGTTCGTTCCCAACTTTCTTCTCTGCTCCTCCCATCAATGCAGGGGCCCCACCCATCACGCTCATATAGACCAGCCGCCTTGTGGATAAGATGCTCCTAGAAGGTTGTGGTTAGTGGATCTTAGGTTTTGAGTTGATGATCAGCTTAACACAGTGTCAGAGAGGTGACTAGGGGCAAGGTCACTCGGGTCACTCATTGATTTGTACATGGACTTACGCCTGGCCGTCAGCTTGGTGACTTGAAGGCAGCATGTTGAGTTGGGGTTGTGCCTAAGTAAGTGGTAAAGAGGTCAGGTATAAATATTTACAACCTTGTCAAATGGGACATAGGAGTTGTTGGGGAACCTTGCCGGCAGATAATTGCAGTATTCTAGGCTACTAAATACCAAATAGTTTATGAGTGACTTGGTTATTTTAAATGGAATAAGTGAGCAGATCTTGTGTATATTCAGTAGTTAAAGACGTGTAGCTGGTGCTGTGTTTCTAATGAAATATTCCGTTTTAATGAATGGCCTGAAAAGAATCGAGAGATTCTAGCCAATCGGGCAACAACCTCTAGAGGAACGAGGGTGGAGTCTATAAGAGGAATAGTTGGTGAAGTGCATTAAAAATATGTTAATCATGGCCTTTTAGAAACTTTTGTGTCCCACTCCCCAAATAGGCATGCATGCTAATTCTTGTGTGAGAAGCCCTAAGGAAATCTAGGAACATCAAATATTTTTGGAAAGTAAACATAATATATATATATATATATATTTTTATATATATATATATATATATATATATATATATATATATATATATATATATATTATCTACTGGCGGTCGCCAGTAGATAGTTATAGTTAGGACCTATTTTCCATAGGAAATCCGCAACATTCTATTCCCAATAACTTTGGCGCCGGTTGACGAATCTTCACGAAATGTTCAAAACTCGTGGGGCGCTCCGGTCCGCTCCTATCCTGAAAGTCTCGGGGTGATTCATCAAGTGGGGGCCGAGAAAAAAGGGGGGTCCCAAAACGTGTTTTCCCCATGCAATTTTCCATAGGAACCTTTAGTCGCAGCTACAGCCCGAACTGCTGAACGGAATTACACCAAATTTGGCAAAAAGGTAGCCCTTGGTTCAGAGTCGTGCCTTTTGGTTAAATGGTGTAAATCCATTCAGTAGTTCCTGAGAAAATCAAAAGTAAAATCACATATATATCTATGGCCGCGGAGGATCCGCGCACCCTGCGCGCACCCTCCCGATCACGAGCTGTATGCTAATTGGCTGTCAACACTCCAAACCAGGAAGTGTTGGCAGCCATCTTGTTCCTCGGTAGAACCGAGGCACAGAAACAAGTGTGCAAAACGCAAAAAGGGGGCAGGGTAGAAACACCCTGACCCCCTAGGCCTGCTTAGGGGGTCCCACAAGGACCCCCAGGGCCAAAAAAAGCATTTTTATTTCTTTTAATCGGTGAGATGCACGCAAGGTGCGCGGATCCCGCCGTGAAAAAAAAAAAAACGAAGCGCGGCCTCCCGCGCTTCTTTGTGATTTGGCCCCCGGGTGGGCCAAGTCCCGGGGGCATGAGGGGGTTAATTGAAAAATTGTGTGGGGGGGCCTCTAAGGCCCCCCCAAACCCCGGGGACCGCCACCCCCCGGGGCTTTGAATTAGAAATGGTGCGGGAGGGCACTGGGCCCTCCCGCAGCCCCGGGGACCGCCACCCCCCGGGGCTTCATTTTTTTAAATTAAATTACCTGTGTGGGGGGGCTTGAGACCCCCCACACGCCCCGGGGACTGCCACCTCCCCGGGGCACTAAGAATTTAAATGTGGGGGTCCGTTTCGGACCCCGAACCCGGGGACCACCACCTCCCCGGGGCTTTGAACATGTTGGGAGGGGGCCGCGCAGCCCCCTCCTGGAGCCTGTGATGGCCCTGGGGACCACCACCCCCAGGGCCGGCTCCTGCAGTGTCCCGGGTGCCCACCCTCAGGACACTGTAGTTTGCTATGGCAGGCTGGAGCCTCGCGGCTCCCGTCCTGTCATAGCAAACTTGCTTTGAATTTTGGAAGAGAGAGCAGGAAACCTGCTCTCTCTTCCAAAATTCAAGCAAATTGCTTTTCCACACGGGGAGCTGCATCTTAGCAGCTCCCCATGTGGAAAAGCAATGCCGGCTCCCGAGGGACGCGGGGAGCCGGCAGGACCGTGGGGGGATTGGGGACCCCCCACAGTCCCCAATGGAGAGGGCCAGCCCCGGGGGATGGGGTTCCCGGGGCTACAAGTGGCCCGGGAGGGGGGTCACGCGGCCCCCTTCCCCCAAATTTTTTTAAAAAATTAAAAAACAAAGGCCGGCCCCGGGGGATGGGGTCCCCGGGGCCATAAGTGGCCTGAGAAGGGGGGCAACGCAGCCCCCTCCAAAACAATAAAAAAAAAAGGCCATGCCCCAGGGGATGGGGTCCCCGGGGCCGTTTAAGGCCCCCTTCCAAATTTAAAAAAAAAGAAATAGGGGCAGGCCCTGGGGGATGGGGTCCCCAGGGCCAATAAATTAGAAAAGAAGGGGGCCACACAGCCCCCTTCTTAAAAAAAGACCGGCATCGCGCCGGAGGCCATGCCCCCTTCTTGCAGCACTCTGCAAACGCGCCCCTGGCGCGTTTGCAGATGGGAGCGAATTCCCCTTGAATACTGGGGGTCCCTGGGGGCCAACTAGCCCACCAGGAACCTCCAGTATGCGCCAGGGGCTGCGTTGCAGAGAGGAGTTCTGAGGCCACGCCCCTTTTACACCTCTCTGCAACGCAGCTCTGTGGCGCTTAATGGAGGTAGCTGGTAGGCTAGTTGCACCCCAGGGACCCTCAGGATTCAAGGGAGTTAATCCCCCGATTTAAAACGCGCCACGGGGCGTGTTTGCACAGTGGTGAAGGGAGGGGGCGGGGCCTGAGGTGACACACATGTGGCGCATTTTAAGTTGGGGGATTAACTCCCCTTGAATCCTGAGGGTCCCTGGGGTGCAACTAGCCCACCAGCTACCTCCATTAAGCGCCACAGAGCTGCATTGCAGAGAGGTATAAAAAGGGGCGTGGCCTCAGAACACCTCTCTGCAACGCAGCCCCCTGGCGCATACTGGAGGTTCCTGGTGGGCTAGTTGGCCCCCAGGGACCCCCAGTATTCAAGGGGAATTCGTTCCCCCTCTGCAAATGCGCCAGGGGACGCGTTTGCAGAGTGCTGCCAAGGAGGGGGCGTGGCTTCCGGCGCGATGCCGGTCTTTTTTTTTTTAAGAAGGTGGCTGTGTGGCCCCCCTTCTTTTTCTAATTTATTGGCCCTGGGGACCCCATCCCCAGGGCCTGCCCCCTAATAATTAAAAAAAAAAGAATTTGGAAGGGGGCCGCGTGGCCCCCTCCCGAGGCCTTAATCGGCCCCGGGGACCCCATCCCCGGGGCATGGCCTTTTTTTATTTAATGTTTTGGAGGGGGCTGCGTTGCCCCCTCCTCAGGCCACTTATGGCCCCGGGGACCCCATACCCGGGGCCGGCCTTTGTTTTTTTATTTTTATAACAATTTTGGGGAAGGGGGCCGCGTGGCCCTCCCGGGCCACTTGTAGCCCCCTCCCGGGCCACTTGTAGCCCCGGGGACCCCATTCCCCGGGGCTGGCCCTTCCGTTGGGGACCGTGGGGGGGTCCCCAATCCCCCCACGGTCCCGCCGGCTCCCCGCGTCCTGCGGGAGCCGGCATTGCTTTTCCACACGGGAAGCTGCTAAGATGCTTCTCCCCGTGTAGAAAAGCAATCGTCTTTGGTTTTTGGAAGAGAGAGCAGGTTTCCTGCTCTCTCTTCCAAAAACCAAAGCAGTTTGCTATGACAGGACGGGAGCCGCGAGGCTCCTGCCCTGCCATAGCAAACTACAGTGTCCCGAGGGTGGGCACCCCGGGACACTGCAGGAGCCGGCCCTGGGGGGGTGGCAGTCCCCAGGGCCATCACAGGCTCCAGGAGGGGGGCCGCGCGGCCCCCCTCCCTTCACATGCACAGCCCCCGGGAGGTGGTGGTCCCGGGGGATCGGGGGTCCGAAACGGACCCCCACATTTAAATTCTTAGTGCTCCGGGGAGGTGCCGGAAATATTTTTTTTTTTAAAAGAAGCCCCGGGGGGTGGCGGTCCCTGGGGCTGCGGGAGGGCGAGTGCCCTCCCGCACCATTTTTATTAAAAGCCCCGGGGTGGCGGTCCCGTGGCTTGGGGGCCTTAGAGGCCCCCCATCAAATGTTTTCATAAACCCCCGCATGCCCCCGGGACTTGGCCCACCCGGGGCAAATAACAACGAGCGCGGGAGCCCGTGCTTCGCTTTTTTTTTCACAGCGGGATCCGCGCATCCTAAGCGCATCCCGCCGATTTTTTTAAAAAATTTTGTTATTTTTTTTGGCCCTGGGGGTCCTTGTGGGACCCCCTAAGCAGGCCTAGGGGGTCAGGGTGTTTCTACCCTGCCCCCTTTTTGCGTTTTGCGCACTTGTTTCTTGTGCCTCGGTGCTACCGAGGAACAAGATGGCTGCCAACACTTCCTGGTTTGGAGTGTTGACAGCCAATTAGCATACAGCTCGTGATCGGGAGGGTGCGCTCAGGGTGCGCGGACCCTCCGCGGCCATAGATATATATGTGATTTTACTTTTGATTTTCTCAGGAACTACTGAACGGATTTACACCATTTAACCAAAAGGCACGACTCTGAACCAAGGGCTACCTTTTTGCCAAATTTGGTGTAATTCCGTTCAGCAGTTTGGGCTGTAGCTGCGACTAAAGGTTCCTATGGAAAATTGCATGGGGAAAACACGTTTTGGGACCCCATTTTTTCTCGGCCCCCGCTTGGCGAATCACCCCGAAACTTTCAGGATAGGAGCTGACCGGAGCGCCCCAACAAGTTGGAAAATTTCGCGAAGATTCGTCAACCGGCACCAAAGTTATTTGGAAAAGAATGTTACGATTTTCCTATGGATAATAGGTCCTAACTATAACTATCTACTGGCGACCGCCAGTAGATAATATATATATATATATATATATATATATATATACATATATGATAAAAGTGGTTGCACAAGGTTCCGTTTTACATAATTTTCAATGAACATCAAAATGGTCACATTTTGGCCAAATCCTAATATATCTGCTGTCAATAGTGATTTTTAAATCCTCTCATATCTGATCCCACTAAAAATTACATCCCACGTGTGGGTGAAAGCATGTCAAGGGATTTCTGGAAGTAACGAGTGGAGGTGTGCAAAACAGATTTAGAATAAGTGTTCTGATCCCTGTTTTTCACAAAATAACACTCCTCCCTTATTCAAACCATGCAAATTTGCAAATGTGTGCATTTCTGGAAGGTTATATCCTCAGATATCTAATGTTATGTGAATGCAATAAATTGTTATGTGAAAACATAGGGTCCAATTTCACAAAGCATTTCCGACTGTAAATGTATGTTTATGGCCAAAACTGGTTCAATTTACACCTGCCAGGGCTCCACAAAAGGATACCTAGCAGGAGTAAATGCACTTACTACTGTGTTATTGTTCACCAGAACTGGGTGAAATTATACAGTAGCAAACTCCATGCATGAGATGAGGCGTGGGTAGATCAAGGCGTGGTTTGCCTTGAGAATTTGTGAACGCGCACAAATGGGTGAGTTTGTGGACTTTCACAAACTCCTCTCTGACCCTTTCTCAGGCTTGATGGTCGGAGATTTTCCCCAACAAGGAGCTGGAACAAATGGTGGTTACATGCCTCATCAGGATTCCAACATTTATGGTTTTATTGCAGATAAATATTTCCCCAGAGACTAAGGGTGCTAGAAGCAGCTACAATATCTGAGGGAAATTCGGGGTGAAAAGATGAGTTACTGTAGAATCAGACCGGAAATTTCCCTTCCCCTCATAAGTACTCATTTTTCAGGGATGCCTAAGAGATCAACCAGAATCCTCAATAATTTTATGCTGGAATTAATAGGAGCTGGTGTGGTGAACCCAGGGGTGCAGGATTAACACACAAGCATCTGAGGCACTCGCAATAAGGCTCAATGTCAATATTATCAACAAATAGAGGGACAGGGGGTAAAAAATGTACAGCATTTACAGTACTATCAAAAAGTTACAGAATAGGCTGTTCCTGTTTACACTAGTGTACCCAGGTGAAGTAAAGTTCAGTGGAAATATTAAAATTTTGGAGCAAGAGCCCTCACCCAACAAACAATGTGGCATGCTTTATCATCGGGCAGCTCCTCGTTGTGCCGGCACTGAGGTGCCCAACAGACCCCTCAAGAGGGATCTTTGACGGAGCTCTTTAACCTAGTTTGTGGTTAATGAAGTTAGATGAAGGTGAAAGGTTTGTTATGAACGTGTAGATTGGTGAAGATTTGCAAGAAGCACAAATCAGGGACAAAAATAGTGGGAAAGGGAAGAGGAATGTGACAAAGGATAAGGGATCTAATACGTTGGGGCGTATCCATCACCTGTAAACGCCGCCCTATATTTAATTCAAACAAGAACTTGACATCAGAAGAAAGACTTAAATTGATCTTACACAGACTCCAGACCTTCCAGAATGCAGCCAAATAACTAATAATCAACCTGTCATGCCGCACCCACATCACACCACACCTCAGGAACCTTCACTGGCTCCATATTCACAAGTGCAGCCAATTCTAACTTTTCATGCTCACATACTCAGCCCTACACAACACAGGACCAGAATATCTGAACAGCTGCATACACTTTCACCAACACACCAGACACCTACACTCTTCCTCACTCTCACTCGCACACAATTCCCGCATCAGCAAAAGCAAAACTGGAGGTCACTCATTCTCCTACATTGCACCCAAGACATGGAATGACCCCCCTTAACACATCAGAGCCTCCTCCTCACTTCCTGAGTCCCGCAAGATGCTGAAAACCTGGCTCTTCATATAAGCACCTTGGGACGACACAGCAACGCACTTTGCCCAAGCGTCTGAAGTCCCTCTTGGGCTTTACAAATCAACATACAAATCAACATAACATAACATTACATAACTTGATATAATATCTTGAATTAGGAACCTGAGGAGAATTCTCCATATAGACTAATAACTAGTATATGCCAGTTTACAAAGCATTCCCAAGCCCCTTTTATGAGTCTAATTGTGTCAATTTGGCATCTTTTGCCTGCCCAGAACTCCACAGTCTTGCCACTGCCCTTCTTGCTCAATGCTCTGAATGGGTCATGGAACCCACTCTGGGTGACTGCAAGTGACACAAAAATCGGACACAGCAAGCCTTTATTAAAGAACGACAATTACTCCATTGCCGTTTGCAAAACAGACATCCCAAAAGAACGCTTATCCCCAGTCACATCGAGACGATAATGACGGGTAAAAGTCTGCTGAGAAGACCTAGTCGCAGCATGAGAGATCTCCTGAATAGAAGAGCCACCAGCCTCAGCCCAGGAAGCAGCCACTGCACGCATAGAATACCCCTGAACCTCAGAAGGAGGACACTCATCCACAGAAGCATAAGCCTGAATGATAGCTCGCTTCACCCATCTGCCAATAGACTAGGAAGAAACCTTGTTACCCAGAGTACCAGAACCAAAGGAGACAAACAAACTTAAGGACTTCCGAAAACTCACTGGTTCTAGACAAATAAGTAGACAGTGCTCGACCCACGTCCAAAGAAGACGGAGCCCCCTCCACATCCGAGGGACATTCCGGCAAAAACAAGCTCCTAGTTCAGATGGAAAGAAGATCCAGGCGAAGCACCACCATGTCTGGAAAGAAGCACAAGAAGGGAAAAGAATAGCCCCCAGTTCACCCAAACACCTAGCAGACATGATGGCCACCAGCAAAGATGTCTTACAGACAACCAAGACAAAGGACAGGAATCCAAGGGATCAAACGGGGCTAGCTGGAGACCCTGAAGGACCACAGACAAATCCCAAGAAGGGACAGATTTCTTCACCACCTGCATCTTCAACCTGAAACTCTTCAGGAGCCGAGACACCAAAGGTGAAACCTTGAAAAAAATCCCTATGCAGCCCACTGGGCACAAAGAGTGGACGGAGCCAGACCCTTCACAAATCCATCACGCAAAAAGTCAAGAACTGAAAAACTATCCACAGTAAGGGATCCAAATTCTTAGAAACACACCATTTCTGAAAAGAACCCCAGTGTTTCTTGTATGACTTCAAGGTCGAAGGTTTACTCGAGCTTGTGGTTTCTCTTGGTGAAATGCCGGACGCAGCACACATAGAAAGTTGACAAAATGAGGAGAAATAAACATATTTCTCCTCGTTACACCTGCTCTGGGGAGGCATATGGTTTTTGCACTGCCCCATGTTTATGTGATTAAGTAAATATGGGGCAGTGTCAAAATCCATGGGTGTTGCGTGGGACCCACCGCAACGCCCATGGAGCGCCTCCCTGTCACAGAGTAAGGCAATGCAGCAACTTGCACTACCTTGCCTTACTCCATATCTGTGAGGCCATGCAAAGCCACGCAAAGTGGCTTTGCGTGGCCTCATAGATATGGTTGAGAGATTTTCACTGCCAGAGCATCAGAAAAAGTGACTCTCCGGCGACACAAGCCTCTCATAAATAAGCATCTAAGCCTTTTAAACCTGCCTAAAACTGATCTCTACCCTTGAAATGGGTCACAACAGAGGAACGGCGGACAAGGTCGGTTGCATGTCACAGTATCGAATACCAAACTAGCGACTTGCAACAGTATAGAATTGCGCAATATCGACTGTCACACTATCTTCAAGGAAAACATACATACTGAGGTATGGATTTACGTTTATATCTCCACATCTACTTACCTTGAGGATATGGATGTTGTTCAATGAATACTGTGGTTGATGATTAAAAGTCGATATTGTGATACCACACCACAAGGTTTCGCTTCTCCACTCTCAAGGCCCCTCTCCCAAACAACCAAAGCACTCTTTCTTTTCAAGACTTCAGCTCTCTGAAGTAATCAAAAGGAGACACGCAGCACTATACCGAACACCTAAAATAAATAAACATAAATACATAAATAAATTGAAGTAAATAAATAAATAAAAAATAATAAAAAAGATATATATATATATACATAAATAAATACATGAATCATGAATACTTAACAGATTCAGTCTTTTGCCTTTGCCGACACTAAAGGTGGGATAGTTAAACAGCTGAATGTGCATTGAAGCAACGTGTACAGATACACTCACCCCTAGAATAATTAGTTTGTGTGGTTGGGTAACAAAAACAATAGCCATATGCGCATGCCCACGTTAAAGGTTACAGAACATACTGGGAGCAGAAAATGACAGTTCTCGGTTAGCAGAGGGTAAAAAAAATAAACTGCCTTTGAAAGTGTGGCAGCCTGCCCTTATCTGAAGAAAATGCCCACAGGCCACACAACCAAACAGAGTCCATTCTGTTCACATGATGCATGAGCCCCAGCAATGTAGGGCTGATTACATTACTTTGTACCAAACAATGGCCGCCTCTGCTTCTTGTCAACTTCAAACAACCTGAACTGCAATGGTTTGTTTCAGCGGTGAGGCCCAAATTCATCTTTATCACAACCTTGCTCCTATCTTTAACAGAGAAGGGAACAGAGGTGTGTGGGCTGCTCTTTCTTCTGCTGTGTGTTTCACGGGTGATTAGATTTCAGTACACGCTGAAGTGACCACGGGTTTAGTATAGAAAAATAGCCACATTTAGGACGATGCAAAATTTCGATGCCAATTGTAGTGACTTTTTTCTAACCACAGGCTCTGCATGCATCATGTAATGGGGCGTCCGTTGATGAATCATTACTGGGTGAAATACAGACACGTGTACAGATTAGTGCATAGTCATGGGACCTGTGGTTAGAAGGGGGGAGAGGGGGCTAATGGCCAGAGCTTGGATCTGGGGTACCACGTTTGAGACCCTGAACTACCTGTGACTCTTGACAAATAGCTTAACCTTCCTGTGCCTAAAAATGTTTTTAAAAATGAATCTGACCTTGTGTAACATAATTTGTTACTCGTGTAAAGAGCTTCGGTTCGAGTTCGCGCTGTATAACAAACCGGCAAAAAAAAACTTTGACTGCGTTTTTCCATCTTTATCCAGTTTGATGTTGTCTAGCTCGGCCTCCTTTGTTTTGTTTCTGCATTCCTGATCAGAATTTTGAGTGAGTTTACAGTGAGACTGACTGCTATACGCAAAATGTGAACACACAAGCAAACATTGAAGCTAGCTTAGCTCTTGCGGCTGGTTAGTTCATCCCATGGTAGTTAATATGATGTCACACTCCCTGCCAATCAACTGACATTTCTTAATTTCTTAGCAAGTTCATTTGGCAATACTTTTTAATTGCCAAACGAACCATCTAAACCCATGCTTATCTAAGTCATGATCTAATAATATTAACCACGTAGTCTGATTTTTTTCGTGGATTTCCCCCTTTCCTGTTTGGTACTATCAACACCTGCTTTAACTATTTATTTTAGGTGCGAATTTTGCAGAGGGCGCGGGCCGTGTAACGTGGACCGCGTCCCTTCCACTACAACATGTCCGACTTCTACAGCCCAATGCTACTAATAATGTTAAGAGCTGCTGCGTATCACCTGCCACCTAGCTTTCATGCGAATGTTTGGTTGAGCGGTGTATCTCTGGTCAGTGGTGCTGGCAGTGGCGTAACAAAAGCCCCCGGGGCATTGGCGGCTCCTCGAGGGAGTGCTGCGGGGCTGCGGGGCGGGGGGGGGGGGGGGTAGTAAACTCCGGAATTGGGCCGAACAAAGTTGAGTAAAGAAATAAATAAACAAAATGAATTACATTGCGCGCACTGCAACGCCAAATCGGCGATGCAGCGCGCAATGTAATTCGTTTTATTTCTTTATTTCTTTACTCAACTCCGTTCGGCCCAATTCCGGAGTTTACTACCCCCCACCCTGCCCCCCCCCCCCACCGCCCCGCAGCACTCCCTTGAGGAGCCCACTGGGGAGCTCCGGGGGGGGCCCTTCCGACACTGTGCACGGGCAGGCCTGAGAGCTCCTGACTGGGTACGGAGCTGGGGGCCCCCCTCCATGCACTTTGTGGGGGGAGGCAAGTTGTGTTACGCCACTGTGTGCTGGAATAATTTTCAGAGTGGAGATGCTGCCATTAATGATAAAACACTGAAGTCATAGGGATTGTGAAAAATCCAAGGGTCACACAAATATAAACAAGTGTAGCAGATGTGCCATGCCGGATCGCAGGAGAGTGGTAAGGGTGTGGCATGTAGCTGGTGGTGCATTTTGGAGCACTGGTGAGGCAAGCGCACTGCCATTTACAGACAGTACATTACTGTTGAAATGACCACTAGACAGACATGCAGTTTTACTGATAAAATTATACAGCGCAAAAATAATGTGTGGAAATCGATTTTCAATGAATATGTATTTTATTTACACATCACCAAGTCAAGTGTCTTGATTTGTTTTTATCCTATTAAAATCTTCGTTTCCATCACACTTCAGAACTACAAAAATGGTGCTTCATTTGTGGTATCCTAACTGCTGTTATAATTTGAAACATGTGTATAGTTCATTCACCAGTACTTAAATGTTGTTGTGCGTTAGAAAAAAATTGTCATTCTACAGTCTTTCCTTTCACTTACTGCACCCCAGCAGGATTGTCACTGAGATCACTTTTACAAAGTCCTCTTACTTTGCAGGCAGAAAAATAAATGTACACTGCAGTTCCGAATAAGCATCAACTTTCAGACGCCATAGTCTGACATTTGACCTTTGTCTCTGAACAGGCAGCAAATGTAACAAGATAAACACAACATTTAAAGGCATCTTCATTGCTCATTCACCTTCTGAACTCCAGCATGATTATTTCTGGGGGTGCTGCAGCACCCCCCGCCCCGCACCCCTGCTTCCAGTGCTATTGTCTCTGGCTGGGCTACAAGCAGCAGGTGCAGGTAAGCGCGGTGGGGCGGGCGCTGCGGGAGGGGGGGGGTGTTGAAAGACGACAGAATAGGAGTTATCTATTTATTTAATTTGCCCTATTCTGTCGACATCCCCCTGGCACCGCCCACTGCGCTTACCTGCACCGGCCGCTGAGGGCTACAGTGTTTGTGGGAGAGCTTCTGAGCCTATAAGCAGTAGCGGTCAGTGGTGGGAGTGCCGCCGGGCGCTGACGTGGGGCGGGGGAGGGGCAGGGTGGGGGGTAGTAAACTACGGATTACGGCCGATTGCAGGTAAGTGCACATATGAATAAATAAAACGAATTTCGTTTCTCGCGCTGCATCGCCAAATGCGATGCAGTGCGCGCAACGAAATTCGTTTTATTTATTTATATGTGCACTTACCTGTAATCGGCCTGTAATCCGTAGTTTACTACCCCCCACCCTGCCCCTCCCCACGTCAGCGCCCTGCGGCACGCCCACCACCGACCGCTACTGCCTATAAGGGAGCCATGCATGAGGGGAATGTGTGGCATTGGGCTCGCTGCAGCGTGCACTTTACTGCTGCGCACACTAGCCCAAGCACAGGTTGTTTCTGCTCCATTCTTCCTGACAGAACTGCTGCTGTTTAGCGGGAGCTGAAGTCTGAGGTGTGGGTTGGCGCAATGAGCGCAGTGATGCTACGACCTGGGGCCGTATCATGTGGTGCTGCGCTGGCTCAGCGCAGAGGTGAGCGCATGTTTTACTGTGCTTGCAGTGTGTAAAGTCAATTAATTTAACCCAGTATTTCTCCGAGTTAGTGCATTATTTGGACAGAGCTCAGAAACTAATACAGGCCAACGCTCCACACTGTGTCCAAACTCTACTGTCTGAAAATGCCTTTGGGCATTTGCCGAGTGTTTTTTTGCCTCTTTGTTGCACACTAACACAGTTACTTACATTGTGCACTGCAGAAATGTTACTGCGATTACAACTGTGTACTAATCTGCTGCTTGCCACATGCAGTTGTGAGTTGGTCACATTGCAAGGTGTAACTCCTCTATGTACTTCCCCCCCCACCCTTAGGTGAATGGTAGGATTGAAAGTACCTGACACAGTGACAACGTGACATTCTGCTCCTCATTTTCTCATCCTCATTGTTGTGGAGGAGACATCTGCTATGAGCCGCTGACAAGTGCTCTGCACTATTTTATATGTTGCTCCTCAAAGCAGCACTAAACTTTATTGGTGGAGGGGGGCAACCCGTGATGGTACTCCTTTTGACGTGGATGACTGCTGTCCCTCATATCAGGCCACAACACGACCATCGGTTGGTAGCAGCTGATTGATAATCATGAGGTACAGTTCTCTCTATATTTTCTGCCATAGGAAAAACTACCTGCTGCTCTCTCTGTGTACATTAATGTAGTCTGTTTTGATTGGGACCCCTGATTGCATGTGGTGTGCATGAGTAGTGCTTGGATACATGAGAAGTAGAGTACCCATGCTTGGGTTCCCGCCTGTACGTACATACATACGTAGCACCAAAGGTTGCGGTGTAGTCCATAAGGCTTATTTGTAGTCAGTCCTTCCTTGCCTGTCGCCCTGCACTGCTCCGTTCCATTTCCCCACTCCTGCAGTAACAACTGTAGAGCAAAGTACATGTGCCTGGATGGAAATCACATCCACTTGAAAAGAGCTGGAAGACCTTTTTGCGCCCACTTCCTCTGGACCAAGCCAAAAGCAAAACTTGAACAAAGATTGCAGCCAATAGCATGGCCAAAGCAGCATCCCATCGACAAAGAGATGGGCCACTTGCCTCTCCACCACTTCCTGTGTCCCATCTAGTGAAGAGGCCATGGCCCAGCGTCAGCATCTGATTGGCAAGAGGTCATTTGATTTTCAGCATACCCCCTCACAGCGACAGTTCCATTATTAGCTGGCTGATATGGATCTGAATCACTCCTGGAGGAAATCCACCTTTAACTTATTGGCTCCCTCGAAACGTTTGGGGCAAAATTTGAAGTTTATTCAGAGGAATTGCTTTTGTCTTTTCTAGAGCACAAGTCCAGCAGACTGAGATGGCTAGGCCGAAAGTCTGTGACTGCTATGCAACGCAACCTTCGACCCCCTGAGAATTCTGCAAGTGACTGCAACTCCAGCCTTAGCACCCGTGCCCCTCTCAACCTCGCACTGACCATAAGTGTTCTCCAGCATGAGACCTGTCTACCTCTGCACCTTTGCTGACCCTGTGAATTCTGTGAGCAACTGCAAACCCAATGTGAGTGCACATGTGCTTCTGCATCTATTGCTGATCCTGTGTGTTCTCTGAGTGGCAGAATTCCAGCATGAAGGCCTGTGTGCCACCTTCTTTGTCGTGGAACCTTGAGAGTTGCTGTTAGAAACTGTAATTCAGGGTGCGGCCCCATATGCCATAGGCTTCATCACTGCATCTTTGTATCTATGTATGTTGTTTACCCTGGTGTGCAAGCCTTTGCACCTCTGACGACCACTGAAGTATATTTTGTTCCCCTAAGACATGTGGCACCCACCTAGCAGTGGGTATATGTGCCTTCGTCACCTTTGTAATGCAACCAATTTCTCTTTGATCTATATCACTGTGACTGCAGATCCCCCACAATAGAAGTGGAATAGAGAAGAGAGGCGTCTGACGGGACAGACTGTACTTGGGTGTTGATTATGAATCTGGCGCTCCACGTACCGCTAGACTCACAGGGGCGCGGCGGTGGCAGTCTTCCAATCGTCCTATTACAAGTAGGGCGGTCGGACCGCCATTGCACTGCCACAACTGCCAGGGATCAGAGATCCCTGGTGGTGGTGCCGCGGTCTTGACGCTGCAGTATGCATGGCGGGACCGCCGTGGTCCCGCCAAGCATATTACGAGTTTCCTCTCCACCTCGGTTTTCATGACGGTGCCTCCTCCATGAAAACCATGGCAGAGAGGAAACCTCTGGGCCATGGGGTGCATGCCCCCCTGTGTGCATCCACCCCAGTACCTGCACGGCATGGAATGCACCAGTCCATGCCATGCAGGTACTATCATTGATGTTCCCATTCAGGTGCCTATTTCATAGGCACCGCCGTGGGAACGCCAAAGACCCACCCGCCAGTGACTTAAAAAGTCATAATATGGCAGGCGGTGCATACAAGGGTTTGGCGAAGCGCTGGCAGGATGGTCGCGCTGCCGCACTGACAAACTCGTAATTAGGCCCTTGGGCAGTGAAGCTTTTGGCAATGCAGCATCACAAGGAATCTTCAGTGCTCTATTTTACAAAAACTAATTAAGGTATATGAGATTGTTCCTCCATTAATTCAACAGTACACTTTGGCTGTAGATTTTAAGCTACCTCTTTAAAATGTATCCATAATTAAAATACGCTTAGGTCTTGAGGAACAAAGACTTAGGAACTGTGCTACTAACTGCAGTAGTTACACAAAAGGGTAAACCCAGATGAGTCCTGGGACCTGGGTAGAATACAGTACAGAAAGGGAGTGGTCCCAGTCTAACAGTTCAAAAAAATACGTAATTAAATGCCAGCCGGCATTAGTTCAAATTACACAACAATAAAGTAAAGCGTTCAATATTATTTAATCATATTGAGCATCAGAATAAATCTGGAACAGCGTATTATATTAAGTGCCCCACGAAGTAGGGAAGAGGGGAAATAGTAAGGTGCGCTTTGTGAGGATTGGGGAAGTGAAAGAGAGAGGTAGTGACATCAAATACATTACAAATAGAGCCAGCTTCACTCGGCCGAGTCACTACCTCTCTCTTTCACTTCCCCAATCCTCACAAAGCGCACCTTACTATTTCCCCTCTTTCCCCACTTCGTGGGGCACTTGATATAATACGCTGTTCCAGATTTATTCTGATGCTCAATATGATTAAATAATATTGAACGCTTTACTTTATTGTTGTGTAATTTGAACTAATGCCGGGCGGCATTTAATTACGCATTTTTTTGAACTGTTAGACTGGGACCACTCCCTTTCTGTACTAACTGCAGTAAGCATCATAATTTCACAATTTTGCCTGACCACAAACCATTGATGTATATTCTTTACTTGTTAAACTACTGCTTTCTGGGCTTGGTTGATTTCGAAACTGCATGACGACCTTTTTGGTATGAGGCATATTCTTGTAGGGTATTATTTGAGCTTATGGCTGTAGTTTGGTTTTCCAGACCTTGTGTCAGTGGCAGAATGGAAGGAAGGTGTGGAAAACAGAGATTTCCTAGTTCATAAACATAATAAGACTGCTGGCTAAGGGACCATAGTGTACTTTCTGAAATTCAGCTGTTTGTAAAGATTGCACAAGAAATTGCAATTGTCATGAGGGATTTCAATTGTGTTCCTCTTGAAAGTATGGGAGTGTTTTCAGCCAGGTGGTGCATGAGTGTCATCATGGCAGAACCATTCACAAAGAAGGCTACAGGAAAATTACTGGTGGCCAGTCATGAAAAAGAATGCTGAGTTGGCTGTGATGCTGTGTGCTGTGTATCTGGTATCTCATACACAGATTCTTTGGGGAGAGGATGTAGCCTTGTGGCTAGAGCGGTGGACCTCGAAGCTGGGGAACCGTGTTCGAGTCTTTGCAACGACGCTCAACATCCTGTGATTCTGGGCAAATTACTTCATCACCCCGTGCCTAACAAAATGAATGTGTCCTTGTGTAACAAAACTGGTGCTCATGTAAAGCGCTCTGATACCAGATATCTTCGGGTCTAGCTTGTGCTATATAAAACTCTAAAAAAAAAAAAAAACAGCTTCAATCTCATACATCACAGTTGTCTTTGGTTCCTTTGCTAAAGTTTCATCTTGACCCTCAATGATTAGTTTTGAAAGTCGGTAGAGTACATTTGTCATGACACACCCAGGGGCATATTTACAAGGGCATTGAGCCACCAGAGCATCACTTTTTGTGACACTCCGGTGTCTCTGTGCCCTGCTCCATATTCACAAGGTGGCACTAAGCTACTTTGCGTGGCTTAACGTCGCCTTGTAAATATGGTCCTCCACGACACAGTTTTCTGTGGAAAAGGGGAGTGCAATTGGTGTTGCTGTGGGTGTTCCCACTCAAAACCCATTGTTTTTTGACACTGCTCCAGATTTACAAGGATCTGTAAATCTGAGGCAGCGCCAAGGGAGGCATAAGAGTGGCGCAAC
This sequence comes from Calotriton arnoldi, assembly GCA_963921515.1. Classification (NCBI taxonomy): domain Eukaryota; kingdom Metazoa; phylum Chordata; class Amphibia; order Caudata; family Salamandridae; genus Calotriton; species Calotriton arnoldi. Next base: position 2,461,146 of record CAWUFW010001304.1, on the reverse strand, counting down.
AAGGAGAAATACTTTTATTTCTCCTCGTTTTTTTGCTCTTTCTCTGTGTGCTTCATTTTGCAGCACACATAGAAGGAACACATTGATGATTGTTTTGTGCAGGAAGGTGCCCCTTTCTGCACAACAACAATCATCCCTGCAACGCAGGCACCCTTGCACCACGGTGCAAGGGTGCCTGCACTGGCGCTAGACTGCTTTTTTTGTGCCAACGCAGGGGTGAGTACAGGAATGCATCGTATTATTGTAAATACGGCGCATTCCTGCTCTTAGAAAATGACGCAGCTCGGAGCAGCAAAAATGTGAGCGGCACCGTGCTGTGCCATTTTTTTGTAAATATGCCCCCTAGTTTCTTCAACATTGGTTGGATTCTTTACTGAGGTACTTTTAAGAGTAGGTTTCTCTCTTTAGTGAGTTTTATTAAGTGAGTGATGTGTAGTAAGTGATACTGGTATGCCATTTCCTTTGTCTGAGATGCAGCATTTCTTGGCTCACTGTGGGGTTCAACATTTAATTACTGCTTTTTATTACCCACAGACAAATAACTTGACTTTTAAGATGAATATTTTTTCTTAAAAGTTGTGTCCAATGGCCGGTTTCTTCTGGCTTTGGTTGCATCGCGTCTATGACATTTTGAGGGAAGCAAAGCGTCTCTTTTGGGTCTAATCAGACCAAGAACAAGGACACGTTTCACCATAAGATAGTGGCTATGTATGTAATCGTCAACGTGGGTGAGTCCATTTTTACGAGCAGGTCGGGCAAATTGTGTGTGTTGGGCTAATTATTTTCCCAATTTACCAAGATGATGAGTTTGAGGGGCAAAGCCCATCTGGGTTAAGATTACCAGCTAACTCCATGCCATCAGGGGCAATGTTTCCAGTTCTGAACTTTTCATCTCCAAATCATTGGTATGAGATGTGGTAGTCTAGTTTGATCAACAGAAGCAAACCAAAACTAAATCACCCAGAATGCATAGTGCTGCCACCAACAAACTCAACACCGGAAACTGTGTCCATAATAACATGGAGAGAGGTGGTCACCCTCATCTGGATGTCAGATGGAAGGCGAGGGAATACGGAAAGTGTTTCTGAATTTGGGTTGAGTACGGTGCGATAAGATTGTTTGCAGGTGTGGAAGGAGGAAGTGGCAGTGGGATCGGTTTGCATGTTGTTGCCGAAACCCAGGTGTGAGGTGTGTTTGTGAAGGAGTTGCATTCAGGGTATAAAAATATTGTGGAGCATGGTGAACGGGTAGCGCCAAATGGGCACTGAATGTTTGTGGTGTGTGACAGAGAGAGGAAGTGCCTCCGCTTCATATTCCTTCATTTGCTACAGCTACACAATTGCGCAATTACAATATTGTTTTTAATTGATTATATCAGGATCAATCAAAATAAAGTTTAATGTACAATTTAAAATCATAACAATTCGATAATCCATTAAAATACAATTATACAGTAATCACAGTTTCCTAAAAGCCTATATTGTTTCTAATTGAGGATAGGATGTTTATAAGTGGATATCTTCGCTGCCAGCGTGTGCAACTGCTGCCTTTGTGTGTATCAGTTTGGTATTGTGTCTTGTCAATGTCTTGGTTATATTCTTTTCTCTCCCTTGGTGGGGGGCGCACGGTGTTTTATTCATTCTCTACGTGGATATGCATATTACGTTGTGATGTCACTGCTGTGGAGTACGTGAACCGTCTGGTGTCTGGGTTTCATGGAGAATAAGTTCATAGAGTTTATCATTCAACCTGTTATAGTAAACTCCTGAAATAAGCAAAGAAAATGCACGGTTAAAACAGCTGTAATTGAGGGGACGAGCTCACAGACCGTTGGGCCCTTGTGCCACTGCACCTGCTGCACTGTTGGCAACTACGCGTCGTGACTCGTGATACTTGTCAATCGGAAAACGAAGGCCAACGACCTCCTTCTATGCGCTGGCTGACGAGTCAGCAACGCGATATCCCGGTGGGGGATCCCACCCTGCCCAATTTTGAGTTCTATAAAACTACACTCCATCTCCCCTATGTTTCGGTATAGATCAGGCTTGCGTGAAGAGGCCTGCACATGCAGTATAGGGCGAGAACTTTTGGGCCTAGTATGTTAGTTTCCCTTATAGGACCGATATTGCACTGTGTAAGGATTGAAATACTGTCTGAAATTGGCATTTTCCGCCACGGTAATTCCAGCACACCTGCACTGTGCAACTTGTAATTGGAGCCATAAAGAGACCAACCTGGGAATGACGGTGCAAAACGTCTCCAAAACCCAGCTGACATCTTCAAGCCGACATTCTAGGATGCCAGCTATTGGTGGTTGTTGGAAATTCTGGACTGGGCAAAGATAACTGTTGTTTTTCTGGATGGCCCCTTTAACTCTTCAAACCCCAAAGTCTGAAATAATTACTGGCATGAAACTAACCCAGAAGCCAGTACCACTTTTATTCAGCTTCATGCAAGGCCAATTCTAGAGTGCTTGCAGGCCACGTTTTTTTGTAGCCGCCTGTTCAGTTGCCCACACCGCGTGAAACAAATTAAGTGACGGCCATACTGCTTTCCTGTTCTCCAGAGAACCGTCGTTTCTGTATGCACACGGAGTTTTGTTTGAACTGGTTGTCATGCGGGACCATTAAATAGCTTTCTAAATTGCTGTAATGTGTTTGAGATGCCAGAATGAACATCTGTTCTAGCTACACATGTATAATGAAGATCGATGAAACCTGCGTTTTATTTTGGGCTAGAATTGCAGGTTTTTAGAACAACACAGCAACAAGCTGAGCTCAGTTATTTCTGCTCTTGTTGGAACGTGGGGGCACCTTTATTTCTAGGACTAGTATGCCATTTCTCACATTAACCAACACTATTACACTCTAAAGTCTACATAAACAAGCATTGACCAAGGCAATAGGCCTGACATTTTGTGTGTGGATGTGTGAGTATGTGAAAGGAAGAATGAGTCAATGGTATATTACTGGATGGTGGGGTGAGTGAGTACATAAATGGGCGAAGGAAAGTGTGCATGGATTGATGGCTAGATGAAGAGCCTGGATGGATCAAACCAATGCCTGAGTGAAAAAGTGTCTGCATATATATAGGGGTACTTGTGTAGCACAAATCTAACTAGAAAGTAGAGGAACTCCGAATAGACAGGTAAGAACCAAAGGTCAATTTTATTTAAACATTAGAGCAGAGAGAGGAAGGGGCTGAACAGGTGAAGTGTTAATGTTCTCTGAAGAGGTGTGTCTTAAGTTTGTTCCTGAACTGGAGGAGGGTGGGAGTGGTCCGGATGTTGGCTGGAATATTGTTTTCTGTCCTGGGTGTGTAGACTGACATTGCTTGTCTTCTGGTCTTTTTCTTCTTGCACGTCCTTATTTCTGGTTCGCCGCTGTCTTGGCTCCTAATGCGGCATTGTCCGCCAGAGCTGGCTTATTTCTCAGCCAGGTACGCTGGGGTTTTGTTTCTAAGTGTCTTGTAGGTAATGTAGATGGTCTTGAAGGTAATGCATGTCTGAAGGGGAAACCATTGAAGTTCTTTCAGCGTTTGGGTGATGTGGTCGAATTTCTTCTGGCTCTTGATGTCTCGAGCTGCAATGTGTAACATGCCATTTAGTGCTGCCAGTGTGGCACCAAGGCAGCTGTTTAGAAGAACATTGCTTCATCCACGTGGGAAAGGACCAGTGCTAGTAACCCTCATGAGGGTGGTTTAACTACAAGCACATGATATGTACTTCACAGAAGTGCAATGCTGCGGGTTGAGAAGCGGATCCTCCTTTTTTTAGAACATATTTGAAACAATAGGATCCCAATTTAGTAGTATTGTGGAATGATGAAGCCCTTAACTTTGATGAGGAAAAAGTGCAGAAATTACTGAATAACTGAGTGAATGAAGGTAGGGCACTGAGTATATGTGAGGAGATCAAATGTGTACTGACTACCAAGGAAAAGTGAACGAGGAAGGGTTCTGACCCCAGAACAATTGTTGCAGACTGTGCTTATGATGTTGTCGGATAAATAACAGTTCACTGAATGCCTCAGTGGTGTGAAACATAAAAAGAATGTGTCTCATAAAGAGACCTAATGATATATAGCTATTTTCTAGCTATTATATGGTAGCGCATTGACAATGCAGTGACTATGTACCGACAGTTGTACGGGTCACTGCAGATGATGACGAGAAGGTTACGCCCAAAGTTGGATCATAGTATCGTTAGGAGATAGGAATTTGTCTATGCTTGCTCAAAGTATATAGAGTTTGGATCGTATTTTCAACATGATACAGAAGTCTGTGGGATTCACAGCATGATGACTTGTAAACATCTTCCCTATGCCAAGGGGCGGGTTAAATTAAGTCCTTAAACTAGCAATGGTGTTCACAAGTGTAGTCTGAATGTGTGTTCATTTACCTGTTCACTTCTTCGCCGGCCGGCCAGAGCCTTTTGACTCACGCCGCAGCTGATGTGACTCATCAACATCACTGCCCTAAGAATCTGACTCGCGCTCCCATAATCCAACCCTTGGTGGTTCAACATCGACGCAATTCCTCATCTTTGGCAAGAATCCAACCCCTAGTGGATCGATCAATTGAAGCTTTCATCAGGCCTTGGTTGCTAGCCTCACTGGCTGTCCTCCCCCCCCCTGTCCTGAAGAAGAACCGCTGTGACTCCCCTTGAATCACGCACTACTTGGGTCGAAACATACAATCCATTCCCTACTCTCTCCACTCCACGTGAAAAGCAGAACTGTGGATGGATTGGAGATTCAAGTGTATAGGGATTGATGTCTACTGAATGAACATTTTAGATACATCTTGACAACACTGTATATATTTTATTCACCTAAAGCACTTTGTCACTTCTAGATCACCTTATCACAGATTAGTTTATGTTACGTCGTTTTTCAGTAACGTTTTGTTTTCTGTGACAGCCTGACCACGTTACAACCAGAGCAAATTGTAAAGAGAAAAATGAATTAAGTTGCCAATACAATTTCTCTTGATTACATCAATCTAGGTGTGTTCTTTCTTCTTGTATAAATGTTTATGATAAATTTAAAGTAATTATTCCACTCCCGACAGAACCTACTTTACCATAGATTTCATTTACCAGTATAAACCTGTCAGAGTGTTGGAATTGATTGCTGCAGACTCCTATACTCCAACTTTTGTCCTACCATTGTTCATGGAGCCGAAATTGTTATATTCCTTGGTTCAGTAAACATCTGAGATAAATAATAGATTTTTTTGATAAAATACCTTTTCATGTGGCTCAAAATAAAAATTTTCTGACGATTCTAAGCCCCATGATTTACAGATATTACCATTAACCAATTTCTGGTATACAATTTATTCAACTAGGAAGAACGGAAGGCAGCCTGCCTTACCAAGTTTCGAGCCCAGGACCTCCAAATTACCGCATTTTGGAAGCCACAAGTAATGAGTTAACTGACCTAGCTTAATAATGATCAATAAAAGTGGAGTGACAGCATAAATGTACACATTTGTTAAAGAAATTAGGAATGCATCAAAACCTCAGGAAGCATGTAGGAACAGAGACTTATCTAAAATGTATTCAATGATGGGCGAACAAGGTCAAGGTTAAATTCCATCAACCTTTTGTGCAAGTGTTTGGGCATCAACAAGGTTCTGACATGTTTGGCCAGATCCAATGCCTGCAATAAATTGTGGGGGTAACTGACTGCATGACAAGGAAACCACAATATTTTTAAAGAAACCGAGGCTAGTATTTGTCTTCCCCTAACCTTAAACTGAATGTAGAATTACTTCTCCTGCTTGGGCATGTGAAAAGAGCAAACTACAGAAAACTAGACAAAATATTTACGCAAAATGTATATTGTATTGAGTGTATTGTCTTGGATTTAGAAATATGTTAAAGTATTAGGACCTTTGGGCCTGATTACGAGTGCGGCGGTCTTCTGACCGCCGCACTTGCAGTGGAGGGCCACCGTCTGCCGGATTACGACTTTCAAAGTCGTACCAGCGGTGGACTGCTGCCTGCTCCAGGGAACAGTCATTCCCTGGCGGTGGCGGAGCTCCACCACAATGTAACACGCTCAGCAGGACTGGCGCAGCCCGCTGAGCATATTACGAGTTCCTGCACTGCCAGCCATTTCATGGTGGGAGCCCTGCCATGAAAAGGCTGGCGGTGCAGGAACCATGCCCCCCCGCCATGGGGATGCATGCAGGGGGGCACAACATGTGTCCCCCCTGTATGCTTGCACCCCCAGTTCCAGCACGGCATGGAAATCACCGTCCATGCCGTGCTGGAACATTTTTGCTGTTCCCATTGCGGCGCCTGTTTTTGTGGCACCGCCGTGGGAAAGGCGTAGGAGCATCCGCCTTACACGAGTTCAACTCGTAATAAGGTGGGCGGTCCATGCGCAGCTTTGGCGCAGCCGTGCTGGCAGGGAGCCGGCGCAACTGCGCCAAAGTCATAATCAGGCCCTTTGCTCGTTGAGTTTCAGTTTGGTAATGTCTAGCTATGGTTCCTCCTCTACCTGCTTCTCGTGTAGTTTGCACCCATATTCCTCATTGGTCAGTTGCTGCCCTTTGCTTTACTCCATGCGCGTCCTCTGTACATTTGGTTGCGCAGAGAACAACTTGGCTGTTCTCCGCAGCACTGGAGCCTGGTTTTATGTGTTCATTGCATCTTCTATTCCAAACGTTGTTAACGTGTTCTGTATTAGTTTGTTGAACAGTGCAGTGACTGGCAATTAAAGGAAATTGCATAAAATCTACTCTCCATTTCCTTAATAACATCTCAATTTCCTTGCTATGTAACTAGAGAATTAGTCATTATCTCCTGTTAATAGAGCTTATCAAGTCACTAATTCAAAAAAGACAATTTTATCTGATCAAGGGAATGGTGTGGTTTCACAAAACTATTCAAATGATTGTATTTCCTACAACCTGTCCAATCGAAATAAAGTGATGTCACTTTGCTCATGCTGACAGATTTGCACATAATTATATATTTTCCCAACTGCTTACTATGATCTCATTCTCACTCTGTGTTTCAATAGGTCTGTCTTGGCAGAACATCTGTCTGTACAGCCTATTAGAACAAGTTCTTTAAAATATACACAGGGGGCTTTGGTTTCGCCCAGGGGTATTTTTCTTTCACTTCATTCTATTGGCTGGTTGGTTTAGCATTCCTTCTTCTCCTTTGGAGTTCTTTTGTCAACATGCATAAGGGACTATTTTACATCCCAAAAGTAGACAGACATCCCACGTTCAACTCGTTTTTTGTTTTCTTTATTGTACCAGACTTAAAAAAAAAATTTAGGAGCTATTTGCATTTTGCCTGCAGGGACATCTCATACACACTGATAAGCAAGCTATGGAAAAGGAAATGGGTTTGGCTTAAATGTGTCAAATACTGCTTGCATACCTTCACACATTAAAGCCAGGCCTACTTCTTTTCCAATGATTGCTACATTCTGTTATTTACTGTATGATCTCCCTGAATGCGTTCTCCTCTTCTAAACATAAATATAATTTATAATGAAAAGATTTTCATGTTTTTGCAATTCACACCTTTATCATATTTCTTAATTACCGTAGATAGTGGCCCAGATTATGCAAACTTTACTTTAAGGTGGTCATTAATTTTTACAGAGGGGTGGTAAGGTCTGCACAGATGCAATTACAGAAGGAAATCCCTCTTCAATGGGAAGGTAAAGAACAGCCATGCAGTCTGTTTTACCCAGCCATGCAATTATCTGCTGCCTGTGCTGAAAATTCTCTGAAGGTTTGAGGGGAATGAGTGGTGTTTCCCTTGTTTCTTGCCCCCTCCCCACTCGTGCATAATTGATTCCCAGGACACTCTCATAGATACACCCTCCAAGCCCACTCTTCACACATCCTTTAGTCGAGATGAAATAAATAATTTAATGTTGGCATGGTATATTTCTTATATTGCTGGCAAAATAATCCAGAATCAGGTTATACGGGTAGGGTATATGTCAATGCGTTTCGGCCTTATGAATTGATTGAAAAAGCCTCCCCAGGACAATCCGCAAGGACCTGTAATCCCAAGAGTCCAATGATGTCTGTGGGATGCCATCTGTACGCGGTGGACACATCGGAAGTACTCAAAACTATGGGTGTGTATATTAGTCATTTAAAAAGACTTCTAAAAACCGAGGAAATTGGGATGTCTTTGCGTCCTAAGGGTATATTATCTCAGCACAGTGGGCGTTCCATGGGTGGTGCATGGGCATTCCAATGCAACCACCTATGGGTTTAAATGCAAATCCCTATCTACAAAAATTGGTAGAGAGGAATCTGCACCAAAACTTTACGACTGCTCAAGTAGGGCATAACGAGGCGAAATGTTTTCATTTCTCCTTGTTTTTTTCAACTTTTCATGTGTGTTGCATTGTGCAGCACACATACAAAGCGGGAAAAGCCTTAAATATAGTTTTTGTACTGGAATGTACCACTTCCAGTACAAAACCTGTGTTTCAGGGCACGCACACACACTTACACCATGGCGCAAGGGTGTGCGCATTGGTGCATGGCTGTAAAAAGTGCACCAGTGCACATGGAGAGAAACAATGCACCATATTGATTCATTTAGGGCATGTACAAGCTAGTGCATCGCTGCTGTTAGGTCCTCACTTTGCAGAAAAGATTTGTAGTTTTAAAGTAGTTTCAGTTTAAAAAAAGGCAACTTTAGCAAAGCTTTTAATGTGGGATTAGGTTGGACTACTTGTCCAAACTGAAGTTTAAGGATTTGGCTGTGTCTTCAGTTCATTTTAACCAGCTTTATTGAAGGTGGTTTAGTGACCAAGGTATTGGCTAACAGGAATGTGGGATGGACAAATGTTGTGAATGAGGATGAGATGGAAGGTGGCAGCCGCGTCTACCATGGATAAAGGACGTGGGTTGCATTTTGCTCTAGAAGCATGCTCCTAGGTTATGAGTGGCGCGGAATAGATGATGCTGCTGAGGGGAGGGAGCAGAATAAAATGGAAGGAAGAGGTGGTATGTCTTTTAGAAGACTTCCTTATGGCAAATATTTGATCTTGATTTTTTCTGGCTTCAGCATAATACAGGGACTAGTCATGCTGAAATGTAGCATGGCTCCATCCATGCCATAGGGGAGAAGCATGTCCCGCAGATTTGGCACTGAATAGGAGTTTGAGCACAGGTACCAAACTGCACAAGTGGAGATGCAATAGGGAATTCCAGCTTTAAGAGAGATGAACAGGAATTGTTGGAGATGCATTCTCTGCCCTTCTTCCCCTGAACAGGCAACACCAGAATAGCTTATCTTAGTAGCGTATAAGGAGACTCTTCCATCTAACACAACTGTGCTGGCTATCAGTTATCACCTGGATCTAAAAACACACAAGAAAGGATGGAGCTGGTAATAACATTATCAGCAGTTCATCGTATTACTACACCCACATCACCACAATGGCGAATAACTATAAGTAACACTGTGACTGTTGATGTTTCTGGAACCTTACTCTAGCAGCAGAAAGCGGTCAACATCTGTATAACTTACCGGGTCATGGCTATTTTTTAAGGCCATTTCCTAGTATTATCACAGCACCTCATGGTAATTCCCAAAAATGTTTGTATTTATGTGAGGCAGTGTATAGATTGTCTGGCAGACTGATTACTGGGATTTTGTTTTCTGTTTATGGACAAGTAGTTCATAGGTGGTAAAGGAATGCAGTGGTAAAGACGGGCTGTTGTACAAACCATGTTGTAAAAGTAGTGCGTGGTTTAGACTTTGTGGTAAATTATGTTTCCCTTATGACTGCAGTCTTATCCTCAAAATAATAGATTTATCACATTTGCCACATAATCAATCATCTACTGCATAATCTGTAGACTAAAAACGTGCCGAAACATGTTGTAGCATAGTGAAGGGCCATTCGTAAATGTTGACCAGTAACCTTCCAGTTGCTTATTGCTTTATTTGGACGTTAAACTGGTATTCAGGAGGTGAAATCTTTCCCAGACAGTGTTAACGTGCAAAAATTCCAAAACAATGAAGTAATACTTTAACAAAAAGTGCTGCAATACGCTGCATAATTTGCCTTTTCTTGTCCCATAATTTAGTGAACTTTTCCGCAGAATGTGGTCCTTCCCAGCTGTATAATTCCAGAGGTCTTCCTAAAGCCCATGAACTATATATAGCAAGCAGTGCTTAATTTGTGCCAGTGGTTGTTGGTAATGAACACTAGCATATATATCTTTTTAGGAACTGCCACTTATTTTTCAGCATCAGACTTTGACCAAGAGCTACAGAGAAAAGGCAGAAAGGGAGGAAGAAGGGAAAGTTAGAGAAACAGTGAAAAGGAGAGGAAACATTTGTGAAAAAGAACTTGCAAGGACAGAAAGAGAGGGTAAGTAAGTGTAGGGTGGTGGAAGAAAGAGGCAGGAGGTGAAATCAAGACGAGACAGCCTTGGCATTCGACAACACCGGCTTTCGGCAGCGATGGCCAAGGACTCCTAAAAAAACTTTGGCCTCGTGCTCTTAGGTACTGATAGCAAGACTTACGAGTTGTCTGATGACAAGCTGGCCTCTGAGAAGTGCACGTAAGCATCGGAGTGCAGTTCGCAAATATGCAGCTGACAGGGTGCTAACAGATTTCTGACAGGATCATGCCTAGCTGCCAGGGGCTTGGTGCGAAGCTGCTAGGCGTCTAGTCTGGTATCGCCTTGAGATATGGACCTGATGAGAAGTCAGGTGACGTCAGGTTCTGGGTATTCTGACAAATAAATAAAGAAAGCATGAATCGTCCTGACGCAGCCCTTAAAGCTGCTGACGGCGCAGAAGTGAGTGACAGCGGTTCTGTCCTCCGGGACGCTCTCAGCGAAGACAGAGTGGAAAACAAAATGTGGGATTTTCGGGCTGAAAACTGAACGCAGACAGGGAACTGATGAATGCACGTCTCTCTCACCGATGCTGGTTGGCTGACTGACGAGCAAGAGGGGAAAAAAGCTGATTTTGTGCACTGACTGCCTCTAGAAAGTTCTAGAAGGGGGCTTAACTTGGTTTGTCCTCTCAGAGAACTAGCCACGGTCTAGCTTCATTTAAATGCCATCTCTTAGTCTCTGCTTACAGACCCCTAGCTTCGGACTGGCCAACTCATAGAACCAAATTCCAAATATTTAAAACCATTTTTGTGTCGGCGGTATTTACCTTTGTCAGCTTAAAAGCTACTTCCGGTATTCAAAGGAATTGTGCAAACCATTATTTATTTAAATTACGCTGTAGGTAATGAAGGTACCATACAGACAGCACTTCTGGAATGATGCCATTCTACAGCCGTGGAGTTTACCACATAATTATGGATTTACAGGTGCATTAAAGCCTATGGCTAATGTTCTCTGCTTCCCCTTATTAAGGCCCTTGGTGCCACACAGGAATCACCTTTCAGGTGATGATTGATGTATTGCGAAATAATACCTCCAAGGAATTCGTTGCATTTTGTTGTATAATATCAGATTATATGTTACAATATCGTTCTAACATCAAGAGCTGTGCATTTTACTGCTGACAAATTCAAATACCACCACCATCAGCAAATTAAAATTCGTTAGACACATTTCAGTTTACATGATGTGACTGTTACCGGCGGCAAATGCAACTACAAAAGACGCAAAACTGTTTTCGTGATCCGGCCCTCGACCTACACTGAAAATGCAGCTGCTTCCGGCTTTGATATGGCCGGGTGATACAAAAGGGGATGATGGACGGAACGTTTGAGCCAATCAAACACTCACCCCCAGTCAACTGATCTGGGTTTAATCCATCATCATTCTTTAGCTCACTCCACCACCCCAGTTCAGACATGGCCATATGCAAATCAGTCTGACCCTGTGCCTCATGGGAACAGTCCAGCACGAACTGCCAAGCCATGTCTTCCCTGGACCGGAAACAAGCATCCTAGGACCGGTTTCTGGCATTCCAGCCGTCATCAGCCAGGCTTGCTTGAATCCAGTGGCAAAGTGAGCAAGGGACCCACGTCTGGGCATACCCCCGCCAACTTAGGGCGAACAAAGCGATACAAAAGGGGATGATGGACGGAACGTTTGAGCCAATCAAACACTCACCGCCAGTCAACTGATCTGGGTTTAATCCATCATCATTCTTTAGCTCACTCCACCACCCCAGTTCAGACATGGCCAGATGCAAATCAGTCTGACCCTGTGCCTCATGGGAACAGTCCAGCCCGAACTGCCAAGCCATGTCTTCCCTGGACCGGAAACAAGCATCCTAGGACCGGTTTCTGGCATTCCAGCCATCATCAGCCAGGCTTGCTTGAATCCAGTGGCAAAGTGAGCAAGGGACCCACGTCTGGGCATAGGGTCAGACTGATTTGCATATGGCCATGTCTGAACTGGGGTGGTGGAGTGAGCTAAAGAATGATGATGGATTAAACCCAGATCAGTTGACTGGGGGTGAGTGTTTGATTGGCTCAAACGTTCCGTCCATCATCCCCTTTTGTATCGCTTTGGTCGCCCTAAGTTGGCGGGGGTATGCCCAGACGTGGGTCCCTTGCTCACTTTGCCACTGGATTCAAGCAAGCCTGGCTGATGACGGCTGAAATGCCAGAAACCGGTCCTAGGATGCTTGTTTCCGGTCCAGGGAAGACATGGCTTGGCAGTTCGGGCTGGACTGTTCCCATGAGGCACAGGGTCAGACTGATTTGCATATGGCCATGTCTGAACTGGGGTGGTGGAGTGAGCTAAAGAATGATGATGGATTAAACCCAGATCAGTTGACTGGGGGTGAGTGTTTGATTGGCTCAAACGTTCCGTCCATCATCCCCTTTTGTATCGCTTTGATATGGCCGGGTGGCAGAGCATGGTTGCTGCTGCAAAGGCCTTCGTTACGAGAGACCCATAATTCCTGATATTTAGGTGACCATGTTACCAGCCTCATGCCCAGCTAATGGAAATTTGAGGTACGTGCACTTTTTCCCCCATGATTTGTCCTGAAACCTCCCAAAATCTCCAGGGGAAACTGCAGGTGATTCCTAGGGTTCCACTCTTATTAGAACATTGGAATGTTGGTAGCTCCTTTGAAAATAATGGAGTGCTCCGGGCTTCTACTGGCCGGTAGAAGACCGGAGCGCCAACATCCAATGTTTGTTCACAGCTGTTGCTGTGAACAAAAGGCCTCTTGGAGTCCGAGGGGATTTCCATCCCCTCTGGCTCCATGAGGGCTTATTTTTACAAATTATAACATTCTGCCCTCTAGGGGCGGAATGTTCTAATAGCCTTAGAGCCCTCCGTAGCGGGCTCTAGGAGCGGGCCTTTAATGGCCGGAAGAGCCCGCCGTAGCTAAGGCTATATTAGAACATTGGATAGTTGAGAGCTCCATGGAAAACAATGCAGTGGCTCAGGGCTGATAATGGCTGGTGGAGGCCTTCTGTCCCAACATTCCAATGTTTGTCTTTTTCCATTTTTAATTCGAACATTCTACTGTCAGTGGGTGGAATGTTCTAATAGCCTTATAGAACTTCTACCTCGGTCTATACCAGTTGTTAAAGTCCCTCTCTCTCTTGTAATAGGCCCTCGCCTGCGGCTTGGGCCTATAACTCAGGCAAAAGTTTCAGCACTTTGTCCTAAAAAAATCTTTGTTCTTTTACTAACATCCATTGTCTGGCCTCAACCCGTTAAACTGCACTCGGGTTTAGGTCTTTAACAACCACTTTAGCCCTTGGCAATGGGCTGTAAAAACCTGATCCCAGTTAATTCTGCCCCTGCAGTTAACAAGACCCAGAAATTGTTAATTTTACACTGTTCCATTTTCGTAATTTTGATGATTTATTTATTGAAACTGCATTTGTGGTGTAAATTTATTTGGGAACTTAAGAAAGGCTAGTTTTCTTGGCCAAAATGAATAGTGCAGTTTAAAGTTGACATTGCATTAAAGAAATAAAACGGGAGCGAGGAAATGACAGGATTAAACTCACATAAATCGTATGGACCCTTCCCCCTCAACCCAACCCCAAAATATATGAAGTAGATATTGTGGTGACATCTGAAAAGATGGGTGAATCCTATTTCCCTTTATGCAGGACAGAGCAAAACATCAGCCCTACAGAGGCTATTAGCATGCTTAGTCTCATGTACATTTTGAACTTGTTGACCAAACTAGGCATATTACAACATCTATGTGAATATCTTATCAAGCAACATTTAATAGTTTATGAACGTAGGTTGCAGACATGTTTAACCTATATGCAGAACAACAGCATTAGTGAAAGTTACACATGTAGCTTGAAATTATTGATCAGTCGAGTCCTAGTATAATGTTTGTGCTGGATGCCTTAGAAGCAATATACCTTATGATTAGTCATTAACTCTGTACATTAAAGACCTCTCCAACATTCTGAACTCCCTCAAAGCCACCTCGTAAACAGATTAAGTGCTTCATCATCTAGTTTTTGCAAGGAAATGCCCTCACATCCCTTCTCTATATTTTCAACACCTCAGTGCACCTTCCTAGACAGCTAAAAGATGTACAGACCCCCCCCCTGAAAAATCCTACACTAGATCCATCCGACCGTGCCAATTACCATCTTATAACATCTCCCATTTGTTGGAAAAATCATCAAGACTCTGTCACCATTCAGCTACTGGAGCACGTCAGCAACAATAACCTACTTCAAGACTATTAACTGGGGTTCGGACCACGCTGTAGTACTGAAAGAGCCACACTCCAAGTAGTTGATGGTGCACTCTTCCTCAACTATAAAAATGACATTTGATTCCTGCTTGACCTATCTGCAACTTTCGACACCGTCGATTATCCAGCATTCATCTCCAGGCAGTAAATGGTTCACATCCTCCCTCTCCAACCAACAGCGACTCTTTCAGATAGGAAGTACCACATCCTGAACTCTCTCCGTCACCTGTGCAGCCCCCCAGGGCTCCATACTGGCACCCATCAATTTCAACCTTTATATGAAATCTTTGGGAGCCATCCTTGCAGACAACAGCATCAAGACTCACCAGTATGCTGAACAACACCCAACTATATCTCACAATCTTCTCAACCAGCGACATACAGAGACAGAGACTCAAAGCCTCCCTTGAATTCATCAAAACCAGGATGTCCAGAAACTACCTGATGCTAAGCCCCTCTAAGAGTGATTTCCTCCTGTTTGTCAACAATGCCAGACATTCTCTGATTGAGTCATGGCTCTCTGAGTTACTCCTAGTGGACTTCACATTCCAGCTGATTAAACAGGCCAAATCCTCTATATTCACCCAAACCTTTCAGTAAAAGCACACATTTCCAACAAGACCAAAGCAGGCCGGTTTCAGCTCTCTCTACTGGCAAAAGTGAAAACTATTCTCACAGGAGAAGACTTTAGAACAACGGGTCAAGCCCTAGTCCTCCTCCACTTAGATGGTGGCAAAGCCAGGTTCAACAGCATCCCAAAGTCCAACCTTGCTCCCATCTACAGTGAATCTCTCTGCAAGTCTGGATCGTCTTCAAGATCATGTAGATCACTTACAATGCTTATAAACCAAGATCCCTGTTTATCTAGCAAACAAACTAACAATATCTGGAGGACAACCCAGGCGAGGAGCTCCAACATCACCAGACGAAACACTGCAGAAAAGAGAAAAGAAGAAAATAAGCCTTCTCAGCGTTTGGGCCAGGATCTAAAGCAACATTCCCTCATGTTCTGCTACATAAAAACAACACCAACCCTCCTAGGATTTAGAAGGAAACTGAAAACTCATCTCTTCAAGGAAGAGTGCCTCAGATAGGCTGACTTCTCACTCCTTCCACAAGCTCTATATCTTTCCCCTGTCTTCTCATTCCATGTGTCCTAACTGGGGCCTGTGCCCTTTACAGTGCTCCATTGCTAGCCAGCTATGTTCACACCTGAGAAATACCAAAACAAACACATATACATACACACATGCATACATATAGTAGAAACAGTGTTGTGCTTCACAGGTAAGACCCTGAAGCTGATGCCTGTTGTACGGCTTAGACAATTATGAACATAAATTGCAGGCAGAGCGCCATAAGTTATTTAATTCATTGGCAACTAGTGAAATGACATAAGTAAATATGATAATGAAATCAGTTGATAAGCAAGTGCAAACATTAGTCGAGTTTGTACTAGCATGTCATACTGTGTGTTATTATTAGTGAGCGTATTTGCTGAATGATATGCCTTTAGTTATGTTGTTGATTAGCTATACAGTGTTAGGTGGTAAGTGTGTAGTATTTTTCCTATGGCACATGAAAGGGGCCTAGGCTTTCCAGGCAAAGAGGGACAGAGTAACTTAGTAAGCGTGGGTGTAGGATATAACATACTAAAAGTGTAACAAGTCTTCAGCATCAAAGAGTGAATCTACGTATGCCATAGAATTTGGATTGTTGCTCCACCCTAACCTTGCATGATAATTTTATTCTGTTAAATAGACCGACGGCATAGGCTATTTCTTAAGAGTGAAAATAAAACTGAGTGAAGCAAGGGACACCCTACAAAACACAAAAGATTTAGTGGTCTTATTGTGTCATGTACTTCACCTTCTTCTATTTCAGGAAGTCACTATCCCCATTTGACCATCATCATTACATAATCTCACCATCCATTTGTCATCCTTTCTGAATCGATCACATGGATCATCAAATAGCATTGGCTAAGTCAGTACATCTGGCTTGCATTTTCATTTATAAGTGATGATGTTTACTCGTTTGAAGCCCGTTCTGTGCATATATTTTTAGAAGAGTAGTCCTCAAGAGCTTGGCAGGCAGTTGGGTTCTCAAGACACACCTGAGACAGTGAGCAGTACCACAAGCTTCCATTACAACAAGTGGTTACAAGGTGTCTCAACAGTGGGCAGCACAACCAGTGACATTGAAAGAGTAAAACAAAGTCAAATGCAGCCATCAGCATAGGAGAAAGACCATAATGTCACATACAATCTTTATGAAGGAGCACACTCGGAAAGAAAAGTAACTGGGCAATCCACAGGCTGTAACTCGGTGTCCCAACACTAAAAACAAGCAACTGCAATTAATTACAACAGCACTGCATAACTGTTATATAACTTCAGAAATATTTAATAAATAAAGCAGTACTGATACTAGCAAAACTGGATTCATTGTTTGTTATAAAAGTACTATATTTCAAAAGGACTATAGTGGTACATACAACCAGCGACATATAAAAGGAACTGCAGGGTCCTACCGAACCAGTGACATAGGTAAAAAGACCACAGCAGCACATGCCACCAGTGACATAAAAGAGGGACCACAATTGCACATAAAATCTTTGTGAGGGTGACACTCACAATGAAAATAAACAGGACAAGTCACACGCTGTTACTATGTGCCCCCAAATAAGAAAGACCAGCTACAATTTATTGCCATGGTGCAGCCAAGAAATTGCGCCATAATTGTGAAAATACTGAATGAATGAGGCCGTTTTTATTTTAGTGAGACTGGATTATTTGTTTCTATGAAAATGCTATATTTAAGAAGCTCCACAATGGCGTACACCACCAATTCAATTTATTATGATTTGGAGCTCCCAAGAGTTCCACATAAAAAAAATATATACAAAAATGGCGTACACAATCATCAACATTGAAGAATAACTTCAAATGCTCACACAACCAGCAGCCAAGAAGGGCCACAGTAGCACATACAACCAGCAATATAAAATGAAGTCCATAATGGCAAATAGAGCCAGTGACAACAACACGGACGGCAGCTGCCCGTGCATTGAGAGACACTGAAGATTAGTTGCAATGACCCACAACCGTCAACATAGAAGAAAGACTGCAGTGGCCCATAAAACCAGTGACGTTGAAGAAGGACCACAATGGAGCATACAATCTCTGTGAGGGGCTTGC
Organism: Calotriton arnoldi; assembly: GCA_963921515.1. NCBI lineage: Eukaryota > Metazoa > Chordata > Amphibia > Caudata > Salamandridae > Calotriton > Calotriton arnoldi. Next base: position 2,443,272 of record CAWUFW010001304.1, on the reverse strand, counting down.
TCACAATGAAAAGAAACTAGCCGATCCAATATCAGGACTCAAGCGATTGTCTTTGTAAAGTAATGACACAGTTCATCAAGAAAAGTACAACAATTCTGGATAATATTTGTCAGGTCTTACTTATTTAGAGAATAATTTTTCCACCAAAAACTGATTTTCTTCCAAAACAATGCATCACACATAATGCAGGCGATTTATGTACCTACTTTCTAACTTGTACTTCGAGTAAGCACTTACTGCGAATGCAGAAAGTATTGCTTTTACTTGGGGAAGACTTCTTTTTCAGATGGTTTATTAATTCACCAAACAGTCCCTGCTTCAGCCTGAAAACAATACATTTCACGCGGTGCAACTGAATCACTTTCTAGGTGGCAGAATAATACACCAAACAGGCAATAGTCTGAGGTGAGACTTGCCTAATCATTGGAAAGCCATCGTATGTATGATTTTTATAAGAGTAATGACAAAAAATTCAGGCAGGTAGCTATGCTGTCAAGCTTTATCTAACACAGCAAGCAGCGCGGGCCTGCAGTACCAAAGGTTATTGATAGGTGTCCTAAAAAAGAGCAGGACAAGCCTGCATTACTGCAAGCTGCAGCTAGGTGTTCTGACGGTAACTCAAGCCTGCAGTAGCAAAGACTGTCACTAGGTGTCCTGAGAACGAGCATGTCAAGGCTGCAGTATTACAGGTTGTTACTCAGTGATCGAAGATTAAAAAAAAGATCTGCTGCATTACCTCCTCGCCCGTTTTCCCGTCCCATTCATTACAATGAGCAGCTTTTCTGCTCCGCAGAAACCTTTTACCTAGCAGAGGTCAAACACTTCCCCCATTATGGCTCTACCTACCAGGCATGCATAAAGGGGGATGTGCGTCACTATGACAACCTGAGAATACAAAAGAAACTCACGGAAGAAAAACACAAAACAATCACCAGAAACAACAACAGGGAGGGAGGGAAGGCCTCAGGAATGGAACGGAAAGACCAGGACTCGGAGTAATGAAGATTACCAGTGAGTAACCAGGCAATATATCACAAAGGCATTGCAAAGTAACTGTGAAGTAATTTTGAAAATAGTTAATACATGACCCAGCTCACACATTTGTGTGTCTGAATTTTTTCAATAAAAATACTGTATTTAGGATGGACCACAATGGCAGTTGCACCCAGAGACACAGAAGAACCACAGTTGGACACATAAACAGTGACATAGAGGAACAACCAAAATGGCAAAAATAATCTTTGTGAGGGACAGGCTCAAAATAAAAAGTAACATGACTCTCGCCAAGCCAACCTAGAGAATCAGTAACAATAATGGTGACTAAGCCCTACTGGCTGCACATCTATCACAGTCATGGATTGTCTTACAGCACAAAGGTATCTCAAGTTCCAGCATGTGGTGGTGCTGTCGTGCTTCCCACCGAGCCACCTTAGGTGCAAATTAGCCGCACCTTCAAACAAGGTGCAAAAGCTATGTCAACAGAAAAGAAAAGGCACTCAAGCACACACAATCCAGTAAATGGCGGTACGCCTCTTCTCAGTAGAGTTGTGTTGCAAAGATCAAATCAAGTCCACAAGAGTCAGATTCTTCCACAGCGTTTTTACTTGACGATACAATTCTCTTATGGTATGGGTCCAAAACAACACAGCCGCGCGTGTTTCATCTCAAGGCTGCAAAATTATATAACACTGATATTACAAATACTGTTGTCTATCTATTGGGATCTATGACGGTAAGCCCATCACCAAATGTATCCTGTGGATGTGCAGTGCAGAATTGTCCCGTGGTAAAAGCAGACACAAAGGGGCACAACAATAGGTCATAAAATGTCCATGTTCCTTACTAGGTATGGTGAAATTACATGATGACAAGCACCCAATACGTATAAGGCAAACGCATACGAGATATACCAAGGTGCAAAGAATAGCCACCATGTAAGTGTGAACATGCTGGATATTGTAGAGTGCCCTAATCAGAGTCTCCCCTGAGTTTTGTGAAGGGTTGCAGAAAATAAGCATACCTAAAAGTAAAGGTACATTTTGTCTGAAAAAAATCCTTCCGGAAAGTTGAATTGTTGTCCTAAAAGTAGTCCACAAGAGTCAGATTCTTCCACAGCATTTTTACTTGACGATACAATTCTCTTATGGAATGGGTCCAAAACAAAGCAGCCGACACGTGTTTCGTCCTCCTGGACTTTCTCAAGGCTGCAAAATTATATAACACTGATATTACAAATACTGTTCTCTATCGATTGGGATCTATGACGGTAAGCCCATCACCAAACGTATTGGCAAAACCATACATGAATCATGTGCTAAATGCACTTTTATACAGTGTGTTTTTTAAGTGTCTGCGACATTTGTGATGTATAAAGGGTGGGCAATCTTTGCGCTGCACCAATAATTACTTGGGCCGCATCCCAGTGCATCATTATTTTGCACACTATGCCCTATTAAGGGAGAAAACAGTTGGGTTGCTTTTGTCCACGTTTTTGTATACTTCCTATAAGACTAAACAAGAACAAAACAATGGGAAAACATTATTAGTACTAGAAAGTAACACCAATCAGAATTGATGCATACCTATACTTATCTTGACTACAAACAGCCCCCTTTTTTTGCTGCTCACCTTCAAGATAAGTATTTCCTTTATTTGGTATTTCAATATTGTCGCTTTGTATATATTAGCTGTTGTTTTTCCGCATATCAATTTGTATATTTCTCTTTGCCAATATCTGCATTATTTTGATATATACATGCGCTTCTCTGGTGTCGCACGATCACTAATGGTTTTCCTCAGGCTGCTTCACACCACTGCTCTTCTCAGAAGACCTGCTGCACTCTGAAGGACTTTGCAACTGTTTTGGTATCTGTAACTGAGCTTTCCTTCTCCGAGGTTACTCTTCTGCTAGCTGGCATGGGTCCAAAAGCCCTTCAGTCGAGCCTTCAATCATGGCTCTGCCCTATGCTTAATCCCCAAAAGACAAGTTGAAATCTCATTGAAGAAAAGGAAAATATTATCAGTAATTCTTCTGCATTTTACTAAGTTCTTCACTGGCTTATTATTTAGTTACATTCATATTTTACAAAAATGGAGAATGATGTCTCATCATCATTTTATTGTGAGGAAGAAGATAGTGAAAAATTTAGAAATAATTTAAAATTATTTCATACAGTCATCTGAATAACAAGCACTATCTTTTTCAATGAAAAATAAAGAAAGAAATATTGAGGTAACAATTCAAAATATAATTAATAAAAAAAATTGGGCCCATTCTGCAGGAGAAGGCAGAAATTGCACAGTGGAACAAGAAAAGAGGGCTGTTTGTAGTCAAGATAGCTAACATAGGTAGGTGATTGGTGTTTCTTTCTAGTACTACTAATGTTTTCCCATTGGCTTGTTAAGCCTTATGTGAGTTGATGTTTTTTGTTGATTCTTGACTGCTGCTGTTCAAAATAGCCAGAAATATACAAAAAAGTGATGGACGGAATGCTTGCATTAAACTCAACCACTGGTAATTACTCGGGCCACATCCAAGTCCATTGTTATTTGCACACCATGTCACCTCAGTTTGGACCAGCCATATGCAAATCAGTCTTGACCCTACTCCAATTGGAAGAGTCCAGCCAAGCCAGGTCTTACCTGAACCGGAACAAAATCAACCCAGTACCGTTTTTGGCCTACTTATGGACTCATCAGCCGGGTACAGCTTGGCTCCAGTGACACAGTGTGCACAGGACACACCTCTGGACATATCCATCCCACTTAGGTTGACAAAGTGAAGTATAGAAAAAAGTGATGGATGGAATGCTTGAATTCGTCTCAGCCACTGGTAATTACTCGAGCTGTATCCCAGTCCATTGTTATTTTGCATGCCATGCCACCTCAGTTTTGACCCAGTCATATGCAAATCAGTCTTGACCCTGGAAGACTGCACCAACCTAAACTCTATTGCCCTTCTAAAAAACCACAGCAACCTTGGCCTCACACAGCACGGTTCACTGACAAAACATAAATGTAAAAAATATCGATGTTAACAATATCGATTTAAAAATATAGACAACAAAAATATCGACTACTATACTTAAACAGGTAAGTACAAAAATATCAATGTAAAAAATATAGATGTATAAAATATCGACTTTTATATAAATATAAAATAAAATAATATATAATAAATAAATTAAATATTAAATATAATATTAACAAAATAAAATAATGTAACAAATAAACTTAGTAAAAAAATAAACACACAAACATAATAATTTATACATATATATTTACTTTAAAACAATAAACTATTAGAAAAATAAAAATCTATAATAAATTAAAACATTAAACTATTAGAAAATATTTAAACATAAATTTTACAATACAATCAGTGCAAAAGTAGGGTACGTTTTGGATAGCGTAGGAATTAAACTTACTATTCCAACTCCACTGAGTGCAACAGTAGGGAAAGTATTGGATAGCGGAGGGGTAAACATTACTATTTCCACTCCAGTAAGAGCAACAGTAGGGAAAGTGTTGGATAGCGGAGGGGAAAAATTACTATTCCCACTCCACTGAGTGCAACAGTAGGATAAGTGTTGGATACGGAGAGGTAAAAATTACTATTCCCACTCTAGTGAGTGCAACAGTAGGGAAAGTGCTGGATAACAGAGGGGTAAAAATTACTATTCCGACTCCAGTGAGTGCAACAGTAGGGAAAGTAATGGATAGCGGAGAGGTAAAAATTACTATTCCAACTCCAGTGGGTGCAGCAGTGGGGAAAGTGCTGGATAGCGGAGAGGTAAAAATTACTATTCCCACTCCAGTGAGAGCAACAGTATGGAAAGTGCTGGATAGCGGAGGGGTAAAAATTAATATTCCCACTCCAGTGAATACAACAGTAGGGAAAGTAATGGATAGCGGAGAGGTAAAAATTAATATTCCCACTCCAGTGAGTGCAACATAAGGGAAAGTGTTGGATAGCGGAGAAATAAAAATTACTATTCACACTCTTAAACAGTTTAAAAAAAATATTAAACATTTTAGAAAATCATAAAAATAAATAAACAATATTTTAAAAATAAAAAATAAAAATTATTAAACATATAAAAAGAACACATATTATAATATTAATTGCATATAACAAAAACCTACAAATATTATATAAAATAAAATAATAAAGAAACTTTAAAAAAATAATTCTTTTAAAGTAGAAAATATTTACAAACAAAAAAATTAATTAAAACATAAATGTATTTATTTTATTTCCTACCCTTTAACACCACACCAATAACAAAACACTTCAACATTTTCAATTACATTTATTTCCATAATTAACATAATTAATAATCAATTAAAAAAATGTCATTAATAAAAAAAAAAAAAAAACATTAATTGACTACACACACTTTAACACTATAATATCCACAACACACACCTAACAAACTGTAAAATAATAAAACACAATTAAAACTTATTTTTAAATTAAAAACTATTACTATTAGCAACTAATAATGAAATAATTGAAATTTATTTAATACCTACCCTTTACCCCTTTAAAATTAAAAACAACACAAAAAAATAAGCAATTACCCAAAATAAATATCAAATAATTAACATTAATTAACATTTATAAATTAATTAATGAAACACAAATTACTTCCCACCCTTTACTCCTATAAACACCACAACACACACCTAAAATTAATTACATAATTACCATAATTAATTACCAATTAATTAATTAAAAGTAATTAACCAATTATTAATTCAGCAATTAAAAATAAATTACTTCCCACCCTTTACACCTATAAACACCACAACACACCTAAAAGTAACTACACAATTACCCAAATTAATTACCAATTAATTAATTAAAATTAATTAACCACCAATTAATAATTCATAAATTAAAAATAAATTACTTCCCACCATTTACACCTATAAACACCACAACACAAACCTAAAATTAATTACACAACTACTATAATTAATTACCAATTAATTAATTAAAATTAATTAACAACCAATTATTAATTTATATATTACTTCCCACCCTTTACACCTATAAACACCACAACACACACCCAAAATTAATTACACAACTACCATAATTAATGACCAATTAATTATTTAAAATTAATTAACAACCAATTATTAATTCATAAATTAAAAATACAGTTCCTCCCACCCTTTACACATATAAACACCACAACACACACCTAAAATTAATTACACAATTACCATAATTAATTACCAATTAATTTATTTAAAAAAATTAACCAATTATTAATTAATTAATAATAAATTACCTTACACATTTAACACTATAACATCTCAATTAAACAAATATTAATAAATAAAAAAATAGTCAATAAATTTAATATAATTAAATTACTTCCCACCCTATTCCCCTATAAACCCTTAACCTGCTACGGAAGTAAAAACGCAAAATTCAAATTAAAAAAAAGTAATAACTACTAAAAAGTTAACACATATATTAAAAATACAAACAATTCTTATACAAAAAACATACATCACATACATATAAAATATATACTAAAATACATAACATTAATAAAAAAACGATATTTTTAACAACTATAGTTTTGCAAATGATATTAAACACTTCGACATTTTTAAAATTGATATAACTTAAGTCAAGTCAAGTAAAACTTTATTCGATTACTGTCTTAGACAATCATAAAAGCACATAAAAACACAATACACAGTAAAATTAAAAATATTAAGTATAAAACTAATTCATTTAAGGACTGTCCCTTTTTTCATAGTAGGCTTCATATTACAATGCATTTCCTGCGTCTAAGTACACTCTTTAAAAACATTGCTGCCCTCCAAGCTATATGTTAATTTTCCAAAAATTGTAATACAACGAACGCAGGACGACATTGTCTGATACCCAAGGATTTAAAAATTGGTACAATCCACGTTTTCCTGAGTTCACCATAAAATCTACAGAATAAAACATGTATGGTGGATTGTTCTGAATGGTTGTCGCAGGGACACAAGTGCATTACTCGCGACCAGTCATTCATTTTTGGGAAGCTTATAAGTCTATGAAAAATCCCAAGTCTGAATCTGGTCAATAGGAACCTATCATAGCCACCAGGTACCGTTTTTAAATACGGTTGAATACTAAAAGTAGTTAAAATCAGTTGGTTGGACAGCACAGTGGGCTTTGTGATCTCTGCCAATAGTCTAAGGGGTCGATTCCGATCTCGGCCGGAAGCGCTCCTAACACTATTCGTCCGGAAAAAAACCAAGCCGAACGCGTGTTTCCCGACCGATTCGAACATTCGTTCGAACGAGCAAGTACGATGCGCATAACTGCCCAGATCCCGACCCAGCCGTACGTACCTATTCCAGCTCCTGTTCCCCGCCCGAGCCGGATCCGCCGAATCGAGTCGCACGGAAGCAAATATACAGCACCTTCCGGCCGGACTAGTACGATGCGCACTCCGTACGCGCCGAACCCGTCTCTATGTCCGGCACGTCAGAGCATCCGGGAGAGCCGCACATAAGCTCCGATTCGCGCCACAAGACGATCCACGGCTACGAGACGAACAAGCCAGCGACGAGTACAAGTCGAAGCAACGAGAAACCCGAACCAACCATGAATCCCATCGCGCAGGTCCTACCAATACTCTACATCTATTACCGGAACAGGTACGGACGCGTACGGCTCAGACAGTAAGTCAAACACCCACTACACAAACAAACGACACGTACCCGACATATGTCACACACACATAGGGATGCAGAAATAACGTACACTAGCAAAAGCAGAACCATAGGGGCGGGATGGCTATCACCAATGCCATACACACCCATAGGGGCCTGGATGCCTACCACTAACACCACCCCTACTCAGGGGGGGCTGGATGCATACCACTACCACCACCCCTACTCAGGGGGTGCTGGATGCCTGTCACTACCAGCACCCCTACTCAGGGGGGGCTGGATGCCTACCACTACCACCACCCCTACCCAGGGGGGGCTGGATGCCTGTCACTACCACCACCCCTACTCAGGGGGGGCTGGATGCCTATCACTACCAGCACCCCTACTCAGGGGGGGCTGGATGCCTACCACTACCACCACCCCTACTCAGGGGGGGCTGGATGCCTACCACTAACACCACCCCTACTCAGGGGGGGCTGGATGCCTACCACTAATACCACCCCTACCCATGGGTGCTGGATGCCTACCACTACCACCACCCCTACTCAGGGGGGCTGGATGCCTATCACTACCAGCACCCCTACTCAGGGGGGGCTGGATGCCCACCACTACCACCACCCCTACTCAGGGGGGGCTGGATGCCTATCACTACCAACACCCCTACTCAGGGGGGGCTGGATGCCTACCACCACCACCACCCCTACTCAGGGGGGGCTGGATGCCTACCACTAACACCACCCCTACTCAGGGGGGGCTGGATGCCTACCACTAACACCACCCCTACCCATGGGTGCTGGATGCCTACCACTACCAGCACCCCTACTCAGGGGGGGCTGGATGCCTACCACTACCACCACCCCTACTCAGGGGGGGCTGGATGCCTACCACTACCACCACCCCTACTCATGGGTGCTGGATGCCTACCACTACCACCACCCCTACTCAGGGGGGCCTGGATGCCTGTCACTACCACCACCCCTACTCAGGGGGGCTGGATGCCTACCACTAACACCACCCCTACTCAGGGGGGGCTGGATGCCTACCACTAACACCACCCCTACTCATGGGTGCTGGATGCCTACCACTACCACCACCCCTACTCAGGGGGCTGGATGCCTATCACTACCACCACCCCTACTCGGGGGCTGGATGCCTACCACTACCACCACCCCTACTCAGGGGGCTGGATGCCTACCACTACCACCACCCCTACTCAGGGGGGCTGGATGCCTACCACTACCACCACCCCTACTCAGGGGGGCTGGATGCCTGTCACTACTACCATCCCCACTCATAGGGGGATGGATGCCTACCACCAACACCACCCCTACTCATAGGACGGATAATGCATGACACAACCAGCATACTCCAACATAAGGAATGTCAGAAAAAGACATCCCCCCAACACCATGACAAGCGTGTGTAGTCTGTGTCAAATGCCTACAACACTGAACATGACATTGAACATACAATGCGACCCACTATCACATGTGTCACACATAAATGTGTGTGGCCTCCACAATGCAAGCAGACCATGACCACTGTGGCAATGGGGACTAAACCCCCATCATCACAGTGACCAAAATGTAAGTGTGGGGTCCATAGCTGAAGCACATTTTGAACATTGTGGCAATGGGGTCTAAACCCCCATCATCACAGTGACCAAAAGGTAAGTGTGGGGTCCATAGCTGAAGCACATTTTGAACATTGTGGCAATGGGGTCTAAACCCCCATCATCACAGTGACCAAAATGTAAGTGTGGGGTCCATAGCTGAAGCACATTTTGAACATTGTGGCAATGGGGTCTAAACCCCATCATCACAGTGACCAAAAGGTAAGTGTGGGGTCCATAGGTGAAGCACATTTTGAACAATGTGGCAATGGGGTCTAAACCCCCATCATCACAGTCACCAAAATGTAAGTGTTGTCATGGAAAAAGCTGCAAATGCCAAACAGCATGGATGATTCCTGGTCACAGAACAACAAACACATCAGTGGCAAAGTAGTGCTTGTGTCCCATAGCAATGTTATGTTATGTTATGAAGATTTCTAAAGCGCGCGATTACCCGGAGGTGTCCTGGCGCTAGTTACTACTCCAATTGCTGAGACCGGAAGGACAGGAGTTATTCATCAAAAAGCCAGGTCTTCAGCCCCTTCCTAAAAGCCAAAAGATTATCGGCATTTCTCAGATGAAAAGGCAGACCATTCCAGGCCTTAGCTGCGCATAGGAGAAACTTCTGCCACCCCACTGGGCTTTTTTACGGGTGGGACTGCAACCAGTTTGGCTCCCAGTGATCTCAGTGTTCTTACCGGTCTATACCATTGAAACTGGCGTTGTAAATGTTCTGGTCCCGAACCCTGCAATGCCTTAAAGACCATACAAAGAGATTTAAAGCGCACGCGGCTCCTCACCTGGAGCCAATGCAATTTTCTTATCTCATTAGAGATTGGGGAAAATTTAGATGAGCCCGTAAGAAGTCTGGCCGTAGCATTCTGGAGCAACTGAAGTTTATTCAGAAACTTTTGCTGCATGTTAAGATATAGGCTATTACAGTAGTCCAGCCTTGACAGAACCAAGGCTGTGACCACTGTTTTCCGGCTCCCCAAAGGGAGAAGCCGCACAATTTTCTTGATAGTTCTCAGGACATGTACTGTTGTTGACACTACTGCATTAACCTGGGCACCCAGAGACAATTTCTCATCCAACATAACTCCCAAATTTTTCACCTTTTTAGAGGGAGATGGAAGAGTTCCCAGAGAAGCGGGCCACCAATTGGGGGTCCAGAAGTTAGTGTCATTCCCGAACAACATCACTTCGGTTTTACCCGAATTCAGTTTAAGGCAGTTATCTGCCATCCAGCTCCCTACTGCTTCCATACAAATCTGAAATTTATTATCTATTCCTAGCTCTTGGCCGGGTAGAAGAGACACCACAATCTGTGTGTCATCCGCATAAGACGTAATCCCAAATCCAAAGGCACTGATAACAGGAGCTAGCGATGAAACATAAACATTAAAAAGTGTTGGGCTCAGAGAGGACCCCTGCGGTACTCCGCATGGCAGTGTGAAGAGTGTAGACTGAAATTTCCCCAGGGATACAATCTGTCCTCTGTCTGATAAAAAGGACCTGAGCAAATCCCAGGCTTTACCCTGTACCCCACATTCCCTGAGACGGTCCATCAAAATATTGTGATGGAGCGTATCAAATGCGGCGGATAAGTCCAGTAGGATCAAAGCAGCCCTACCTCCTCGATCCACTGCTACTCTAATCTCCTCTGTAGCCTTAATGAGGGCCGACTCAGTGCTGTGTCCCTCTCTGAAACCATGTTGGGAGGGATCCAATGCTTGGACCTCCCTCAGAAAGGCACTGAGTTGACAATTCATAACTTTCTCCACCATTTTTGCAGGGAGAGGCAGACGAGAGATCGGGCGGAAATTATTGGGATCATTAGGGTCCAAGCTTGGCTTCTTCAAAAAAGGGAGTATTGAAGCCAGCTTCCACAGTTTGGGAAATTGTCCAGTTTCGAACATACCATTAAAAGATGGCTACGAGATATAAGGCAATTGGACTGGGGGCCAATTTTGCGATCATTACTGGGCAGGGGTCAAAAGGCGAGCCCGATTTGGCTCCCTTAAGAAGCTCCAGAATGTCCTGTACAGTCAGTGGACTGAAATTGTCCAAGGCACGGGGGGGGGGACCCTCTTAAATTCGAAGGTCTCCTTAATCATACTTGATCCAGCCTCCCTCGATCCACTGAACACTGAAAATATACTAACCACTTTATTGAGGAAGAATTTAGCGATCTCCTCACATAACTCTTGACTAGATTGGACAGTAGCTGGACTCAGGGAAGCTAATTTGGAGACTGTTCTAAAGAGCTCTTTGTTAGAGTTCTTTGATAATTCAATTTGGGTAGAATAAAATTTTTGTTTTGCGACAAAGATGGCCTGTTTATATGTTTGCAGGCTGGATTTATACACTTTCTTCTCTACTTCCAAATAGCTTTTCCTCCAAGAGCGTTCTAAGCGTTTACAATTGGATTTGAGATTTTTTAACTCCTCTGAAAACCATGGAGCAGAGGGATGTAATCTTTTCGGCAGAACAGTCTTTAGTGGCGCTAATTTCAACATAGATTGGGTGAGGCAAACAGTGCAGTGCAAATAAGACATACCTTTGGCCATGTGCAGACAAACATCACCCATGGGGGCTGACATTGTCAACATTCATCAATTACACAATGACAGAAGTGACCATCATAATGCAGACCCACATATCTGCACCAATGGACACACAAATGTAGATATCCTGTGGAGACTGTAGATGTGAGGTGAACAAATACCATACCATGGCAGCAATGGGACATACAAACCATGATCATTGTGCTGACTGATGACCTAGGAGTCCCAGGGACAGCAGGGGAAACCCACCAAACAACATACAGCCAATGGCACACTAAAGATATGCCAATGCAGTGGTGCAGATGCACAAACACAAACAGGCAGCCTCACACTGCATATCAAACACAACAGGTGATGGGGGGTGTGCCAGTGTCCCCAGGCAACCACACAACACACGAGGAAGCCTGAATCCCAATTACACAGATGTGTATACAGTGCCACACAAAAGTAACTCATGGATCTGATTCCCCTATGTGGGCAATCAGGCATTGTTAGATGAGAGGGAGCTCAAATTACACATGTCACACAAGCTTGTAGGAACAGCAACTAACACAGCAAGAGACAGACCCACCACAGCACTACCCCCAGGGACCCCACATTGTGGTGACACTGGCCTGCATGATAATCCCACTGTGATGACAAAGCTAGATGTCGTTCACACTGTGAACCACAGTCATGTGTCCTGAGCAACAAACTACCATCACACCTACACAAGCACAAATCAATCAGCACGGCCTGTCAGCCAAGGCCAATATGGAGGTAGGGGTCTGGCCGTGCAACAACTCTCATTTGCACACACTCAACACCACACACCTTGATCTCCACCAATGTGCAGCAGTGAAGCTCACATGGACTGGTGACATTGCACATGCACCCATGACAATCCCAGGGGTGGTGGTGGGAACTAAGGTGCAGAAACCCATCACACATGGCCAGTCAACAAGACTCGTGAATGTCTGACACACTGCACAGTACGCCGTACATGGGCATGACGTCAAATCCACCCCAATCAATGGGATCCCGGCCACAGTCACACACCAATGAAGAAGCCAAGGTCACCCACAAAGAACACACATAGACAACTTCCAACATTGCAGCTCTGACCCTGAGGAGTGGCAGCAGTCACACACACAACGTGTCACAATCACTGAAAGCTACCACAAACTGTAAATTACATGACTTGTGTAACCAACAAGTGCCAAGGGGAATCCTGACTGTGTCTCATCTGTGTTTGCCCACAAACTCAGCCCTGACAGCAAACACACCTATGGATGACTTCCTGATGACCAGTAATGTGCCATGCACCCACATCCCAGAGAACCCAGGGCGAAGATTTTGGGGGAACATAGGTCAACTGAGCAAGCATCACAAACAGGAACATCACTAGGGATCCCAGCCTGTGTAGCAAAATGGAAGTGAACACACACAGACATGCTCACACAACACACACCTTGGGCTCAGGCAATGTCACAGAATTACACACTGCCATGAGGGGACTCCACTCCTGTGTAAGGAAAGCTGTGCCATACGTTGTCTCTGCAGGGCTCTATCATGTCAGCAGAACACTTGGTCACTCAGTCAACAATTAGCACAAAATGAAGGCTCCCGTCACATCAGCCTGGTCATGGGAGTGTCACCGAAATCATCTGCACAGATCTAACACACATGTATAGCAAGTTGCACTGATAACACAGATGAGTCCTTCCCCATTGATGCCCAAACTTGCATGTCCAGTGGAGATGGTCACACGGTCAGGGAAATAGACAAATTGAACAATGGCAAGCACAACAGATGACCAGGGGTGTAAGCCACAGATGTGATATTGGAAATAAAAGTAGGAAATCCCATTGCCAAATATTGAAAACATGACACCCTCATATTGCTGCAAAGGATGACATGGATACACACCAGGATAGGACACATTCCCCCTGGACCACATGGGGTCCTGCACAGTAACACTTCATTTTCCTGATATCAAAAATCACCATCACTGCAGCAAGGGCATGGTTAGCATCATCAACATCATGTACATCTGAAGCAAAACCACTAGAGAACAGAAAGTAGCTTTATTCAGCATATGTGGGTGTAAAATTGAAAGTCCTGAAAAAACACAAAGGCCAATGGCCAGTCCATTAGTAAAGTCCGAACAGGGTGACAGTGGCAGATGTCACCCTTTGCTTGCCTGCACTGCTACGGACCAGGGACATTCCCCTCGGAGGGGCATACGGGGGGCAGGCCAGGCACCGCAGGGACAGGATCAGGGCTCACCAGAAGGAGGCAGGGAAGGGGTGGTGGGTGCTGGAGAGTCACTGACAACTGCAGTGGAGGTGTCTGACATGGTGTGTGCCGGCACAACTGGGGGCATGAGTCAGATGGTGTGGGTGCCGGCACGACTGCAGTGGGCTGGGCAGATAGAGTGGACAGGTTCCCCACTGCAGTGCCCAAGTCAGACGGGGTGGTAGTGGACTCCACTGCAGTGCCTATCTCCAGGGGAGTAGAATGGGGTTCAGGTAAGGTGGGCAGGACAGAGGGGGAGGACACGGTCTCCACACCAGTGGCACAAACATGCGCAGCGGTGGGGGTGGGGCTGGAAGAGCAAGTGGTAGGGGGAGAAGGCCGGATCATTTTGGGGATGGTGTATCTGTGGGTGGGGGAACCTGGGGCAGGGTGTGGTGGGGGAACCTGTGTAGTGGGGGCCTGAGGGATGGAGGAAGGAGACTGTGTGGTTGAGCTGCAGGGCGGTGGCGGGGTCTTGCTCTTCCGGGTCCGGGGGGACTTGCGGGTGGGGGCCTCAGTTTGTCTGTGCCTGGGGGAGGGTGTCCGGGGGTGAGGGGCACTCCCCTCTGTGTGGGTGGACTTCCTCTTCCACCTGTATGCTGGATCGGAGGGGAAGAGGCCGAGGTCACAGAGGAAGAGCTGCTTTGTAGGTGGGGTTGCAGGTGAGGCAAGGGAAGGGGTCTTGGAGGGAGAGGTATCGGAGGACTGCGGAGTGACTGTGGATGCCTTTGTGTGTGTCTGTTCCCCATCCCCTGTGGGTGTGGTATCAGTCCCCTGAGGATGCTTGCGTGCACGTCTTGACTTTGTTTTGGGTGTTTCTGTGCTGCTCGTGTCTGTGTGTTTGCGTGATTGTGCAGGTGTGCATGTGCTTGGGACAGGTAGGGTGCCAAGAAGTGTGGATGGGGCAGAGGTAGGAGGGGTGAGGGACTGTTGGAGGAGGGACACTGCTGCCGTCAGGGAGGAGGCCATGGACTGATTGCTCCTCTGTAGGGCAGACATGCCCGATGAGATGCCCTCCATGAACGACACCAGCTGTGTCAACAGAGTGGTGTGTGCATGGAGGACACTCAGCATTGATGTCTGCCCTACATGGAGCTGGCGAAGTAAGTACACAGACTCCTCACTCAGGGCAGCTGGGGACACAGGGGCAGGGGGTGCGGTGCCTGGCACGAAGGAGACACGCTCCCGAACACGGGAGCCTCCACGGACCTCTGGAATGGGAGCCGATGGGAGGGCGGTGGTGGTGGCGGGGCCAGCCATACTAGCTGGGGTGTGGTGGCTGCTGACACCCGCCTCCACAAGGGAGTCATCCTCCGAGCTGCTGTGGTCCTCAGCTGAGGTGGATGGTGCTGAGGACTCCTCGGTGTGGCTCCCCTCGCTCTCCGTGCCACTGGGTCCCTCCGACCACTCATCGGCTGCTGACCCAGTCTGGCTCTGCAGCTCCTCCTGGTCCGTGGAGCTGTCCCCTCCTGTGGCCGTGGATGTATCTGCAAACAATTAGGGAAACAGACAAACATCAGTCACCTGCACTGACCGCACACACCACAGTAAGTACAGCACATTACAGAGCAAGCCCTGGCATCCTTAGTTGAACATTGCCAAAAGTGCTCACACAGATTAGGAGAAGCCAATTGTCAGTCTGATGGTCAACCATGGCACTCACATCCCTCCTGGCCTTGCACCCATCTGTCTGGTGCCTGTCGGATGGTAATACCCCAGTGTGGACACATGCAGCACCTACACAGTTGTTGGACATTGCAGAGAACACGGTGAAGTATGTGAACATGCACACATCACATCTCTTGCCACTGAGTCAGTACAGGTGTCCGGATAAAGGGATGGCCAGAGTCTAATTTGAAATGCATGTGATGCATACCAGCACCAGACACCATGATGCACCCATGTCCTGATAGTCAATGCCACAATGTGCTGCATGTAGCACATGTCACTCCCCTGCAGGATCACTCTTAGGACGTTTAATGCCATGGCACAGGCATGCCTGCAAAGTCATACATCACTGTCTCCAGTCACATGGGCAGGGCAGCCAGCCAACAACAGTCTGCACTGTGTCACAATCCTAGGTCATGGGGAATGCAAGTTCTGTAGCTGACAAGTGCACATGTCCATCCCCCACAAACCACATAATCTGAACTCATATTTGTCCACGTCATACCAATTGGACATATGGGAGACATGAAACACAACTCTCTGAACCTGAGCACCTCACAGTCTGCTGTGAATGAAAAACAGCTGCCTGAACTTCACAGTCGCATACACCAGTCTGCACAGTCAAGTGATCAAACACCTATATGTCACACAAGTATCGTCTCCTATGGTCACATCTCAGATGGCATGCTGAGCCCTAACCGATAAACACCCCAGTAGTCCTGACAACGAAGCCACAGCACAATGACACAGAGGCAGACACCTGAGGGAACATTTCACTGAGCACAACATGTCAGCTGATACACGGGAGTGGGAGTACAGAGTGTATTGTATGCCCTGGAGTAGGCATGACTGTCCTGCTCCACGTGAAAGAGGGATGAGCCCTGGACAGTAGGCAGGTGGCTAAGCATGTGTGACACACTTGATATACATACTCCTGAGGCCCAAACATTGTTCCCACCCGCAGCATGGGTGTGTGCCAAATACCCCAGGCACATGTGGTGAGTCAGATCAGCAATTGGACCACATATCAAAGTTACACGCAGATTACATGTCAGAACTCAGGCATTGTGTAAGCAATTGACCCACCCATGAAGCCCACCACAAAGTTACGGGAACAAATGCTATCCCCCACCTTGAGCTAAGCAAAATGCAAGGACACAGTACCCAAGTGACACAATTTCCTGACTGTAAAGGCCACACCTGGGTATCAGATGAGGAGTGGGCATGTCACAATTGAGGGACATGGGTCCTGGACCACAAGACTGATGTACTGTGGAAGTTTAACCAGGCCAGAGGAGGGCACATAGCATGTCAGACAAAGTTCACAGTGCAGTCATGGACTCACCCCCTCCTTGCTGCTGTCTGGCCTTCAGCTGCCCATCCAGGTCCGGGAAGACCACCGCCAGAATCATGAGCATGTGGGGGGTCAGGGTCCGGTGTCCGCCCCTCCTGCGAGGAGGCGACAGCTTCAGCTGGACCCGTGCAATCCTCCGGGTCCAGCCCCGAAGGTCCTGCCACCTCTTCTGGCAGTTGCGGATCCGGCGCTTGTAGTCCCCCACGGATCTTACTGCCCGGGCGATGGTCAGCCAGATGTCTTGCTTCTGGTGGGCATCAACCTGTGAGGATGACAAAGTGAAAAGGCCATTACTACACATGCAACATTTCCGTGCATCACACAGTTGGATATACATGTCTCAATCACAAGGGCATATGATGTACACAGGCAGTGCAACTATGGCTATGAACAGTTTGCCAGCAGTTACCAAATGGTATCATTGCCTGGGAAGTAAAACCTTGTTGGAATGCACTGTTACTGCACTATACCTGTTCAGTGCATGTAACTACACACTTTGGGGGGTGACAACTACTCAGTGAGCATGCTAGCCAGTGGTGTGCACACTGTAAGTCTTGCTAGTCAGACAACATGCACATTTAGTAAGGCAGGGGACAGCACACTCACCTGCTCCCCTGGTTTCCCATACAGCTTGCTGTACTGTGGAAGGAGGCTGTCCAGCAGGGCCTGGTTCTCCTCAGTGGTGAAGGCTGGGGCTCTCTCCACAGTACGTGCCATTGCAGTAGCCAGAGGATGCAGATACAGCAGCAGCAGTGGTGGTGGCAGATGTCGTCCTGGAGCATGTAGTGCAGGCAAGTGAGCTCTCAGGGGAACAGCCAGCATTATATGTGTGCTGCAGAGGCAGATACTGTCCCATATGTTTAAAGTGATAGGTCCAAGTCGTTTGCATCTTCTGAATCTGGCCAATCCATGGAATTGCACCACTTATACACGCCCACAGCATCCTTCAAAAGTTCAACTTCATGACACCCATGAATTTGCAACATTGTTGTGGGTGGCCAACTGAATTCACTGCATCAGACTCGTTAAATCTTCGAAAACGCGTCCGTTGCCATGTCAGGCCACAGCCAATGCGTGCGCACCGATCGGACCATTGCTGTACGACGCGTATTTCGAAAAACAACACGCATCCGTCCACATCAAATGCAATGGCCAATGTGTGCGCACCGATCGGTCCATTGCTGTACGACGCGTATTTCGAAAAACAACACGCATCCGTCCACATCAAATGCAATGGCCAATGCGTGCGCACCGATCGGTCCATTGCTGTACAACGCGTATATCGGATGACAACACGCATCCGTCCACATCATATGCAATGGCCAATGCATGCGCACCGATCGGTCCATTGCTGTACAACGCGTATATCGGATGACAACACGCATCCGTCCACATCATATGCAATGGCCAATGCGTGCGCACCGATCGGTCCATTGCTGTACAACGCGTATTTCGGATGACAACACGCATCCGTCCACATCATATGCAATGGCCAATGCGTGCGCACCGATTGGTCCATTGCTGTACAACGCGTATATCGGATGACAACACGCATCCGTCCACATCATATGCAATGGCCAATGCGTGCGCACCGATCGGTCCATTGCTGTACAACGCGTATATCGGATGACAACACGCATCCGTCCACATCATATGCAATGGCCAATGCGCGCGCACCGATCGGTCCATTGCTGTACAACGCGTATATCGGATGACAACACACATCCGTCCACATCATATGCAATGGCCAATGCGTGCGCACCGATCGGTCCATTGCTGTACAACGCGTATATCGGATGACAACACGCATCCGTCCACATCATATGCAATGGCCAATGCGTGCGCACCGATCAGTCCATTGCTGTACAACGCGTATTTCGGATGACAACACGCATCCGTCCACATCATATGCAATGGCCAATGCGTGCGCACCGATCGGTCCATTGCTGTACGACGCGTCCCTGCACAAGTCACTCGCATATGTCACCATGGTTGTCACTGGTGAACGTATGCCAGCCACAATTACTTGACAGGGACTCAGGGGCACACCTACAACACCACAGCCTGTCCACACTGTATCCTAAGGCATGTAAGGCTGCATTACCTGTGTGTGTATGGGGGTCAACATGTGGTTTGTTGTGTGGCACTTGGGGGCAGCCACTCCCAGGCTGTGCACGTGTTCATGGGGACAGAATCCTTTGTGTGTTGTGCACATGAGCACTGTGATGTGCAACTGTTCATCTCAGAGCATGTGGCATGGTCACATCTCCAGGTTGTGTATGTGTGTGTTATGTCACATACACCCTGAGTCCCATGTGGGATGGTATGTACGTCACAGGGTGACCCATTGCCACAATTGTGATGGCCCTCCACAGTCTGTGTGCATGTTGTGTTTCAGATGTCTTGGATTCCATGTGCACAATGGGAGACAGTCTCCACATCCACGTTGTTTGTGCATCGACTTTGATGTTGTGCGTGTGTGTGTCACAGACGTCCATGTCTGTCCTGCAGAGGCAACAGGGGCCACTACCTGTGTGAGTCATGGTTGTTTTGCTGACGTGTACATGATACGCCATGTCATGCCAGTGTCCATGTGGCAATACAGGGTCCCTGGGAATCTACCTGTCAAAGAGCTGTGATGCCTGGGGCACATCTGTCCTCACTTGACACTGTGGTGTGTGTTTGGAACGTGACAGCAGTACCTGGGTACTGTGACACAGCCGAATGATTTCCCATAGCACAACCTGGAACTTGTTGTCAACACATGTTGAACTGAGATGTTAGATGTTGGCCATGTGGGTGGCATATATGTCCATATAGAACGGCACACACATCAAGTACTTGTGTCTTGTAATGATGTATCATGTGATATTGAGTATGGTCAATGCCACATATGTGGGGTGACTGACAATCTTTCTTTGTTCACCTATGCACTGCAGGGCACCAGCTGTCCATAGACCATTCCCTGACCTTGCAACCATGGTGGAACATGACTGCATCCGACGGTACCGCTTCAACAGGCCGCTTATTGAGGAATTGGCGGTGCGCTTGGCCCCACATTTGCAACCTGGCCGGCCATACCCTGCAGCGCTGACCCCCAAGGTGAAGGTGATGGCAGCCCTACACTTCTTTGCCACCGGTACCTTTCAACACACTGTGGCGTCTGCAGGTGGGATGTCACAGACCATGTTCAGCCGTGTGCTACGCAATGTTTTGGAGGCGATGTTGAGATACTTGAACCACTACATCTATTTCCCTAAACGTCAACAACTCACTGACGTGAAGAGTGACTTCTATGCCCTGGGGAGGATGCCACATGTCATCGGATCCATTGATGGGACACATGTGGCTTTGGTACCACCACAGGCACATGAGCAAGCATACAGGAACAGGAAACATTACCATTCTATCAGTGCCCTGGTGGTATGTCTTGCAGATATGAGCATCTCACATGTGTGTGCACGTTTCCCCGGTTCTGCACACGATGCCTACGTCATGAGGGGTAGTCGCATCCCGAGGATGATGTCACAGATGCCGAACCAGCGTGCCTGGCTTGTCGGTGGGTGCTGACTTTGTACCATTGTGTGTGTTCTGCAATGTTGTATTCCACCCTCTTTTCCAACTCAGCTAATGTGCAATTGTCTGTATGTAGGTGACTCCGGATACCCCAACATGCCTTGGTTGCTGACACCCCTCAGGAACCCTGTGACACCAGCCCAGATGCGCTACAATGAGGCACATGGTCGGACAAGGAGAGTGATCGAGCGGACATTTGGTCTCCTGAAGAGCCGCTTCCGCTGCCTGGACAAGACAGGAGGGGCCGTCCCATGTGCCCCTGCAAAGGTGTGCAAGATTGTCATCCTCTGCTGCATGCTACACAACCTGGCAGTGCGGAAGGAGTTGCCTCTCATCCTGGATGACGATGACCAACATCCGCCACCTGTGGAGGATCCTGGCCTGGGCCACGATGCCAGTGATGATGATGATGATGAGGGTGATGTCCGCACACAGCTCATCGCCAACTTCTTCAGCTGAATGTGAGTATACAGAGTTGGTATGGCAATGATTTGAGTTTGCATGATATGTGTTGGTGGTGCTCTGTTGCTGTTTGAGTGTGGCCATGTGCTACTTGACTGTATGCGTGCAGCGATGTGTCCTTACAGGTAGTCTGTACTCCCCAACAGTGTTGACATGCTGACTTGGTCTTGTGTAGGTATCTTGTGACATGTATTGGGCATGAGTATTGCAGTTCTGTCCTGTTCTTCAGTGCTTTTGACTGTGTGTCATGTCTGTCCTTCACAGGGTACTTTCAGAGTTGTTTGGTCAACTGTGATCCCCCGACACCATGATTCAACTTCCAGGGTGGAAGCAGTCGTTTGCCTGCAGGTGATGTGCCACACACCCCTGGACTTTATTTCCTCTACACTTGGTGACTGTGTGGCCACTGCCACGTGGGATTACCTTGCATCTGTAGTGGAAACAACATGTTGCAAATGTGTAATAAACCTGTGCTTCACTTTGGGATGTGCGTTGTCTGTGGTCACACATCTGTCTGACATTTGCTTACTTCACCTGTGGGCTAGTTAACACAGACTCTGAAGAGGTGTGGTGTCTGTGCATTCCACTGTATTTCCTGGCAACATTAGTGTAGGCGATGAGTCAGATGGCCCTGGTGTGTATGTGTTGTGTAGCCCTAGTGGTGTGTCTCCCTCATATGTGTCATGTCGCCATGACTCACATGACGGTGTTGAACTTGATGTAGCAGTTAGCATGCACAGTGTCATTTAGCAGAACATCATCTCCATGACAAAATACCACGTTGGAATCACAACAGAGGCAAGTATGGTGTATTAGTGAGTTTATTTACATACATGTGTGAGGATAGTGCACAGGATGGTGGGTGCTGTACATTGGGATTGGAATCCAAAGTTCCCAGATGAGTTGGAAGTGTTGGTAGCAGAAATGTCCTGAGTAAAGTCCACAGTCATCTGATACATTGGTCCAACTTAAACTCCCCATGTCATGTGGGAGAGTTGGGTTGCATTCGACAGGGTGAACAGTTTGCACACAAAGGAGAATTTCCAGAACAGGTGTTGGGTTCCTGGGGGATGTACATGGCCATCGGCCTCTCAGTTTTCCTTCCTCGGACGACCCCTCTTCTTTCTGGGGGACCCTCACGTGCAGGCCGCTGCGGTGCAGAGGACTCTCCGCCAGAGTCATCCTCCCTCCCTGTGGCAGTTGCAGTTGTTGCGGCACCAGATGTTGTGGGCACACAGGGAGGTGTGGCCATGTTGGTGCTAATCTGGCGGAGGCATGTCAATATGTCCCTCTGCACCGCTGTCAGTTGTTCCAATGTGTCCCACTTGGACTCCATGCTAGACATGTGTGTCTCCACACGGGACATGTGGGAGTCCAAGCGGGCATGATGGGCAGCCTGCTGCTGTTGAATGTCCTTGAGGATCCCCACTACCTGGCTGACCTCTCCGGTGCTATTCTGGTATGCATCAGCAATGCGTGCCAGTTGTGGGTCATCATGCAGTCCAGACCCCTCTGCAAACAGCGACCTCTGCCTACCACCCCTCCCACCACCCCTGGCCACACGTGCGGGACCTGCCGTGGCACGCACAGGTGACCCTAGGCCCCCTTGGGGGTTGGTACTGGGGTTGTTGTCCGTTGCTTCACGGTGGGCCGGGGTCCCTGTGCTGTTGTCATTGGTGGTCCTTGGTCTGTCCGTGTCGGCGGGGGTGGTCTGTCTGTTGGCAGTTGTTGGAGGAGTGGGTGCAAGGGGTGCAGATGGTGGTCCTGCTGGTGCTGCATGATGACTCACACCGGAGGGGCCAGGTAGGTCTTCGCCATCCGAGGAGGGCAGAGGCTGTTCCACACCAGAGAGCTCAGGGTCCCCCGGAGCCTGGGACAGGGACTCCTCATCATCTGCTGCTGTGTCCCCATCATCACCTGTTTTTGGAAGAGACACACAATGTATGTTATGTTTCTACAGGCATCAATGGTTCAAACACCTGACAGTTGTGACTGTACCTCTGGATGCGGGCCTGTATATTGCATTGTCCTAAGTTGTCACAGTCAGAGGTTGATATTGGTGTAGCACATTGTCCTGCCAACCTGAAGCATTTCAATGTGAATGTTGAGGTGTGTGCATGGCCAGCATTGGTGGTATTTGGTTGACATCCGGCCCTCCTTCTCCCCCCAGCCCAGTTATCCCACCATGAAGCATGCCACCCTTGCAGTGGGTGCAGGTTGACTATCAGGATGTCAGTCAGTGGTGTCCTGCTGTTGGTTGGTGCCCAGTTCCCAGCAGGGCCTTGTGCTCCCCACAACAGAGCACCATTGTCAGACATCTTTGAAGTGGCTTTTCACTCCCTGGTAGGTGTGCATGCTTCAGTGTGAGCTTGCCGGGCCATGTGGGTGGGGGATGTTGAGCTGTGACTACCACTCCCATCATGCTATTGCCTACACCCCCCTTCCCAGCATGCCCATACTTTCTTCCTTTTGACTCTGCTTCCCTGTGGGGTAGTGTGCCTGTGCTGCCAGGATGGATGACAATGTTGTCCTTGCATTAGTTTGGCTACAAGTCCCAAAAGTGTCCCTGTGCTTCACACAGCATAACCCAGGGTGTTGGTTCTTTGTGGGATATTTAATTAGAGTGTGAGGCAATGCATTCTCCCAGGTGAGTTGTGTGGAGTTTGTGTTAAGGGTGTGTGTGAGAAAAGCTGCTGGTAACTATGGTCAGTGCTGTCAGTCCTCCTTCCCACCCAGCCAGATATCCCACCATGGAACGTGCTTCCATTGCAGGGAGTGCAAGTTGGCTTTCAGGATGTCAGTCAGTGGTGTCCTGCTGTTGGTTGGTGCACAGTTCCCAGCAGGGCCTTGTGCTCCCCACAGCAGTACCCAGTGTCAGCCACCTTGTCAGTTCTTTTCCACTCCCTGTGATGTGAGCATGGTTCAGAGTGGTGTTGATGGGCCAATTGTGAGGGTGACCAATATCTGTGACTACAACTCCCTTCATGCTATTGCCTACACCCCCCTTCCCAGCATGTCCATACTTCCTTCCTTTTGAGTGGACTTCACTGTGTGTGAGTGTGACAGCAATGGCAAGATGGCTGACATTGGTGTCCTGTTGTTTGTTGGTGCATAGTTCCCAGCAGGGCCTTGTGCTCCCCACAACAGAGCACCAGTGTCAGACATCTTTGAAGTGGCTTTTCACTCCCTGGTAGGTGTGCATGCTTCAGTGTGAGCTTGCCGGGCCATGTGGGTGGGGGATGTTGAGCTGTGACTACCACTCCCATCATGCTATTGCCTACACCCCCCTTCCCAGCATGCCCATACTTCCTTCCTTTTGAGTGGACTTCACTGTGTGTGAGTGTGACAGCAATGGCAAGATGGCTGACAGTGGTGTCCTGTTGTTTGTTGGTGCATAGTTCCCCGCAGGGCCTTTTGCTCCCCACAACAGAGCACCAGTGTCAGACATCTTTGAAGTGGCTTTTCACTCCCTGGTAGGTGTGCATGCTTCAGTGTGAGCTTGCCGGGCCATGTGGGTGGGGGATGTTGAGTTGTGATTACCACTCCCATCATGCTATTGCCTACACCCCCCTTCCCAGCATGCCCATACTTCCTTCCTTTTGAGTGGACTTCACTGTGTGTGAGTGTGACAGCAATGGCAAGATGGCTGACAGTGGTGTCCTGTTGTTTGTTGGTGCATAGTTCCCAGCAGGGCCTTGTGCTCCCCACAACAGAGCACCAGTGTCAGACATCTTTGAAGTGGCTTTTCACTCCCTGGTAGGTGTGCATGCTTCAGTGTGAGCTTGCCGGGCCATGTGGGTGGGGGATGTTGAGTTGTGATTACCACTCCCATCATGCTATTGCCTACACCCCCCTTTCCAGCATGCCCATACTTCCTTCCTTTTGAGTGGACTTCACTGTGTGTGAGTGTGACAGCAATGGCAAGATGGCTGACAGTGGTGTCCTGCTGTTTGTTGGTGCATAGTTCCCAGCAGGGCCTTGTGCTCCCCACAACAGAGCACCAGTGTCAGACATCTTTGAAGTAGCTTTTCACTCCCTTATAGGTGTGCATGCTTCAGTGTGAGCTTGCCAGGCCATGTGGGTGGGGGATGTTGAGCTGTGACTACCACTCCCATCATGCTATTGCCTACACCCCCCTTCCCAGCATGCCCATACTTTCTTCCTTTTGACTCTGCTTCCCTGTGGGGTAGTGTGCCTGTGCTGCCAGGATGGCTGACAGTGTTGTCCTTGCATTAGTTTGGCTACAAGTCCCAAAAGTGTCCCTGTGCTTCACACAGCATAACCCAGGGTGTTGGTTCTTTGTGGGATATTTAATTAGAGTGTGAGGCAATGCATTCTCCCAGGTGAGTTGTGTGGAGTTTGTGTTAAGGGTGTGTGTGAGAAAAGCTGATGGTAACTATGGTCAGTGCTGTCAGTCCTCCTTCCCACCCAGCCAGATATCCCACCATGGAACGTGCTTCCATTGCAGGGAGTGCAAGTTGGCTTTCAGGATGTCAGTCAGTGGTGTCCTGCTGTTGGTTGGTGCACAGTTCCCAGCAGGGCCTTGCGCTCCCCACAGCAGTACCCAGTGTCAGCCATCTTGTCAGTTCTTTTCCACTCCCTGTGATGTGAGCATGGTTCAGAGTGGTGTTGATGGGCCAATTGTGAGGGTGACCAATATCTGTGACTACAACTCCCATCATGCTATTGGCTACACTGACTTCACCAGCATACACAGAATTCCTTCCTTTCAGTAAGCTTCCCTGTGAGGTGGTGTTCTAGTGGTGGCAAAATGTCTGACAGTGTTTGTTGGTTAGATTTGTGCCGCTGCCTTGCTCTATTTGTTGTTGGGTTTGTACATGTCATGACACAGTTACATTTCACTATGGGATGGCAGGTATTGTGTTTGTCTAACTAACCTACACATCTTGGGATGATTATGTTTTGGTTACTGTGGCTTTGCTGACGGTGCATGGTTTCACTATCCCCTTGACAGTGATGTGTGTGTATGGTCACACGATATTGGGTATATTGGTTGTGTACTCACCAGGCTCTGGGATGTTTGATAGTCCATGTACGCTCTCTGGTGGTAGGATGGCCCGCACCTTCTCCTCCCAGGGCCTGAGGTATACTGGTTTGGCAGGAGGGCCACTGCCGGTGCGATGGCTCAAGGTGTAATCCTTCTTGAGTAGGGCCTTGACCCTCCTGCGCACATCATACCACCTGTTCTGGATGTCTTTCTTTGTGCGCAAACATGGTGATTGTGCGTTCACCCTGTCGAGGATCCTCTCCCACATCTTGGTTTTCTGCGACATGGGGGTCTGTTGGACCAGTGTACCAAACAAGTGTGGCTCTACCCTGAGGATTTCATCTACCAGCACTTCCAATTCACTGTCTAGGAACTTTGGATTCTTCTTTGGGGGCATGGTGATGGGTGGTGGTGGGGATTGATGTGTGTGTGAGTGTGCAAGTGAGGGTAGGTGAGTGTCAGTTTTGCTGGGTGTATGTGAGGGTGCTATTAGGGAGGTTCTAATGGTGTGTGGCTTGTGTGATGGATGAGTTGTGGGTGTGTCGATGGTTGCTGTCTGATGGTGTTCTGTGCTGGCAGGTCAGTTGAATTTGCAAAGGATCATGGTAGGGATTTGTGGCCTTTATATGGGTGGAGTTGTGGGTGTGTCTTTGTTCCATTTCCCCCCCCCCCCCAGTATTTATTGACTTTGTCATTGCTTGTTTGGCCCTTTTTTTTGTATTTTTTGCTTTGTAGTTTCTGGGCATGTAGGAGACGTTCTTCTGACGGAGTCGGACGCTGCAGTTGGCTCGTGCGAGCTTCTCCGAGTCTTTCACGCTGTGTTTCTGATGGGTTTCATATGCGGCGTACGCGTCGGTCGCGGAGTATTGGGTTGCTTCGGCTCTGTTTTGTATGCGTGTCGGTCGTACGGCTTGAGCTCCGTGCGACTCGGTCTGGTTTTCCACGCATTGCATCGTACTGCGCGGGTACGTTTCTGTCGGGTTCTTTCCTGGTGCGTGTCGGTCGGTTCGATTCGCGTGGTTTCCCGGCCGGATAGCTGGTTTCCGTGCGGTTCGGTCGTTCGGCTTGTGTTCCGTACGAGTCGGTCGTAATTCACATGCATTGCATCGTACTAGGCGGATCGGGCAGCGCCGGTACGTGTCGGTCGGACTAAATTCCCGTACCGAGTCGGATGGTACGTTTTCCGGCCCGAATCGGAATCGGCCCCTAAGTGTTTCTAATAACATTAGGCCCTCTTTTTTTAACTCTTTTCTTGTGATGGTAGACATAGTACTAGGCTCAGTGTAGTAGTTTCAATTACCTTAAGCGAATATTCTTGACCACGATATTCTTGCTGTCGATATTTCTGGCCCACGATATTAATGACTCGATATTTGTGCAACTGTATATTTTGTACTCGATATTCTGTCTCTGCACCCACAGCACATTACTGAAGCCCCCCTCACCGTTGGACACCTATTGGACTGATTTTCTCCTCAATCAGCAACATCACATTTGACAAGCCAGCAATCATGACCAGGACAGACCACAGCCTCGTCAGTTTCAGCTTCAGCATACCCACCCCACAGCACCACAGATCTACGACCAGTTTAACCGCCCGATGCAGCTGGAAAAGCATCACAGAAGAGGATTGGGCTTCAGTCCTCTCCATTCACTGTACAGAGCACACCAGCAACTTGCAGAAAGCAATCAAGAACCTCATCAGCTGGATCACTGCATGCACTAAGCTTCCCTCTAGTGCAACCCAAAGGCAAGACCCCGACCACAGGCCAGTTGGTACACAGAGGAACGCGGGCTGACTAACACCTGGTATGCAAATGGAGAGCAAGTCAAGACACCACAGACAAAGACATTGTCTAATCAGCCCTAAGATACTACCACCAGCAGATACTGAACACCAAGTGCACAGCTCTTGCAGATCACATTGATGGCGGCACTAACAGCAGAAAAGAAATCTTTGCCATCTTCAAAGATTTCACTGCACCTTCTGCCGCCTCCAACAGCATCACCCCCTCACAAGACCTTTTCAACAAGCTCTTGGAATACTTCTGTAATGAAATCGCCTCCATATACAGCAACTTCGACCCTCAACTGGACCTCATCACCATCGCAACTCAGCTTCCCATTACAAATAAAGAACGAACCCAGCCTCGTGGCTCACTGTGACCACTGTCTAAATTGCTGCTACCATGAAGACCATACACTTGGGGGCAAATCTGACCCTTGCTCCCACCACGCCTTCACCAAAGGACTCCTATCAATCAGCGAAGCACTAACACCCATCCTCAATGCCTCCATTGACTCAGCCACATTCCTGGACATCTGGAAACATATTACCGTCATGCCCCTGCTCAAGAAACCATGCCCTGACCCAGCCACACTTTCCAACTACAGACCCCTCTCCCTCCTACCATACCTGGCAAAGGTCTTAGAGAAATTAATCAACTGACACCTAACTGACCACTTCAGCAAACCAGCAGTTCCTCAATGCTACACAGTCTGGATTCAGGCCCAACCACTGTACAGAAACAGCACTCATCACCTCCATAAACGACATCCTCATGATCCTTGATAGAGGAGCCCTCATTCCCTTAAACCTCTCTGCAGCATTTGACATGTTCTCACACCCCATCCTCATCAGGTGCCTGCAGAAGATTGGCATCCATGGACCCACTCTCTGCTGGATCTGCTCCTTCTTAACGGATAGAACAAAAGCTGTCAGTTGGTCACCTTACTCCTTGAAAGCCTGCAAACTTATCTGTAGAGTGCCACAAGGTTCATTGCTCAGTCCCACCAACTTCAATGCAAACATGATCCCTCTGGCCAACATCATCTGCGCACACAGCATCAACATCCTCTTCTATGCCGATGACAAGCAACTCATACTCTCCTTCTTGGACAAGACCCCTATTGCATAACTAAAGTTGCTAACTGAATAAAATCCAACTGTCTCAAGCTCAATACCGACAAGACGGAATTAGTGATCTTAAACAAGAACATAACGACTTGAGACTCCAATGGCGGACCAGTCAAACTCGGGCCCACACCCAGCACCCACACCATGAACCTCTGAGTCATTATCGACAGTAAACTGGACATGACCGCACAAGTCAACGCCTTCACTGCATCCTGCTTCCATACCCTGAAGATGCTGAGGAAGATCTTCAAATGGCTCCCACGCAACACCATAAAAACTGTCACTCATCAAGCCCTACGCACCAGCTAGTTGGACTACGGGAAAACACTCTAATGGCCCGATTCTGATGCGGTTTGGAAAGCTTCCCGACCGAATGGGTTTGGGAATGGTTTCCAACAGAATCGGATCGGGAGAGTCCAACCGACTGAGTACGATGCATCCGGATGCTTCCAGATACAATTTGGTTGGACTCCCATTGACTTCAATTGACTTCAATGGGAGCCTATGTTCCTAACCGTATCGTAATCGGGCCCTAGGTGGGAATGCTTTCCTAACCGCATCGTAATCGGGCCCTCGGTTGGAAAGACACGTTCCCGATCCGATTTGGACGGAGCAAATGCCATTAGGAGGCCTTCCTAACCGCATCAGAATCAGGCCCTATCTGTGACAAAGTCACAGCACTGCTTTTAAGTATATGCCAGTCAGCCCTTGAGAAGGACTCTTGTGCCCAGGAGCCAGGGTGCAGTATATGAAGAGTGTTGACATGTAAGTGCAAGCTTATAAGTCTCTATAGTGATGTTACCATTAAAGTACACTATAAGTGATAGGCAGTCTGTAGGATAACATAGGACGTGCACCCAGGCAGACCGGGGTTGCTAGTTCCCTTATGGTACCACCTAAAGATGTTGAGTTTGGTATCATACAACATGCCTTCTCTCCCCTGACACTAATCCGGTGTCATGGGAAGATTGGCATGCCCCCAGGTGGCTACCTAGTGGTTGCCCATCTGGTTGCCCTAGCTGACATGTTTTGGCTGGCAGGCGCGGGCTTTCCTGCCCCAGCTGCCACCAAAACAGGTTCTGACTGCCTGCCAGGCAGTGTGAACACTCACAGGAGTCAGAACAAAGGCTTAGTCAGGAAGGAGGTAACATCTCCCTCCTCCCTAGCAGGCTAGTGAAGTGGCACTTCAAGGCGGTGAGCTTCAAAGGCTGCACTGCCACTGATATGCATCTGGGCTGTCCCCCTGAGGAGGGCGGGCATAGCCTTTCTTTTGCCCCAGGTGCGCTTGGACCCAGGCAAGGTGGCAAATTATGTATGCAGAAGGTGTACACCTCCAGAAAGGCTGGCCACACCTCCAGGGTGAGCCACCTGATCTGTATACCTAAAGTGAATTTCTGCCATCTTTAGGAGGGCAGACATAGTGGGCTCTGGGTAGAGAAGGTGACCTACACCACCGGATGTGGCCACCTCAGGGGCGGATAAGCTGTGGGGACTACCTGCCCATTGGTTACTAGCTCCCACACCCCTAAATCCCCTAATTGTAAGATTTAAGGGCCCCCCACTGACACCAGGATCTCAGTTCTGATCAACTTATTTCAAAGAAAGACAACAGGAAGATCGTTTTCACCGACAACAAGACTTTGCACAAACAAAGGGAAGGATACCCTGAACCAGTGGCAACACTGCTTGAAACCCTGTGATCGACTTTCATCCTTGGCCAAAACTCAGCACTCCCTGGCAGAGGGACCCCTATGGAAGCCAGAAGCACCCTCAGACTCCCCTGGACTGGTCAGTAACAACTTCGCTCTTCTGTTTTTGCATCTCCTTTCTGGCAGCACCTTCTCAGTGGGAACGCGTTTCGTCCCTAAGTACTTCTTCAGGGCCAATATATTTCCAATGAATCTGTTTCTATTTTCGTCAATGAGAAACTTGCGATACGTCACTCCCTCCCAGAATAACCTCCTATATTTAGCCTATCACAATCTATGTATTGTAAGGCAACGTCAGTTCACGCCCGTCATGTCGCATCCGTCGTGTAAGTTTTTCGCGGAAAACTTACACGACGGATGCGACATGACGGGCATGAACTGACGTTGCCTTACAATACATAGATTGCGATAGGCTAAATGCTACACCTCCACCACGAATGGAAGTCGGAATCAAATACCTTACAAACAAAGCTTTTGACATTTGGGACGAAAAACAACTCTTGACTCAACTGAGTTTTCGCAATATAGGAGGTTATTCTGGGAGGGAGTGACATATCGCAAGTTTCTCATTGACGAAAATAGAAACAGATTCATTGGAAATATATTGGCCCTGAAGAAGTCCTTAGGGACGAAACGCGTTGGCTACTGTCGTTTCCTTTTAAAGAAGATTTTGAATAAAGAAAATTTACACAAGACCTGCTGATTGGATCTGAAATTTTGTTAATTATAACATGTTTTGATACTGAGTGGAGTGCTGGATCCCTTTGTTTGTTTAAAGAATTTTGTGGAGTCTTCCATAGGGGGCGTAGGGGTATTGAGCCTCAGGTCCTTGGCACCCTGAGAAGAAAGTTACTATAACCCAATTAACGGATAGGTGCAGTCACTAATGCCCCATACCCTGTGGTTTATGTGTTAAAATTGAACAGATTGTTGTGGCCTGGGACTCCCATCACCGCTACCCTGTGAGGGTACAAGGCAACTCGACCCCTATGTGATCGATTATCACTAGCTGTTTTTGCATTTGACCGCAATGTTAAATGACAGCTGTATTTAATGGACTTATTTTCCTTCCTTTGAAAATTCATAACCCTGGTTATATGCATGCTGTTGAGTTCACTTTGGTGTCTAAATTTATATAAAAATAAGCTCTATTTTTATAAATTGGTGTCAGATTTCTATTGAGTAGTGTCAGAGTATGGTACTGTAAAATGCTTAACACATGTTCGTCCAGTAAAGTCTGACTGCTCTTTGCCACACTACCAAGACTGAGCTGAGGATTTAGTGTTGTGACTGCAAGGAGCATCTTTGAGGCATTGTGATAATATTGCCTGGTAAGGTTACCCAACCATACCACATAATATTCCACTTACCTACATGTACTTACCAATATATACCAACCTCCACAATATTTGGTTGTCAATATGTTTGCTATGCTGTTCTTGTATTTAGTACACAATATTCTGACACACAACCACTCAGCCAGGAAAAGGCACTAGCATGGGACTGAACAAAGAATGAGTCCTGGTTACTTTCAGGACTTGATCATAGAAGCCCATCCAGTCCTGAAAGTGGCCCATGAAGCTCTGCTTATACTGCATATTATCTACCCCAAATCAGCCAGGGTAAGTAGCTCGTCTGTCCACTGTTCTATTTTCAGTTGATAATTACTTTTTCAGGAATACAGAATGATCTTCTTTTCCAAAACCAAATCTTTTAGAGCCTAGGAATGTGCTTGCATCATTAATGGCAGAAACAAAAATGCAACATGACCAATGAGCAATGTAGTGGAGAAAAAGGTAAGAGAAAGATACAGTGCAGCTCTGCTCTCTCGTACCACTGGAGCATTTCTGACTGCCTAGAGCCAAACCAGGCACCGTGTGCCACAACTCAAGGGTGCTTGTGTTGTGGTCAGAATTGTTTTGTGCAGGAAGGAATACCTTACTGTACAAAAACTATTCTTAGAGGCTTATTCCTCCGTGGATGTATGCTGCAGAATGTAGCACACATGCAAAGAGGAGAAAACGAGGAGAAATAAAGATATTTTTCCTCGTTACTCCAGCTTCGGGTAGATGCACCATTATGGTTCAGACCTGTTTACTGACTTTAGTATATATGAGTTTGCATCACCATACATGTGCAGATACACGAGAAAGCTCATGCTCCTCCCATGTAGGGCTTCCCGGTCACAAGAAAACGCAAGGCAGAGCATAGCGCTGCCTTATATTACTATTTTAGATAACCCCACGCAAATCTTAATTTGCATAGATTACGAAATCCCAACATGGATTTTGTGTAGGGGCTGCATCACAAAAGTGGCACAACCCTGACGTAAAATCTTACTAAATCTGGACCTCAGTCTCCAGCATTTGGGGTTGTTGTTGAGTTTCAAGCTGTGCATTTAAATTTACCTTCATGCATTGTTTAGTCTAGTAATGTGTGCAAAGGCACAACATATTTTCTCATTTAGCATTTAGGGGACATCCATAAGGATCTCGTGTAAGAAAAAAAGCACTGTCAATTCTATTCTCTGACACATAGAGAAAGAAATCAAAGAGACCAAAATCTGGATCTGAGGCAAACAGGGAAGTCAAAATTGGCACATGATATTAAAAAGCAAGAATGTGAAAAACACATCTCCAACACTCGCTCCCTCTTCATGGCTTTGGACTGTAGACAAAGCAGTCTTGTGAACCAACATTATAAATTGACATTTTCACACAGAAACACAAAGAACACAGAATATGGCATCTTTTTTTAACATGGT
This sequence comes from Calotriton arnoldi, assembly GCA_963921515.1. Classification (NCBI taxonomy): domain Eukaryota; kingdom Metazoa; phylum Chordata; class Amphibia; order Caudata; family Salamandridae; genus Calotriton; species Calotriton arnoldi. Next base: position 2,409,666 of record CAWUFW010001304.1, on the reverse strand, counting down.
AACAATAATCACAAACTACACACTGAGGGCCTGATTCACAAAGGTAAACTTACACTTTTGTGTAAATGTACTCTTTTTCAGTGTTGACAAACTATGATTTAATAGTAACTTTACAACTGTGGAGACTCCGCAGTCTGGGCAGAGAACTCGCATGTAAAAAGATAGGACAGGCCAATCTTTTTATGTGCGGTGTTCTCTGCCCCGACAGCGGACTCTCAACAGTCGTAAAGTTACTATTGAGTTGTAGTAAAATGCAACGTAGTTAACATAACAAAAAAGGACATGCCTATCATTTTATGTGTGGAGTCCTCCGCCTTGACTGCAGAGTCTCTGGAGTCGTAAAGGTACCATTAGATCGTAGTTTGTGAATACCGAAAAAGAGTAAACTTACATAAAAGTGTAAGTTTACCTTAGTGACTCAGGCCCGCAAAAAAAGTAGTAAATCTGCAACCGTACAGGTACTCGTTCAACAGGTGAAGGTTTACTACTTTTTAGAATTCACAAACAGCATTAGTAAGTCTGTAATGCTGCACCAGTGGCTTTTTCTAGGCCTACTACTGGCAATATCATGGGACTCTATGGACAGATCTATTTCCCCAATGCGGAATTAGACATGCAGTACAATTCCAAACAGGGGAAAGGCAGCCCCACTGTGCAATTCCACACTTTTTTCTTCTTTTTTTTTTATCCGCTTGGAAAATAATTTTCCTTGTGGCAAAACCCCTTCTGCTGCTGATCCACAAATGTTGCAAATGTTCTGTTCTCTTCGGACTCTCAAAGGGGAATTACTCCAGCCCCTTGCAAATCACTGATCACTCCCAAGACGTGAAAGGGTCAGAGAGAAGTTTGTGAATCCCCACAAACCCACAGTATTCTGGGCGTTAACAAACTCTCAAGGCAAACCACACATGATTCACCAACTCCCTAGCTTACTACTGCATAACTGTATGCAGTGCTGGCTTTCAATTATGCAGTTCTAAGTGCATTTATGTCTACTGGGTAACCTTTTCTGTATACCTGACAGGAGCAGATGCAACCAATTTCCTCATTAAACATGCCTTTATGGCTGAAAATGTCTTTGTGAATCAAGGGAGTCATTACGATGACTGGAGGATCGCCATATTCCCCCGCCCGCATGCCAATTCCCCCGCCATATTACGATGGCGGGGGGAGCCCGGCGGACGGAAAGACCGTCCGCCGGTTTTCTGCCGGTCCAACAGGGGACCGGGCGGAAAAGGGCACTAATATGGTGGCAGTCTGCAAGACACCGCCATCCATATTAGGATGGTGGCGGAGAGCAGCATTTCCATGACGGCAACGCCGCCATGGAAAGGCATACAGTCTTCGCTGTTGGGGGCCCGTAGCGGGCCCCCAGGATGTTGGGGGGTGCACATGGGGGGTACCTATGGTACCCCCCTGCATTGGCATGGACAAGGTGGCAGGCACCGCGCTGTGCCTGTCACCTTGTGCATGTGAATGCACAACGTGCATTCCCAGCATTGTGGCGGGCGGTGCTGTGAACACCGCCCGCCACAATGTTGGGAATAGGGGATGCCACCGCCACCGTGGCGGTGGCATCCTAATACTCAAGGCGGGACCGCCGCTCCTATGGTGGACGGTCCCATTCACCGTTACGGTGGCGGGCAGACTTTGTCCGCCCGTCATCGTAATGACCCCCCCAAGTACGGATACTGCTGTACGAATGTACAAGCGTCCAAGAACAGCCATATGAAAGTGATAGTATGCAGTGATATCACCGGCTGTTGTTATTCCATTCTCTTACAGCTGCTTCTAATTTTTATTTGGCCGTTTTAAACCTAGCTGTCGGTGTCAGTGTCTCTTGATTATTTTTCCATTTGGACACGAGCTGGCTAGGTTTCATCCTTGTGATCGTTCACTTGTTAATATCCATTTTATTTTACCATTCAAGTGGAGCAGAGTCATGAGTCGGTCAAGAGAAACTCTTGTGTGTAATATTAAGGTCAGGCCACAAGTCCTAAAAAAATGAGTGATAGACTAATTTCCATATGTAATAACATCACATGCAGTGACAGTGCAGGAAGTGATGTCACAGGAAGTGATGTCATACTCCTATAATATGCCTTAGGTAAAAAGGTTTGGCCTACTTACAGCCAAAGCTGAGATACTGTGGGGCCTATTCACAAACTCCATTTTGTAGTACGTTTTGTAGTACTCCATACAGGTACTACAAAATGCTGTTCATAAACGTTTGGGCGGAGATTAAGCCTTTGTCTCTCCTATCTTTTGCTGTGTGGAGATCTCCACCCCGAGTGTGAAGTCTCTGCACATATAAGTATACGTTTTGGTAGTAAATGTGGGAGGGACAGCGGAGAATAGCTGGAGAGTGAGGAATACTTACTACTAGAGGGGAGGGAAATAGGGAACAGTAAGAAAGTGTTAAGGAATCATTAGCGAGGAGTTTAAGGAGGGACGTGTACCCACCTTCAATAGAGTAAGCCAATTGCTATTCAAAAACAGCACTTCTAAAATTTCTACAACCAAAAATGGAACCAAAACGTAGCAAATGACTCCATTGCAGAGCTGAAGTAAATTCAGCACCACACATAGGGCCTTATTATGAGTTTGGCGGTGCGGGAGCAGGACCACCCCGCTCCTGGTCTGGCGGGCAGTTCATTGGCGTTCCCAGGGCGGTGCCTATAAAATGCCGTGCAGGTACTGGGGTGCATGCACACAGTGTTAATCCACATGGTTTGAGGCACCAGGGGCCCTGTAGGATCCCCTTTGTTTCCTCTCCACCACGGTTTTCATGGCGGGCTCACCGCCATCAACACCGCGGTGGAGAGGAAACTCTTAATATGCTTGACGGGACCGCCCCTAAGCATATTGCGGCCTCAGGACCACTGCGCAACCGCCAGGGAATAGCGGTTCCCTGGTGGTTGCAGCGGTTGCGGCGGTCCCATGGCGGCCTGACCGCCTTAGTCATATTAGGGCGGTCGGGAGACTGCCACCGTGAGTCCGCCAGACTCATAATAAGGCCCATAGCCAATTACTTGTGCTGCAATACTTTCCAATTTCAATAAAAGCCAAGAATAAAAATATTAACAATTATAGGTTCATGTTAAAAAATATTTTAAAAGTGTACATATTTTTTAAATGATAAAATATTTTAATAACTTTTTTGCATTTTAAAATTAATGTAACAATAAATATTTTTGAATATTCTTAAATTGCTTTTAATTAATTCTATACATCTCTTTTATTAATTATTAATGCATAATAAAAAAATCATTTTTAGTTTAGTTGGGAGTTTATTTTGTAATTTAAACTTGAGAAAAATGTTAATTGTAAATGTAGCTATTAGTGCTGTAGCATTTTTCTTTAGTTCTGCATTTAAATATACATAAAAAATTTAACAATATTATTTAACATATAAATAGTTTACAAACTTTTTCCAAATTTAGTAAACTTTTTTACTTCTTTCCACCTTAAGGTCCCCGCAGTCCCTGCCGACTACCCACCTCCTGTGGGAGCTGGAATTGCTTTCACACACAGGGAGCTGCTAAACATGCAGCCCCGAGTGTGTGAAAGCAATCTTTACGTCTGTTTCCGTGCACGCTTGACAGCGAGCAGGGAAACATACGAAAGCTCCTCTTCCAGCAGGCCAGAGCATTTCTCCACTCTAGCTTCTGGGAGAGTAGTGTTTACTGTGACTCGCGGGGGGGGGGGGGAGTGTATTATACAGTAAAATATTTTTTAAATAATAGTGTTATATTATATATATATATATATACACATCCATATATATTTATGTGTGTATGTTTATGTAAGCATATATTTATATATAGTATTAAATGCTTCTTACATTTATTTAATTTCCATTGTATTAATGTTATATATTAAAATATTTAAGATGTACTATTTTAAACAATATATATATTAAAAAACAATATTTCTGTATTTTTTTAACAATATTAGTTTGAAACAATATTTATTTTCTGATATTTTTGTACTTACCTTTTGAAGTATAGGGAAACAATATTTTTGTAATTGATATTTTTGACACAATATTTCTGCATTACGATAATATTGTGATCGATAATATGGCAGTGATCCGATCAAGAAAGGGAAAAGCACACAAATCAGAACAATGGTGGAAAAGAAAGATGAATAAACCGTCACAAAGGGAGAAAGCATGAACCTGCAAGAGTGAGATAAAAGGACAGGGAGTGTCTGGTAGTGAATTAAAGAGGCATGAGGTTGATTTAAGACTGTGCAGCCATAGTATTAGGTGATTTATTGTGCCGGCAGCGAGCTTCTGACCAGCGTTTTGGGCACCGTTACTCATTCTTTTACAATTTAAGCACTGATAAGGGATGAGAGAGTGTAAAAGGCAGAGACAGAGAACACAAGAGGGAGAGAGATAAGAACAGAGGGGAAGAGGTTTGAAAGATAGCTATTTGACAGGTGAAAATAAGCAGCAGAAGGAGATAGATATGGTTTGCTGAGAAAGAGGAAAGAGTTTGACACAAAAATCATCCAAACAGACACTCATGCACCCATTGATTCACCAATACACCTTGGTATATATATTTTACACACAAACTTTTTAAAAACACTCACAGTCATTGGATGGTGTCATCAGTGAAGTCATTTGAGATATCATCAGTGATGTCATCAGTGATGTCACTGACCATGTCATGAGTGATGTAATATGTGAGGTCCTAAGTAGTGCATTGCAGGGGCGTGAGTTATAGTTAGCTCACTAACTATAACAGCTGAATTTCACTGATTTTGTACGAGTGAAACCTGAGCCTAACTATAATATCTCTGTAACCTTTGCTTTTTCAGTGAATTTCTATGTTTTTTTACATGCTAATTCCTAACTATAACGCTAATGTAATCTTTGTTTTTTTCAGTGAATTTCTATGTTTTTTTAAGTAGTAGTCACGTTTACAGAGTGGTGTACAAAGGGGGCGGGGCCTCCAACCAACTCTCAGGAATCCTGCTGTGTAGGACTTACAGGAGGCACCCAAGGTCCCTCAGGAGTAAAGTGGACTTCATCCTCCAACCAGTAGTGCCCCAGGAGCAGTGTTTGTAGAGTGGTGGAGAAAGGGGGCGTGGCCTCCGAAGACCTCTTAGCAGTCCCGCTGTGTGGGACTTACTGGAGGTAACAGGAGGGGTAGTTGGTCCTCAAGGACGCCCTTGGGGGCCAGCTCCCCTCCTGTTATCTCCAATAAATTGCACACAGTAGGATTGCTGAGAAGTTGTCAGAGGCCACGGCCCCTTTCTCCACCACTCTGGAAACGCACCTCCTGGCGCACTACTAGTTTGGGGATGAAGTCCCCTTGGCTCTAGAAGGTCCTTGGGGGCCAACTAAACTACCCCTTCTGTTACCTCCAGTAAGTCCCACACAGTGGGATTGCTGAGAGGTTTTTGGTGGCCACGCCCCCGTTCTCGACCACTCTGCAAACGCACCTCCTGGCGCACTACTAGTTTGGGGATGAAGTCCCCTTGGCTCTTGAGGGTCCTTGGGGGCCAACTACCCCTCCTGTTACCTTCAGTAATTCCCACACAGCTGGATTTCTAAGAGGTTGTCGTAGCCCATGCTCCATTCTTCACAATTCTGCAAACGCACCTCCTGGCACACTACTGGTTAGGGGAAGAAATCCACTTTAGTCCTGAGGCCCTTAGGAGTAAACTGGAATTCATTCCCCAACCAGCAGCTCTCCAAGTCCTCTCTGTGATCCCTCTGTCTGGGACTTACTGGAGTTAACAGAAGGGGGTCCTGGACCCCAAGAACCCACAGCATCCAAGGGGACTTAATCCCCTAACCTCCAGTGCGCCAGGAGGCGCATTTGCAGAGTGGTGGTGAAATAGGCGCGGCCTCCTGCGACTTGCCGGAGGTTTTTTCTTTTTTTAAGGGAAGGGGGCTGTGTGGCCTCCCTTCCCTGGGCTATTTTCTGCCCTGGGGATCCTATCCCCCAGGGCCAGGCCTTTTTTCAATGGGTGAGGGGGCCACGCGGCCCCCCTTCCCAGGCCGATTTCGGCCCCGGGATCCCCAACCCCCGTGGCCCGGCCTTTAAATATATATTTTTTTAAATAACGGGAGGGGTGCCACATGGCCCCCCTCCAGGGCCAATTTCAGCCCCACGGACCCCTTCCTCAAGGCCTGCCCCTTCATTTTTGTCTTTTTGAAAAGCCAGTGGGGCTGCTCGGCCCCCCTTATGGACCAATTTCGGCAGTGGGGACCCCATACCCCGGGGCATGCCCCTTTTTTTTTTTTTAAATGGGGAGCGGGGCTGCGTCCCCCCCCCTCCCGAGTCGATTTTGGCCCCGGGGACCCCAACTCCCAGGGCCTGGCCTCTCTGCTGGGTTCCCTGGTTGCACCCAGGGCACCTAGTCATTTTCGTTGGGGACTGCGGTGGGAGCCTGAAGGCCCCCCTGGTCCCTGTCGGCTTTTCACATCCTGTGGGAGCCGGCATTGCTTTTGGACAGAGAGAGCTTCTAAAATGCAGCTCCCTCTGTCCAAAAGCACTTCTGCTCTGCTTCATGCAAGCGAGAGCATTTCTGCTCTTGTTTGCACGAAGCGGAGCAGAGTTTGCTATGGCTTGGCGGGAAAAGCCATAGCAAACTGCAATGTCCCAGGGGTGGGCACCACAAGACATTGCTGAAGCTGGCCCTGGGTGGTGGCAGGCCCCTGGGCCATGTATGGCTCCATGAGGGGGGCCACGCAGCTCCCTTCCTTTCTTTATATTTCCCCGGGGAGGTGGCACTCCCCGTGGCTGCGGGGGGCCTGCGCAGCCCTTCCCCCGCTTTTTAAAAAATTAAAGCTCCGGGGAGGTGGCGGGGTCCATGCACCCCGCTTTCTCAATACATAAAGCCCTGGGGAGGTGGTGGTGTCCGGGACAGCGGGGGACTCCCCCACATTCATTGTGAAAAAGGCCCGGGAAGGTGGTGTTCCCTGGGGCATAATGAGCCCCAGAAGGTGGGGTCCATGCACCCCCCCCCCCCTCCATTATTAAATCAATGCCTCCGGGACCTGGCCCACCCTGGGACTAATAATGAATGAAGCGCAAGAGTCCACACTTCTTTTTTTTTCAATTTTCAGCCAGATCCACAGATCCCGCTGAAAATTAAAAATAAAAATGCTTTTGTGAGCCCTTGAGGGTGGGATCAGGGTGTTTCTACAGTTTTGTGGGACTCGGTTCAACCAAGTCCCAAGAAGGCTGCCAATACTATCTGGTTAAAGTGTTGGCAGCCAATCAAATTTCAGAAGGGTTTCAGTAGGCTGTTGGGCTCCCAGATATCTATATTTTTTTTACTTAAATAGCTCTGAAACTACTGTACAGATTTACACCAAATCACAAAAAGCAAGCTTTCTAGACCAACATATAGCTTTCTGCCAAATTTGGTGTAATTCCGTTTCAGCGGTTCGGGCTCTAGTCATGTTTAAAAAATGAAAAATCCCCATAGACACAACATGGGGAAAACACGTTTTGGGACCACCCCTTTTTTCTCGGCCCTCCGCTTGACACATCATCCCAAAACGTTCAACGCAGCAGCTGAACCAAAAAGGGGAAGTTTTGTGAAAAGTTCGTGAAGATTCGTCAAGCGGCGCCAAAGTTATTGGCAAAACAGAAAATGCTTTTCCTATGGAAACTTTGGTCCTAACTATAACTACATACTGGCGACCGCCAGTAGGTAATATATAGAAGAGGACAGAAAAGATACAGAAAGAGCAGGAGCAGAGAAGACAAAAGGAAAGCCAGCACCCACTGTGAAGTAGGTGACACCAGTAGGGGGAATGGGACACCTCACCATCCCTAAGTAGCAGCAAACTCCAAACAAACGTTTTAGGGTTCACATTTATTTATTTATTTAATTTTTTATCAAACTTTTACCATGTTTTTGGGTGTAAATCAGGAGGATGAACCAAGGCTTTGACGGAGACAGTGCTCCATCACACTTGCAACGGAGTACCCATTTCGCCAAACTCTAAATTTGGCCCTATGTGTTGTCTTGGATTTAGAAGGGCAGCTACTTGCCTACAGAATTACTGAAATAACAGATGGTGAATAGTTTGGGCCAAAGCACCTTATTAGAGTACACATCATATACCAGTTCACCTAGGTCAATTACCAGCATCAAAACAAGCACATGCCCTTAACCCCTGGTCTCACTGTTGTTTTTCTACTCGTTGGTGATGGAACAAAACCACCCCAGAATCCTCTAATGGCTCTTCAGCCAGCCTTTAACCTCGCCAGGGCTGATCGTTACTCCTGACCTTTTGCCTTTGCCCCTAATCTTTGAACTTTAACCCATGTATTCATATCTGGTCCCTCGAATATCGGTTCTGTTAGTGCATACCAGGTGACTCTACTGGTACCCAGTTATGACAAATGTTTGTATCACTAAACTGTAGCTCAAGCCAAGTGTGATGAAATAGTTATGATCTGACTGCACCACCACACCACCAGCACTAGGAAGGCAGCCGCGGTATGATTTGGGCCCTCAGTGAAGCAAAGTGTGCCAGCAGCACAGCAGGATGATATCACTGCATTCTTGCTGTCAAATAGACTGGAGTGGCTGGTCTCTTAAACAGTGTGGCCGTCCTGCCCTTCAAGTTCCTCCCGGACTTGATGCCTCACCCAGCTGGTGTTGTGGAGGGAGGAGAGCAGGCCACAAGTTGACTCAGAAATGCCCGTTAACAGAATACACCTGAGACGCCCTAGATATGTCCTGCATTCTACTGGATCTTCCAATAGCCTTAAACCACAACAGGGACAAGAGGCAAACAGCCATCCTTTTATCTTTGACCCCTAGACTCTGTTCTCTGACCTAAATGCCTAAACCTGGCCTTCCCTCTGCCTACCGGTTCTCTTGGTGCAATCTAAGTCGCTGTACCGGTAGTGCCTTTGATAAATATCCCACCCTGTGGCTGAGAACCCTCCCAAAAACTACTTGGCTTCATAACCCCTATATCTCTATCAGTGGCATTGCAAATGTATTTACACTGAAATAGATGAAAGTGCTCACAGTGGAGCTTGCCTCGCTCTCTGCTAGTAGCTGAAAATGTTGTCTTATTGAACACTCATCCAGTAGGGCTAATACACATACAGTGGGATGCATCTCCGCATCTCAAGTTGCCCACTTAGGGCCTGATTACCAGTACGGTGGTCCATAGGACCGCCCTACTCGCTGTGGAGGTGCGGTGGCGGTCGGGGACCACCGCACCTGCAGTCCGACTACCGAATTACGAGTATGGCGGTCGGACCACCATGGGACCGCTGCAACCGCCAGGGATCCGCGATCAGGGGAAGCAATATGCTTGGCAGTACTGGTGCTGCACCGCCATGCATATTACAACTTTACCCACCGCCAGTCTTTTCATGGCAGTGAGCCCGCTATGAAAAATGTGGCGGTGGGGAAAGGAAGTGCCCCTGTGCATGGGGATGCATGCAGGGGGCACGGCATGGACTGCACAGTCAATGCAGTGCAGATACGGGCTGTGAAGCTCCCACTGCAGTGCCTTTTGAAATGCCCTGCTGTGGGACCGCCGTGCTGACCGCCCAGCAGACTACAATCCAATTCGTAATCTGGCGGCGGCCGGCGGTCGACTTTGGTGGTCTGGGAGCGGGGCGCTGACGGGGTGGTCCGTTCCCAGACCGCCAAAGTCGTAATCAAGCCCTCAGTTCCTTCTCAGATCTATTCTCAGCCCCTGAGTATAGCCACAATATGCATCCACCTACACTGCCAGCAGCAGACAGGTGGCCGTGCAGCAATTTAGGTCCTTAAGGAGGCCATAAACTCTGACGGTGCACTGTTATGACATCATAGTGTTTACGCACCCACGCTATGGAGAGGAGGCGAATGAACGGTCACATACATAGTGGAGGGACTCTTCCCCTCATATACTCCCAGAAAGCTTGATATCTCAACTGGGTGTATTCCTAAGCAAATTAACAGGAAATTTACCCTGATGTTTATTAACTTGTCAAATGCCAGCTGCTCTTTTAATCATATGGCAAACACATTCACATAACCAACAATAAATTCTGCCTTGCAGTCTCATAGCAATTAAAATTGCTGCAGTACTTTGTAAAAACCTTAAAAATAAAGATATGGTGGCTTGTAAATTCTGGAAAATGCATAAACTTTGTTTTTGGAAAAAAGTCAAATTTACAGAAACTAAAATAGAATATTGCCTCCAATCTCCTAGAAGTCATAGTTGCATATACATGCTAAAACAAAATTGAAAATGTTCTATTGCTGTTCTCAATTTTTCTGTTACTCTCCTACACCCTGATAATAATCTTATAAAATAAACACACTGGAACTGTCAAAACAATATCATAAATGCTAACAAATACAAACCATTCACTAATATGTTCTCTCTTGCTCCTTCCTTTGAGACTTATACTTGTTATATTGCTAACAAATTGTCAACTCTTAATGAATGTTCTTGTATAGCAGATGTTTAAATATCTATTTTGTGTGTAATTGTATCAAAACAGGGGCATATCTGAAAATACTTCAGACAATATCCAAACCCTATGTATGAATAACATTGATCAAAGGTACCATGATAAAATACTGAGTTAAGCATTATACACAAATTAATTTGCAAAAACATATATGTGAAGGATTGTGGTGTGAGAATCTATAATATATTTTCAAACAACGTAAGCAGCCCAATGTGGTGGAGTGCTCAGGTGCTCTTGTATGTGCAATCAACAATAATATCAATTGATATATCTAGATATGGATCGATGGCAATGTAGCAGTTTTGTACACAAAAAGAGGCAGTTCTTTCTAGTGTTTAAGATTCTAAACCCTTCCCTATTTTAACTGCTCATTTGTCTACTTTTAAAGAAGTCAATGTTTCAACCCCAATTGGATAATTGTCTGAAGGTCTTCCTCAGGACAGAAAGAGAATTTAGCAAGCACAAATGTATCTGGGTACTATTTGGTACACCAAGTATAATGTATAAATAAATGTACAGTGTTTTGCGTTAACTTGAAGGGCCTGCTGGTACCATGTAGTGTGAGGCTCACCAAGACTCAAGTAAGTGGTTGATATATCAATTGTGGAAGAAAAAGACTTTTGCAAATACAGATCAACCCCACATGGATTGCTAATTTTCTTTCCATATACATATTGTTATACCCCAGTCCCACACATATGTCAGTCAGTCAATACAATTTATTTCAGTTAAAAATCTTTAAAAACATAATGCATAAACCATCAGTACAATATAAATATCAAAGACTCAGAATGGTTTAAAAAAAACTATACATATGTGAATTTTTACCAAGATACTGACTAATTCGCTATTTTTATGTCAAAGGAGGTAAAATTTGTGCAAATATTATTTTCCTTACAAATACACATTTATAACACCAATTACAGAAAGAAATCACCGAAAACTATTTTAGAGTTACCTAAATTATTATTAAAGCAAACAGAGGGATAATTGCCATGTATAAATAGAATTGTGGGGATTTTTCACAAGTTCTTTTTCAACGCTCAGCTATTGTCCCTTCCATAATAATAAAGCTTAAACAAATGTACTGTATATTGTTCTGCAAAAGGTGGCATACCTAGGCTGTAGTGACATATTTTTTTGTTCATTTTCTTGCTTCCTCAGTTCTTGACTAGGAATGCACTATTTTCCATTAATAATGACACCAGTAGCGCTGTTTCATGTACTTCAAACAATAGAGAGGTAACATCATGCTAATTCCATGGGATTATTAATAAAACAAAATTGGCATGCAGAAGACTGACAGTATTGCCAAATTTGTATTGCTAGTATTGCGTTTCATTGTTTTGAATATATGAAACAAACTTCTTATCTGAATTGACAGAGATTTAGGCAAGGTAGTATATGCAGTGCACATTTAAGCATGGTGAGCATTTTACTAGGGACATCCTGTCTTCAATGAAGATTAAAATGTGCTGACCTTTCTTGTCTCTACTATATTCTTGAAATAATAAACTAGACTTCCCTCTTAAATGTTGCGTCTGTCGAAGAAGGAAGCTGAGTCTCAGTGAATATTTCTAAGCCTTGTTTAAATTACCTAAACCTTCTGACAGGCATCCTACAACATATTACATTAGCCATTATGAAAAATCATGTAAACATAGTGAAGCACATTAGAGAGAACATCAAAGACACATCCATTCACTACACACCACTTATACACCAATATCAGCAAATCCAAGCAGCTACAGGGTGCATCCTTCGTTTTTAGGTTTTGCCTACAACATGCATGCGGTGACAGCAAAAGCTTTTGTTCTTTAAAAATAAAAAGCTTAAAATGGGCTTAGAGCCCGTCCATTACTTACCTTTACTTACCATTGGTTGGTTCCCACGCCACTCTCATTTCCTTCCTTCCTATTGGTCGGTGCCTCCTCCTCGCCTCCGTCTTCCTCCTGAGCTTCAATCTTGGTCCCTGCAATGGAGCATGGACCAATTACTGCTTCCTGTGGCCAGTGTCCTTCCAGAGGCCACAGGCTCCTTCAGGTGCTCTTTTTAATTTAGTTTTCATATTCCTTACCCTCCCTCGTTCTCTTTAACCTACTCACTGTGCCGCCTTTGTTTCTCACCCTCCTCCCTCTTGTTGCTTTTCTTTTTTTAATCAGGTTTACATAGCACAAACACGGCCCAAAGGTATTGGAGCACTTTATATGAGCACCAGTTACATTACACAAGAACACATTCATGTATGTTTTAAAGACACGGGGAGATTAAGTTATTTGCCTCGAATCACAGGTTATTGAGCCGATTCCAAGACTGGAACCTGGTTCGCCACTTCCAAAGTCAGCAGTTGGTCGTTATGCCACATCCTCTCCCTGCTACTCATTACTTGTGCCAAAAGAGTCAAGGAGAGGAAGGTTGGGGTTGTACACCTTGGAATTCGATCCGCAACATCTTTAATTTTATATATTTTATTGGATTAACGAAATGTCTATGTTAAATTCATATAATACTTGGGGAAATTCCATTTGCTGAGGACTGATATAAATGTGCAAAATCACTCACTGACTCATTCACATGCCCACTTATTCACCCACTCAATGTCCCACTCAGGGTTTCACTCGCCGCCTGTTCATACACTTGCTCATACACTCACTCTCTCTCGCTTTTTTGCCTTGTGCTCAATTTCTCAGTTGCTCGTACATAAACAATCAATAACTGAGTGCCTCATTGAATGTCTCCCTCGCTCATATGCTTAGCCACTCACTGTTTCACTCGCTATCTCACTCACTGGGGCATTCGCTCACTCATTCACAAATTCACTGTTAAACGGCTCACTCGCGTACTCAATGACTTGCCGCCTTATTCAATCACTCGCCGACTAACCTGCTTCAGTACAAGCTCACACTCACTCATGCACTCACACTTCCATTCATTCGATCACACTTTAGCTGTCTCATTCATTCATTGCAGGACTCATCCACACACCCAACCACTCACTGGCTTTGACATTCACTGACTGTCTCGCTCAATTATTCTCTCACGTACTCCCTGTAAGATTCGCTCAAACTCCCAATCGCCTACTCCCTGCCTGGATCACTCACTGTAGCATTGACACACTCAATCACTATCTCACTCACTCGCTCACTGTCTTACCTAGGCGCTCTAACACAGTCAATCCCTTACACTCATCCATGCATTGTCACTCTCATTCACATATTCGATCACTCATTTTCATAAAGTTTTGCAGTCGAGGAGACCCTTTTTCTCAGATATTTATTTATTTTATTTATTTATATTGAGTTTTATATAGTGCTGGCTAGACCCGGAGGTATCAGAGCGCTTTACATAAGGAACAACAGCGAGTTACAAGAATAATAATTGAAACATTTTTCACAGAGATTTCAAGGTAAATGATAAATCATAAGAGGCAGGGAAGGATAGGGGGGACAAGAATATGAGTAAACGAATAGGTGGGGGAGGGAGGGAGGAAGGGAACCTAAGGGGGGAGGGAGTAAAGGCAGTCGGGCGAAAAGAGAAAACGTTCGACTCAAAAGTCAAGGTATCAGAGCGATTAACATAAGGTCAAGGTACAGTAATTTGAAGACATAAGTTACACGGATTTGACAAGGAGAGTGGAAAAATCATAGGGGGGGAGAGAGGTAGCGGGGGACAAAAGTAGTGTTCTGAGAGAGGGGGAGAGGAGGGAACCAGGGGGGGGATGGAGTTAAGGCAGACCAGAAAGAGGGAGAAAAACGTTTGAGGATCGTCAGGGGAGAACGGAGGAAAGGGGGAAAGGACAGAGGTCGAACAAGATGGTGGGTCCGGGTCCTGGGAATCGATGGTGGCCAGCAACAAAATGGCGGGCTGAGCAAAAGTCAAAAAGTCAGAAAGTCCATAGATACGAACCAGGGAGCAGGATTTGAGTGCAAAAAAGTCAAAGGGGGGACGCAGTTCCAAAATCAAAGGCGGGTGGAAGGGAGAAGAGGCGTGCAGGCTCGGGACCACTGGGGCATCGGTGTAGGCAATCCACTGGTCGTGACTCCCGCACCCCCATACCTGAAAAAGGTCTCTCGGGTCTCAGAAGTCGGGGATGAGGCGGAGCACATCCAGGCAGGCGGCCAGCATGGGGAGGCATCGAGGCAGCAGCGAGGACTGGCAGACAGCCGAAGAAGGCAGAGCTGCGCCATGACTGCCCCCATCTTCAGCCATCCGCGGCGACTCGCTCCGAGGGAGGGAGCAGAGGGGGGAAAACAGTAGCAGCGGCGGGACGAGGAACGCCATGCCTCGATGTCCAGCTGGGTAGGTGATGGCCGCTGGAGAACCCGGGCCGGACTCCTCGATAGCCGAACCAAGCGGCTCCACTGGGCATCGGCCAAGTCGTCTCGATGTCCCGGAAGAGTGGCATCACGCCCCAGAGCAATCCAACGCCATCCGGAGCCATCCGAAGGTGCCAGAGCTGCGCAGAGGCTGGACAGTCATCAGGACTCTGCGGCGATTAGCTCCGAGGGAGGCGGCAGAGGCAGAAAGAGAGGCATCAGCGGGATGAGGTAAGCCATGCCCCGATGTCCAGCTGGGTAGGTGACGGCCATGGGAGAAACCCGGGCCAGACTCCTCTTTAGCCGAACCAAGCGGCTCCATCGGGCATCGGCCAAGTCTTCCCAGTGTCCGCTGTCCGGATACGGGAGAAAATTACGGGGAAAGGGGGTTTTTAGGCCAGGACGGCAATCACTGACCGGGAGCTCCCTACCGGAGCTCCTCGCCGGGCGGCCATCTTGTTCACTTAATTCAGATACCAATGTAAAGCTGGAATAGTGATGTCACATATGTCACATAACATCCTGGAGAGGGGAGACGCTGAATTCAGTGATAATTAATGAGGTGGAAGTCGTGTGAAGCTGACGGAGAGCACATTTTTAGAGCTCCACAGCATCTGCCCACGCCTTGTCCCATAGCACATACATGTGCTCGACCTCTGTGTTTGAATCCCAGGACACATCCCTCGATGTCCACCCAGAAATGTGAGCCCAGGACCCAAAACATTCAGGGAGCTCGTCAACAATTCACCTCCAGGTTGTAGCCAATGCCTGTAACAGAGTCTGTGGTACACTTACAGGTGCTTACAGCAGTAGAGAAAGGAGTGCACATTTTTTGGGTGCAAATTCAATCTCATTTCAGAAAAGATATTGGAGGGCTCTACATGAGCACCAGTTACATTACACCAGGACACATTCATTTTTGTTTTTTAGGCACGGGGAGATTAAGAGATTTGCCCAGCATTACAGGATGGTGAGCAGATGCCGAGACTCGAACCTGGTTCCCCAGTTCCACAGACGGCAGTTCTGGCCGCAATGCCACATCCTCTTTAAAAAATATTGGCAAAGCCAAATCGCTCGCGTAGACCTATTTGTCTATGTTAATGTTTTTTAAAGATGTTGCACACCAGCATGGGCTGCTGTGCAAAATGCCTTAAAGCAAACAAAAACAAAATGCTATGATGCAATCTGCAATCAACATATATATACATATGATTATAATTAGGACCTAGTTTCCATACAAAAAGCGTTTTTTTGACTTGATCTTTGGTGCCGTTTGACGAATCTCCACAGAATTTTCCAAAACAAGTGTGCCGGTGTGTCTTATTGTGAACGGAAAGTTTTGGGGTTATCCGTCGAGTGGGGGCCGAGAAAAAGGGGGGGGGTAAAAAAAGGGTGTTTCCCATGTTAATTCCCTGAGGGATTTTGAACATAACTACAGCCCGAACCGCTTGACGGAATTACACCAAATTTGGCAGAAAGCTAGAACTTGGTCCAGAAAAAGTGCTTTTTGTTATTTGGTGCAAACTGTTCAGTAGTTTTAGAGTTATTAAAAGAAAACCGAATATGTATATCTAGGGACACGATCCCTCCATAAATCATCTCGATCTCATGCACAGATCTGATCGGCTGCCAACACTTCAACCAGGAAGTGTTGTCAGCCATTTTGGGACTCAGCCTCAGCCGGGGCTTTCTTACTTAAATGGACGGGGCCTGCGCAGACCCCTCTCCATGAAATCAAACGAGCCCTGGGGACCACCACCTCCCCGGGGCATAATTTTTTTAATGGAGGGGAGCTGTGTGGACCTCCCTCCTGGGGCTGTTTGAAACCTCCGAGACCAGCACCTTCGTGGGCATTAAAAACATTTAAAGGGGGGCCGTGTGGACCCCCAAGGCCCCAGGGACCACCACCTCCCGGGGATTATGTAATATTTAAAAGTGGGCGGGGCCTGCGCCCCCCCCCCTCGCGGGCCATATACGGCCCCAGGGACCACCACCTCCCCGGGGCTGGCCTGTGTCAGTTATAGGAGGGAGGCCACGTGCCCCCCCCCCTCCTGGAGCCAATAATTGCCCTGGGGACCATCATCCCCCAGGGCCAGCTCCTGCAATCTCCTGAGTGCCCACCCTGAGGAAATAGCTGTTTGCATTCGCTTGGCAGGAGCTGTGACAGCTTCCACCAAGTGAGAGTAACCACTAAGGGGCGTAATTACAATAGAATGGTGGAGCGCGACATTAAGCCAAAATTGCTAATGCCGCAGTCTGCCATTCTGAAAATGCAGGGATGTTCCGTATTTACAATGATACGGTGAACCCCTGCGTTTTTACTAGCGCTGGCGGTAAATTCAGCTGCATAGCGCCAACGCAGGCACCATTGCGCCATAGTGCTGGGGTGCCTTTGTTGAGCGAATGATTGTTTATGTGCAGGAAGGTGTCCCTTCCTGCACATAAACAATCACTAATAGTGATTCGTGACTCCTATGTGTGCTGCATTGTGCAGCACACATAGAAGTTGCAAATCGTTATTTTTGTAATGATTGTTCATGTGCAGGAAGGGACACCTTCCACCACATAAACAATCATTCATGGCGATTTGCTGTTTCTGTGTGTGCTGCACAATGCAGCACACATAGAAACAGCAAAAACGAGGAGAAATTAATCATTTCTCCTCGTTTCACCATGTTAAGACAAGGTTTTTTTGGTCTTAATTTTGGCACTGCCCCATATTTACCCCACTCTTGTAAATAGATGGCAGCGTCAAAAAGCAATGGGTGTTGCGACTGAACGCCCACAACAAAACACCCATTGCCTGCCCCTTTCACTCTAAGTGCTGCGTGAAAGGGGGCTTAGTCACAAGGTGGCGTTAAGCCACATTAAGTGATTTAACGCCTCCTTGCAAATAAGGCGAAGGGTTTATCGCCACAGGAACGTCACAAAAAGTGACGTTCCTGTGCGATAAACTCTTGTAAATATACCCCTAACTCCGCTCCCAGCAAGCTTGCTAGGAGCAGAGTTTTCATCTGTTTCCCCTGCCCGCTGTCATGCAGGCAGGGAAACAGATGACAGAATTGCTACCACACGCAGGGAGCAGCATTTTTGGCTGCTCCCTACATGTGGGAGCAATGCTGGCAAATGTGGGAGGCAGGGAGCCGGAAGGGACTGCAGGGGCACTCAGGCGCCCCTCGCGGTCCCCATCATAGCATACTGGGTGCCCTGGGTGGGCTCCAGGGCACCCAGGAGCAAGAGGCCGTTCTGGCCCTGATGCTCATTTCACAGGGATTAAACTTCAACTGGAAACACTTACAAATATAAATATTGCAGGTGTCCCAGTTGAAGCTGCACTTCTGTAAAGGAAAAATTATCCAAACTCCTGGGTTTGGTGAAGGCAAAGCAAGTGTGTTTTCTCAGCAATTCCACATTTAAAGACAATCTGAAATGCTTTGTGGAGGTAAATGCATCTTTGATCTATTGGAGCGCAATCTATAGTGACCGTGACGAGTGGGTTCTTTCTTGTCCTTACCTGGTGAGAGCAGAGTCCATGGTTCTCCCTTTAAGGTACTACGAGTATTCAGATGTGCAAATCACTTGGAAGCTTCACCCATTGGGCCCTGCCAACCTTAGTAGTATGCAAAAGTCTTCCTGTCTTTTGCCAGGATAATGGTCAGCTTAACAAGTGCCCCCCCAGCATGTTTCCCGCTGATTTTGGTGAGGCGTTCTTGATGCTGAGAAATATGAGTACATCTCCACCAAACAAAGAAGCACTTACTTCATATAATTAAGAAGAAAGACCCTTGTTTGGTGGAGATTTATCTCTTTGTAGTCTCGTTCTCTTCTCTATAGGAAGATTCATGTTATCACAGATATCTGGATAAAGACGCACCAGTAGCATTCACATTGCCAACATGCACATAAGGTCACTGGTGACATTTGTTCGTGCTCCGTTACGCAGCTGTAGTGTACAGTATGTACTGGACATTTAACCAAGAAGGTAGCACTTAGTAATTAACCAGTACAAAGCACTCCACTTGGGTAGATATGTCGTGCATAATTGTGGTCTTGCAGGATAAAGGTGCAGTTCCGTTGTGACCCAGTCACTCCCACAGCTACTGACACACAGACACTTAGACACCCACACACACACTCAGGCACTCACACACCCACTGACATACCCACTCAGACACTGATACACCCACTCACAGACCTGCTCAGACACTCACACAGTCACTCAGAGACCCACTCAAACACCCACTGACAGCCCTACGTAGACAATCTCACATGCACTCAGAGACCCACTCAAACATTCATGCACCCACTCACAGATGCACTCAAACACTCTCACACCCACTAACAAACCCACTCAGGCACTCATGCACCCACTCACAGAACCACTCAGACACTCTCACACACCTATTCAGACACTCATGCATCCACTCACAGACCCACTCAGACACGTACACCCACTCACTGACCCACTCAGACACTCATACTCTCTCACACCCACTCACAGACCTACTCAGAGATTCATGCACTGACTCACAGACTCACTCAGACACGTACACCCACTCACTGACCCACTCAGACACTCATACTCTCTCACACCCACTCACAGACCTACTCAGAGATTCATGCACTGACTCACAGACTCACTCAGAGACTCACACACGATTCACAGACCCACTCAGAGACTCACGCACCCACTAAAAGACTCATTCAGACACTCATGCACTCACTCACAGACTGACCTACACACTCATGAAGGCATTTGCAAACCCACTCAGGCACTCTCACACCCACTCACAGACCCACTCAGACACCCACTCACACACTTATGCACCCATTCAGACACCCACTCAGACATTCATGCACCTACTCACAGACCCACTTAGACACTCACTCACCCAGTCACAAATCCATACAGCCACTCACACAACCACTCGCAGACACATACAGCCACTCACACCCACAAACCCACTCACACACCCAGTCACAAACCCATACAGCTGCTCAGACACCCACTCACTGTCTTATACAGCCACTCACACACTCTCAAAGGTTACAGGTTACAGTTAGGAAATAAAATTAAAAAATACCTTCAAAATACACAAAAAAACTAAGGTTACAGGGACGTTACAGTTAGGAATTAACATTAAAAAAACCTTACAAATTCACTGAAATTAATAAAGGTCATAGGGACAGTATAGTTAGGAAATAGAATTAAAAAAACTTAGAAAATCACTGATAAAAAAAGGTTACAGGGACGTTATAGTTAGGCTCAGATTAAACTTGTACAAAACCATAGAAATTCAGCAGTTATAGTTACCTGAGCTAACTACAACTTACGCACCCGCAATCCACTGCTTATGGCCTCACATATTACATCACTCATGACATGGTCAGCGACATCACTGATGACATCTCAAATGACATCCACCCTTACATGCTCACTTTGCATACATTACAAAAAATGTCTTCACACATCACAGCAGAACACAGTTTATGAACAATGCAAGGGGAAAAAATATCACACAATTTCTATATTGCATATCTTAGATGAAAGTGCTTTGACCACTGCAATATTTTGGTGGATACAAAATGATGCAATAGCTAAGCAAATCTGTCCCATATTGTTTACTCATTATCAACTATGTCTGTATCTCTTTTAGAATATTGCACCTTTTTTTGCTGATGAACTGTCACGTGTTTAAGAGCCATTTCTAATAAGCCAGCGGTTCTTAACTTTTTTACTTCTGTGGACCCCAAATGAATTCCCATTGGAACTCGAGGACCCCTCTGTAAGCAATTTCTATGATTTGAACACGAAGACAATTTACAAAAATAAAGAAAACAGTATACAAAAACATATTATTTTATTTAATTCACAAACAAAAATGTAAGTATTAATTTTAATGGAAAGGTTACGCTTTTCAGAATGTAGTTTTATTTCTAAAATATGAAGCAATATGCTAGATTCAAGTTTCAAATGAGTCCACCAATCATGCTTTCTATAATCTGTTTGCTGTACTTGAGCAACTCCCAGGAATCAAGCTAAGGATAACTTTTTCAGTATTCACAAAACTGCATTTTAATTGTAGGTTCATGAGTGTAGAGACTTTGAAGTCGGGACGGAGAACTCTGCACATAAAAAGATAGGCATGTCCTATCTTTTTATGTGTGCAGTTCTCTGCCCCGACCGAGGAGTCTCCACACTAGTAAACTTACCATTAAAATGCAATTTTGTGAATACTGAATAAGCATAAACTATACAAACCTGTGAGTTTACCTTTGTGAATAAGGCCCTACGTCTGTAGCCTCCAATTTCAAATTCCTTCACATTTACAGAGTATATTACGTTTTTTATCTATATATACTCTACACATTTGCTAATATTATGTACATTTCCAAGGAATTGTCGACTGCCTGATTAGCCGCTGCGGACCCCTAGGTGTCTGCGGACCTCAGGTTAAGGGCCGCTGTAATAGGTAATAAGAAAATAGCAGCGTTATTTTTTCTCAGACTTGATATTAATGGCTTCAACCATGTTAAATCCCTGATAAAATTTGTTCACATGGTTTTTCCCTATTGGCAT
Source organism: Calotriton arnoldi (assembly GCA_963921515.1). NCBI lineage: Eukaryota > Metazoa > Chordata > Amphibia > Caudata > Salamandridae > Calotriton > Calotriton arnoldi. The sequence goes on along the minus strand of CAWUFW010001304.1, from coordinate 2,388,304 downwards.
ATTAGTTGTTTGTAACATTCCGTTTAATAGTACATAATGGATCTTTGTAAGTAATTAGCACCATTAGCATTTTTAGAAGATTTTTTATTTATTATTTGCCTTGTTTTAACTTTAGCGCACCGCACTTTCACCATCGGACATTCTCCCTCGATCCCTGGTTTGAGCTTGTGTCTTATAGCCTTAGAGCCCGCCGTAGCGTGCTCTACTGGCCATTAAAGGCCCGGGTCTGTGTTTACTGCTCGGCCCTTTTACAAGGGAGCGGGCCTTTAATGGCTGGTAGAGGCCGCTATGGCGGGCTCTAAGGCTATTAGAATATTCTGCCCCTAGAGGACAGAGTCTTTCAATTTATAAAACAAAAGCCTCACAAAGCCGAGAGGGTTGAAATCCCTTCAGGCTCCGTGAGGCCTTTGTTCACAACAACAGCAGTGAACAAACATTGGAATGTTGATGCTCCGGGCTTCTACCAGCCATTAGAAGCCTGGAGTACTCCATTGTCTTCAATGGAGTGCTCAACATTCCAATGTTCTACTAAGTCTTAGGGCCTGATTTAGGTTTTGGCAGATGGATTACTCTGTCACAAACGTGAGGAATAGCCCATCTATTATATCCCATGGCACTTGTAATAAGGCAAACAGGATATCTGTCACGTTTGTGATGCAGAACCCATCATCCAAACTTTAAATCAGGCCCTTAGTCTAATGTGATAGGCATCTCCTTTTAACTATGTATTTTCGTATAAAGTCTGTCATCATGAACCATTGTATCTACATTCATTAATTGTAGATTGATTAGCACTAACCTGCACGTTGATTGTTTAGTGGCCTTCATATAGTGTTTTACAACCATGGGAGTCTGAAGGTACAATTAGGAGTGCATGAGTATCTGCATGTTGTTTTCAATAGTTCATTTGTGGGATTCTTGGACATTGGCAGTATTCAGAGCCACAGATTTGGATGTGCAGTATCTGGGGAACTTTCTGAATGTTAAAGACAAATTGAGTCCTCAGGGTAAGATGTATTTGAAAGTATTATAGTTGAGAAGTATTTTAATCCAGTGCATTTCTCTAAATCATTAGCTCTGTTGTTGCTAGTAAACAAGGACATAGTGGCCTTAGGTGGGCGCTGTCTAACCGCGGCTCACAAAATCGTCTAAATTAGTTCAAATTGGTTTGATCTGGGACTCATTGCTCCAGGGTTCAGGAAAACATGGGCAACAATTGGAAGATGTGCAGCTCCACCATTGGAGGAGTGCTTTAAAATTTGAAAAAAAGTAGCTTTTTGGTTGGCTGTAGTTTCCTACCTTAGCCACAAACTTAGTTTAAGGAACTGCAACATTGTCATCAAGCTGGTGAGCCTGCATTGTCCCTGACCACCTTTATACTTATAGTACCTGCAGCATCATCACTCACAGTCCCAAAGGAACATAACATAGCATGCCTCACACCTTTCCCATGAGATCTGGTTCTGTTGGCTTTGAGGTGCAGAATCTGGCTCCCTTGAATGAAACAAATCTTCACTGCTCTGTCGCCCTTGAAAATGCGCAGTCTCTACTGGCAGGACCTCTGCCACAGTTCAGTTACACCTAAAAGAAAGGCTTACTGCTACTATCAGTATGATCTGATAAACACATTGTACTCATCTAAAGTTAGTTATAAGTTAGATACACCAGAGGGTTCCTCAGTGTCGATGATGTCTTCTCACCCACACCACAGAAATACTTGCTATCTCGGATGGTCTCTCAGGGACTGAAATATCTTTCAACAGTTCCCAGATATGTGGGTCTGAGTTCTGGCTTACTCTGTTTTTCAGGTCCTTAGTTGGTCCTTAGGAGTGCAAGTTAGTCTTATTTACTGTTGCCCCCTAAACAAAAGAGAGCCACCGTAGTGGCAAAAGGGCCTTGAAACACTACACAGCCCCATTTAACAACGTTGGCTAAACAAATCATGTTGAACAAAATTAAAATTAAAAAAAGTCACCTAGAGGGACAAACGTAACGTTAGCTGCCCATTTGTAATGTGAGCATGAAAAATAGCCCCAAAAGTAGCCTCTTCAGAAAGGCATTGGAAGTATCTGGGAGCTGTGGGGTTTGTCTTGGTGCCTTTTTGTGGTGTCCACCAGAGACCATCTGTAGGTCTCTTCCAGATGGGAAAATTCTTCACTGCAAACAGCGTGTCTGAGTGAAATGAGAGCTATGTTGGGAAGTGCCAGCCACAGTAGCAGATGTAGTATTCATATCTGTGATGAGTTCCAAGATGGAAGCTGTAAGATGTCCATGAAAACGGCCAACTCAGTGTCTCAGATGACCATGTGTTATGATAGGAAACAGCAATGGTACACTATAGAAATAGGAACTGAAACAGCCTCGACCTGCTGTGTGACACTACCTGATGCCTATCACCTATCTCTATTTGTGTTAGTGACGAATATTCACCTTTTAGGCCCAACAACTGCTCTTACTCACAGCATACCACCCTTGAGCTGCACCTCTATGCCCGCAAGCCACAGCAGACTGAGGATGGCCTGATTCCAGAACCGTCCTTCTTCTCCTAGCCATTTCAAGGATATTGTCATAGCGCAGTATGCCCCACTTCTTCCTTTTCTATGCGCTCTCAATGTCAGATTAATGGTACTCAGTTAACTTGCTATCAGAGGGATGGAAGGCTGAGTCTTCCTTGCTGGGATTTGAAAATGTGTCCTGCCAATCACCAGTGATGACTGTTTAACACTCTAACATCATCCCAGGGATATAGGGATATTTAAAGTTACCCGAGGGGGCACTATAGACGGTGCTCCCTCTCTGCAACATTCTGCCCCATTTGAAAGTATAAAATATATGTGGGTCCTCAATACTGGGAAGTGGGGAAGAAGATTACATAAAGTTAGGTGTACTAACGATAGTCCCTTGATATGGTCGTATCAGCATTAATTCAGTGATTTGGATAGTATTGCCCAAAAGGCTGTCTGGAAATATACATTTTCAAGGGTTTCCTAAATCATGTAATGATGGAGAGAAAACAAAAGAGAGTTCCAGATGATGGAGCATTCACACACCCCAAAGTGTCTGGATCATGCACGGTGGGTGAAGAGACTGTCTGACTCACCTTAGGCATCTTGTTAACCGGTATAGTGTCATCAATTTGGCAAGATAAGCAACAGTATGACCATGCATGGCCATGCATTAAAAGCCTTGCCAACAGACAGAGTTGAGAATTCAACCTGTTGTTTGTATTTGGTTTGGAACCAGTGAAGAGACAACAAAGCAGATAAAGTGTGGTTGCTGCACTGTCTTGGCATGTAGCCCTGCACAGACTTCAGTATAGTAATCGATTCTGGAGAGGACCACAAAGGCTATCCTTTGAGGAAGGAGAAGCTAGGGTGGGAAGTGAAGATAACACAGGTCATGGAAGACATTTTTTTACTGATGTTATTCACCTGAGGGATCAGAGACAGGTTTGAGCCTAGTATGTTATATGTATTTGTAAAGCGCACTATCACCCACAAGGGTATCCTGGCACAGAGCTGGCGTGTGTGTGCCGAGCCCTGCCTATGGTAGGTTGGTTATTTGAAAAGCCAGGTCTTCAGCTTCTTCTAAAATTCAAGAAGAGAGGAGGAAGCTCTGATGTGGAGTGGGAGGCTGTTCTACACTTTAGGAGCGATGTAAGAGAATGCCTGTCCCACTGTTCTGGTTCTGTGTATGTGTGGGACATGTGCGAGTAGGAGCCCTGTGGACCGGCGGAGTCTGGGTGGTTGGTGGAGGGGGATGCGACTCTTCAGGTAGGTGGAGCCTGAGTTGGGTAGTGCCCTGAATTAGTGTTTGAGGAGTTTGAATTGAGTGCGTTTGTGTATCAGGAGCCAGTGGAGTTCCCTGAGGTGTGGTGTGATGTGAGTTCTGTGTAGAAGGTTGAAGATAAGTCTGGTTACCAAGTTCTGGATGGTTTGTAGTCTTCTAATGTGTTTCTTGGTGATCCTGGCGTAAATGGTGTTCACATAGTCCTACTTGCTGATGCCTAGGTTGTAAATGACAGTTTTTCTAGTGTTGCTTGGAAGCCCTGTGAAGATCTTCCTTAGCATCTTCAAGGTGAGCAAGCAGACTGCATTGACAGTGTGGACTTGAATGGTCTTGCCCAGTTTGCTGTTAACGCAATTCTGAAGTTTCTGGTGTAGGTTCTGCGTGTGGGTCCTAGTTTGGCCAGTCACCATTTGGTATCAAATGGTGAGGTGTTCTTGCCAAAGATCACTACTTTTGTCTTGTCTGTGCTGAGCTTGAGACAGTTGGCTTTCAACCAGTTAGCAACTTCTGTCATGCAGGTGGTGAACCTATTTCTTGTGTTGGGGGTCTTGTCTGAGAGGGAGAGTATGAGTTGTGTTCTATGGTGTAGGAGAGGATGTTGATGTTGTGTACACAGATAACATTGGCCAGAGGGATCATGTATGCGTTGAAGAGAGTGGGACTGAGCGATGAACCTTGATGCACTCTGCAGATGTGTTTGTGAGTTTCCCGAGGTGTAAGGTGCCAGGTTGACAGCTTGTGTTCTATCTGTTAAGAAGGAGTCCTTGGCCGCCACTCTTGTGCAGGTGACTGATGAGGATAGAGTACAAGACCGTGTCAAATGCTGCTGTGAGGTCCATGGGAATGAGGACTTCTGTGTCTCCTCTGTCAAGGATCATGAAGATGTTGTCTGTGGAGGCAATGAGTATGACCCCCAGACAGTGCATTTTATTTGAAGAAAGTGCAATAGAGACTAAAGATAATGATCAGTCAAATGGGAGTGACAATGAGTTGCTGGTACCAAACAGCAAGACCTCAGTCATGGATGATTACTTGCACAGCCAGTTCTGATGCATCAAGCTTTGGACATCTATTAGGCAGTGAATGCTCAGCTTAAGATTTAATTGTTCACTGGCAATTCTGTTATGTAGCTGAGTGTCAACAGTGTACATATCGCTGTAATTTTTAAAGATGTTAGAAACCGCAATGGTGTTGACGAATGTCAGCAACAATGGCAACACTTTGGGACTCCAGAAGTGATGCATGGCACAGTGGACATGAAGGATGCAAGTTCTGACCGGTGAGACTTTTTGGACAAGAAGAACATGAACCATTGGAGAGCTGTTCTCCCAAAAATGAAGGATAGTGACAGCCAGTCTTTAGGAATTGTGTGATTCACTGAGATACATGTTGCACAGAGGTCCAGGAGGGTCAAAGTACAGATCCAATGTGGTTAGCATTTGCGCTTGAATGCTCAGTTTTAGGACAGAATCCAGAATGAAAGTCACTAGGGATATTATTCTGTTTGAGGTAGTAGGCAGTTGTGTGTTTACTACATTGTAATGGACCTTAGATAGACATGAAAGTCTAGTAATCTGTCTATCGTTCATCAATCACTCAGGATTGGCATTAGGTTTTTTTCAACAACAGAGTTATCAAACCGTGTTACAGCAGCAGACGATATTAAGTGCAACATTAATAAACTTTATAATTATGGGTTTCAGAGCCGGTTACCACAATTTGATTACCTTAATGTTACAGCTATTAGTGGGAGAAGGTGAAGGCTTTAGTTTGCTGATGATCCAGAATACTTTAGCTTACTGTGCTGAAGTGAATTTATACAAACTTGTGATATTTTGCGTTGGATTTTGGCTGTGGGCTGATGGTTGCAGAGATGTTAACCCTGAGGTTAGCTTTTTTGGTATAGAAATTTGATGAAGTTACAAAATTGTTTGGCTCAGATCTCTGTGACAGTTTCTCCCATTAACAAGTCAAGACAAATTCAATCTTATTAGCAACAAGTCTGAATTCTCCCTGAAGGAGCTAAACACCATAATGTATCTTTGATATATTGTTCAGCAGGCATTGATCCAACTCCAAATAATGCTTGTATAAACTAAAATTGTGGAGCCTCATGTTTCCCACATCTCCTCTTCTCAGCCTTCTCAGCCTTCCATGCCGCAGTATCCCCTCCCTATGTAGCCACCTTGCCTCCCAAGCAACCTCTAATCAGCAAACATTTCTGAACAGTTCTGCTATTAGGTTTAAGCATAAACAAGCAGATCACTGTAGAATTTCATACAAGAGCATTCAGCTGTGCCTACCTTTAATGTGTGTAACTGGGATTGGCAGTAGAGTTTGCAGATCATACCGATATTGTCCACAAATCTCACCAAAATAGAAATTCTTATATCATGGACACAACTTTTAATGGTTTAAAATATAATTCAGACAGATGTGGACCCATTTATTTCGCACATGAACAAATGATGGATATTTATTACAAAGAAACTTCCTTAAGGGAACCCAACAGCTGTCAAGTGAAATCAAATACAATAAGTTGAAGAGAAACCTAAAACGTACAGACGAAGTCTCAGAAATATTTTTAACTTTTTGAATAACATCCTTTTGTTGCGTTCTTCACAATAGGTTGCCATTTCATATTGTTTATATATTCATTCAAAGTATCATCCAGTCCTTTGTGCCATATATTTGTTTACAGCCAACATGTGTTTGGTAGGACAGACCCGCTTTTAAAAGACTGCAAAATGTATCTAGGAAACAATTATAAATTGCTAGACCACTTCTTATTTTGTTCAAATTTACAAAGGTAGAACTTTCACATCAAATCAATTTACTTAAATAGAATATTAGTTTGAAAACTATTCCAGAAATGTGATTAGATTTCTTTCTAACATAACATTGGTTCAACCTCTTTTTGACTTCATCGCAAAACAGTATTTATGATAGTATGCAAATTTTTGCATAACTCTTGGGTTATTGTGATTGTCTGTATAGTACATCATGTACTATCCATGTGTTATATGTTATGAGAAAGTTTCAACCAATTTGATATTGTGTTTTTATCAATTAAAAACTTGTGTAATAAGACCATTGATAAACTATTTAAGTACTCTGTAATAGGATCAATATCAAATAAACTGAAATATTTTCCAGTTAGGTTTGCAATAGACTGTTTTAGCTGCTCGATTAACCCGGAGATGTATCAGTAAGTTAACCTATTTCTATACTTACTTCCTCAAATGTAAAACATGCAGGTCAATTGAGTATTCTACCTAACCTTCTAAAAAGTCTGTGATATATTTGTCCTATATCCTAGGTAGGATTACAAGCAATTAGCTTAGTGGTTTAGTGGCAGTCTGTCACTAGTTAATTCATCAGTCAGGATTGATTGATTTTTTTTTTTGGTTATGGGGATTTATAAAGCACACAGTCACTCTAGGTGGAGTCTGTCGGCACTTGAGTTGCCTGAGGGGCCAGATGAGAAGTTAAGGGAATAAACAGGTTTTGAGAGATTTTCCGAAATGAAGGACTAGAACCATTGTGAAGGAATGGAATTCCAGAGTTTAGGGCCAAGCACACTGAAAGCGCAGCTGCCCAATTACTGAGTTTAAAGGTAGGAACTACAAACAGATTTTAGGAGCTTCACTCAAGGGTGAAGAAGGGCTGATGTTTAATGAATTTCTGGAACAAAAATGTAGGTGTCCTGCCAGCCTGGAGTTTTTCCATGATACATGTCGCTTTAAATAGAATCTTTTTATCAACTGTAAGCCAAAGCAAGGATTTCCGATGAGAGGACACTGAATCAAATTTTCCTATGTGAAAAATACTTCTGATCAAAGAGTTTGGGATTTTCTGCACACTGCATTACCAAGTGAAGTCTGGAGTTACAAAGGCATTGGCAGCCATAATACTGAGTGAAGGAAGGGAATAGTAAGATCCTCCTGAGAAGCCTAATTTGATGAACACAGAATTTGGTGGCATTGGAGATTTGGGCATTAGCATCAAGTTTATGATATAAAAGTATTGCCAGATTCTTAACCTTGGCAAAAGGGGAAGAACATTGGCCCACGTTTTAGCCATAAGCACTATTATAATAATGAATGCCAATGTAAAAACTAGGTCTAACACTATTTGGCTTAAGTTTTATTTGGTGGTAAGGCATCAAGATATGTAACGGGTATCACCAACCTAGTAAAATACTGATAACAGCAGAGGAAAGTATTGTACAACAATAGTCTAGTTATATCCTGCTTCATAACCATAGATATTGTCTCTGTATCTAAGAAAAAAATCAAAAGATTTGTTTTGTTAAGTAACAAAACTTTCCTTAAGAATTTTAATGTGGTTTATGTAAAAACATAATGAAGTAAATAGCATTTTAAGAAATCAGAGGTTCTGTGAAGTGGAAGGGCTTTATACCCTAAGGGGGCCCTGGCACTGCAGTCCTTTTTCAGTACCTTATTAAGCCTCAGGGCCACAAACATTCGTGTGAAATGTGTTTCATCACAAGATACCAGTTTTCACTATCTGTTCACAAGGCTAAATGATATCAGGTAGCTTTCCCTTGCAACTATCCAGTCAGTCGCGAGGTATGCACTTGCATACAGAATGGGTTTTTGGGGAGCAGCCAACCAGAGGGAGGTCTGCCCCCGGGTAATTTGGGGAAGTGGAGCAGTCTAACAACTTCTCGCGGTTTGGGCTAGTTTTAGACTACTTGTATAGCCCAAGGGTACAAAAACTGACATCTTGCGGTACCAGCCACCATTTTGTCTGGGGACACAGTGGCTTGCACCTGGTAGCATATTTTTGACCCACCCTCCCGTCCCTGTTTTTATGTGGTTTAAGAGGCATTGTATATCTCTCCTCATCCTTGGTACGCTTTAATTGAGCACAGGTGTGCAAAGGGGTTTATGCTGTTTAGATTGGTTGTCCCTTGAAGCAGGTGCAGAGGCAGTAGGCAGAAAAATTGCCATGGTTTACCGAAATTATAGTTGTTGGCAGCAGCAGTTCAGGCTGAAAGGGAACAGATAGGCAGGTTCACGACTGGACGAGACAGGAAGTTTAAGGTTAGGTAGGTAGTTTAATGGGCTAAGATGTTAATAGTTATAGGAAAGAGAGAAAGGTTGTTAAGAGTTCTCAGTTACATTTGACCAGCCCTGGATCCTGTACAATCTTGATGTATTAAGTTGTGATGAAGGGGGAGGGATATCTTAGAGGTGGGGGTAGAGCTCACCTCTTCCCCAAGGATCACGAGGTACCGGTGCAAAGGTATGATTATACTGTTTTTGTAAGTCACATGGTTAAGGATGCTAGTGCAGGATATGCAGCGGAAGCCAACATCCAGTTTCACAGTTCCCGCAAGACTTCTGCTTGAACCAAGTCTCGTATGAGAATAACTACACAGTAGGTATAGGCACAGGAAGACAGGAAATTACATGAGCTAAGGCAACCCAAAATTGGGATTTATGCAAGACTACGCTTGTATAACTAAAAAAATTAAACTGATGCCTAGTTAGGCCCCTGAACATATTTTGCAAGGGAGGTCCATAATTTTGCACTATGCTCACACAGTAGGAAGACCAGGGAACATGTCTGCTGAATCAAATGCAGTCCAGCAAGGGGATGTGTCAAAACAACGATTTGGTAAGAACTAAGGAGCTGTTGTTTTAGTTCGCATACTGAGCTGTTTTCCATCAAAAGACTGGAGACTGGCTGGAGCGACAGAAAGAAATGCAATTTTCACCTTCCCCGTCAGGAATGTCTGCGATGCATGAGGCAGGGAAAGTAGGGGCGCGCTGGGAGCAATCTATTTTAGAGGAATTCCTCTGCTGCTGTGGCCCGAACAGATCATGCCTATTGCGTATGCCGTTCATCTGGAAAATAGGTACGTACACGCAGACTTTCAAAGCAGCAAGAAATATATGGGGCTTTCCGTAGCCTGTCAATTCGAAGACAAATTAGCTGTTTGTTTTTTACTGTCTTAGGGGCCTTTTTCTTTTATTTTTATTTGTGGGGTGCGTTTTCATAAAAGCTTGACTGAATATTGCTGCTTGGAGGAATGCTTCCCTGAGACCCGACATCTTATTTCCTGCTAAGGGAGGGAAGGGAAAGACATGGAAATAGCTGAGAGCCACCAGGTTCAACTTAATGTGAATCGTATGAATGTGCTGCCAGTTCAGGAAATGCGAGCCATGAAGATCGCTGAAAGTTTTTTTTTAAATTGGGGCCAGATGTGCATACTGTAGAACCGTTAGAAAATACTGTCTGGTAGCTGTAACTGGCCGCGCGATGAAGAAAGCATGGAAGCATATTTAGTTTCCAGTTACAGGCTCTGAAAGATACAATCTGCAAAAAAACACATCATGACTGTCTCTCTGTGCAGCAAGGAGCAGGGGGGCACGCTGGCTTGCAGCTAAAATGCAATCTATGTTGGGTCCTAAGAGCGGTGGTAACCACAGAGATAAGGAGACAGATATGGGGGCTGAACTATGTTTTTTGGGGGAAAAGCCATTTCTGTCACATTTTTTCTAGATCTAGGGGACTGTCTCTGTCTCTACATTTCCCTGCTCCATCTTAGGAGTGCCCTGCTCATCCCAAAATGTCCTGCCTAGTCTCTACGACAGGAAGTGATGTCAGTGGGACTGTTGCGTTGTCAATTGCCAGCCACCCTGTCAGCTATGGGTCTACCTAGACCTGTTCAGACAGGACTGTTGTCCACGTGGAGGCATGGGCATCATTTAGGGATCACAGCTGTGACACCTGGCTTGTCCCTTCCTACCCCTGGCACTGCCTTTGCGCCCCTGGCCTCAGGACTGGCAAAACCAGTGGCAACAACACGGGGACAGCTCCACGTTCCCTAATTTCAGCCCGCTTTTCTTTATACTTATAGTAAATAATATTCTATTATTCACTATTAGTATAATAGGAAAAGCACTTAGCTGGAAATGGACCATTGGTGGAAGCTGTGGTAAGTAAAAATGTTTTGAAAAGTATGTTGTGTGCTTGCTGGTGGGTGAGAGTGTCTTTATGTGAGAGAGAGGATGTGTATTTGTGAGCATGAGTCTACGTGTAAGTATGTGTGTGTGAGTGAAAGTGAGTGAGAGTCAGTGATCGGTAGTGAGTAAGATTGTGTGAGACTGAGGCCCAAATTTACCATTCTTTGACGCACAGCAGTTCTCCACTAAAGATGCAGCACTGCCTTGCGTTAAAAGAAGAGAGAAACAATGCACCATATCTACCAAGACTATGGTGCATTGTTTTTCTCCCAGTGCACTGATGCACTTTTGAAAGCAACGTGCCAATGCACAAACCCTTGCACCATAGTGCAAGGTTGTGTGCGTTCTCTGAAACATAGATTTTGTGCTGGATGGGGCCCCTTTAAACACAATAAATATGCTTTGAGGCTTTTCCCATTTTGTATGTGTGCTGTACAATTCAGCAAACATGCAAAGTTGGAAAAACTTGGAGAAATGCAAACATTTCTCCTTGAACATTTCTCCTTGTTATGTCTGCTGCAAGGAGTCATAAGATTTTGGCGCAAATTCCTCTCTACCAATGGTTGTAGATAGGGATTTGTGTCAAAACCCATGAATGGTTGCATGGGAGCATCCATGCACCACCCATGGAATGCCCACTAGATGCGAAATAATGCAAAGTAACTTTGCGTTACTTTGGAGTACTATCCAACGCAAATCAGAATTTGTTTCGGAAAGTAAATCTCATCCTAACACTTTGCACTGGGTTTCTGTCACAAACACGGTCAAAGAATAACTAAGCCTGGGCCTGAGTGTTAGTAAGTGTGAGTGAGTATGAATGAGATTTAGAGTGAGTGAGAATGAATAATAATGAGTGCAAGGGGGTGTAAGAGAGCGTGACTGGGTTGCTAGGGTCATGTCACATGTCTTCCTGGAAAAAATCAGGGTCAAGGGTCATATACTGTCACTTCCTGCGATGTTATTAAGGTAAACGGCTATGTGATATCACTCCGCTACCCCAGGCATTTTGGTGAATCAACTGCCATTGGCGGATGAGTGGCTTTCACAGAGCAGCTGTCATCACAGCCCTGGCACTCCATTCTCACATTGAGAAGATTGAGAATTTAGATGTAGAAGGGCTTGGTGGGGGAGAGAATGTTTAGAGGGTAGAGGGCATAATGCCAGATATATTTTGTATTTGGGGCATACAGAAGGTACTAAAAGGAGGTTTGGATGTTGCCAGGTATTTTTTTATCTATAAGTGGGAGTGGCAGGTAGTGCTTGGCCGGCAAGGGAGCGTCACAGAATGTCAGGTATAATTTACATTTGGGTAAGGGAATGTGAAGTAGTGCCTATAGTAGTGTGGGAGGATGTCAGTATTTCCCAGGATTTACTCAAATACTTCTGTGAGGAAGTTTGCCAGACAGTGGTGGGGGTAGATGGCCACACTAAAGGTCCATTTGTTTTTTTAACGCACTCAGTGAAGTAGTGGGAGCCAAAGTAGATGAGACCATTTTGTGCACAGCTCCCCTATGATTTGTTTTTTACTGAGAAGGGGGAAAAGATTTAGTTTGCCATTCAAAACAAACACTTGTATATGGGTAGTTGACACTAATGGTGAATTTTCCTAATCAGGGTTCAGAGTGACATCATAGACAACTCAAGCTTCGCTTTCTTTGACTATCAGGAGTCATTTGGAACCCCTTGTTGGAAAGCAACCTCGCTATTGCCAGCTGCCCATCTATAATTCATAACGTGCATTCTTTTAACGAAAAACAGCCCTGTCATATAAATGCAGGTTCAACAATGCCTTATATAAAAAAAACAATTTGCTACATATCTTATTTGCACTTATGATTATACATAACAATCACTAGAAATGAAAATCAAACCTTTCCACTGTTATTGCTTAAAACTGTTTCTGGCTGGGTGACCAGAGTCTCCACTCACCATACAGAAAAGCGCTCACATAGGGCGTTCCGTTCATTACCTCAGTTATGTCATTAAGCAGTAATAGCATAACCACAAAGTAATACTGCAATACTGATAATTTTTCAAGTCACGATAAGTAATAACCTCCAGCAACATAGTTGCCCCTTGTAAATTCTGTGTATTTACCAAACAGTTGTCTGGCAGCCCTTATCTGGCAGCAATCATTGCCGGAAATTACCGTGAGGTTTTGCAGTAATTGTTAGCAATGAGGAATGCAGTAGAAACAAGCACCGGCAAAGCCAATAGGTCTCGCCCAAGCAAGAGCTGTTGCCTTTGTGAAAGTGTTTTAGCCATTATGTGCACCAGTGTGGCTGCTGTTTAGCATGGCTAAAAGTTAGTGGCATGGAGTGGGGTGGGGTAGATTGGAGTGGAGTAGAGAGAAATAGCGTAGATTGGGGTAGAGTAGAGTGGGCTAGATTGACATAGAGTGGAATGGGGTAGAGTGGGGTAGAATGCAGTGGGGTGGATTGGGGTAGATTGGGGTATATTGGACAGAGGTAGGTTGGAGTGGGGGAGCTGGGTGGATTAGCATGGTAGATTGGAGTATGGTAGATTGAATTGGGGCAGATTGTGGTGGTATGGGGTAGATTGGGGTAGAGTGGGGTCGACTGGAATGGAGCAGATTGGAGTGGGGTAGATAGGAGTATGGTAGATTGGGGTAGAAGTGGAGTGGGATATATTGGGGTAGATTGGAGAGGAATGGGAAAGATTGGGGAAGAGTGAAGTGGGGTGGAGTGAGGTAGATTGGAGTGGGGGAGATTGGGTGGGTTAGGGTAGAATAGAATGGAGTGGGGGTAGATTGGGATAGTTTGAAGTGTGGAAGATTGGGGTGGAGTAGAGTAGGATGGGGTAGATTGGGGTGAGGTAGATTGGAGCGGTGTGGAGTAGATGGGATAGGGTGGGGTAGATTGGAGTGGTGTGGAGTAGATTTGGGTAGAGTGGGGCAGATTGGGGTAGAGTGGGGTCGATTGGAGTGGAGTAGATTGGAGTGGGGCAGAATGAATTGGGGTAGATTGGGTTGAAGTGGAGTAGATTGGAGTGGAGTGGGGTAGATTGGAGTAGATTGGGTTAGTTTGGAGTGGGGTAGAACGGGGTAGAGTGTAATAGGATATATTGGGGTTGATTGGAGTGGAGTGTGGTAGAGTGGGGAAGAGTGGAGTGCAGTGGATTGGGGTAGATTGGAGTGGAGTGGGGTAGATTGGAGTGGGGGTAGACAGGAGGGGAGAGGAGTAGATTGGGGTAGAGTAGGATAGATTAGGGTAGAGTGAGGTAGATTGGAGTGGGATTGATTGGGTGGATTATGGTATGGTCGACTGGAGTGAAGTGGGGTAGATTGGAGTAAGATAAATAGGAGTGTGGTAGTCTGGAGTGGAGTAGATTGGGGTAGATTGGAGTGGAGTGGAGTGGGGTAGATAGGAGTGGAGTGGGCCATATTGAAGTAGAGTGAGGTAGATTGGAGTGGGTTAAATCGGGGTAGAGTGGAATGGGATATACTAGGGTCAATTGGAGTGGAGTGGGGTAGACTGGGGACGAGTGGAGTGCAGTGGTTTGGGGTAGATTGGAGAAGAGTGGTGTGGAGTGGAGTGGGGTAGACAGGAGTGGAGTAGAATATATTGGAGTGGGGTAGATTAGGGTGGAGTGGGGTAGATTGGAGTGCGATAGATTGGGTGGACTATGGTAGGGTAGATTGGAGTGAAGTGTGGTAGATTGGAGTGAGTCGGGTAGATTCGGGTGGAGTGGAGTAGGATAGATTTGGGTGTGATTGATTGGGTGGATTATGGTAAAGTGGATTGGAGTGAAGTGGGGTAGAGTGGAGTGGGGTAGATTGGAGTGAGATAGATAGGAGAGTGGTTGTTTGGAGTTGGGTAGTTGGGTTAGATTGGAGTGGAGTGGGGTAGATTGGAGTGGAGTAGATTAGAGTGGAGTTGGATAGAGTTGTGTGGGGTAGATTGGGATGGGGTGGGGTGGATTGGAGTGGGATAGATTGGTTTGGGGTAGGTTGGGTTAGGGTGGGGTAAATTGGAGTAGAGTAAACTGAGGTAGACTGGAGTGGGGTAGATTGAGTGGTGCAGATTGGATGGGGTAGATTGGAGTAGGGTAATTTGGGGTGGGGTAGGGTAGATTGAAGTGGGATGGTGTGGGGTGGAGTGGGTTAGATTGGACTGGAGTTGGGTAGATTTGGGTGGCATGTGGTAGATTAGAGTGAAGTGGACTGGGTAGATTGGGTATAGTGGAATGGAGTGTGGTAGATTGGGGTAGAGTGGAGTGGGGTAGATTGGGTAGGTTGGAGTGGGTAGATTGGAATGGGGTAGAATGAGGTAGAGTAGAGTGGGGTAGATTGGAGTGGAGTGGAGTTGGATAGATTGGAGTGGAGTTGAGATTGGAGTGGAGTGAGACAGGCTGGGGAACAGTGGAGTGGGGTAAATTGGAGTGGAGTCGAGTAGATTAGGGAGAAGTGGAGTGGGGTAGTTTGGGTGGATTAGAGATGGGTAGATTGGAATAGAGTGGGGTAGATTGAAGTGGGGGAGATTGAGGAAGGATGATTGGAGTGGGGTAGTTTGGAGTGGGGTAGAGTGGAGTGGGCTAGACGAGTGGAGTGGGGATATTGGAGTGGGTTGGGTTGGATTGGAGTGGGGTAGATTGCAGTGGGGTGGGGGAGTGAGGTAGAGTGGGGTAGATTGGAGTGGAGAAGATTGAGTGGAGTGTGGTATATTGGAGTGGGGTCGATTGAGGTGTAGTGGGTTAAATTGGAGTAGAGTGGGGGAGATTTGAGAGGAGTGGGGTAGATTGGAGTGAACTGGAGTGAGGTAGATTTGGGTAGAGTGGAGTGCGGTAGAGTGGAGTGAGATGGATTAGAGTGGAGTGGGGTAGATTGGGTGGATTGGTATGTGGTAGATTGGAGTGGAGTGGGGTAGATTGTGTTAGATTGGAGTGGGGTAGATTGTGGTAGATTGGAGTGGGGTAGATTGGAGCGGAGAGGGGTTGGATAGATTGCGGTGGAGTTTGGAGTGGAGAGGGGTAAATTGGAGTGGAGTGGGGTAAATTGCCCTGGGGTAGATTGCAGTGGAGTGGAGTAGAGTGAAGTGGGGTAGATTGGAGTGGAGTCGGGTAGATTGGAGTGGAGTGGATTGGGGTACATTAGAGTGGAGTAGATTGGGGTAGATTGCAGTGGATTGGAGTGGGGTGGAGTAGACGGGTAGATTGGAGCAGAATGGAGTAGATTTGAGTGGAGAGTGGTAGATTGGGTTGGAGTGGGGTGGGTTGACTGGGTTAGAATGAGTGGAGTGGAGTAGATTAGAGTGGAGTGGGGTGGGGTAGAATGGAGTGGATTGAGGTAGAACGGGATGGAGTGTAGTGGCGTTAGGTAGATTGGAATGGGGAAGATTATAGTGGAGTGGGGTATATTGGATCGTAGTGGAGTGGATTGGGGTAGGTAGATTGGAGTGGGGTAGATTGGGTTAGATTGTAGTAAAGTGGATTTGAGTGGAGTAGATTGAAGTAAATTGGAGTGGAGTGGGATAGTTTGAAGTGGAGTGGGATAGATTGGAGTGGGGTAGAGTGGAGTGAGGTAAGTGGTGTGAGTGAAGGGGTGTAGAGTGGAGTGGTGTGTCGTGAAGTGAGTGACATAGATTGGAGGGGCATGGAGTCACGTGGCGTGTCTCAGAGTGTCAGAGTGGAGGGGCGTAGAGTGGCGTGGCAAGTCGTAGAGTGGAGTGGTGTGACATAGAGTGGAAGGGCATAGAGTGGAGTGCAGTGGAGTGGCGTAGTGTGGAGTATGCACGGTGTGGTAGCGCACTGCCATTACAGACCACACATTTTCAATTGAAATTACCATTACATTTGCACCAAAAAACGGTTAAACAGTTATACTGGACACAAACGATAATGTGTGCAAATGTCATCACCTAGTGTATTGATGTGTTTTGATCATATTCAAATAATTTTTTTCCACCACACTTCAGAATTGCATTAAAAAATTGCTTAATTTGTACTAATTCGGATAAATTCTGAAACATCAGCACAGTTCTTTTTTTTTGGTGTGCTAAAAAAAACATCCTACATCCTCTCCTCTTACATGGATACTCAGCAAGATTGTCACATATATTCTCTTACTTTGAAGTCAGAGAAAGAAAAGTAAACACCAAGCTCCCTCTGAACAGAGCTTGACATTTGACCTCTGTCTTTGGATGCCCAGAAAATGTGACAAGATAAGAACAAGATTTAAAGACCTGTTTACAGGAAGCGAGTTAATTGAAGATAACAGTAAACAAGGTTTGGGCAACGGGAGGGAAGAACTCAAGCTGGACAGCCTGTAGCAAATAGAGCCAGCAAATAGAAAGTCAGAAAATGTGAGTTACAATCCACAAAGACAATGGGAAGTAATGGGCAGAATGCATTCCTAGGTCAGCTTTCTGAATGTCCCCAAGATGTCTTTGGTAGGCTTGGACCTAAAAAATGTCTCTTAACCTAATTATCAAACATTTTTCCCACTCCACCAGCTAACTGTCGAGAGCTTAATAAGGACTATTAAGGACATTTAAAACCTGTCCCTAAATACGGCAGTAATGGTCCTCAGTCATACTACTGTGTCCTAAGCCTTTACTATTGTGTTTAAGAATTTGGCAGTAAAGTGGAGGAATAACTGGCTATAACTAGGTTAGCATGAGCATATTCCTCGTCTTCACTGATGGGTTCACCAGCAGCATTTAGGGGTAGGATAACAATGCCGATAATTGCACAGGGTTTTTTGGTATTAACAGCAATGTTGTAATGGAGTGGAACGGTAAAAATGTCTACTCATCTGGCTACCGAACTGCTGTGCCAAATTCTAAATGACCCATAAGTGGGAGGGGGTGCCTAAGCATTTTGTGCACATTATTATTCATATCAGTAGTATTCGTATTATTATTAATAGTAGTAGTAGTAGTAGTAGTAGCAGCATCAGTAGTATGAGTAGTAGTTTTAGTGGTAGTAGTAGTCTTAACAATGGACAATAATAATAACAGGGAAATCCAATTCTTTTTGCCACCAGAATTGTCATTTGGAAAATGACATGTGCCAAAACACAACAGCATAAGATGTTATTTAGATTAAAATGCAAATAATTGTAAATGTAACAGGCTAAAACTGTGCAGGCTAATGGTGGCCACAACTAACCTGTAGCAAATAGTAATAAACACAGATCATCATGTTTATTTTGGGAACATTAAAAAACTTGAGAGGACCCTTTAAAGAAAATGCAACCACTTATTTGTGAAAAACTGCAGAGAATCATGATAGGTGTAAAATCTAAACAGAGGAGCAAATTTGTGTCCCCCATGCGCCCAGGAACGTTTCTGTTCGTAGTGTCTGTTGCAAATCACCCGCAAAACAACTTATGCGTAACATAGCACATACCATACAACTCACCCGCTTTTGACAGGTGACACCAGCCCTGAGAGATCCTAATCCTGTCACTCTCCCTTTCTAACCCACTGTGCGGCAACACCAAGCTCAATCTAATTTGTCTCTTACATAACACCTATTTTTCATGTGCTGTAAATAAAAGATTGTTACTGTGGTGCTCAATTTACAGACATGGGAAGTGTAGAAAGATAAGTTGGCAACAGGACTCGAACTCCTGTGCTGCAGCTTTCCGTTTTTTCAAGCAATGTTCAGTTCACCGAGTATTCAAAATATGCCACAGATACCATCACAACTGGGTGAAGAGTGCAGCAGAACAAAGCCTGTGTGTTAAACAATATATCCAGGGGGATATTTACAAAACAGTTTCGGAGCGCGGTGTTACTCCAAAATTGCTAACGCCACGCTCCAACATTTTGTAAACACAGGGATACGCCATATTTACAAAAATACAGCACACCCCTGCATTTCCCCTAGCACTGGCGCTTAAAAAGCTGCCTAGCGCCAGCACAGGCACCCTTGCGCCATGTTGCAGGAGTGCCTGCGCTGCAGGAGTGATTGTTTATGTGCAGGAAGAGACACCTTCCTGCACATAAACAATCTTTACAGGCGATTTGCTGTTTCTATGTGTGCAGCAGAATGCAGCACACATGGAAAGAGCAAATTACAAGGAGAAATAAAACATTTCTCCTCGTATCACCTGTTTAAGACCAAGTATTTCCTGGTGTTATTTTTGGCGTTGCCCCATACCTTGTAAATGTGGGGCAGCGTCAAAAAGCAATGGGTGTTGCGGCGGAACGACCACAGCAACACCCATTGCCCGCCCCTTTGCCCCAGCAGACTGCAACGGTAAGGGGCATATTTACAAGGTGGCGTTAAGCCACGTTAAGTGGCTTAAACGCCACCTTGTAAATATTAGGTTGAGAGCAGCGCCACCGGAGCGTCAGAAAAAGTGACGCTCCGGTGGCGTTAGGGGCTTGTAAATATGCCCCAAGTGCTTAATTTGAGCCGGTGGTTTCTGGTGCTTGGCACCGGCATTTAATTGTCAACACCGACACTTATGACAGTCTGCTGCATGGTGGTGTTCTTTGTCTCATTTAGAGACAAGCATAACAACAGTTGTTTATTAATTCAATGCACTTTAAAAATGACTAATACCTCCGGCCAAAGCCTTTCTTATAGCTTTGGGGGTCTTGAATAGTCAGAATTGTCACACTTGTAGGTGTGTGATGGTTAGTAGTTGTGTTGTTCCTGTTTTTGGCAGCGCTGACAGCAGCAATTGGCGGTGCAAGCAGAAGTGGCCACCTGAAAATGGCCCTGGCACTTCTATTTTTACAAATTAAGCACTGAATATACCAGGTTAAAATGTCAACATGATTCTATTACAGTTTATCCTGTGTTCTTGATAAAAAGCTGAAAGGAAAAAAATGTCACACTTGTAGTAAAAAAACATCGGAAGACTCCCCCGAAGCTGAGAGTTTCACCCGCCGAGCTGCTGACAAAGGTTGAGAGGAATGCATAACATATGAACCGTTTGCAATGACTCTTTGGTGGTCTGTCATGAGAGAGTTGAAGCAGGCCTGAATTGAGTCTGGCCAAGAGAGCACATGGCCAGGGCCCAAGGGGTTAAAGATTCCTGGGTGTATGTATCAGAGTCAGAATGCAAAGCACGCAGTGGTATCTGGGAGAACACGTGACACTCGGTAAAGATGCATGAAATTGCTGCGGCATGGGAAGAGGTTACCACTAAGTTAAATGTAATTATCGTGGCTGTTTGCTGCCTAAATTGATTGAACAGGGAATGATTGCCGTGAAATAGTCCCACATTTTGTTTTGCACGAGGAAGTAAGAAACTACAATCTGATTTGCAGCTTCCCACCAGACAGCATTGCAAAAAAAAACAAAAAAAACTTTTGGAGCCCCGTGTCTCACTTTTGAACAAAATCATTTCACCTTGACCTATTGAATCTACACTCATGGCTTGAGCACTGAGTCCAAGTCCCATTATTTTATTTGTATTTATTTATGGAATCTATAGAGCGCGCAACTACGCATGAGGGCATCATGGCGCGGAGGGAGACTGGAGTGCACAAAGTGAAATTCATCATGGTGACCCACAGCAAGGGTCCTATTTAATTTCAATTATTTTTTTATTTTTCTAAAGCAATTTTATGAACAAAAAACAGATTAATTCATTGTTCAGATCAATAGAGTCAAGAGTTGGAACCACTAATTTAGAGCCATATAAGCCAGCAACCAAGGACAGCGCATCCATATAGGCAAACTAAGAGATCGCCTAGGGCACGAAAGAGGAAAATAGAGAAAGTATTAAAATAAAGGGGGTGCTGATTGAATGGTTCAGAAAAGGTGTGAATTGCTGGCAGTTCTAGGGCTGCCATGTGAGTAAGCAAACAATTAGTTCAGAATCATGGTTCAATCAGTCAATCATATATTTACCTTCTTTTTACAACATATTTGAACTGGAAATGAATTACTCTGTACTGTCATCCAGTCATGGCTAAATTAATTAGGACAAAACACAGTAGACAGGGTTACAAGAGAACAGAAAGCAAGAAAAGAAGAAGAATAAAGGCAAGGGAAAAGGAGAGATGTGAGTTGTATCCCATTGTAAACTGAGTTGTCACCAGCGCTGACCATATTTAGCCCACCCTCAAGATATTGTGGCCCCTTGTTAAGCTCGTCCAGGAAATATTGCAGAAATGGCTGGTCAGGTAATACCATTAACCTCAGCTATTTTGGTAATAAACAGCATAAACATCTTCCACTGGTCAGTACCACGTGTATCCTCCGGCTACCAACTGCTTCTGGGAACATGTCCAGTAATTTCTTGAAGACTTGCAGTATTACCCAGTCAGTGCCCAGAAATAACCAGAAATATTTAAATTGCTCTGGAGTGTAAATATATCTAGTAACTCATGGAGAAGTGTAATCTTGAGCCCGTCTGAGATGTTGTAGGAGTGCGTCATATTAATGCGTAGTCAGCACTCAAATATATTCTGTGTAATTAACCTTACTAAAGGGAATATATTCTGTGTAATTAACATTACTAAAGAGATCGGAGTATTGCATGTTTAAAGTATTCCACATGACATACTCGTGTATAGAACGTGATTAGTAGGGGTTTATGTGGCACATATATTAATGTGATAGGATAAGTTAGCATAGATGTGTCCCATTGTGAGGTTATTAACATTTTAAATGTGTAAACTAATGTTTAAGCATTTATGTGTAACAAGAATTTATTTCATGCAGGTGCATTCAGAATGATATCTTCGTAACTCTTTACAATTTATACATGTATTAAGGAGCTGCATTTATTGTGTGTGTAGAAATGTGCACATATTCTGTAACCCTGTGCACTACTAAACTTGTCTAGAGTGGGCCTCCAGAAACAGTTTGGTCCATGCTCACGTTTAGTGTTTAACATGTAAATCATATTTGGCCATCAATGAAGAATGTGTGTACTTGTATTTTGTTTCCACTGCAGGTATGGAGAGAGAAAGCCTCATTAGTTAGCATCGGAGGTTTTTTTTTTCTTTAGATAGCAAGATATGAGAAGACGAAGTTGGCAAGGAGAAGTGCTGTAACGAGCAAGGAGGCAAGTTCTCATGGGAGAGGGGAGGAATGACTAAGGACGAGCGAAGTTGCAACTTATCGATGTGGGAAAGGTGGTGAAAGTAACCAGTTGTACTCGAGCTATGGAAATTCACCGGCAAAGATCATGTGGGATTGTATTTATTCACCATGGTTTTTTAATTTCAGTTTAGTAATGCTGCATGAGTGGTTTGATTGCATCTTGATTTTGGTGGCGCGGGGAGCACGATGGTTGAAGTGTTTCTTTTATGTTTACACTGGATTTTGTGTCACGTGATATGATTTTATCACGTGACACCACTCACAAAAATCTGATACACCTGTGATATTTTCAGTTGAGCACGGATGGATGACTGGAACGTGTTGGTTCACGTATTCAGTGGAGGTATGTTTTATTAGTTTTTAGGCTTTGGCACACTTAAAAGATATCTGTTTGGTTGCAAAGTTTTTTATCACAACGCAGTTCTTGTTCTATGTGGACTTTTTGGTTTACGTGAGGATGAGAGATTTAGCACAAGTAACACGGAGCGTATTTACTGAGCACTGGTTATGGACTTGGGGGCACGGCCTTTGATTTTGGTGAAATTATTTTTCGGGAAAGTTTGATTTTAGCATTGCACATTTCACACTGGGGCATAACATTAACACACAGTTGTAGGCTTTTTAAAAAGATGTCTTAATAGTACATACTGGTAACACGTGTTTTTTTCTCTGATTTTTTATTGTAGTTACCCCTGAAGAAGAGCAGTACTTGCCCAAAATACATTGGGATTAAATTATCCACTTTTGATTATGTGAAATCTTGAACCTCTGTGTGTCTATGAGTAAAGCCTGTGCAGGCACTCATTGAACTTGAGTAAAGAATGGAAACGGAAACATTTTGTTGAATACATGGATTACTTCTTGATTACAGATGGAATAAATTGGATCAAAAAATGGACAATAAAGCTTGAACTTCATTGGATGGTTCACATACATTTGTTTAGCTGTGCATCCTGGGTTGGGGTGCCTGACGAGGCTCCAGCTCTCAATGTTATACATTCATGCACACGGAGGGAGCGCGTTCCAGGAGAGCATGCACCAATTTTTTGCCTTGAGCATCGTAAAAACATTGAAGGACATTATATGTTGGTGTGCATTCTACCATTTCAAATATGAAAATTCACCTAACCTTCCCTTTTATTACATGTAAGGCACCCCTATTGTAGGCCGAAGCTAGCCCCATGGGCAGGGTGCAGTGTATTTAAAAGGTGGGGCATGTACTTTTGAGTTTTACATGTCCTGGTAGTGCAAAACTACTAAATTCAACAAGGCCCATCTCTGCTATAGGTGAGCATTAGAGCTGCCTTGCAACACCTTACAAGTGTTTTTTCCAATTGTGAGCAGGTAGAAAATTGGAGTCTGGTGTCTCTGGACTCACAATTTAAAAACACATCTTCTAGTGAAGTTGGTTTTCAAATTGCAGGTCTGAAAGTTCAACTTTTAGAAAGTTGTCATTTTCTTACTTTAACCATTCTGTGACTCTGCCTGTCCCTAGAATACATGTCTGGGTCAGATGACAGCTGGCTTTATGAATTCATTCTAGACAATCACACACAAAGGGAGCTGCTGTGTGCCCTTCATATCCTGATGGGCCATTGTGAGAAGTTGGCCTGGCATATGCTGTCCACTAATTATAGTGGGCACCGTGCACCAGTCCAAACAACCCCTTATTGGAGATAGGTTAAAGACAACCTTATTGAAAGCTATCCTAGTGGTAGCTATGGAGAGCAGCCTTCAGGCTAAGTCTTGAAGGAATGTAAAGCAGCTTGTTTTACCAGTCTATAATCTCTTGAGTGACCAAATGAAAGAGCACCACACCAGGTATATATTCAAAATATATGTATTTATTGCTAAACACACCCCTCTAGTCTCTTTATGAGGCTAGAGTTCGAAATACATAAGTTAGAAGTTATTTAAACACAGTAATAGCACAAATACACGTTTGGGCCCTAGGGGCGTACCAAACCATATACCAATAAAGTGGTATGCGAACCACGACTGAACTAGACACTAGGCCTAGAGCCTCTAGAAGTGCTTGGACCACAAGGAACCACCCAAGGTAGTGACACAGGGGACCCACGGGAGACGCGTGCAGTGTAAATACACAACCGCGATACGCCGTTGACTTCTATGGAGAAAGTCGTGACCGGGAAATTAGAGAAAAGGGACACTTAAAGAGGACTTGGACCAAACCCTTTGAGGTCTAGGACTTTGAAGAGTCTCTACCCACGGGAGCACCGGAGTACTCGTGTTACCTCACCCAGGGAAGCCGGGTGCATAGGTGCCTTTCGGGGTCGGGTTTCGTCGTCGATTCGAATGGCGATCTGCTGCAAAGTGCTGCTGGCGACCAAGAGAAAAGTGTCCGGGTGGATCCAAGAGTGGATCGGAGTTCTGAAGAACCTGAAAGTGGAGGGGACAGAGTCTGGGTCACTAGCCAGTGACCAGGAAGGCGATGGACAGATGCCCACCGATGTCGAGTGCTTCAGGTGCGTTGACGGTCGTCTTGACTCTTCAGCCACGAGGTCCAGGAGGCGTTGTCGGCGACCAGGAGCAGGATTCGGGCTGGTACACGATGTCTGTCGAGTGCTGAGGTGTCGGCGACCGGATTGGACCCAACAAGCCTTGGCAACGGCAAGTCTCGGTGAAGATGTAGATCGTCGATGGTGCAGACCAGCAAGGTCTGTGGAACTCACCCAGCGAGGGTAAGTGAGGGCAGGCCTGGAGCAACCAGGATGCCAAGTTAGAAAAGGATTGGCCTTCGTTAAGGGCTACTAGCCAACGGGCTAGCGACCGCGAAGGAGCCTCGTGACGCCGCACGTGGATCTGGCTTACAGGACACTCGTGGAGTGGGGGCCAGTGATCTTCGGTGCAGGTGGTGCTGGAGGCTAGGGCTACTCGGAGCCCAAAGCACGACTTCTTGGGAGACCCAGAAGAGGATGCACTTGCAAATGTGCTCGGTGTCCAGGGGTCACGGTCTCAAGTCACCCACGATAGCCACGGGCCTCAGCTTTGCTGGGGACTCAGGGTAGCCTCGGGAAGTCTGAGAATCCACCTCTGGTGATGCGATGACTTCGGCGTCCGACGGGAGCTTCAGAAATGCGAACCGGACAGATGCTTCTTTGGTGCCTGCCAAGCAGGGAGTCACTCCTTGACCCCAAGGGAGATTCTTCTGTCCTCTAATCGTGAGTAGAGCGTCGAAGGTCCAGGATTCAGTTTCAGAGTTTCGTCCAGGGATAATCTAAAGTCCTAAGGACTGGGTTCCTATCTTTATACTAAAGATAGGGGTTGGACTACTCTGTGGCCCCACCTATGGGTGGGTCAGGGCAGAGGGGTGGCTACACCCTTTCCCTTTGTCCAGTTCGCGCCAAAGCAGGGGCTGCAAGCCCCTGATCCGGTTTGAACTGGGGTATGCACAGGGACACCAAATGTGCCCCCAGTGCAGGACTTCAAAGCACCCGAAAGTGCTCCCGCCCAGCCCCAATACACATTATCCTGTCTGGGGAGGTGGTCACACCTCCCTGGGACAGGAAACCTATTGTCCAGGCCTCCCCTGCCGGAGTTTCGTCCAGCAGCAGGAGGCCAGACTCATGTCTGTGGCAGCAGCATCCATTTTGTGATGCCAGGGCTCTGGAAAGAAGTTACCGGACTAGTCAGAGTTAACATGTCTTTCCCTCTAGAAGGGTGGAATGCTACCCCCGCCGCCAGGATTGGCGGGGGGTAGTATTCCAAGATGTTTGACACCAAACACGACATGTTTAGGTGCAGCCATTCCAAAGTTAGCATTTTACCGCGAGGATATAATGCGCTTAAGAGTATATGGTCAGGCTGCACTACAAACAGCATCAGAGATGGTCTCCGAATGCTGCAGAGGGGCCCTGCTCATGCAGGGGCACCCTCTCACATAGGAACCATGCACTCTGCCTTTAGGATTGATAAGGCCTGCCTTAGGAGTGACTTATAGGTTTATATGTGTGTATGTATTTAGTGATATAGGCAACCTATATCACAGTAAGAGGTGCATGCACCACCTTACCCAGGCTGCAGTAGCAGACCTGTGGTGTCAGTTTGGATGGCCTTCCAGGGGTGGCATAATACATGCTGCAGCCCCTGGCAGGCCTCTGAGGTACCTATGCCCTTGGTACATAGAATACCATATACTAGGGACTTATAAGGGCACTCCAGATCCCAATCAGTGATGTGCCTAAGGCACATGGAAACCATTTTAGAGAGGAAGCAGCTAGGCTGGGGTTCTGATTAGCAGGGCCCCAGCCAGACTAATGTCGAAAAACAGTGAAGCATCAGCAAAAAGTGGGGGTACCCATGTGAAGCAGATCCTACTCTCCTACACAACCCCCCAAACGTAGGGACATTAAACTAACCTTGCCCAGTTAAGTCTTCATGTTCTAAGTGGAAATACCTAGAGAGTCCATCTGCATTCGCATGGTTACTCCCAGGCCTATGTTCCACTGTAAAGTCCATCCCCTGTAGGGAAATGGACCACCTAAGCAGTTTGGGGTTTTCACCCTTCATTTGTTTTAGCCATAAGAGGGGCTTATGGTCTGTCTGAACCAGGAAGTGTGTACCAAACAAGTATGGCCTCAACTTCTTCAGAGCCCAGACCACAGCAAAGGCCTCCCTCTCTATGGCTGACCAACGTTTCTCTCAGGGGTCAGCCTTCTGCTAATGAAAGCTACTGGCTGATCCTGACCTTCTTCATTCAATTGTGACAGTACAGCCCCTACCCCCAATTCAGATGCATCAGTTTGAACAATGAACTTCTTGGAGTAATCAGGACTCTGCAGAATTGGAGCAGTGCACATGGCCTGCTTCAGGTCATCAAATGCCTTTTGACAGCTAACTGTCCACTGAACCTTTTTGGGCATTTTCTTAGAAGTTAAGTCATTCAGGGGTGTCACTATTGATCCATACCCCTTGACAAATCTCCTATAGTATCCAGTCAGGCCTAAGAAGGCTCTCACCTGAGTCTGGGTAGTGGGAGCAGTCCAGTCCATGATGGTCTGGATCTTGCTCTGCAAAGGTTGAACCTGGCCTCCACCCACAAGGTGGCCCAGGTACACAACCTGACTCTGCCCTATCTGGCACTTAGTGGCCTTGATAGTCAGGCCTGCCTTTTGCAGGGCCTGTAAAACATTCCTGAGGTGGACCAGGTGATCCTCCCAGGTGGAGCTAAAGACAGCAATATCATCTAGATATGCTGCACTATAGGCTTCCTGTCCTGTGAGAACTGTATTCACCAACCTCTGAGCTGTTGTGCTGCCAGGAGGGACTGCCACTTTGATGTTTGCTTTAGTGTGTTGGCCTCTGCCTGCTGCCTCTTGCCTGGGAGTGAGAGTACTGGACTTTACTCTCTACATTCTGCATCCAAAAATTCTCCAAGGGCTTGACTGAGATTGCCTCCTGTTGCTGAAGTCTCAGGCACAACAAAGACTTCACCTGCATCGTGCTACCAGCACCTGGGTTACTCTGCTGTGAGTCCTGATCTGCCAAGTGGTGCCAAATCCAGTCCTGAGCCCTTAGAAGTGAGATTTTGTGCTGCAACCAATAAACCAACGCATCGACTCCAAGCAACATTTTGGAAACAGCACATCCCTGAAAAATTGACGCATCGCCGCTGCCTGCACTGAAGCCGTAGTCCCCACTTGCCGAGTGCGTGATGCATCGGCCGTGACTTACAACGCAGGCCTGACTTTGCCGCAGCGCCTCCAAAGAAAGCCACTGCGTGAGGTTCGAACACCACCTCACCGAAGTCTGTGATACACTGTTCTGACACCTACGCAGTCCCGGCCCTGCGTGGCTTCCAACTGGCACAGCGCCTGCAGCCCATCGGTTCAACATCGGCGCATCGCACTGTTGGCATCACACCAGCAACTGACGCATCACCTCCTCTGCACACCGCATTGTCCCCAAGCGTTAAAATCTAAACGACCCTGCACCGCCTTAAGGAACCGATGCATCACCTGCATCCGTGACGCCTCACCTCCTCTGCGCCTCGTATCATCTTTGATTTCTGACGTTTTCAAGGTACTGTCAGCGGGGTCTGCATGACTCCTGTATCTGGCCAGCGCTCCATCACGATCAGACTGAACTTTTGGATTTGTCCAACTCAAGAGCAACCAGATAACCCCAGTTGGAGCTATTGACTTCTAAGCACTGCATTTTGATTTAATCTTTAAAAATTCATATCTTGACTTGTGTATGTTGGATTTTTGTCATTTTGATCTTGTTTACTCAAATAAATATTGGCTATTCTTCTAAACTGGTGTGGAGTACTTTTGTGGTGTTTTCACTATGTTATTGTGTATGTGTGTGTGTGTGCGCACAAATACTTTACACATTGCCTCTTTAGTTTAGCCTGACTGCTCTGTGCCAAGCTACCAGAGGGTGAGCACAGGGTAAACCTTTAGTGTGTACTACACTTACCCTGACTAGAGTGTGGGTCCCTTTTTGGACAGGTTGCATACCTCTGCCAACTAGAAAACTCAATTTCAAACAGTTACCTTGTTGAGGACTCGGTATTCCACACAGAACCACAAGTCAGTAGACTCTTGCTTTGGTACTAGAACCACAGGACTAGACCACGGACTACGAGATCTCGGAATGACCCACAGGTCCAGTATTTTGGGAACTTCCACCTTAATGCATCCCTGAACCCGGTCAGAGATTCTGTACATACTGTCCTTCACTGGCAGACTGTCACCTGAGTCTATGACATGCACACAGACAGGTGTCAACCATGGAGATAGCAAGACGAGGTTGGCAAACCACCCCAACATCTCTATACATTCCATCTGCTGCTCAAGTGTTAACTCAGGGGCTAACTGAACCCATTCCACAGTGCCATCCTACATGTCACTATACAGCAACTCAGGAAGAGGATCACTGTCTTCCTCAACTTCCTCTGCCATAGCCATGACATTCATTGTGCAATCTCTCCAGCTGTAATGCTTCAGCCTGCTCACATGGAACATCCTCTTGAGTTCCCTTGTGGCACCTTTGTCCTTCTAGTAGCCTCAGAAATCTTCGGCACTACCTTTTATGGCCCACAACTTTTATCCTCCAAAGCCCTGGGACAAATAGCCAGTAGCACCAACACCACCTTTCTGACACACAGACAGCAAAGCTTTCTGGTCGTACCATTCATTCATCAGTGCCTGGCTGGCCTGAAGGTTTTCCTTTGCCGTTCTCATGTATTGCACCATCAACTTCCTGAGGCCAATCGCATAGTCCACCATATCCTTTTGCTGAGACCCGGCTATGCCCAAACGTGGTCCCGTGCACACTGTGTCACTGGGACCAAGCTGTATCCAGCTGATGAGCTCATAACTTGGCCAACACCACTCCTGGGTTGCTTGTGTTTTGGTTCGGGGAGGACCTGGCTTGGCAGTTTGGGCTGAACTGCTCTACTTGGAGCAGGGTCAAGACCGATTTGCATATAGCTGGGTCCAGGCGCGGTCGGTGATAGGAGTACCGGCCGGGCGGTGACGTGGGGCGGGGGAGGGGCAGGGTGGGGGGTAGTAAACTACGGATTAAGGCCTAATACAGGTAAGTAAACATTTAAATAAATAAAACGAATTTCGTTGCGCGCACTGCATCGCATTTGGCGATGCAGCGCTCACAACGAAATTTGTTTTATTTATTTAAATGTTTACTTACCTGTATTAGGCCTTAATCCGTAGTTTACTACCCCCCACCCTGCCCCTCCCCCGCCCCACGTCACCGCCCGACCGGCACTCCTACCACCGACCGCGCCTGGCTGGGTCCAACCTGAAGTGGCATTGTGCACAAAATAACGATGGATTGGGATGCCGCCCGAGTGATTACCAGTGGCTGAAATTAATTCAAGCATTCCATCCTTCGCTGTTTTGTATACTTATTGTGTCACAACTGCATCCAAGGCTCCTTAATGTTAGGCACCCCACCGCTTGCCACCAATTGTCAGAACCCTGTTCAGAGGACCACTAGGCAAGCAGGGGTTACTGGGCCCAACCATAGGGTTTGTAGCCTTTTACTCCTGATGTCCCAGAGACTGATCTCGATCTACTATGGATCCTGAGCAGCTGGGCCAAGTACCTCTTCAGCTTGGGCTCTCAGTAATTGTGTGGGTCAGGCAGTCTAAGTCTTCTTGGGAGGGGTAGATACAGGGGGTTACAACTCTAAACATGCACAGCAGCAGCAATAAAGGATTGTCCAGTCAAATACTTGCTTTTATGAAAAAATAAATATTTTATTTTACAGCTAATACCACAAAGGAAACTACGACATTCACAAGCAACTTCCACAGTCCCTGAGGTCAGGGCTCTAGTGTTTCTTTAGGTTGTTCCTGAGTCTCACTCCCTCCTTACGCTAGCAACAGTGATTATATCACATTCACTATAGGTGGCAATAAGGTGATGCCCCACTAGTAGTTCAAGTCTCAGGAGTTCCACTCCAACTCTGTATTTAAAGTCAAAAGTGTTCCAGCACCGAAGCACTATCTGGCAAGCAGGTTCTTACCCACACATACAGGATCAGAGTGACCAGAGTTCCAGAGCATGCCCCCTTCATGGGTGCTGGAGCTGCAACGGCTGTCTCCGGTGAGTTCTCTGCATGCGGCTCAGGTGGGCTGCACTAGGCGGTCCAAAAATGCGGTCGTACAGCGGCAGCAACCAGAGGTTCTTTTTGGCTCTTTCAAGCTGGGTAAGTTTTTTGGTCCTTCCCACGTGAGTGGGAGGGCGAAGTAGTGCGAAGTTCTTGCCGCTGAGACTCAGTCATGGAGCAGGTCCATAGGGATCCCGATAGTGACTTCTCTCCTCCAGTGACGATCCCGACCAGGTCACACTTCTTGCCTGGTCCCGGGGGCCCCTTCTGGTATACGGGGTCACTGTCTCTCCACTGCACATGTGCTCTGACCCAATCGCCACAGCAGATTTCCTCATGGCTGCCTACCTGGTATACAAGGTCACCAGCACATAAACGCACATGGGCTACAGACCATTCAGCTCGGCAATCTCTTCATTGAAGCCCTATATGGCATACAGGGTTGCTGGCGTACCACCACACACGTACTATGGCCCCCTCAGTCTGGCAATCTCTTTACAGCAGCCCCTCCTGGCATAAGGGGTCACCAGCTCCTCACTGCACACAGGCGATGATCCATTCAATACAGCAACGTTCATGGCTCACTTCATGGTGACCCTCTTCTGGAACACGAGGGTCACCTACTTTCTCCGCACATGGGTGATTACCCAATCGGTGCAGCCGCCGTCTCCTCACACCTCACTAAGGGAATCCACTCAACAAGATTCCCACTGGTCCTTGCTCCCTCCAACACTTTCCTGTTCCTCACAGTGCACAATGTTCTTGGCAAGTGGACAGGAGCTGGTGCTCCAGGCTCTAGGGTAGGTGGACTTGGATTCCCTGGGTGATGTCCCCTCACCCAACTGGAAGACTAGCAGGCCTTGGCCACCAGTCCAGATCATAGGCAGAAGTCTTGCAGAGCTGCTCCTGCTCACACAGCTCGACTGGCTGCCTAACAGTTGACAATTTAAGGGGTCTTAAGCTCCCTTCGTATAGTTCATTTCCAGACACCAAATGTGATTTAGAGTCTGAGTCTTTGAAGTTTATGTTGTGGGTCTGCTTCCTTTTGAAGTGCCCACTCCTCTGCCCTCTCTTCCTCCGGAAAGCAGTCTATCACAGAAGGAGTGACTACAAAGCTGATAGTCCCACAACACAGGACATGGGAGTGACTATGAGTTGACATCTGGATGTCAACCACAGTGATATGCACATCAAAAGGATAGTCCTAAACATCAATCACTTTTAACAGAGAAAGCAGACTTGGTGAAAAAAAGGCAAGCATGGGTGGTCTTGCCAACATATAAAGGTTTGAAACCCCAACTATACCTGTCAGAACACTTTTCCGAATCCAAAAAACACAATTTGATGCTAATTAGGCTGGGAGTTTTTCCATCAAAAGTCTTAACCCCGGCATGGAAACCGACCTGGCTGACACAGGAGTGTTGACTCTGCGGATACAGTAGTAAAACATTACTCCACATATTGTCCACTTGCCCGGCGCTTCTACCACTAAGGAAGGTATTATTACGGCCAACACTAAGACAGTTGAAAATAAGATCAGGTCGGCTGGCCATAATAAAGCTACTAGGAGGGCCTTCAGTTCAGCCAGCATGTAAGGCAGTGAATTTCTTGGCCCTAGCAGCCAAGGAGTTAGAAAACGATAAAAAATAAAAATATATAAATACATAATAAATAAAATGCACCCTGTAAGTTTCGGCTTGACGTGGCAGATGGCCCGCCATTTGTCCATTACGCTTTGTAACAAGGAGCACCCAAAATATATATTTTGACACGCCTCAACTGATAGCAACAGCACTTTAGTACAGGACTGAAATCCTAGTGTTTTTTTCTTCTTTTTAACCGTGTGCCCAGCACTTCTGCACTTGGCATTGTACACAGGCCATGGAACACTTGCAGTACAGGTACCTGAGGTCAATTTACTTAACCGATTTGACTGAGCATTTTATGTGATTTCACCTGTTGCACCAAACCTGTCCCATTGCACATGTACAAAGGCCTTTGAAACGCACTTGCACTTTTATTAGGGCACTGCTAATTAAAAACAAGGAAAAACTGCTGCTATTTACATGCAATCGACCAATGTGACATTAAATTTCTGCTGTAACACGCTATAACTTCTTGTTTATACATTTTTTTTTAAATGTTACCCACCATTTTAAATTGTAAAGGTTTTTAGTAACCAAACAAAAAAGTATTATTAGCAAAAGGATAGTCCAGGGCCTAAGCCATACTTTATGATTCTTTTGTCAGCCCTATCTCTTTCTTGAATTATGCCCAGGCCCCTTCCTTGTGACCTCGCTGTGAATCAAAGAGTACCCTTTGAAGTGTACTGAAGGAGACTGGCTCTCCCTCTCTCCAATGTGTCCCACCCAGTTTCCAGGAATGCAATACCACTCAAAAATCTATTGTAAACTTGTAAACCATAACATATCACAATATATGGATAATAAACAAGAGCCACCACAAAGCTATATGTTGTGTCCAATCTCCATTCAGGTGTGGGTCAATATAAAAAATTATTTGGCAGGTGCCATTAGCTATTACGGTACCTAAGGAACATTGTACGGGTAGATGAGCATCACAGTTGTATATGATTTCATAGAAAAACAAACTCTTACAATACCAGTTCTGAGAAACAATTTCAACCTAAACTGTTTAATCAAAAGTTTCAAGATGAATGGCATTTACTGTTTGAAAGAAACCAATACAGGTACTGTCTTTTTATATTCTTTTTAAATGACCAGGGGCCAGATGTACGAAGTCTTTTTGGGTTCGCAAAGGGTACGGTTCACTGAATCAGGCCATTTGCAACTGCAAAAATGCCTTTTTTATGTAGAAAACTAAATTGTGGGTTGATAACACGTTACTAAATCACATTGCCGGGTGAGGTCTTCGTATAAACATATGGATGTGGTCCAGCTTTAATCAAAGAAATCCACGTCTATATAAATTGTGCCCAACGTGGCATATGTTTTCTATTTTTGCTAATGTTGTTTGTGTTGTCATGAATGCCTGTCTACTAAAATTTCACTTGCATGCTTTAGAATCCATTTATGTAGTATTGTCCTGTTTTGCATTTTGAATCTGGTCTATGGGCGCATGTCACAACATTTTTTGCCTGTAATTGCAAAAGTAGGACGTCTGCAGCGTCAACAGCGTAGTCTTACATGCAGAAATGTCCTTAATCCTGCATAAAATAAAGAGCCTAACTTGGCATACCTTTCTGTAGAAGTAAGTGAGTATTTGGTGTGGGAAAAGGAGAGGAATCAGTTGTAATGGAGAATGTTTCGATCACTCACAGGCAGAATTTCGTGGGTACTGATGATTATTTTCTCTCTGTTTGCCACCCTGAAAATAAATGGAAATGCACAAGGCAAAATGCAAAAGCAGGAGTATTTTTTTAGGTGGGCCTGAGGCATGGTCCATCAACCTATTTAGTAGGGCTTTAGGGAATGGGTTTATCCACAGGGCAAATATTTTACTTGAGGAGAAAAAAAACGTGTGTAACAAAAGGAAAATGCACTGCCGTGCTATATTCGGCCTCGTATATGTTTACAGTTACCTGTCTATGTTTGGGATTCTAGAAAAACACTATGTTTGGGATTCTAGAAAAGCATTTCTCGTAAAGAATGCTCATCTACGTCGATGAAACAGCGGATAGCATCGCTAAATCCTCTAGGAATGTATCTTGACAATAGGCCTCAAAACCAGTAACGCAGAGAATTGACATCATTGTCTGCATGTTCTTAGTGTAAAGCAACATACTCCCAAGAGAAAGGATCTGGAACAGACACGGCTACCATCAGGGCCGGACTGGGAACCCAAACCAGCCCTGGCAATACAGCTGGACCGGCGCGGGGGAGGGGGTTGGGGGTGTGGGCTAGAGAGAAGCAGTGCTTCCCACTTTAGCACTGCTGCCGTTTTTGTTACAGGGGGCCGATATTGCAGCACAGCGGCAAAACCGGCCCCCATCGCTGGAAAACTCGCCCCACCCTTCCGGCCCACCAGGAAAACACCCGATGTCGGCCACGGCAAGTCTGGCCCTGGCTACCAGTGACCCGCAATGGGCTCAACTGGAAGAGGGGCCATTACCGGCCTCCAGTCTGGAGTTTTTAATGTTCGATTTGGCTGTCCCCACATGTAAGGCAATGCCAATGTGTAAATTGGTGGTCATTATGGTCCTAGCAATGGTGCATCTGAATTGTTCTTCCAGTCAATATGTAATTTGTCTCATTATTTTCAAATGAAAGCTGGTCAAGGAGAGGATAATATTCCTTTCATGGTCCATGAGCTGATGGGCATCTTATCAAATATGAGGCTCATTGTTTTAAATGTATCCTTATGAGAGATGGTACTCTTCCTGATCTTGAAGCTGGCAAAACTTTCTTTATTGCCCTCCCTAGGGAAATCACGGGCAGCTACAAAAAATTAAGTTGCATCCTCGTTCCTGAGAAAGTTAGTGTTCATTCAGCCCTGTATTGAGCAGAATACCTTTAGTGCATTTTATAACATCTGATTTTGACAGTTTAAACACCACATGAGAATCATATGCAAAATTGCACAAATTAACTTGGCATGTCATCAGAAGGACAGGTAAGGGTTTAACATAGATGTGAAATAGGTTTTGAGACAGACAGGAGTCATGCCCTACCCCATACAAAACAGGTTCTGGGGCAAAGCTTGTGAGTTGCCACCTATAATTTGAAATCTCACAATTCTCCTGTAGGCCAGCTCTGTCCTAGGAATGCTAATCCTAACTGTCACACCCACAACATTCATGACCCTCACCAACAAAAAGTGCCTTATTTGTGCCTGTGGTCGCACGCAGTGGGTACAGAAAGACATTTTTAGGGACCAGTATTTATTTTTCATCATCAGACTTTGACATGGAGCAAGGAGGCCAGGTAGAATTGAGAGAAAGAAGGCGGAATGGCAAGATAGGAAACCGTGACAAAGAGAGAATGCAGGGAAGAAAATAGAGCTTACAAGTGTGAGATAAAGAGAGTGTAGAGGGGTAGAACACATGGGCATGAGATAAAGAGACAGGGGCAGATTTACAAGCCCCTTGCGACCCTTTTGCGCTGCCGTTGCGTCACTTTCTGTAATGCAGCAGCAGCGTAAACAATGCGCCACGTTGCGGCCCATTTACAACGTGACGCATCTAGGGAGATGCATCACCTTGCAAAGCGCTGCGCCACATTATATCTGCGTCAGGTAATGTATGCAGGGTGGGCATTCCCAGGCAGGAAAGCCTCGTAGAAGTGACGCAGTGAAATCTACAAGATTTCACTGCGATACTTCTAGGACGCCACTGCGTCAAAACCCTACGGCTGCTTGGAGCAGGCGTAAGGAGTGATGCAGTGTAATGGGAATAGGCCTCCCCGTGCATTGCTGAAGTTGCATCGTGCTTGCGACATGACTCCAGCAATGCGCGACTTTTGCGCCAACAGATGCATCAGAATTTTGACGCATCTGTCAATCCTTGAGCCATGGTGCACCGTATTGTAAATACGGCGCATCCATGGTGGCGCAAGGGTTTCGCATGGAGGCGCAGGGAAACTGATGCATCTCTACAGATGCGTCAGTTTCTTGTAAATCTGCCCCACAGTGTTGAGAGGTAGAAAACAGTACAGATGCGTCAGTTTCTTGCAAATCTGCCCCACAGTGTTGAGAGGTAGAAGACAGGAGGAGCATGTGGTGGAATCAAGATGAGGCACCATTGGCATTCTGCAAGGATGGTATTCGGGGGCACAGGCACCGGGGGCACAGGCAGCGGACTTCTAAGGAAAAACTTGGGGTACTGCACTTATTTTTTTACATTAGGAACTTGCAGTATCAGTATGGCGGGGTTTCCCTGTAAAAATTGGGGCAATGTATCCCCTGACTCTGTCCAACTAAACTTCACAAATATACCAAAGGCGTGTTGCAAAGCAGAGTCCCCTGTCACTGTGGCGCCCAGCTTCCTTCCCTACACCACACACACACGCGCGCGCGCACACTGCACCGCATGGGCTGCACTACCCTATTACAACCCTGAATTGTTGCCAACTGGCAGTACACAGCCCCTGCTGCCTCCGAGGGGCCGTGAAGTTCAGCAGACTGGCACTTGTTAGCGCGGACTGGAATGCCTTCACCGTGGCCAGGCGTACAAAGGAGCAGTCAAATGAATAGTGTGCGCAGGATTCATTAATGTCAGCTCGCGGGGGCCGCGTGTATTAACGGCCAGATTACATCTGTTTATATAATACTAATTACCATACAGCGACTGCGGGCAGTGAAAGGCGCCTTTTACACCGGGAACACATACATAATAGAGGCGCTCACACTGCATTTTGTACACATGGCTAACCTTGTATGCCTGGCACCCAGGGCGCAGGCTGCAGACGGGACTCGGGCGCATTCCTCACTGCGTCATCTCCCGTGTTCCAAGCGTTTGGGACTACGCTCGAATTGTTTGACTGCTTGTTGAACTTTTATTACTGCCAGGTCATATGTCATGGCGTGAACGTATGAAATGGTGCTCCTTCCGTGCTGTCTTGATAATAGGTCGAGGATCCTATTAGCGCAACCAATGAAAATATAATTTTGTAATTGAAGAAAATCGTACTGACAGGAAATTTGATATTACATAGGGCTTTGTTTGCTTTGCTTTCAAGTGATGCCTCGTTTCATTTATCCCTCTTTCCCGTTCACACACGTCCATAATTGAATAGTATAGTCTTGCCAATGCCATTAATAAACAACATGGTCCAGATTTTTCGAAAAGGCTCACACAAAACAGCGCAGCGCAGCAAGTAAAGTTGCTGTGCTGCGCTGCATGAATAGGATAGAGTAGAACTGCGCCATCTGCTAAGAGTTGGCTCAGCTCTTCTCTCTCCCTCACTGACGCACTTTTGGCAGCCATGCGCCAACACAGTCATCCTTGTGCCATAGTGCAAGGGTGTCTGTCTGCCTTGCGTCAGCATAGTTTTTGTGCTAGACGGTTCCCTTCCTGCACAAAAATTATGTTTTAAGGCATTTTCTTTTTTGCATGTGTGCTGTAGAATGCAGTACATATGCAAAGAGGAAAAACACGAGGAGAAATGAAAACATTTCTCATAATGTCTGCCTCAGGGATGCAAATCCCTGTCTACAAATTTTTGTATATTGGGATTTGTGTCAAACCCATGGGTGGTTGCATGGGAACACCCATGCAACACCCATAGAATGCCGCCTTGGTGCAAAGTAATGCAAGGCATGCATTGCATTGCTTTGCGTTACTTTGAGTTACAATCCAAACAAATCACGATTTGCATTGGATTGTAAATCCCACCTCTAAACTTTGTCTCGTGTCTGCGTTAAAAAGTAACGTAAACTCGACACAAAGTCTTTGAAAATCTGGGCCCATATGTTTGCAACGTGCACATTCACCCATGAGTATTTTGGTGATGAATAACAGATGTTTATTGTTACCCTACTCAATGGTTCTAATTCTATCAACTTCATGAGGAAGAGATGCTGAGCGGACCTGCTAATATTCGAACCTATAGCCACCGTGTAATACAGGCGACTCCATTAGTCCACTGAGCCATCAAACCCTACTAAGTGGGAATACATATTGCCATGCTTGATGGGGTCTATGCAGGGCAAATTTTCTAGGAAGGGACATGGGTAACACCAGTGCTTGACCCCTCCCAGCTCCAAGTCATGCAATGTGAGATAAAGAGAAATATCGGGGTACAACACCACAATGCAAAATAAATAACAAACACAAAGTAACTTGCACTTTGCAGTAAGTGTCTCTCTACATCAGCACGATCTGTCACCATCACAAGGGAGAATGCCTTGGTCTCTGGGAAAATTGGCCTGACATTTGAACACAATTCTCCAGCAGGGTCTCCTTGTGGTTTCTTTCTGGGGCACTACTGTAAGGAAATGCCTCTTTTTGCATGTTCACCCCACATTTCTTCAGCTGATGCTTCTGGTTTAGCGACTCTGAGAGTGCACTGAGGACTGCCAATCAGACCTCAGTGTCAGTGTTCTAATCCCTTACAAAGGCTATGCCGAATTGGCTACTCCCAATTGGCAAGGACTGACATACTTATAAATCTCTAGTATATGGTACCCAGGGCATGTAAGGCAGAGTGTGGGCACTGAGCTGCAGCACTGATTGTGCTTCCCTGGGTGTAACAAGGTAAACATGTCTCCCAGCCTTCCACTGCAGACTGGAAGGGCAGTGGTCACACTACCAGTGCGACTTCACCATTCAAACTAATGGCAAAGCCCCCATATCCCTTAGCAATATATGTAAGTCTCCACTATGGAAGGCCTATTGCGCCCTAAGTCAGGGGGCTGTAAATTGTTAAGTCGGACCAGCATTTTTATATATGTCTTAACAGCAACACCTCGAAATCGTCGTTTTGCTGTGGAAGGGCTAGTGGCCCAATTGGCTAACACACGGTTACCGGCTGATTCCTGAGCCCGGCTAACTTCTGAATGGGACTACCTAACTGGGTCCTGTAGGGTATCAATTTAACCATGGCATTAAACCCGAATTGATGCCCAGGTCGAATTCAATGTCACTATTAAAGAAATGCAACTTTTAGAAAGTTGCCACTCTGTGACCCAGTTGGCCAGTGACCTCTCACAGTCACTGGCCACCAGATGGCGTTGTGCCCTCTGAGAAGGACTGTGAATGACTCCCAGGCTTAGGAACCATAGCAGCCTGCTACAGGGCGAGGTATCACCTCCCCTTCGCAGGAAGCCACTCAGGATGTTAGCCCAAAAGGCAAGCTTCAAAGACAAAGCTGCCTTTGGTTGGCAACTTGCGTTCACACTCCTGAGGGGCTGCCCTTTGTTCAGGTAGACGGGCTGGAGACAGGGACAGGGACAGAGAGGGGAGACCAGTGCCCAAACAGGTTTTCCCATGGACATGTAGCCCACAGGTAGCCACACCTTTAGGGTGGGCTACCAAGCTCCTAACATCTGAGGAAGGGTCCCAACATCTTGAGAGTGGGCTGAATAGTGGACTCTGGGATTGCTGGGATTGCTATATGCCACACATAGCCAGAAGTCATCACCAAGAGGGAGGGGACCTGATAGCCCATTGGCTAGTGACAGCATGATCCCCCCAGAGCACTTTCTAGGAATAAATATGGAACCCTGACCCTTAGATCATGTTGGAACTGGAACAAGGACCAAAGAAGGACTGCCCTACTGACCCCTGGACTGCACAAAGAGAGGCTGCATTGTCTGCTGGACTGCACCTGCTGCACCATGGGCAAGCGAAGAAAGGACTGTGCCAGTGGCTCCTGGCTCGGGGAAAAGCCATGCCCCAGCCCAAAAGAAGTGACTCCAGCGCTTAATTTGTAAAATATTAAGTGCCAGGGCTCTGACCAGGAGGCCACTGCAGCTTGCACCACCCATCGCCCTAGTCATCGCTGCCAAAACAACTACTAACCATCTCTCTTGCATGTAAATGCGACAGTTCAGATTATTCCAGGTCCCCAAAGCTAAAGGAATGGCTGGGGAGACAGGTATTAGCACTATTTTAATGTATATTGTATTCATAAGCAAGCGTTGTTATGCTCATCTCTAAATTAGATGAGCAGCGCCACCATGTGGTAGACTGTTCTAAGTATGGTGTTGACAATTAGGTGCCGGTGCCGAGCACCGGAAACCAATTAAGTGCCGGTGCTGAGCACCGGAAAGCACTGGCTCAAATTAAGCACTGAGTGACTCAAAGAAACAGCAGACTGACCCCCTGAAACCCGAATTAGCGTCAGCACAACTGAAGTAGCTCAAGCTCGCAAGTTGGTTACAACTAACTGCCGTTGGGCACTCCAAAAGACCGATCCTCAACAGCCAAAAGATGTACCTGAGTCAGCCGGACCCGGGAGTGCCATCTGAATCAAGAATGGTCACCCAAGATCTACCCCATTGACCCCTCCCCCCCCCCCCGAGACCATCTCGTTGTTGGATTTGGACACCCAACCCAGGCTGAAGTAGCCAAACTAACTTTTACAATCTTTTCAAAATTTTACAAACTTGACAGTTTAAAAAAAATGTGGTTATTCAGTTTTTCAACAATTGAAATACAAAGAAATGACATTGCAGCAAGATTACAGTTAATACAAACAGTTGCATTTGGGTGTGTGTGGTGTGTGCAGCGTCCAACAAACATTACAGTTGCTAATGCTTGTTGTGGTTGCATTAATGATTGAGTTTGCTTTAAAAATCTGTATCTCCAGAACCCTCTGGTGGATTTTGCTCATCTTGGACTATAAAAATTAATTAGAATATAATTTATTTTTATAAATTGGTGTTGTGTTTCTTTCGTGTTGTGTGTCTTTATTTCGTTGTTTGGCATTGTTAAACGCCTTACACTAGTTTCCTTGTTCAAGCCTTGCTGCTCAAAGCTATAGCTACCCAGGGTTGAGCTTAAGGTTGTACAAATGAGCCTGACTGGACCCAAGACAGTTTTTGTGAGTGTTTTCCACGGTAATACCATATAATACACCAAAATCCTCACAAGTACCACACTTCACAATAATGTAGATAAGCTAATCTGATTTGGGAAAGTAACTTGTTTTTTCTGACTAGAACTACTGACCATCCAAACCAAAATCTACACACTACCCACAACTAATGTATTGTAGGCAGCCCTGACCATAAACAACGAACACCTCTCCGATAACCCATATTTAGGCTCTCATTGGATATGTAAAAATAACACCACGGGTCATCATTATAATCCCACCTACGAATGATCATTTCAAATGGCAAGCGCTAGAGAGAATCCCCTTACCATCAGACAGTGGCACACCATCTTCACTGCCCTCCATAAATCCTCGGGGCTTATTTATGAGCCCTTGCGTCACATTAACGCCGCCACTGCATCACTTTTTGTGACGCTGCGGCTGCGTAAATAATGCACCACGTTGTTCCATATTTACGAAGTGACGCATCTAGGCAGATGCGTCACTTCATAAAGTCCTGTGCTACATTTTACCTATGTCAGGTACAATGTATGCAGGGTGGGCGTTCCCCCGCATCAAAGCCTCGTAGAAGTGGCGCATTGAAATCTATAAGATTTCAGTGCGCCTCTTCTAGGACGCCACTGCGTCAAATCCTTACCTCAATCAATCAATCAATCATGTCACTTATAAAGCGCACTACATACCCGCGAGGGTCTCAAGGCGCTGGGGGAAGAGGGGGGTGGTGCTGCTACTGATCGAAGAGCCAGGTCTTGAGGAGTCTTCTGAAGGCCAGTAGGTCTTGGGTCTGTCGGAGGTTGGTGGGGAGGGTGTTCCAGGTCTTGGCGGCGAGGTGGGAGAAGGATCTGCCGCCAGCGGTCGTTTTCCGGATGCGCGGGACTGTGGCGAGGGCGAGGCTGGTCGAGCGGAGCTGGCGGGTGGGGGTGTAGAAGCTGAGTCGTCTGTTGAGGTAGGCTGGTCCGGAGTTGTGGAGTGCTTTGTGTGCGGGTGTGAGGAGCTTGAAGGTTATCCTCTTGTTGACAGGGATCCAGTGCAGGTCTCTCAGGTGGGGTGTGATGTGGCTGCGTCGGGGGATGTCGAGGATATGACGTGCAGAGGCGTTCTGGATGCGTTGCAGCCGTCTCAGGAGCTTAGCCGTCGTTCCTGCGTAGAGGGCGTTTCCGTAGTCCAGCCTGCTGGTGACGAGGGCCTGGGTGACTGTTTTTCTTGTTTCGGTGGGGATCCACTTGAAGATCCTGCGGAGCATTCGGAGGATGTTGAAGCAGGATGAGGAAACGGCGTTGACCTGCTTAGTCATGGAGAGGGTGGGGTCGAGGATGACCCCTAGGTTGCGTACGTGGTCGGTGGGTGGCGGGGCTGTTCCCAGTGATGTTGGCTACCAGGAGTCGTCCCAGGCTGAAGGGTTGGAACCAAGGATGAGGACCTCCGTCTTGTCCGAGTTCAGCTTCAGGCGGCTGGTCCTCATCCATTCGGCGACGGCCTTCATTCCTTCGTGGAGGTGGGCTTTGGCGGTGTGAGGGTCTTTGGTGAGGGAGAGGATCAGCTGGGTGTCGTCGGCGGCGTAGGAGATGATGTTGAGGTTGTGCTGTCGGGCGACGTGGGCGAGGGGTGCCATGTAGATGTTGAACAGCGTTGGGCTGAGGGAGGAGCCTTGGGGTACGCCGCAGATGATCTTGGTGGCCTTTGATCGGAAGGGGGCGAGGCGGACGCTTTGTGTTCTGCCGGTAAGGAAGGATGTGGTCCAGTCCAGGGCCTTCTCTTGGATCCCGGCGTCGTGAAGGCGTGTTCGTAGTGTGTGGTGGCAGACCGTGTCGAAGGCGGCTGATAGGTCCAGGAGGATGAGGGCTGCTGTTTCTCCGTTGTCTAGCAGGGTCCTGATGTCATCGGTGGCGGCGATGAGGGCGGTTTCGGTGCTGTGGTTGCTGCGGAAGCCGGACTGGGAAGGGTCCAGGATGTTGTTCTCCTCGAGGTAGCGGGTCAGTTGTTTGTTGACGATTTTCTCGGTGACCTTCGCGGGGAACGGGAGCAGAGAGATGGCCCTCATAGCAGGCGTACGGGTGACGCAGTGCTAAAATCATAGCCCTCCCCCCTGCACTGCTGGAGTTGCGTCACGCTTCCGACACAACTCCAGCAATGCATCAGTTTTGTGCCGACCGAACCATCAGTAATAATGACGTATCTGTCATTCCTTGCGACATGAGGCGTCATACAGTAAATATGACGCATCAATGGTGTCGCAAGGAGGGTGCACTGAGAAGTGTTGCATCGCTGCTTTGTTGCAGCGATGCGACACTTCTCATAAATAAGGCCCTCAATCTCTCCCACAAGGTCCATCCTGTATGCAGCAGCCAGACTGGTGACAAATGATAGAACAGCAGACCGTATAACATCAAAACTGAAACAGCTCCCCAGCTCCGTATCAAAGCATGAATAACCTTCATAATTGCATGCATTACACATAAAGCAATTCACTCAGGCTTACCAGGTTACTAAAAAGAAACGACGTACCTCTGGGGGCGAAAGAGTAACGAGGTAAACAGCGGCAGACCCCCCATTAGGGCACAGGAGCGTCGCCCCACCTGCTGCCAGTGCAGCAAAAGTGAAAAATAAAACGGTAATAAAAAGAATTACCATTTTATTTTTCATTGCTCCCAGCCCGAGCAGTGTTTGGGGGTGAGGCATTGCTGCTAACTGGCAGCAGGGGAGTGGTGCTACAGTGAAACAGCGTTTACAACACTGTCGGTACAACGCGGTGCCATTACAGCACAGTCAGTACAACAACCACGTTGTTACCACGCATACCATTACAACGCAAGTCAAAACAACGACTTGCTGTAGGGGGCTTTTGGTGTTGGATTTTAAATCCAACACCTTTCCTAATGTTGTACAGAAAAAGCACGACGGCTGACCAGGGTTGAGCACTTCAATCCCAAATATTTTCTTAAAGTGAGTGTCCTGTGCATCTGCTTCCAACACCAGCCGTCCTTAGGTGCCACTGTTATGGAAAGGATTCTGGAGTTTGGAATAGTATAATTTACTATTCCAACTCCAGTCTGTGCAACAGTAGGAAAGGTTTCTTTGAAGAGGAAGGTGCACCAAGAAAATGTCCAAGCGAGTAGGTTAAGTTCATCAATCTTCTTTATTCAAAACATAATTTAAAAGACTGGCACACAGCCAACGCGTTTCGTTCCTTTGAACTTCATCAGGGCATGGAGTAAACGTATTAATGCAGCAACAAATAATTGCACATCAGTGTTGTCCCGGTATGTAAGTCAGGTCTAGGGGAATTTGTATCAGGTCCCAGCTAAAAAGGCTGAGTAGTGTAGGGCGTATTTACACACCATCCATATATTGAGTATGGTTGAAGTATGGTTGAAGTCCGTATCACCCCAAAGGTAAATTCTCAATAAAGGTGGAGAATAATCGAATCCCCACTTCACAATGTAGACGTGGACGTAGAGGTCACTCAGAATGACGGCATGATAACCAGCAGTGCTGCCCTGCCGGTTATCATGCCGTCATTGGCTGTGTGCCAGTCTTTTAAATTATGTTTTGAATAAAGAAGATTGATGAACTTAACCTACTCGCTTGGACATTTTCTTGGTGCACCTTCCTCTTCAAAGAAACCTTTCCTACTGTTGCACAGACTGGAGTTGGAATAGTAAATTATACTATTCCAAACTCCAGCGCCCCTACAGCTAGTCGTTGTAATGACTTGCGTTGTAATGGTACGTGTGGTAACAACGCAGTTGTTGTACTGACCCCGTTGTAAAGGTATGCGTTGTAAACGCATGCGTTGTAACGTCA
The DNA here is from genome assembly GCA_963921515.1 of Calotriton arnoldi. Lineage (NCBI taxonomy): Eukaryota > Metazoa > Chordata > Amphibia > Caudata > Salamandridae > Calotriton > Calotriton arnoldi. Next base: position 2,343,606 of record CAWUFW010001304.1, on the reverse strand, counting down.
TATATTCGGTGCTCACTCCACCAGTTTACACTGCTCAGGTCACTTTGGCCGGCTGTCTTGCGATGGCCAGCCTGACTTGCGCAGTGTAAACCTCTCCACCTAGCTGTCTCAGACAGCTGGGTGAAGAGCAGGCACAGGCCTCCTGTGCCTGCTGGAGCATTGAGACAGCCCGCACCCGCCAATCCTGGCGCTGCTCTTATGATGCTCATCTGCAGCATGAGAGCAGTGTCGGGATTTGCAGAAGGGGATTACCTGAGGCTCCATGAGGTGCACTCACGCTGATGGCAGAAGAAAGAAGAATACTCGGAGGAGAGGAAACATGGGTAAGTATGTTTTTTTAATTTTTTATATTTATTTTTTCGGCCCCCACCGGGTTTGTCTCTCGGCCCCCTCTACGCCCTTCCAGTGTTGAGGGTCACAGCCCACCACTGGAGGTAAAGAAAGGCCAACATTAGAAATCCCTTCTTCAAAGAAAGTGAAGACTACCAAAAGCCCTTCTCGCTCCATGGACCCAAATCCCTGAATTCATAAGAACAATTCTTATATTCTCTACCCTTTCCACAAAAAGCGCAAAACCTACCAGCTCAGAACTCATCTTCCATACTTCATCCACCTGGATGTAAAGATGACGTTGAAACAATGATGTCTATGTATGTTATTTGGTATTATATTATATCTGACAAGTTATATGTAAAGTGCCTCACTGCAATTGTGGCTAGGATTGCACTCTATAAATGATAGAAGCATAATAATAATAACTGTAGCTTGCAATGCGCAGCCAAATTAATGGCATAGCCATGCACTATACATACACTGTATAAACACACAGCTAAAATTAGCATAAAAATAACACACACACACATACACAGCATAAAAAAATTAGACAGCGACCTGGGTAATGATGCACTAATGAGGCACTATAATCTGGCTGAGCAATGTGCACTTGTTCTCCCCCAGTACAAAGAAAAAGGGAAAAGACCGTTAGTTCACCCACCCATACACCAGTGGCAGCTGGCAGGGATCGGGGTGGTGAGCCGGGGTGTAAGGGGGTAAATAAAAAATTACATTTCACTTACCTCCTCGTCGCGTCCTCCTCGTAGCGTCTCACCTGCTCATCCCTCCAGCCGGAACAGGAAGCACCCAGGCTCCCCTGAGCCTATCACAGCGCTGCAAAGTATTGTTCCTTCTGTTGTCTTTGATTTGACTTGCTATTTTTTAATCTTTCACCCAGGGTGTACACTCTGCTATATCACGCCTGTGTGTATTAATTTTAGTGCTTTTTCATGGAATAAATCACTAATCCTTTTTCTTAAATCATAGCATTTTTTCTTTGCTTGTTTTTAGAAAGATGAAAGATTAAAAAATAACAAGTCAAATCAAAGACAACAGAAGGAACAATACTTTGGTTTCTTCACTTAAAGTGTTATTTGATTGATGGTCTGGGAGGCACCACCCCTACTTCGATTCTTTTGTTTATAATTCTGGCATTGAGACAAATGCAAACTTAAGTATTTATTTTGCTTCTCTCCAAATGCCTCAGGAAAGTAGTTTATTACATAGGGGATTGGATGGGGAAGGACAACATTTATGTCAAAATGATATGGGATGAGAAATTAATATGTGTGACCTTGAAGCAGTATGTTCTGGAAAAGAAGAGCGCACATCTGCACAACAGAGCCTTTCATTTCGAATATGGCAAGGAAACCGAACTAAAATGGTTTGCAAACGCCACGGGAATGAACCAGAGTTTGAATCGACTCGAAAGACCCTAATCCGCGTTTGATTCTGGGTCAAGGAATTTTAATTGCCATCAAATGTTCTTGGATGTATCTGAACTATCAAAAAAGTTTCTCTGATCTGCAACTTCTGGGCAGCGGTTTTATTGGCTCGGCTCATAGGGGTCAGTGCACGTGCACCCCGGCACCGCGCGTGCTGCTCCAGCAGGCCTTACTGTGGTCTACGAGTGAGTGCCTGTTCAGAAATGGCGCTCACACACGAGGCCACCTGTTCTTAGCGCGCGCCAATCTAAATATGGAGAGGTCACTGAAGGCCCTCGAGCATTACTGTGTACAGAGTCAGCATCAAAACTTGGACACGTCCAATAAAAACAGCTTCTCGAAGATCCTACTCAAAAGAACGAGACACAGAAAGATCTCCTCGGAGTACACAGTTAGGAATATGCAGAATGTTACCACATTGGACACCATTACGAGTTGGCCGATAAAATGAGGGGGTAATGCTGTCCCCATTTACTGTCCACTACAAGTAGCAGGAATAACAGACCGGACCCAGTATTAATGGGCCATTTAACCTCTCCCTCCCCAATTCCATACCCCATTCACTCGCATCGATCCACAGATTTTCACTAGGATATATCAAAACTACAATTTCCACCTGGAATTTCTCATTAGAAAGTGGCAACACAGGGCACGGTAATATAACTCATTTGCCACCACCCAGTAACGCTTATAATCACAGAGGGTGGTATTACTACCGAAAACCATGCAGCATTAAAAACTACGCACAAATTGTAATGAGGGCCTTTTTATCAGCTTTTAAGTCAATCAATCAATAAAATCTTTATTCGATCTATTTGCATACACAATATAAAAGCACAATTTCATCGAATAAGCCATAATCAAAAAGATAATGTTAAAACCATATAAAAACATTTAAGATCTAATTGGGCTTTGGGTGCCTCTTAGACCAATGTCACTTAATACACATGCATTTTATACATGGTTATAATGATTTAGAGCAGCAAACTCTTCACCTTTCTCTTTCTCAAACAAGCCCACAAAAAAGATGCTACCGAAAAACAAACAAAGGGGTCAGAGAGAGCCTTTAAAGAATACAGTGCCACCCTACATTGAGTAAAATTATGGCGCCTTAGAAGTGGGAGAATAAAAGCTTCTCTTTCAGTTTGGTAAAACTTGCAGAACACTACTAAGTGTAGATCCGACTGGGGCGAATGGTTATCACACGGGCATGGACTCAGGTCTGCGTGTTTGAATTTCTTCTCTGGCAACCCAAGCATCAAAGGAATAAGGTTCAGACGGAAGCGCAGTAGGATAAATCTGTGCTGTGCAATAGTGGTACGGGAGAGATATGAGTGACCTTCCCCTGGTCATGGCGGGTTAAGGTCATATGCAATGGACGCCTTTTGATGCTGGTTCTTTTACCTACGGGCAAAGTTAGCCCTTTGCATATATCACTCAATTATTTTCTGTTTTGAGACCCGGCTGCAAGAGACAGGATTCCTGAATAGATCTCCCTGCCCTATTGCGTTCAGTTCATCCTCTACGCATCTGAGCCAGCCAATCTTGTTATGGTTTTCCAGCTTCAGGCAGTCGCCAATTATACGTTGTGTTAGATTAACAGTAGTCCTGCGCCAAATCGAAAACCATAACAAGATTGGAGCCATTCTAACGAAGTCAAACAAGTAAGGTAGCCCTAGCTCAAGGTGTAAGATGTAGTTGGAGAATGAATGTGGTAGCGAGACCCTGGTTTTAAAAAAGCTGTCTTCCATTCTCTGTAGTTGTTCAATGTGGGCCATCCCCCAGACTCCCGCCCCGTAAGTTGCCGCAGCTTTTGTTTTTGCATGTTAGATGTTTTTAATCATGTCCAGGGGGCTGGCTCCTAGCTTCTTGGCAAAGCCCTTTATGGCTTGGAGACTTCTTTCCATACCTAGGACTCTTGCCGCCACCAGGTTTGTCCAAGAGTGGTTTTTATCGAATAAGACTCCCAGGTATGAGAAGGACTCAACCACTTTGATTTTCTTTGAGGCCAGATGGAAATAAGGGGGTTTCCCTCCTCTGGCAGCTCCGGCTATAATGATGAAAGATTTTGATTCATTCACTCTAAGATCTAAAGAGTCCATTGATGATGCATATGAAGTTATAAGGCTTTGGAGAGCTACCCCTGTCCTGGCAATTTGGACTGCGTCGACAACATACGCAAGTATTGGGAGGGGATTGTTGTCAAATATGGGCACGTCCAAAGGCGAGCCAGACAGGCTCCACCCCGCCTCCACCCCGTTTGTGTAGATGGAAAAAAGAAACGGGGCGAGGACGCATCCCTGCCTGACTCCTTTCTCGATCTTAAATGAACGTGTGCATTCCCCATTTATGCCATACCGAACACAGGCAGTGGCATTGGCATATAACTGACGAATGAAGCAGATGATCAGGGGGTCAATCCCCATCCCCTACATCATGGGCCATAGCTTCTGATGGGACACGCAATTGAAGGCCGCTGACAGGTCCATAAAGGCCATGTAGATCTTCCCAGCCTTTTGCTTTAGTGTATATATGTCTATACAGAGTGAGAGATTGAGGCATTGATCCACTACCCCATCCCCCTTATGAAGACCATATTGCACCTGCATCAAGATGTTATGTTCTTGGGCCAATTCCTCCAACCTAGCTAGTAAGAGCCGGCCCATGAGCTTGGCAGTGGTGTCCAGAAGGGAGATGGGTCTGTAGCTCTTCGGACTGCCCCTATCTCCTTTCTTGTAAATTGGGACTATTACACCATGATTCCAGGATGGTGGGGGGCCCTCTGCCGCTATGCTGTTAAAAACGTTTGTTAGTAGGGGTACCCACATGTCATAGTTATCCTGGAAGAGGTCGATCGGGACCCCATCGGGACCACAGGCCTTCCCTGGGACGCAAGCCTCCAGCCCTCTTCTAACTTCGTGTAGTGAGAATGTTATGCTGCCTTGGAGTGGGGGAGCTAAGTCAAGTGGCAGAAGCGCAGGGGAGATGTTGGATCCAAAGATACTTTTAAAGTGTCCCACCCATGCAGCCTCGTCTACGTATGTATCCAGAGACGGATCCTTGGAGTCTTTAAAATAAGGAGCGTTTATAACTTTCCAGAACTCCCTGCTATTGCCTGAGCTGGCAGCTTGCTCAAGGTCGTTCCAGGCCTTCTCCCTTATGTCCTTCTCTCATTTACTTCTAGCGTACTTATAGTCACTGCGTAGCGACCTTATCAATGCTGGGTCTCTAGGGTGAGTTTTTAAAGCATTGATAAGGGCTCTTCTTGCTATGGAGCATGGGGGATTGAACCACCGACTGAGTAGTATGCCATTTACCGGCTTAGGACGAGTGAGTGCCACTTTAAATTTTGTTATAAGGGCTCTAAACTGGATGACTTATAGTGAGGGGAGGACACCTCGGCCAGGCAATGTAAGATGTCATCCCTTACTTGTGCTATTATTACCGGTGCCAGGTTCTGCTTCTCAACCTGTGCCCACTTTAGTTGACAGCCATTTTTCCTGGTTAGTGCAATGTTATCTGCTACCTGTTGGTATTTTTTCACTTTGCAGGGAATGCTTAGATGAATAAATAGGATAGCGTGAGCACTGTGACATGTGAATAGGTTGTCTATATGGTCCACTCTTTCACCTATTGTGGAGGAAACTAGAATTAAATCGATCGTGGACTCGTAGTTTTACCACCTAAATGTTTTCTCTATCTGGCCTGTGTTTGTGCTGTTAGTTATACTCAGATGTCTCGTGTATAGGAGTCTGTTAAGGCTATCACCATATTCCTTATGTGAAAAATGTGGAAGGGGGTTACCCTGAGGATCGTCCAATCCACACACCCTAGCCTCATTATACTTACACAGGGAGTAAGACCTCCAACCCTCGGTCTAGGGCCACTCTCTCCCCGCAGCTCCGCTGTGCCGTCTCTTGCCTCCAGACCCTGACCTTCTCCTTGGGAGGTTCGAGGCTGCTGCCCGCTCCTGCGCCTGCTGTCCGCTCCAACTGGGACCAGACTGCCTGCAACCCCCGTAACCTTTCTCAGCCGTTTTTTTTTCTTTCTTAATTTTTCCCTGTTGTGCCACTGTTATTGTGCCCATCTGTGTCTTGCTCTAATTCCACCACTGTTTTTATTTTCTCGTGCCTGCCTGTTCCTTTCGCCTTTCGCCGCTGCTGCCCCTGCGGCCCCTCCCCCCCGGAATTCCCCTCCGGAATTCCCCCACTCCCGCCTCCCAGCCTCTCCTCCCTCCCACCTCCCCTACTTAATGGCGGGCGCTGCGCGGTCGCTCAGCGGACGCGCGCAGCTGGCGCGCCGCTGGCATGCAAAACACACAAGATGATGGACGGAATGTTGCACATTGGCAAACATTCACCCCCAGTCACAGATCTGGGTTTAATCCATCGTTATTTTGCTTCACCACGCCACCCCAGTTCAGACATAGCCATATGCAAATCAGTCTTGACCCTGTGCCTCATGGGAACAGTCCAGACCGAACTGCCAAGCCATGTCTTCCCTGGACCGGAATCAAGCATCCTAGGACCGGTTTCGGGCTTTCAGCCCTCATCAGCCAGGATAGCTTGACTCCAGTGGCGTAGTGAGCACGGGACCCACGTCTGGGCATACCCTTCCCACTTAGGGCGAAATGCAAAACACACAAGATGATGGACGGAATGTTGCTGGCATGCTAAAGGCGAGCCAAAGGCAAGCCCGTCTGCGCCCGTCCGCGACCCAACCGCGTCCAGCGCCAGGAACCCTGGACCTCCCACTACCCATCGCTACGACACCACCACCCTCCTCGCACTCAACCCTGGAAGACTTAGAGAATGCCAACAGGTCTCGCCGAACACGACCCACGGCCAGTTCTCCTGCCTCCACTGCCGCCAGACCCTCACCGCCACCCCGGCCTCCAACACCGCCGACGCCAGCACCGGCGACACCCTAAAATGCATCCTCCTCAACGTACGCTCCGTACACAAACACGCCATGGAAATCTGGAACCTACTCGACTCTCTGTTGCCCGACATCGCCTTCTTCACAGAGAACTGGACCAACGTATCCTCCGCCCCCGACATCAGCACCGCCATCCCAGACGGATACAAGATCCAGAGAAAAGACCGCCCCAACCACCCAGGAGGGGGCCTTGCCATCGCCACAAGAGCACCCTCCGCCTCACCACCTCCAGCGAAACCTTCCCCTCCGCCGAACACCTGCACTTCCAGATCCAGACCACCCCCAAAGCCACACTCCGAGGAACCCTCATCTACAGACCCCCCGGCTCCCGAACACCCTTCGCCACCACCATCACCGACTTCATCGCACCCCACGCCATCGCCTCAGCAAACTACATACTCATTGGAGACCTGAACTTCCACCTCGACAACCCCAGCGACCCCAACTCCACTATCCTTCGTGACAACCTCGCCTGCATCAGACTTAAACAACTCGTCAACACACCGACCCACAGAGCAGGACACACCCTCGACCCCATCTTCGCAGCAGGAAACAGCGTCCAATTCAGCCACACAACGCAGCCGCCATGGACCGACCACCACTGCGTACACTTTGCCATCAACAAACCCAAGGCACCCAAACCAGCCCCACGCCCACCTCGAAGGAACTGGAGCAAGGTTACCGACGAGCAACTTAACTCCACCCTCACCCGAGACAACCACACCTGGGCACCTGACGCAAACGACGCAGCCAGAGAACGCCACATCTGGATCTTCAACTGCGCAGACGAGCTCGCCCCGCTACGCAACCCCGACATACAACGCCCCAGGAAAGCCGCCTGGTTCACCACCGCTCTCCAAGAAGCCAGACGCACCTGCAGATGCCTGGAGAAGAACTGGAGAAACACCAAGACAACTGAAAACCACACCACCTACAAGGACGCCATGACGGACTACCACAACCAGATCAGAGCCACCAAGAGGAACTTCATCCACAACAAAATCCTGGCCAACTCCACCAACTCCAAGGAACTTTTCAGTGTCATTCAGGAATTCACCAACCCACGCAGCGAAGCCACAGACATCACCCCATCCCAAGACCTCTGCGACAAGCTTGGAACCTATTTCCACCTCAAGATCAAAAACCTCTACGACAACTTCATTGACCATCCACCAGGCGCCACAGACGGCCCCCGCCCTCCAGAAACACCAGCCAGCCCACCATCTCCAACTGGACACCGATCACAGCCGAAGACACCGCCTCAACCATGAAAAGCATCCACTCGGGGGCCCCCACCGACCCCTGCCCCCCTCACATCTACCACAGAGCCGCGGCCGCCATCGCACCCGAACAACAATGCACCATCAACACCACCTTCAAAACAGGCACCTTCCCAGACGACTGGAAGCGCGCAGAAGTCAGACCCCTGCTCAAGAAGCCCACAGCTGACCCCACCGACCTCAAGAACTATCGGCCCATCTTGCTCCTCCCCTTCGCAGCCAAAGTTGCAGAGAAAACAGTCAACAGGAAACTGACACGATTCATTGATGAGAACACCGTGCTCGACCCGTCCCAATCCGGATTCCGCAGCAACCACAGCACAGAGACCGCCCTACTCGCCGCCACAGACGACATCCGCAGCCTCCTGGACCAAGGCCACTTCGCAGCCCACATCCTTCTCGACCTATCAGCGGCCTTCGACACCGTCTCCCACCGCACACTATTTGCCAGACTACACGACGCAGGCATACAAGGAACAGCCCTGGACTGGATCCGATCATTCCTCACCGGAAGAAGCCAAAGGATCAGACTCCCACCCTTCCTCTCCGACCCCACGAAAATCACCTGCGGAGTCCCACAGGGTTCATCACTGAGCCCCACCCTCTTCAACATCTACATGGCCACCCTCGCAGCCATCGTCCGACAACACGGCCTCAACATCGTATCCTACGCCAACGACACCCAGCTCATCCTCTCCCTCACCAAAGACCCCACCACTGCCAAACTTAACTTCCAGAAAGGAATGCAAGACGTTGCAGTCTGGATGACCAACAGCTGCCTGAAGCTCAACGCCGAGAAGACAGAAGTCCTCGTCCTCGGTACCACCCCTTCTGCATGGGACAGCACCTGGTGGCCGACCTCCCTCGGAAGTCCACCTACCCCCTCAGACCACGCCAAGAACCTCGGCATCGTACTCGACTCATCACTCACCATGAACCGACAGGTCAACGGCGTCACCTCCAGCTGCTTCAACACCCTCCGCATCCTCCGCAAGACCTTCAAGTGGATCCCCCCTGAGTCAAGGAAGACAGTCACCCACGCACTCATCACCAGCAGACTGGACTATGGAAACGCACTCTACGCCGGCATCAACAAGTCCCTACTCCGCAAACTCCAGACAATACAGAACACTGCCGCCAGACTCATCCTTGGCATCCCCCGACACGAACACATCAGCCAACACCTACGAAGTCTTCACTGGCTCCCCGTGGAGAAAAGAGTCACTTTCAAAATCCTCACTCACGCCTACAAATGCCTACACAACAACGGACCCAAATACCTCAACGACAGAATCAACTTCCACGTACCCAAAAGAAACCTCCGATCTTCCAACCTCGCACTGGCCGAAACCCCGCGCATCCACAGAGCCAGAGCAGGTGGAAGATCCTTCTCTCACATTGCAGCCAAGACCTGGAACGAGCTACCGGCAGACATCAGACGCTCCCCTCCCTGAACACCTTCAGGAAGACCCTCAAGACCTGGCTCTTCGGCTAAACAGATCTGCGGACCCCCCCCCTCAGCGCCTTGAGACCCTCACGGGTGAGTAGCGTGCTTACAATTCCCTGATTGATTGATTGATTGATTATTAAAATCCCCCACCCAGATTATACTAAGTGGGCCCTTTTGTGTGTGTAAGTTAATTGTTTCTAGCTCATTATTTAGTTTGTCTGCCACTAGCTTCATATTTCACCCAAATTCATTATTGTAATAATTTATTAAAATCCAAGGTCCATCATTTATGAGCTCCAGTTGGAGAAGGTGGAAATGATTATTTGGGGAGCCAACCATCCTTACTTGTAGGGGGTAAGGTATTGGAGATTAAAGTTATTAGTCCCCCTTTTGCTCTACCTGATGCTGAGGGCACTGCAGCTGTATGGAAGGTGCGATACCCTGAGAAAAAAACTGGCTCCTTGACCCATGTTTCCTGGAAGCAAATGATCTCTAGCGATTGCCAGAGGTTATGCCACTGATCATTGCCTACCTTCGAAGCAATTCCTGCCACATTCCACGATGCTAAGCTAATCTTATTTCTGTCAGCTATGCTCCGGGGTAGAGCAGTCGTAGGGGACCCCTGAATAACAGACACTGGGTTGACTGGTATGGAAACTCTCCCAACAGGTGGATGGATAGGTGGTGGTAGTCAGTCGCAAGATTCCAGGTCTGAAAGGGCAGCAAATCTGTTGTGTAGTCTAACCCCCAGAATAGTGCTGGGGCCCTCTACATGTTTCGAGGTAAGTTGGCCTTATCTTATCCTGCCCCTCTGTCCATTACCTAACATCACACCCTGTTTATAGAAGTGCTCCAGTGATAAAGGAATGATCTGAGTACTCCTAAGGGAGGTTCTATGGAGATTTTTAAGGAGAGAGGTACCCACGTGTGCATTGTTGAAGTTTATCACCACGCAATCACCAGCAATGGATTTAGTGGAGCTGCCCACCCACCCCACTCTCCTAGCCATGATGATTTTATTAGCCAGCTGATGGCTCCTCATTCCCGAATCCATAAGATGATGTGAAAGCCAATGCAGGCATTTGTCCATTATCTGCGAAGTGGATTCATACTGCTTGTCCCACAGTGGAGGAACATTCGCCAGGACCAGAGCTAAGGGGGAGGCTGCCGGTGGAAGGTGGAGGACTTGCTGCGAATGGTTGTCCACAACAGCCATGAGGGTATCTTGTATTCCTGTTGGTTGAAAAGCCATTCTTGATTCCCCCGGCCCTAGTGGTGCCTGCTGTACTGTGCCCCTTATGTCCAAAGGTTGTGGAGATGGAGCCTCCGGCTGTATGTTAGGATGGCTGGGAACTGTGGGGAACAACCCGCATGCCCGAGCAACGGAGCTAGATGGAATACCCAGAGTCGATAGGTCAGTCATACCCCGGTCACCACGGGCATGAGATGGAATTTTGTCCACAACTGAACAGATAGGGTCAACAATCTGGGGCTCCATCGGGCGTGGGGCAGGTGTGTTCTGTGTCTCTAGGCCGGCTAATCGCTCTTCAATCTGTATTAATTTGGATAGGATAGGGTCCAATAAGGTGGTCATCATTTTGCTTACTTCTGCCCATAATGCGTCGTCAAGTACTACGTGTGGGGATGAGGTATTTGCAATTGGTGGCATCAATGGTGTTGGTGGACTCACTGTGACCGCCTTAGGATGAGCGCCCTTGGGTTTGGGAGCACAAGTGGTTTTGGTTGGTTTGGGCTTAGCGGTCCCGCCACCCCTACGTCGCTTTGCTGGAGGATCACTTGCTGGGTCAGTATAGGGTAAAGGCACGGGACCCCTCCCACTAGTGTTGGATATGGCTAAAAGAGCAGGTGAAGGTTCCCGTTGAATAATAACACCAAAAAACTACTCGGGTCTGTGCTAGCAAGAAGTCAGTTTCAACGAGGAAAAAGAAAGTGTCTCACTGAGAAAAGCCCCAAAGGGGAGCAATTCCTTTCAGGATGAATGCCCTCACCCACCATAGGTGGCATGCTTCATCATATGGGCTTCTCCTCCCATTGGGAAACCTAGTCACCACTGAGGGCTACAACTCCCTCACTGTGAGGAAGGAGCTCTGGGATGTTTTTATGAGATGGTTATTTGAGGGTGCTAAAAACCCATATGTGAGTTACTAGTGTAGTGAGGACGCAGCGCACAAAAAATATAGATAAGTGAGATAGAAAAGTGAGTTTAAAACTACCTAGTGGGGGCAAAAACTTCTTTATTCACTTGCTCGCACTGGTAGGGTTAAAAAGCAGTGCAGAAAGCAGTATAGATTCAAACTGCTAGATATAAAATACGGTCAACATGTTTCAGCCTTAACGATCTGTGTGAGTATCAAGGCTTTCTAGAGGACCAGGAGTAGGAAACAAAGCTGCTGCTATTAATGTGAAATAAAGAAAAAAGAATACAAAACCAGTAATCCACTGTAGTTCGGTATTACTGGAGCTTATCTGTAGTAGTGAGACAAAATTTGTGATGGCAACAAGTCAACAAAACATTCTTACAATTTTTCAAAAAGATACATGCTAGTGTTCATGGATTAATAGTATATCCTCTGGAGCCCTAAAAGGTACTCCGTCTTGATTTCAGAAATTGTACTTACCCTAGACTTTAGGATAAGTAACCCCACCTCTACCTGGCAACAACTCAGGGAAGGGGGCCCGCTCTGTAAAAACAAGATCATGTGTCACACATATAGACCTGCAGTGTGGGCACAAATCTCAAGAAAGACAGTGCATTAGTGGTGAACCTCACAAAACCTTAAACAGTATCAGGGAACTTAAAATACGGACAGTTTACTGTATCCTGTTCCTCACTTTCGCTTCAACCGCTTGTCTTTCCCTCTCATCTCCTTCTTCCCTTTCCCTCTCCTACTTCGACATCCCTTGGTTCTGCTAGTTCTCTTTTCTGTCGCCTCCTTTTCTGTCTCCACTACTGCCTTCCTCAGTATGATCACCGTGTGTACAGCTTGTCATGTTGAGTTTTCCTTCCTAAAGCCTGTTTCTATCTGTGTGGGACTGACTCTTCCCTCAACTCTATGAGGAAAAGTCAGCACAGAGCCAGGCCCAATGAGGTACTTACAAAAAAGTAATCTGAGCAGGCAGTCTTTTAACTAAACTGCAGCTGGGCAACAACATAGTCTCAGACTTGCACGCTTGGAGAAGTTGAATGGACTGGTGTATGTTTATAGAAAAATAGATATACAGGGTAGCAGTGCCCATGGTGAGAAGATATGGAAATGCTTGGGGGAGGGGAAATTACCTCGTGTTTTTATTGCCTCGGGTCCAGTTCTTCTGCCGAACGTAACACAAAGATGAGTCCATTTGTAAACGTGCCTCCATTACTGTTTTCTAAAACTTGGCTGAGGTCTTGCATATAAGTGGCATTTCAGATGAGCCCACCATGATTGTGAATCATTTGTTCTTTTCTGTTCCTCTTGCTATGTCAAGGTAAGGAAAATCTAATAAAAAGATTACAAAAGAATGACCAAAACAGGATTACAACACGTAAGGTGTTTCTCTGTGCAAGAATCCTGCATATTTTACTGGAGACAAATCCTTCAGGCCATACTCAATTACTTTGTCCCTGGTAAAAAGCCAGCAAATATGGGTTTACATGTGGGAATCTGTGTACGAACACCAATTAACACGTGTTAAACCCCACTGTATACTAGACTATAGGGGATCAACTTGTGGTTCCCAGTAATACTGGAACACTCTGTTATTGATATCCCAGCTATCAGCAATACTGGGTGAGGTATTATCAACCATTAAATCCTGGACAGTATTAAATTGTTGCCAAGAATGGAGTTGAGAGCTTACCATAGGCTGGGTGAGGGCCTAAGAGGAAGGTGAATTTTCACATTGTCAGTCAGCACAATCTAAGGTGCCACGCTCAGTGTGCTGGGTCATGCACATGCTGCCGGCAGTACACCCCAGGTTACTCTGCACCCGCAGCCATCTCGAGGTGTGTCTGTCAAACTGTCTGGAGTACAGGGAAGGAATGGTGGCAGGGGGATAGCAGAATTCAGTGCTGGATTAAAGATGTCAAACATTAATTTCTTCTTTACTTGACAAACAAACACCATAATTTCCAGAATGAAGGCATGGTCAAGCCTTATAACATACCTTTCCAAGCTCACCATAGATCCATAAGATGTTATCTGAGGATTCCAATCCAAAATGAAGTAAAGTCTTTTTTCTGTGATGTCAATTCCTGATGGAAGCATACATAAGGAGGCTATTCTATGTGTGGGGCGCATCCCAGCTCATTAATTCTCCAATTTTTCATCTTGCTCTTTGTCCCATTGCTTCCATTTTTGTCCCTGATTTTGCTCCTTGCAGCTGGAGCTTTCTACTGGATTCTACTTTTGGAACTGGCCTGTCTCCTACCTGTTCTTCAGGAGGAGTTTGGAGCCTGGTTTTCTCTTAATTTCTAAACTTCATCTTCAATCAAGGTTCATGAGAGTTCCAGGGAGGTTTCTCCGCTTTGGGAGTTTATCCTCTAATATGCATCCCTCTTAAGGAGATACTTGATACCTTTCATGCATATTATTCTGTTCAGGGTGGTACTTTGGGTACTGGGAGGAGTCATCCTTTCTTCGGGGAATCTAGAGAGGGACTCAACAGACCATCTAAGCATCCAGCCCAGTCATTCATTTATGGGGTCGCAATACAATATGATGGAGAAGCTTTAACCTGTGTAAAATTAATCAGATCTCATTCTTGTCATATATTGTTATATCCGAAAACGGCCTTTAATGAAAGTAGCTTGAGCTATTGTTACCTGAATGAATCTGTGTGCCCAGATTTTAGTAAAACAATTTATAATACAATGTTGTTAGTGGTAACATTCTTCCAGTGATTTTTCACCATTCACTGGAGCGAATGGCTCAAGTATCTCTGCTTTGTTATATTATTTCCCGTAAATCTGGTGTTGCTTTGAAGAAAGTTGCAGATGTTGGTTTTCTAAGAAGGCATGCACATTCATCCAGTCTCCTTCAGGTCATCCTAAAGTTTTTCATGAAACTTTGCAAACTTTCCACTGATATCTCTAGTTTTGACGCTGATATCTCCTTCAGTTTACAAATCCTAGAACTGACTCTGACAAGAAAGGTAGATTGAACAGCAATATCAACCCCTCTGTAATAAACTGGCTTTTTAAAAATCTTTTTTTTTTTTTTACATAATTTCAATTTCTCTTCTTAACTCAACACTTCAAAAAATAGAAATAGCCTGGGAATATGTCTCAACATCATAAGCAAAAAACTGAAAACTGATTTCCAATCTCCAAAAAGGCTAATAATCTTGGGAAATATCTTCAAACTGCTAAACAAGGTAACTGTGAAACTTTCATTGAACCACTGCAAATGATGTACACATGTTGCAACTGTGTATGAGCTTTCAGGTGAACGAAAGGACAGTTCCTCAGACAAAAGCAGACTGGCTTAGTGAAGCATACACAGCAGAAAGTTCAAGTGTTTGTATTATTTTTGCTTATCCTTTCAAGGGTTTATTAGACAATATACTTATGCACAATAGCAATGATTCATTAACACAAATTTGTTCTGCAAATCTAACATGCAGTCAGTGCTGAAAAGTCTCCAACTATTTACTACGATTATAAGCATTTTCACCTCAGTAAATGGATCATGTGCAGTGTTCTTCACATTCACCACTGTTGCTCGCATGCCCAAGACCACTACTTGGTGGAAGTCATTTCAGAGTATTAATAATTTCAAATGTATACATACAGTGGTTAATATCAGAATGAAAGGGCCCAAAGCACCGAAAAAGGGCTCTGAGAATGCCTCTGGCATATTTTATTCTGGATTAGGGACAGCCCTGAAACTGTCTGAGAAAAGTGAAGAACCCAAGCATGTGATTTAATGCCCATCCTTCTTTACCCTACCACATTTCATATCTGTATTCTAGTAATAGCCAACACAATATCCCACTCTAACCCGTCTATGAAGTCCTCTCCATCTGATAGTGATACACACATTCTAGTTACCATCCTCCAGTGCCTCATCTTCCTACAAGTACCCCTATATCCAAGATGAAATACTGCCCAGACTCTTTTCCAGAGCTCCTGAACAAAATTCACAATGATCTCATTCCATCCCCTAAATAATACCTCATTTGTTATATTCAACAATAAACTGGCACAAGCCTTTGACTGGAACTGTCCGCTACTCACATCTCCTCTCCATATGTTATGTTAACATTACTTGGTGTAGCGCAGCGAATCATCCCGAAGGCATATCTCGGCGCTTTGCTGAAGTATAGGTTCTCCATACCCTTCACAACTCTGGATATCACCTAGCATCATGAATCTAAAACCTAAAATGGCACACTACTATACACCAAAGCTCTGAACCTACTATCTGACGCACTCAACAATGCCACGCTCACTCGTTAAACACCCATATTTGCCAGCTAATGATTTTGCTGCACTCCTCTTCATACATCACCACCACGGGACACCTTTGCTCACTGCTTCACCTCTACCATTTTACACCCCCTGTACAACACTCAACTGTACTGTCAAACTTTACCACAACATCTCCCACTTCATACATTCCAGCAATCAAGGCTGCCAGCCCTACTTGGACTGTACCCATCTGACCTATTCAGCCCAGAGCATTACAACTCTTACTCTCACATCCACTGTTCTGTTTTTTGTTTGATCTCTTTAATCAGTTATTTCCTCAAATCAGGCACACACCAAACTTGTTTAACACCGGCAATAGCTATAATTCTTCTAAACAAAAATACCCCAGCCCTTTTCCTCCCTCTTTTTCTCAGCGCCTCAGCTCCTGTGTATGGAGAACCACTGTATCACTTTTAAAACGCTGTTACAATGTGACCAATTAAGGTTTTGGAAAATGTCCTTATTTTGTTTATTCATATTCCTTGTTTCATTTTGCAAATTTTGAACTGAATTATGACTTCCTAAATATTCTTAATCCATGTGTATGCAAATGTCAGTTTTTCTGGAAGATTTCTTTTTCAGTAAGTTGCACGTTTTTAGATACCATTGTTTTAATTTTCAACCTCCCCAGGCAAAGGCCTCAACTCTCAGTGCCTCGTCAAATTGCAACTAATCTGGAGATTGCTTGTACATAGGATGATTATAGTTTCTTGTAGCCTTGACATGTTGCAATATCCAAGAATGGAGCACTAGCTTCATCTTTAAATATTAGTTCAAAATCAGTCTTACTCCAGCTGGATTTATAATTTTCTGAATAGAATATGTTGATGCTTTAATTTTTAATTTAATAGAGTTTAATTATTTTTATAGTGCAATATAGCAGGAAACTTTACCTAATGAGATGAGTTGATTGTTCACAATTCTGGAATGGGTTTCAGGATAAGGTGACAGAAACTCTGACAATAATCCTACAATCCTCCATACAAAAGAGACTAGAAACGGGGTTTAGAGTGTAAACCACCCGCGTAACGTAATCTCCTAAGGGGGAAATGGGAGATGAAGTCAGTGGTGGCTGCCGCAATACTGAAGTGGGGGAGTTGGGATGGGGGAATAATCTTTTTTAAAAACTTACCTGAGTACGCGGCCGTTTCGATCCTCTTCTCCGGCTCTCCTCGAGTTCCAGCATGCATTGGCTCCCCACCCAATCCCGGCACTGCTCTCATGCTATGAGAGAGGTGCCAGGATTGGTCTAAGTGGCGTGGTATGCCACTCAGACAGTGCCTAGGCACCTGTGACGTTTCTCCAACCCGGCTGTGCAACACAGCTGAGTTGGGGAAACCTAAGTGCACATGTCTGTTTGGCCAGGCTAAGATGGCCGGCCAAACAGACGTGCACAATTACAATGTGCCCACCACTCCTCCCTGCTATGCCCGGCCCGCCCCTCCCTACACTAATGGCATCAGCTCAATCAGTCAGCGGTCATTTTATTTTTCGCTAGACCGCTGACTGACTGACCAGTGGGGCGACGCTCCTCTGCCATTACAGAGGAGCCGTCCCTGGTTGGAGTACAGGGAAGAAGAAGGAAACACAAAAGTCTTGGCTGATCTCCCAATGGGAGATTTAGCATGGAGAACTCATATGTTGGTATGTCTGTGGGTAATGCACATGGATATATCTGTGACTATGGTCCTTGATCATATCTAAAGCTTAATCCCCTTCCCCACAAGTAAAGTCTTACCTGAAACTCTGATGACGATAAACCTTAAGGGCCCAGGAGGTACTGGGAAACTCAGCCGGGCTTGGGAGCACGAGGGTGCTAAAGTAGCAGAACTGCCAGGAATCTGGAGTCGATTAATGATGGTAGGATTCACTATGCACACACCAACAGGAATGCTGAAGATAGAGGGCCAGCCGGAGTAAAGGGAATGAAGATGCAAGAGAGACAGAAGGGGAGAAAACAACAAAGGTGCAGGAACCAAAACGGTGAAGGAACTAACACCAGCAGGAACCATACAATCAATATAGTTGGGAGGCAGCATGGTCCAGGTGCTGAAACTACTTATGCTGCCTCAGAAGTGTTGACCTCGTGATTCTGCTACTGTGATAGGTTTGATTCTCCCTCTGCCCTTTAACACCCTCCTCAAACTCAGCATCAGCCTACAAAGACTGGTATTCCACGCTGTCTAGGTTGTCCAGCTACTCTGAGGTTTCTGATGGAGCCTTATCTTTGCGCGATGTTTTCTCCAACCCGTAAAGTTTCTTTGTCGAATCCTGACAGTAGAGAACCAAACACGACCTCATACATGTGTAATAGGGTGCTATGTCTCACTG
Organism: Calotriton arnoldi; assembly: GCA_963921515.1. Lineage (NCBI taxonomy): Eukaryota > Metazoa > Chordata > Amphibia > Caudata > Salamandridae > Calotriton > Calotriton arnoldi. The sequence continues at coordinate 2,325,360 of CAWUFW010001304.1, read as the reverse complement.
TGTATGCCTGGAAGTTTTTGTTTCTTCTTGGGATTTAAACACACTTGAATGAAGGTGCATCAATCAATCTGCAAAGATAACCGACTTGTTAGGTGGCCCACAGAACCATAACTAACTCAAGCATAATATTAGGCATGAAGAAAGAAGAGAGGAATCCTCTTAACAGATGAATACCAAGTACAGTTATTTATTAAATCTACTAACGGTAAAATATCTTCACAATCACTTTTCGTGTGACAAACAATTGCATTGAAAATACTGTTAAATATTGTGGTTTGTGCATTATGTCTGCTCCTCAATATGAAAATGGTAACCGGTTAATATTCATTATGATTATACACCCAGGCAAGCCAAGCAGCAGCAGTAGTGGAGGAAAAGAAGATGGGTCTTGTGAGACTGCTGCAAACTCTTTGGTTAAGTGGGACGTAAGTAAAATCATGCAGGATACACATCGTGATTCCCTTCAACCACTGATTCTTAGGCCCAGGTTTACAAACACTTTGGGCCAGGGTTGTGTTATTTTTTCGAAAGCAATCCCGACACAAAGTGTTGTGATGGGATTTATCATCCAATGCAAATCACGATTTGCGTTGGATTGTAACCCAAAGTAATGCAAAGCTGTGCAAAGTGCTGCCTTGCATTAACTTTGCATTAACTTTGCAACAAGGGACTTTCCATGCTTGTTGGATGGTTTAGCTGGACCCCTGATGGGAGCCGGTATATTGTACGGGGGACAGATGGTGGAAATGGGCAAGGTGCGCCCTTGGGAAACCTGGCAGGAATTGACCAATGGAACACTGTCAAGGCTTAAATTCTACCAGATTTCTCCTTGGTTTAAAAGTCAAGGGAGAATTGAAGTTGAGGAAAACTCTATGAAAAAGGATCTTCAGGATCCGAAACCAAGAAAGAAGGAGGTCTCATGCTGGTATGGATACATGGTGGCAGCAGTGGAAGAAGGCATGTGACTCCCCTATCTGGTTTAGGAAGGATACTTGTCAAGTGCGGAGATGGAAGAACTATGGCAAGTATCCATAAGCATGCTTTAATCTGTGATAACATCTGCTGCCCTAAGGAGAAACCACTTCTTTACTTTGCATAGAGTATACTGGACCCTAGTGAAGCTGGTGAAGATAAGACGGAATGGGGAATCTAGATGTAAGCAGTGTGGAGCCCGCAGAGCGGACATCGTTCATATGTTCACTAGCTGTCCCACCCTGGCAGAATTTTGGAACACCCTGGGTAAGGCAATTTCTGACATTTTGGGATGGGATGTGGAGGTAAGGCCCACATTGGTTATGTTTGGTGTGGTCCAGGAAGATCCCTGTTTTGGGAGCCTATCGAACTTCAAAGCCTGTTAATATTTTATTTGATTCTTCTGGCAAGGAGGGAGATATGTAATCAGTGGTGTCAGTCTCTACCTCCGACTGGGCGGGGGTGGTGGAACTCAGTGAGATACTTTAGGGAGTTGGACAATAAGACCAGTCGGAATAGGGATAAGGCAGAACCTAGGTCAGTCTGGAAACTGTTGGAATCGGATGGTTGCATATGACCTCAGATGATTATACCTCTTGGTCAGTCTCAGGCTCACGATATTGGGTGGTGCCTCTATCCTGACATTGCCTGAAAAGGACCCAGATATAAGCAAGGCAGCGGATGGATCAAGAGGGTGCTTGCTAACTCGAGATGATATGAGGACAAAAAATGTTTAAAATAAAAAAAAGGGGGGGTTTCCATGGGTGGTGCATGGTCATTCCTTTTCAACCACCCACAGATTTTTAAGCAAATCCCTATCTAGAAACAATTGTAGACAAGAATTTGCACCAAACTCCTGGCCCCTCCTCAAGGAAAGAGTAACGGGGAGAAATTTTTAAATTTCTCATAGTTTTTCCCACTTTGCATGTACTTTACATGGTACAGCAAACACACAAAGTGGGAAACGACTTAAAGCATAGTGATTGTATTCAAAGGGACCCTTTCCAGCACAAAACCTATGCTTCCCACAGTGCAGACGCCCTCGGACTACGGCGCAAGCGTGTCTGCGTTACCGCATGGCAGCCAAAAGTGTGCCAGTACAGGGAGAGAGCAAAACAGCGCCACATCTTAGTTGATATGGCGCTGTTCTGCTCTCTCCTTTTCATGCAACGCAGTGCAGCAAAATTATTTGCTGCACTGCATTGCGTAACTTATACGTAAATGTGGGCCAACAGGCATACTGCACAGTCGACTTCAAGCACCTGGGACAACAGCAGTCTGTTGGGGCTGAAATAAGAGGAGTTAAGCCCTTGGCCTTTACATTACTCTACTCTTTCTACTGTAGAACAGTACTATCTCATCCATACCTCTGGTCTCCAGCTAGTACTACATAAGCTTTATAAGCATAAACTTTCTCTGCATATTCAGAATATTTCTTACCACATGCAACACTACCCGCTCAGCCCTCACACACTGTCTGCTAGCCTGCTTTCATGTTAGTGCAGAATTGTATTTGCAATCCTCCAGCCTGCCGTCTCACCTTTTGGTGTCAATAGAGTCAATATCATCTCCTCTGCCCAGTTTATAGATGGCTTGGTACCCAAAGCAGTGCCCGCCACTACCAATCTGACAGAAAGGTTGATGATTTTCTAGACAGTGATTACAACATTTAAGAGTTACAGAACACAGTAGAATCCAACCGTGGGTACACAGTTTATATAAATCCTGACCCTAACCTAACCTGATTCCAGATTCATCTGCACCCACCCAGTATTTAATTTGTGCCTGTGTTTGCCAGTGATCAGCATCAGCACTTATTTCTTAAAACCAGCACTTATTTAAGACAGCCTGCCACATTTTGGCACTTATAGTAACTTTTCACCTGATGGTGGACAACACCACCATCGAGGTGTAAATCTCACAGTAGAAAAGTATAGGGAAATGTAATACATTTTATTATTTTAAGAATATATCACAAATATGTTAATTTGTAATATAAATGTAAAGCATTTTAAAATATTTATTATTAACCTGAAAATAAAATATTACATCACATTAAGTCCCCAACTTAAATGTGTATTAAATAATAAAATAATTTGAATATAGTAATAGAGGGCATATTTATCAAATTTTCATGCAACGCAGCAAGTCACCTTGCTGCGCTTCATGAAAGGGAGAAGGCAGGAATGTGCCGTATTTCACATTATATGGAGCATTCCTTCTCTCGGCCTGCGCTGGCGCACAATGTGCTACCTTGCGCCAACGCAGACACCCTTGCGCCATGATGCAAGGGTGCCTGCATTGTAGGCAAGTATTGTTTTTGTGCAGGAAGGGACACCTTCTTGCACAAAAACAATCCTCAGTGGCATTTTCCTCTTTCTATGTGTGCTTCAGAATGCAGCACATGTAGAAAGAGGAAGAAACAAGGAGAAATAAACTAATTTCACCTCGTTACACCTCCCCTGCGGAGGTGTTACATTTTGACACATTCCCAGGTCTACCACTAATGGTAAATCTGGGAATGAGTCAAAATACATGGGTGTATGCATGAGAACAACCACGCTCCACCCATGTAACCCCTCCCCAGTGGCGGCTCCTCCGCTATGGCAGAGGAGTGTCACCCTACTGCTTTTGAGCAGTGTAAAGGAAAGGAAATATAAAATGATAATACATTTTAGCTATTATCATTTTATGTTTCCTTTGCGGGCGGGCAGGTGGGCGGGGCTTCTCTGCTCAAGGAGCAGGGCAGGGGAGGAGTTGTTTGCCAACTCCTAAGTGCGCAATGACTGTTTGGTCGGCCCTCTCGGGCCGCCCAAACCAGTCATGCGCACTTTCCCCGCTGTCCATGCAGGCTGCATTACAGCCTGCGTGGAGAACAAGCCCAGGCCCCCATTCCCTGGTTGAGCGTCAAACCAGGACACTCAAAACCAATCACAACGCTGCATTGCAGCATTGTGATTGGTCAGGGGAGCCTGGGTGCTTACCAATCACAGCACTGCATTGCAGCATTGTGATTGGTCATGGGAGCTTGGCTGTTCTTCCTGGCTTCCTGTCCCACGAGGAGAGCAGGAGCAAGAAGCAGAGATGTGGGACCCGGCAGCAAGGTAAGTGCATCATTTCCCCCCCCCCCATTGCGCAACCCCGCACTCCCCCCCAGGGCCTCCCTCAGCCCCCCGCGCACGCCCCGCTACCCGTGAGTCATGCCGGCCGCCACTGCCCCTCCCTGGGGATGAGTAACGCAGGGCAGCGACTTCCGCTGCCTTATGCTACTCCACATTTACCAAGACACGCAAGATGGCCTTGTGTGGCTTGGTAAATACCATTCTAGGTATTGTATGCCCTTGCGCCCCTCTTGCGTGACGCAAAGGTGATGCAAACACAGGAGAAATATGGGCCTTGGTGTATAAAAAGGTAAATTTTTTAAACAACAATTTAAAGGAAATTACCCACCGTCACTAATATATTTGGCAAGTAGTTGCAGACCATGGGGCAGATTTACTAACTATTCACGTACTGCATAACGCTACTTTGTGTTACTTTAGGCAACTTTCCAACAGAATCATGATTTGCATTGGAAAGCAAATCCGAAATCCCACTACAAGACTTTGCACTGAGTTTGCATCACTTTTGTGGCACAAACCCAGAACAAGGTGTTAGTAAATTTGGACCCTAGGCCCAGCTTTAGTAACACTTACCTCTGCATTCCTTTTGTGATGCAAACCCAGCACAAACTGTTAGCATATCGGGACTTGGTGTCTGCTTTCAGAACCCGATGGGCTGCCATAATGCAGCCAATCGCCCCCAAAGTCCCATTCTGTTTGCGACCTCCTGCAACGTGGGGCTGCTTTGTACATTTTTGCCAGGGCTGATTTTTGTTTTCAGTGCTGCCCTACATATGCTGTTAGCAAAGCCATAAAATGTCTTGTCATACAGCTGCAGCAAAGCCTCCAGGGTTGCTCCCCTGATGATTTAGGGCTGCACCATGTTCTCTATGAATATGCCTAAAGTTTGAATCATTGTTTTAACGAGTTGTACAGCACTACTACTGTGCTGCAGCACCTCTGTCCCACAATCACTCATTTATACTAATGAAAAGAAATGGCTGCCTCACAGGGGCAATGTGAAGATGCATATTATATTTCAAAAGCTTTCTGGTACTCCCCCGAGCAAGAGCTGCTGGTGACAATTCAGGAGTGCTTAATTTGTGTCTGTGGGTGCAGGTGGCGAGAAACAGCACTCATTTCGCCCCTTTTTGATGACCCGGTCTTATTTTTCAACATCAGACTTTACACAAAAGAAAATAAAGGTCATAAAGGGAAGAAAGAAGTAAGAAGGGAAAGATAGAAAAACAGTGACAAAGGAAGAAAGCAGTGATGAAAAAGAACCTGCAAGAATGGCATAAAGAAACAGGAAGAAAGAGGCATGAGGTGTAACTAAAAGTAGGCAGCCTTGCTATTCAGCAACTCTGCCATCTAGCCGCACCACAGCAGGCTCAGTAGAAAAGCTTTGGGTCCATGGACTTATGTTTTTTTTTACCAATTAAGCGCTGCAATCCAGCCCACTCCTAAAAACAATGACAAATCTTTGAGGTACTACTATCAATCAATCAATCAGGGAATTTAAGCGCGCTACTCACCCGTGAGGGTCTCAAGGCGCTGGGGGGGGGGGGTCCGCAGATCTGTTTAGCCGAAGAGCCAGGTCTTGAGGGTCTTCCTGAAGGTGTTCAGGGAGGGGGCGCGTCTGATGTCTGCTGGTAGCTCGTTCCAGGTCTTGGCTGCAATGTGAGAGAAGGATCTTCCGCCTGCTCTTGCTCTGTGGATGCGCGGGGTTTCGGCCAGTGCGAGGTTGGAAGATCGGAGGTTCCTTTTGGGTACGTGGAAGTTGATTCTGTCGTTGAGGTATTTGGGTCCGTTGTTGTGTAGGCATTTGTAGGCGTGAGTGAGGATTTTGAAAGTGACTCTTTTCTCCACGGGGAGCCAGTGGAGACTTCGTAGGTGTTGGCTGATGTGTTTGTGTCGGGGGATGCTGAAGACGAGTCTGGCGGCGGTGTTCTGTACTGTCTGGAGTTTGCGGAGTAGGGACTTGTTGATGCCGGCGTAGAGTGCGTTTCCATAGTCCAGTCTGCGGGTGATGAGTGCGTGGGTGACTGTCTTCCTTGACTCAGGGGGGATCCACTTGAAGGTCTTGCGGAGGATGCGGAGGGTGTTGAAGCAGCTGGAGGTGACGGCGTTGACCTGTTGGTTCATGGAGAGTGATGAGTCGAGTACGATGCCGAGGTTCTTGGCGTGGTCTGAGGGGGTAGGTGGGTTTCCGAGGGTGGTCGGCCACCAGGTGCTGTCCCATGCAGAAGGGGTGGTACCGAGGACGAGGACTTCTGTCTTCTCGGCGTTGAGCTTCAGGCAGCTGTTGGTCATCCAGACTGCGACGTCTTGCATTCCTTTCTGGAAGTTGAGTTTGGCAGTGGTGGGGTCTTTGGTGAGGGAGAGGATGAGCTGGGTGTCGTCGGCGTAGGATACGATGTTGAGGCCGTGTTGTCGGACGATGGCTGCGAGGGGGGCCATGTAAATGTTGAAGAGGGTAGGGCTCAGTGATGAACCCTGTGGGACTCCGCAGGTGATTTTCGTGGGGTCGGAGAGGAAGGGTGGGAGTCTGATCCTTTGGCTTCTTCCGGTGAGGAATGATCGGATCCAGTCCAGGGCTGTTCCTTGTATGCCTGCGTCGTGTAGTCTGATGACTAGTGTGCGATGGGAGACGGTGTCGAAGGCCGCTGATAGGTCGAGTAGGATGAGGGCTGCGGAGTGGCCTTGGTCCAGGAGGGTGCGGATGTCGTCTGTGGCGGCGAGTAGGACGGTCTCTGTGCTGTGGTTGCTTCGGAATCCGGATTGGGACGGGTCGAGGACGGCGTTCTCTTCAATGAATCGTGTCAGTTTCCTGTTGACTGTTTTCTCTGCAACTTTGGCTGCGAAGGGGAGGAGCGAGATGGGCCGATAGTTCTTGAGGTCGGTGGGGTCAGCTGTGGGCTTCTTGAGCAGGGGTCTGACTTCTGCGCGCTTCCAGTCGTCTGGGAAGGTGCCTGTTTTGAAGGTGGTGTTGATGGTGCGTTGTAGTTCGGGTGCGATGGTGGCCACGGCTCTGTGGTAGATGTGAGGGGGGCAGGGGTCGGTGGGGGCCCCCGAGTGGATGCTTTTCATGGTCGAGGCGGTGTCTTCGCCCGTGATCGGTGTCCAGTTGGAGATGGTGGGCTGGGTGGTGTTTCAGGGGGGCGGGGGGCCGTCTGTGGCGCCTGGTGGATGGTCGATGAAGTTGTCGTAGAGGTTTTTGATCTTGAGGTGGAAATAGGTTCCAAGCTTGTCGCAGAGGTCTTGGGATGGGATGATGTCTGTGGCTTCGCTGCGTGGGTTGGTGAATTCTTGAATGACACTGAAAAGTTCCTTGGAGTTGGTGGAGTTGGCCAGGATTTTGTTGTGGATGAAGTTCCTTTTGGTGGCTCTGATCTGGTTGTGGTAGTCCGTCATGGCGTCCTTGTAGGTGGTGTGGTTTTCGGTTGTCTTGGTGTTTCTCCAGTTCTTCCCCAGGCGTCTGCAGGTGCGTCTGGCTTCTTGGAGAGCGGTTGTGAACCAGGCGGCTTTCCTGGGGCGTTGTCTGTTGGGGTTGCGTAGCGGGGCAAGCTCATCTGCGCAGTTGGAGATCCAGGTGTGGAGTTCTCTGGCTGCGTCGTTTGTGCTGTTTGCGTCGGGTGCCCAGGTGTGGTTGTCTCGGTTGAGGGTGGAGTTAAGTTGCTCATCGGTAACCTTGCTCCAGTTCCTTCGTGGTGCGCGTGGGGCTGGTTTGGGTGCCTTGGGTTTGTTGATGGCGAAGTGTACGCAGTGGTGGTCGGTCCATGGCGGCTGGGTTGTGTGGCTGAAATGGACGCTGTTTCCTGCCGCGAAGATGGGGTCGAGGGTGTGTCCTGCTCTGTGGGTCGGTGTGTTGATGAGTTGTTTAAGTCCGATGCTGGCGAGGTTGTCACGAAGGATAGTGGAGTTGGGGTCACTGGGGTTGTCGAGGTGGAAGTTCAGGTCTCCAATGAGTATGTAGTTTGTTGAGGCGATCGCGTGGGGTGCGATGAAGTCGGTGATGGTGGCGGCGAAGGGTGTTCGGGGGCCGGGGGTCTGTAGACGAGGGTTCCTCGGAGTGTGGCTTTGGGGGTGGTCTGGATCTTGAAGTGCAGGTGTTCGGCGGAGGGGAAGGTTTCGCTGGAGGTGGTGAGGCGGAGGGTGCTCTTGTGGGCGATGGCGAGGCCCCCTCCTGGGTGGTTGGGGCGGTCTTTCCTCTGGATCTTGTATCCGTCTGGGATGGCGGTGCTGATGTCGGGGGTGGAGGATGCGTTGGTCCAGGTCTCTGTGAAGAAGGCGATGTCGGGCGAAAGAGAGTCGAGTAGGTTCCAGATTTCCATGGCGTGTTTGTGTACGGAGCGTACTTTGAGGAGGATGCATTTTAGGGTGTTGCCGGTGCTGGCGTCGGCGGTGTTGGAGGCCGGGGTGGCGGTGAGGGTCTGGCGGCAGTGGAGGCAGGAGAACTGGCCGTGGGTCGTGTTCGGCGAGGCCTGTTGGCATTCTCTAAGTCTTCCAGGGTTGAGTGCGAGGAGGGTGGTGGTGTCGTAGTGATGGGTAGTGAGAGGTCCAGGGTTCCTGGCGCTGGCCGCGGACGGGTCGCGGACGGGCGCAGACGGACTTGCCGACGGGCTTGCCTTCGGCGCGCCCGCTGCGCGCGTCCGCTGCGCGAGTCCGCTGCACGACCGCACAACGGCCGCCATTAAGTAGGGGAGGTGGGAGGGAGGAGAGGCTGGGAGGCAGGAGCAGGGAGTTCCGGGGGGAATTCCGGGGGGAAATTCCAGAGGGGAAATTCCGGGGGGGAATTCCGGGGGAGGGGCCGCAGGGGCAGCAGCGGCGAAAGGCAAAAGGAACAGGCAGGCACGAGAAAATAAAAACTGTGGTGGAATTAGAGCAAGACATAGATGGGCACAATAACAGTGGCACAACAGGGAAAAAATTAAGAAAAAAAGCGGCTGAGAAAGGTTACGGTGGTTGGAGGCAGTCTGGTCCCAGTTGGAGCGGGCAGCAGGCGCAGGAGCGGGCAGCAGCCTCGAACCTCCCAAGGAGGAGGTCGGGGTCTGGAGGCAAGAGACGGCACAGCGGAGCAGTGAGGAGAGAGTGGACCTAGACCGAGGGTCGGAGGTCTTACTCACGCTCCCCCGCAGCGGCCGCCATTAAGTAGGGGAGGTGGGAGGGAGGAGAGGCTGGGAGGTGGGAGCAGGGGAATTCTACAAATAAAATAGCAAATAAAATAGCACAGGCCACTGATCCAGTTAAAATGGGCAGCTTACCTCGAATTTGCTCAGCTATTCAAAAAAGGGTTAAATGCCTGCTTGAAAACATTCCTAAACTATTTTATATGTTGGAGACATGGGAGCCTTTACACATTCCAGTCATCTTGTAATCTTATTTATTTAGGCTGCTCTTTTAGGAGAGCTATTGTGCTTTTAAGGGATGCACAGTGCCTTGCTGCCAAAACTCCCCAGCCTCTAATTGAAGAAAGATGCTTGGAGCTTAAAGATTCTTGGGTACATTCCGGACACAAGACAAGAACATTACTTGGAAACCCTTTTTAGAAGTTCATTAATAAAGGAGACGCTTGGTTAGTTTCAAAGATAAATAGCTGGTCCGATAAACGATAGCACTGAGTCAAATTCAACCAAGCCCGCGACAAAGAACACTATTTGGAGTAGAGAAACAACATAAAAAAGTGACCAAAGGAACTTGGCTTAAAGTTTAATGCAATTTTAGGTGTGTAAGTCCTTCCCCTGTTTCTGAAGCTCTGCACACATGACCACCAATTTTGATACCTTGGGATTCAAGAAAGATAGCCATAGGAAATGGTTCACATCTCTAAAGGGTTTTAATAATGCACCTAGAGTGTGATGGATCTTCCATAGCAGCACATTGGAGCAACTGCATATCCATATTTTGTTCCCCATCAATAACACACATTTCTGATTCACAATCATGTTTTATCCTATTTCAATTAAACTGTGCAAAAACAAACAAAAAAAAGGTCACACCAGCTATATGAATGCGTCCAAAAACATTGGGAAGTCACAAAAATGAATATGTCATGTTTGTAAGAAAATGAAATGCAGATTTTCCTGGCTATTAGTAAAAGAAAGTCTAGATCTTTATTAAAGACATAAAGGTAAGTATTATGCCTTATTCTTTCCTTGCTTTTAGTAACAGCAGCCAAAGGGACACAACAAAAAAAAACTACATTTCTCATGAGGCTTATGGATTTTAGCGAGTGGGAGAGAAACGGTAGTCAATGAGTCAAAACACCATCCACCCTATATTTTCTTCGACTGTGGGAACAAGTCCTCTTTTCTTGTTCAAGGTAATATTATATTTGAAAAAAAGCGGTACCATCAAGAAAACTATACAAACAGCCAAAAACAGAACAAAAAGATTTTCAGAAAAGTCAGGGAAATGTCTGGTAGAAAATCCAAATCATCCAGGAGAGTTCGATCCTTGGTTCAGAACTTCTGTCTGAAGAACAGCAGGGTGAGACTGTAATGGCCGGCCACCACAAGAGGAAGCACAAGTCGTAAGTGCCTTAGGCGGTCTGAACGCAGAGGCTAAAAAGTATCAGGGAGGGGAATTAAACAATGTGGTGTGCTAATACTAACCTCTGCATCTTTAATGACATCTACACTTTATTAATAGCTTGTTGGAGGCTCATATGATGCTTGTTCAAAGCATATCAATAACATTTGAGACAACATGAGATAGTGGTTTACAGTGAAATGTATGAACTGTTGTATCATTAGACCAGTCCGCACAGGGCCGGCTTTAGCGCTGGTGGCGCCCAGTGCAACAATGTTAGTTGGCCCCCCTACTGTATACCTTCACCACGGATTCTCTCACTAGCACCCTTTAACAGTGACCAAGTCTCCATAACCACTTTCTCTCAGATGCATTGAATTAGTTATATAGCCCCACTCATACCAGTAAAGGATGTCAGAGCAATTTGCATCACACACACTTTACACAGAGGCAATCAATCATGCATGTGTAAATCATCTTATAGGAAATGTTACATAAGCCAAAGGACTACAAGTGTAGGAGTCACATGTCATCCATACTGGTAGGTAGTATAGTTTAAAAGTGCTTGGTGTGGAGAAGCACAAACTCAAAATTGAAAAAGAAACAGCATAGTTGGGAGTTCTCTTTAATAATAAGAATCGATTTCTACCTAAATTAACCCATTTTGCAACATTAATCTATGTCTAATCTATACTTCGCAGTGTGTATGCAGTTCTATGATGAAAGTTAATAGCTCACTGTTCTATATTAGGACTTTAAGTTATAAATTCCAAGTAACAAAAGGATGTCTCTTTTAAAAGGAGTAACCTGCTGACCTATTTATATTATATGCACTTTGTGATCTGCATGGTACAGGTTCTTTGCAGCAGGCATATTAACCCTCTGCACTACCTTAGGATGAGTCAAAACCTCACTATACAAAACTCCGATTGCTCTCCAGGAAGAACATTAATCACAGGAGTTATCTTTACATTTTTGTGCTGTCTGGTAATAGCTGGAGGAAAGGAACGGGCAGCAGGTGCTTTAAAAACATAATAAAATTGCAAACACGGCGCCCCCAGGAAGTCAGCACCCGGTGCGGTGGCACCGGTCGCACCGCCCTAGAGCCGGCCCTGAGTCCGCAGATACGAGAATGCCCTCTAGCCTGGAGCCTCCCCAATAGGCTTTTGACACTATAGGTCCCCTAGTGAAATATGCCCAAAGGAAGTATTGTCAATACCAACCCTCGAAATAACCCATCTAACCCAGCCTGCCAAGGTAGGGGAAGAGACTGGTTGTAAGGCTCCCTGAAAGAAATCAACAGTTGTGAAGAAGGCAGTCTCAGATGCAGTATTTCATGTCATAAATTGCTAGATATTTTACACACATAAGTTAGATTGTTTTGGGAAACACAGATAAAACACCATTGCTATGTTATTTTCTATTCTGCTGCTACCAGTGAAACAAACCCCTGTTGGAGTGTATTGTCTGTCAGAAATGTCCAAAGCCTTAACATCTGAAACACATTTAAAAGATACCAAACATAGTAACATTGCCGATTTTGCTGACAACATTTTTAATGTCAAAGACAAATTATCAGCACAGGAATTATACAGATTGAAAGCTGTACACAAATGACTACTGGCTCCTATGTGAAGATGAATATTATATTTCAAAACATGTCGGCACTTCACTGAGCAGGGCTGCTTGTGGCAATCTAGCAGTGCTTAATTTGAGGCAATGATTGCAGGTGGTGGGCACCAGTACTCATGTTCGGGGCCAAGGATTTATGGGGCATATTAGCAAGCCCCTTATCGCCGCTTTTGCGGCCGTTTTCGGCCGAAAAGCGGCGATAATTATATCGCGGTATCACCAAGGACAAGCTAACAGGCCTTAGCGCGTGTTCCCTGGTGATAGCGCCTGTTTTACTAACGCCTTGCTTCGCATCGCTAATGAGATGCGAAGTAGGCGTTCCTGACATAACTCCAGGGGAAATCATCGCTAACGCGGCTCCGGGCTATTAACAAGGATGCCCCGGACCTGCGTAGCGACAATGAAACGCACGCTAAGCCCCCATTAACGCAGGAATTTAAGAACTGCTAAATTCCTGACTTATGTATTCATTACATGGGGGGGTGGATTATTGTGATACGACCACAGGGTCGTATCAGCAAGGCCAACACCGTTTGTACTGCAACATCGCTGTTTTTTCAGCGATGTTGGCCCATTTCCCCCGCTATCGCTGGAATATTCATCGCCATAGCGCTAATCGTTGCTAATACAGAGTTAGCGTGGCGATATATTCCAGCGATAGCCGGCGATATAAAAAATCACGCTAAGCAGGGTTAGCGATGATTATCGCCTCTTCTAGCTAATATGCCCCTATATTTTATCATTACACTTTGACCCGCAGCAAGAGAGAAAAAGGCATAAAAGGGAGAAAGAAAGAAGAAGAGAATGATAGGAAAAATAATGACAAGTGAATAAAGCAGGGATGAAAAAGAACTTGCAAGAATGACACCCCCAGTCCAGAAATTGCCACATCTTGCTCCCCAACCTGTCGGACTTGCAGAAGTGAAAACTGGCTTCTGTTCCATGCGTCTAGATGATCAAGACAACACTGGAGTTCTAAGAGGAAGCCTTTGTTTAAAGGATTAACATCCATGTAAGACAATCCATTTTGAAGATGTTAAATGACTATCTTTTAAGAGCTTGATAATGTAAAGGCCCTTGGAATACAGCTTGAACCGATGAGACTAAAAGGCCCACAATCATTGCTAAAAATCTAGGTGAAATCATGGGCTTGCAGAAAATCTGTATTATCTTGTTCTTGATGGCTCACACCTTCACAGAGGGCGGCTGCCGAATGCATTTTTCTGAGTGCACTATATAGCCCAAAAATTCTGTCTATCTGGAATGAGGTAAGCTGGTTAGGCCTTGAAGAAGACGAGTTGCTAAAAATACCTGGTGATGAAGGTCAATCTTGTCCTGAGCCATAAACAAAATATTATCCGCAAATATTATTAGAGCTTTACCTTGAGCTCTCAAGAATAAAACGTCTGGTTTCATGAGTTTTGCAAAGCACCAAGGGAATTTCCTGCAACTCTTGCGAATTGATATAAAAATATAAGCATCTTGAAGATTAATTTGAGCCATCTAATCCCTGTGCAAAAGAGGGTCCCTGCCAGCTCTCCCAAAAACAAGCTCTCTAAAAATTCTCCATAGGGAAAACTGTGCCTTATGCAGGGATGCAGACATAGTTAGATATTTACTTTATTTTTTTTAAATATGAGTCTCTAAACAATAATCCTTTTACTTCAAGGCCCGGCACCTAGTTTGGAATCAATTTTCAAGAGAAGTCCTTTTCACTTCTCATGGGTCATAGCCGCACTGGAGTTGCCTAAAATGCAAATAGCCCTTTAAACCCAATTTGTCATATCATAAGGATCGATAGTGATACCACTGTGACCAATAATATCCAACAGCTTATCTTGGTAGTTCATTGATGGTCAGTCCGCACCTTTCTTTTCGGTCTCCACCAAATTTTAAAATGAAAACCAACATGTTTGGATCTTTTGACAGAGTAACTGCTATGTTATTTAGTAAGGAAGATCGTGGATATCCTGGATGTAATTCAGAATGTGCCTACATTTGTAAACGGGGTTTACAGCTTGTTAGACACATGGACCCTGACTCTGAGTTAGGGAGAATATCATTCCGAGATTCCCAGCAGCCAAAATTACCACTGCCGACCAGTATCTCCACATGAAATTCCATCCATTGTAAGTTAAACCCCTCAGAATAGGAAACAATCATAAGCACAAGGATTTAAGGTGCAGAATTCCCTATTCTGCTAGGTTTAACAAATACATTTACCAACTGCTCCGAGCAGGTGGTGCATTTGAGTGTTTTTTTCTCTGTGGAACAGGGTGGAGGAAGGGGGTTAGTGAGGGTAAAGGAGGGTAGTGGAAGGGGAATGGGAAGTATAGTCCTGGCAGGGGGAGCACAGCATGCTCTCCCCTTGACAGACAAAAATGTTGGCAGGGTATGGGGGTGTTGTAGTGGTAAGTAACAGTAGGTAGCAAACATTAGACTCATGGAATATCCAATAAGGGCATAGTTAGTTTCATAATTCTCATGAGAAGTGGAAGCGAAGCAAGGAAAGGAGAGGAGAGTAAAGGTTGGAGAGAGGGAAAAGTATATCAGAATGTAGGGTATGTCCATTTAGGGAGGAGTAGATGAGGGGTCAAGAATCAATAACAAGTGAGTCAGCAAGGTTCTGGAGACAATTTTCAATGAGTCGTGAAGCTAAGAGAAGAGTTTCAGGATGTGTTACTCTAATTCAGGAGTAAATAACTTTTCAGGTGGAAATCGAAAGATGTAGATGAAGAGTCCTGCCTTGTTTCAAAAGGTATGTTATTCCAAATCTTGGCGTCAAAGCCTGAGGATAAGCGAGTTAATACAGAAGCTTTGCTGCAGTGCAGGGTTTCCGGATGGAGCTTTTAAAGGCCATGAAAAGTCCTCCATCTGCCTGAGATTATACAATTCTTTTTTATCTGGTGGGGTATGTTTGGTTTCAGACCCTTAATTATAATTTTTACAATCCAGAATGTACATTAGGCTGAGCAAGGGAGTCATTTGAGTTTGATTAGTGCAGATGTACTGTGATCAGATTTCCTCTGTGTTCATGATCATTATAAAAGCTGCTATGAGGAATACTTTCAGTGGGGCTTGCAAAATTGCAGGAAAGTCAGTAAGTATAGATACAATTGATTCCAGGAATGAAAAGGCCAGTGAGTGAGTGACTTAAGATTATTTTTTTACATTAATTCCTTGACTTATTTATAAGGTTTTAACTGATAATGGGTATTCTTTGTCAGGGCATTTGTGTTTGAGTTTAATTAATTTGTGTCATTTAAAATAAACATAATGATTTGGTGTTCTATACCATCTTCTTGGAGGACTGCCTGCCAACTTTTTAAAATACTACTGTTATGATTATGGTTGATTATGAAAAACTCCATTTTATTTTGATTCACTTTTAATTGGCGGGAAGCCATCTAATTTTGCACAGGTATTCCTTCATTTGACTAATTCCTTCTCCGTTTCTCAACTGAAAGCCTTCCCCTTATCCAAAATTGGTCGGCCCTCTTCCTCATTTAGGGATCTACCCATCTGTGGTTTCACATGGAAAGGTGATTGGGTACATCTCATCTTAAATGACCACATCACCAATGTCTAACAACACGCATTTCACCCACACACCAATAACTTTAATCTGTGCTACGAACAACTGAATGACACAGTAGTATGATGACAGTTGGGAGAAGGGGGGGGTTCATGTTGCATTTGCATTGATGTGCATCATCCATGTGATGAGATGGTCCTATTTCGTGCCATAGCTGTTAGGCCTTAATTCATTTGTTCTACATGCTGTTACATCAACTGTGTCAAGTAAACGATCTTCACCATTCCACGTTACGGGGTGCATGTGACATTACATAAGGTTAAATTCCTATGCAATGTATGACCTCTTGCCTGGAGAATGCTCATCTTATTGTCTTATGTTTGCTTTTCTTGTGACTCGATAAAATGCAATAAAGTTTGTGTTAAAAAAAATAAAATTACCACATCACCAATTTAACTAAATTTGCATCCTATCAACTCCATCTTCTAAGAAAACTAAAACACCATTCCCCACACAACTTCAGATCTGCAAACAAGCGTCATTGGGTTTGAGGAAACATTATCCTAGCAGATTTTCCAACCACACCAAATTATACTCTGCTGCTCATCTAGTTGCAGGAGTTAAGAAATCTGATCACATCTCCCCCATCCTTAAGCACACTCACTGGCTACCTCTCGAAGTGCGAGCATCACACATAAAGCAATGCACAGCTACCTCCCACTCTGAATAATAAACTCAAACTCATGGGTGGTAAGCGAAAAAACAGAGAAGCAGTCATTGTCCAGTTCTTGAAATCCCCAAAACCAAAACAACAACCAGGCATTGTCCTGCCTAGCCCCTAGACTGTGGAACTGTATTCCACACTACCTAATCCTAGCCTTCATCCTTCATGCTTTCAAGGAAGACATAAAACACATCTCTTCAGACTATACTTTCTTGATTGACTCAATGCCAACTCCTCCCAGTTTCTGTTGTAACTGTTTATAGTTGACATGCTCCATTCCCAGCGGTTAGGTCTCTGCTGTAATATATTATTTGAAAAAATAAATAAATGCATAAATTACTAGTTCAAGTTTAAATTTATTTGATTTAGTTCTCGACTGAGAACAACAAATATTTAAAGAATAAAATTACATTTAAAATAGTAAAATGTCATTCTAGTACAAAGTTAAAATAGATTTTAAAAATGTAAACATATTAACATATTGTAACACACAAATTCATTAGGCGGTGCCTTACAAAGAGTTCAGGTTCTGAACCGAGTTAATTTTACATTTTGTTCGAATTGGTTGTATAAACCTCTTTCTAGCTTCTACAACAGTCAGATTTGGACAAACGAATAACACATGTTTCAAGTCTTGCAGCCCGCCATTACACAGATCACAGGAACTACTAGCTTTTTCCTTTGGGAACCACTTAAAGGTGAATGATTTTAGAGGAAGTATCCCGAGACGGAGTAATATAATGCTTTGCCTGACTCCATGCTTTAAATTGAAACGAATATACTGCTGCATTTTCTTATATACAATAGTTTCAGCATATTGTTTATACAGTGGCAATTTGGAGCAGTTTTGGATGTTGAGATCGAAGCTTAACCTTGGTGTTAAATGTTTTAAAAAAAACTTCAAGTGAGCGGGAGTCCAAGATTGCAACAGGTCAATAGTAACATTTGATATTTTAAAAGCGATAGATACATTTCTGCAGAATACATAATTCGGCGATCCTTGTTCGAATGTCTCTATTTTTAGTAAGGATCGTAGGGTTCCTTGGTCCGCATGAATAAGGTTATATGCCCATCTTAAAATATTAGTAATGCCTCTGGCGTAAGAACTGACTAATGAAAGTTCAAGACGAAGAGCTTGTACCGGCACGGCTTGTGACATCTTGGTCAGTTTCCGGAGGACTTTCCCTTCTTTCAGATCCAGTTGTTTCTATTGGCTTAATGGAATATATTCAAGTGCATATGATAGTACTGGTGGGATCTTAGAACTATATACTTGAAGAAGAGAAGAAAAGTGCCTTTGGCCAGTGGAGGAGTCTAATCGTAGGAGTGCCCCCACATGGACGTCAACTTTACGGCCCAAGTTCTGCAGGAGAGGCAAGTTTTGCAGAGATTGTGAAAAAATTCTCCCTAGGTATGTGTATTCCTTTACAACTTCCAGCGGGTTTCCCCCTAAAGTCCAGTTGTATTTAACAAATCGTTTCCTTCCTGTAAACAGAACAATTTTTGTTTTAGTGATATTTGGTATTAAATAATTTTCTTCAGTGTATTTAGTAAGTGCTTGCAAATTCCTTTGAAGTCCAAATGGAGTTAGATCTAAGATGACTACATCGTCTGCATACATCATGGTGTGAATTTTATAAGATGCGATTTTAGGTGGAAAATTGCTAACCTGTTTGAAACTTTCCAGCAGGTCACTAAGATATAGAGAGAACAGTATGGGAGCTAGGAGGCACCCTTGCCGAAGGGCCGTTAGGTGTAGCTTTTGGGCTAGTAAGACCCTTCTCCATCCCCATTTGAACTTGACACCATGTCCCTGAGTACAATGATGTTATTAAATGAAGGAGGTTATCCGGAATTCCCATTTTTCGAAGTTTTCTCCAGAGCATTGCTCTGTCGACCCTGACAAATGCAGTCGTAAAGTCGACGAAGACTGCATACACAACCTGAGACTTTAAGGTGACGTATTTATCAATTATTGTTTGCAGCGCTGCAATGTTGTCAGTAAAGAGTGTTTTGGTCTAAACCCAGCTTGATTTAAGGGAATAGAACCTGTTGAAAATGCCCACTCTTTGAGATGTTCTAAAACAGATGCCGCAAAGATTTTCCCAGTTGCATCCAGGAGAGCTATCTGCCGGTAGTTGCAGGGGAGCAGTCTGGAGCCCTTCTTATAGATTGGAATTACAATGCTCCCCTTCCAAGATTTTGGAATTTCCCCAGTTTCAAAACAATGGAAAAAAAGGGGAGCTAGGAACTTGCTCCACTCTTTGGGGTTGCTTGGAGGACCTTAATTGGAATTTGGTCCGGTCCCATTGCTGCCGACGTTCTTGCCTTTTTAGGTCTCGCCTAGGCAGCGCGCATGCGCTGCTCTAGGAGGGCCTTTAGCCATCGGTCTGCTACTTTTCAAGCACACTCGTGCTTGTGCTGGCATCTACCTTGCGGGAGCGAGCAGCGGCGCGCGTGGTAATTGAAAACATATGGCTCTCGCGCCGCCGCTGCTCACTCCCGCAAGGCGGATGCCAGCACAAGCACGAGTGCATTTGCCTGCTCTTTCGCGGCCGCGGGGCCGCGCCACGCTCCCTCACGCTTGTTCATTATTTTCATGTGCCGCAAAGAACTTCTTTCGAGAGTCCACTTTTCATTTTTTTTTTTTGATGTGCCGCCAAGCAGTTCCAGCGCAGCACACCGTGCTTTCAATGCTCTTGCAGCACCCGTTTTATGAGTGCTGCTCTCTTTTCAGTACGAGGCTCTTTTCAAAACAACCTCGCCTTCTTTTTCAGCCGAGGGCTTGCTTCTATATGTTTTGATGTTTTTTTATTATTATTTCAAATGTTTTTTTCACAAGTGACGTCTTTGCAAAGATTTGGTTTCCAATAGTATGAATCTTGGAACCTTGTCAATCATTAGCAAACACTTTGCTTCTGGAACGTACTGGTACTCACTATCCAAGAGTACGTGCTTGCTAAATTAATGAGAAGTGCCGGTACTCACTAGCCAAGAGTGCCCGTTTGTTATTAAAAATGCCCGTACTCACTCTCCCAGAGTGCGTGTTTCCCACTGAGAAGTGCCGATACTCTCCCAGTCCCATTGCACATCTTGCACCCCTTCTGCGAGGCGCGGACACTCTTGCTTTCAGGTTCAAAGTGCCAGCACTCAATACTTGAGAGTACCTGTCATCTAATGCACTGGTCATGTTCACAAACCCGTGACCCTCGACATATTCCCCACTAGGCTCCGCGCTGTCGTATGCCTGCCCTGCACAGAGCTGCTTACCACAGCAGGAGCACCTGCAGCACGATTACCCGCGTGAGCTGTTTTATTTTGAAAATCCCATTAATCAGAAAAATGCAAAACCAGAAGAAAAATCAAATGGAAGGCGTCGTGGCGCTCAGCGCCGCGCGCGGCAGAGAAAACCCTGATAAATTGGGTCTTGCTGTGGAGGGGGGTGCCCCTGCAGGCGCCTCCTTCAGTGCGACAAGTGCAAATAAACACATTACAGGGTGTGTTCGCTGCTTGCACATACCTCACCCCCTTAAAGCGCTACGACTCCAGCAGCTAAGTCAACCATTCAAGCACGAGAACCGCTCATGGGCGTCCCTGCTTCATGCCAACACTCACGAGGACCGGCCGTGCTAACAAACCGCCCCTCACCTAGTCACATAAATGGCCCCTCGAGTCTCACCCGCCCTGGAGATAGAGGTGTTTGTTTACCTTTTCCGTATAACGCCAAAAGGCCTTGCAAAGACAGAAGTCTACAGCTGTTCACCGCAGCTGTCCCACCTGGAGTTTTATTTTTCCTCTATGAAGTGGTGTATGCGGTGACGCTTCGTCCCGGACAGAGGTGCCAGGGACAGGGTACCCCTAGTAAAACCCTAGACTGCTGCTAAAACATGCCCCCTGTTTGTCCTTTTAGGGGAGGGTCCTTCCACGGCGCCATGCAAGGGACTGTCTGAGTGTTCACTGTAGCTGACATGCTTTATGGGTGCGGCCCTTTTACCCCCCCTCCCCCTTGAGTGAATGCACGCAGCCCTCCATAATGTGGCCTTTCTCTCCTCCCACATTGAGTCTGTGGTAGGTATGGTGACGGGAAACATCTTATTTTGTACTGTAGAACAAAACGTACTGCTCCCGCAGTGGTGACTTTTTCCAGCCCTCTCCCCTTTCCCTGCAGCATCCTGTTTTGGCTCCGCTTGTCTGACATGACTGGGGTGAATACACACGACACCCCGCCCAGCCCTTCCCAAGAGGTGCTCAAAGAAGCCCTGCAACTTTATTCTACCGCGAAAGACAGAAAGGAAGCGTTACCATATAAGGAGATCACTTTATTGTATCTGGCTTGGAGGCTGGAATCCACACCCTGCTCCCGTAATGTGAGCTGACGACCCGCGTTAGCCCGGACTGTCTCGGCTTGTCAAAGGCTGCCCCCTCCACCCCACCCCACCCCACAAAAAACATGTAAATTGCACTTATCTAGCGCCCACTACCCCTGACGAGGTGTTGAAGCGCTTTGCAGTGATTAGCACGCTACTCCGGAATCCAAGGTTAGAGGTAAATAGGTTGTAGATTAGTAATATGTTCTTCCTTTCCCGAGTTGTGTTAAGTTTGAACTCTTGTCTTGAGCTATCTTCATTTATTCTAGTGTTTTGAATAGTAGTGGATACATTGATTGTCCCAGTTTTAGAGGAAGTGTCGGATAAGCACATCTATCTATCTATCTATCTATCTATCTATCTATCTGTCTATCTATCAGAGCCTGCCTGTCTGTCTGTCCATCTATGAAAAGAGGCCCAATGGGCCTGATGTACGGATCCGCGTCTGTGTTCTCTTCGCTCCCCGTTCATGCACTGTTATCTAACCATAGGGGTACTCTACAGATGGGCTTAGCTCCCCCTGCATGCACTGTTATCTAACCGTACGGGTACTCTACAGTTGTATAGCTCTTCAATTCCTGGCTGCACAACACCCAGGAAAATGTGCTGCATGGCTAAACACTTATAAGGTCCCAAAGGCGAGACCTATTGGCTATGCCAATGCTTGTTTATATAGTGTTCAATTTGAGGAGGAGATGGAGCTCCGTTATCTAAAATTTTTCCTCCTAGCTTGCTTGACATTAGAGTCGAACTTTCTGTCCTCACATTTAATTTATATAAGTTGGTTAAGTATATTTCCCATTCTGATGGGGGGCTGGGATAGCTTGTAGTGATTGTTTTGTGCCTGTTTCTTTGGCAATTATATTCCAATAGGAACGTTTGTTATTTTGTTTTGCTGCTATCTGTATGTCCACCCATTTTTTGTCCTGTATTTTTTTACAATTTCTTTCCTTATCCCTCCTGCGGCGGTTTTTTAAGTTGTTAATTTCGCGTTTTCTTAATTCAGAGAATTGAAGAAAGTGTGCCCTTATTAGTTTATTTAATTCAATTGCACTTATGTCTAGGTTCCGTCTTTTGCTTTTTTCTGATCTTGGCATTCGTTGTTTTAAATTATCCTGCAAGGATTGTACCAATTTATTGGTGACTGCTTCAAAACTTGTTATCGGATTTGTTGAGTGAATGATCTGTAATGGTTGTGCCATCTCGATTACAGTCATAATTTTGTTAAATGTTCTCGAATTCCATAGCAGCCACCCTTGGACCTGGTTCACCAGTACTGTACTTTGTAAATACATGATGTGCCCTGGAGATGTATGTTTCAGTCTTAACTCTGTTGTTAAATGTAATATTGCATGATCACTTCCTAACACAAAATTAATATTTAGGTGTGAGGCTGATCCGAACAGATCTAGACTACAAATCATATAATCGAGGATTGAAGTATTAAAATTGCCTTTTCTTGTGCAGGATGCCGGAATGTCTTCTTCTATATTGCCATTTAATATTACTCCGTTCAGCATTGGAAGTGAGGATAATAGAATTTTCCCTCTTTTATCTGCTTTACTTCCTGTGGGAAATTGTGGAATTGGGATTGCCACGGCTTCTTCTTGTTCGCCATTAACCCATTTTTCTAATAAGTCATTAGATATTTTCCCATTAAAATCACCTGTTAGGAAAACTGACGGAAAACCTTGTCCTTCTACCACCTTTTCTATTCCCTCAAATATTTCTATCGCTAGTGCATCCATTTTAGAGCCAGGGGAATATAAACGTTAAAAATGAGGAGGATATTCGAGGTTTCCAAAGGGTCGATCCCGAATTTGACCTTGATACATTGAATGTTCTTTGAACACATTGGGTTGATTTCTTGGTCCCAATTAAAGTCTTCGTTAAGGAGAATTGCTATCCCTCCTTTTGCGTGCCCCCGATCGACCGGTTCTGCTGGAATGTCATACACGAAATAATCATAAATTACTAGTAGAGTTCTATATAAATCTGTGTGTGGACCACTCCTTGCTAGTTGGAAAGGATCAGAGTTTTTTTTAGATGTTTTTAAGATATATTTTTAACTTCTTTTAAAACACATGTTAAATAACATGAGTGACAGTAGTGACTCTTCTGGGTCCCCAAAAGTTGCTGTTATGGGGTATGAGAAGGCATTGTTTATCTTAACAATCTGGCCACATTCATCTAGATAAATCATGAATTACCATGGTCCTGTCCCATTAATGCCAAATCGAGTCTGTCAGAATGCACTACCCTTGTACCTTGGATCCAGTGGGAACAATGGACTCTTCTGTCTCTCACTGCCTCTACCAATGATCTCACACAGCAAACATATCAAGGCCATTAGTAGAAACGGGAAAAGGGGAATGGGAGAAGAGCAAAAACAGAGACATCGGGTACCATCACCCTGACTTATAACGTCTGCTGGGCACCCAGTCTGCAGGTTAAAGACGTTATCTAAAAGAAATAGGAGCTATGTTAGAAATCTGCCACAAAGTCCTGTATTACACCACAACAGTTTAAGGATATACATTTTCTCTGTGTAACCAACTCTATGTATTCAGATGTGAAATTTGCTATTCCAGAAAGTGAAGCATAACAAAAGATGGGTATGTTTATACTTGTTCCTAAACACTTGCCCCCATTAGCAAGATACCTCAAGCTTCTTAACTGTGCACTCTTTGCAGAATACACGCTTAGTTCCTAATTGATTCTTGTGCAACTGGAAAAGTAATTAACAGACATTAATATTCTGCAGCTTCTATCTGAGATAGTTGCATTAGGTTTTCCAGCAGTAATGATGTCAGTGCCGCTGCTGATGAGTATCTTTTGTGACTCCAATGGATGTTAAAATTCCTAAGTAGTAAATGATTGTTATAGGATAATAATGAAATAGGCTTAAGGTTAATAATTTCTTCAACAAACGTATTATTTCCCAGGGGGTGGTGCAATACGGTGGGGTTAATTTGGCAGATTGTGGAGACCTGATTCCTTAACCACAGGCATTCAAAAGAATTTGAAAGGGAAGGGCCTGTTGGGGTGCATTAAATGTGGTCTGTGAGATATATGGAAACCCCGGCTTCTATTCTGCTTTCACTGGCTTCATTTAAAATTTTGTAAACCAAGGGACCATCAGTTCCCTGAAGATGTGTGTTGAGTAAGAGCCAAAGTTCTTCTATATGTCTCTGTTCTCTACCTGTATTTAGTGAGTGTAACTGTTCTGTTCTGTTCTGGTTGTGTGATATGCAGTTGCCTGTCAGACTACGTTCCAGCAGTCTAGGTTCCAATACTGTTGGCCGAGCTAGGAGTCAGCTTGGGCTAAGGCTCATCTTAAAGTAAATTATAAGCTCAAGGGGTTTGTAGTATCTGTCTGATCTTCTCTATTGTTTCTCAACTTTAGCAATCTTATCTTACACATTCTCCATGACGTAGAATGTTTCTATGCTATATGAAGTCTTTGTGTAATGTTGCTTGACTGATTGATGGCGAGGGCTTCTGGATGTCAGTATGAAAAATCTGGACTGATGACAACTTTTTCCTTGTGGGGGTCTTAGATTATACTTATACCAAGACTTCACACAATATGTCCCGCTCACACTAAGGCAACCAGACTTCCTGGCATGATCATGATGCAGGGGTCTCCTTCAAGTATCTAGGGATACATATGACTAGTGACCCAAAAATATGCTGGGATCACAGCATCGCACCCCTAATATCCCAGACTAAACGTGATCTCTTGGCTTGGGACAAACTTCCCATCTCGATAATGGCTGTGGAACCCTATTCAAAATTATGACACTCCCCAGGTTTCTCCATACCCTTCAAATGTTTCCCTACATCATATCAGACACTTTTTTCACCGACATTAACACTATGCTCACACAATTCCTTGGACTGGCTTACTAGCCCAAGTTGCATTCGCCAAATGTATCCAATCTCCATGTGATGAGGGCTTGGGGGTCCCGGACCTCCGGTTATGTTAGTGGGCCTCACAATTGATAGTGATAAATGATTGGATCTATTGGGACCACTCCAACCATCATACAAATTAGAGAGAGAGCTCATGAAGCCTTGGGAGTTGGAAGCAATCCTTTATGTCTCCTCTGTCCCAATGGAAATGGCAGCTCTGACTAGACTTCCACTGACCTGTTGGCATAAGGCACTGAAACATATTGACTGGTACAAGACAATTATGAAAGAAACCCTCCTATGGTTAGAAACATGGCTATTACAGATGTCTGTACTCGGAGACTTTGAGCATTGGGACCTCATAGGCATATCAAAAGTAGGCAATGTCTGGTTGGGAGATTGCCTCAAGACATTCAACCAGTTGACGGTGGAATATGACCTTCTCCCATCTCAATTTCTCCGTTGCTTGCAACTCCGCCATAGCTTTTATCTTACCACTCCTTTTTGCAAGCTCTTCCGGAATTCAACCCACTTGAACCCAAAATTGTCATGGGACCGATCAAGGTATCGCTCTCGTATACTGATCCTTAGTTGTTAACTCCCCTTTCCCTCGTGCAACACTGAGAAATAGATGGACCTGTGATCTAGGCCCACTGGGGGATATGTGGGTTGAAGCAAAGATAGCGGCTCGAACTCTGGCGGTGTTGGGTAAATTGAGAGTCGTACAAATCAAGTTCTTTCACCGCGCCTACCATGATCCTACTAGGCTTTGGCACATTGGCAGGTGCAAGGCCCTGTCATGTCCAAGATGCGCCGTGACCCCAGCAAACTTTATCCACATGATCTAGTGTTGCCCCTACATTGAGCAATAATAGCTAGAAATGCACTGCAGGTTAAGCAAAGTAATGGGATACCTATTGGTACATGACCCCGCTCATGCCTTCCTTGGGATCTAGAGGAAAGGTGCGGTCACCACAGGTGCTAAATACTTGATTGCAATGGGATTCCTAATCGTCAAGAGGTATATGGGATTATTTCCACAGCCCCAGATATTGATGAGTGGGTATAAGAAATGCATATCTGTGCGACTGCACACCGGACAGTTTATAAGGCAAGAGGTATTCTACGGAAATTTCACAACATATCGGACAGATGGTACTCACAAAACGATTGATATGAAAGAGGGGGAAGAGAAAGTATTTGGGTTGTATGTTAAGATCCTCCATATGCTATATCGGATCCTTGATGCCGTGCTGGATCTGAATGTGCTATTTGGCTGTTGGTTTACCAAAAATACAAAAAAAAATTGTTTTTTTAAATATTACAGCAATTGTTAATTCCCATACGAAATATTGGAAAGCGATACAGAAAAAAGGCTGAACTGAGGTACACCAAATTTGGCAAACATTTTGATCTTTACCCAGCAACCACTCTGGTTTTATGTGTGTAATGGTACCCATAACGTATCTGTCTCTGATTTAACTAAGCCCTACATTTTTACCAATTTCATAATGCATATAAATCTACCAGCAGTATTTATTTCGTTTTTCTAAACCCACCCACCTCTCCCCACCCCCTGCCACCTCATCCCACCCCCGCCGCCATTCTCTACCAGTCGCTACTGAAAATAGATGCTCTGTGATATGTAAGGTTGCCATAGAACATCATCAAACACTACTAGGGAATGCGTGCTTTTCTGTGGAGAACCTAAATGCGACTAGCACCTCAAACCTAAAGAATTCAGCAGATTTTGCTTTTCCTGCAACGTCAGTGTACATTCCTTTTTGCAGTCAATGATATTCTGACAGCCATCCCATTTCTAGACACGTTTCAGTGAGGCTCTATCTAGGGACGTACCAGATTGCAAGCATCCTGTGCATCTGGTGGAAGCAGCCAGGTGATACCTGAAAGATCCAACAACTCCTTCTATCCCCATAAACAATCATAAATGTATTTATTTATGTAATTCCTTATCTGTCCCAGTAACCCATCCGGTGAGCTAGTGCAGCACTATTCAGGTCTTTGGCATTTCCAGAATTGTGCTGCTCAGATTGCTGCCTGACCTCTGCTCGCCCCAACTGGTGTGATGAAGTTTCTTGCTGAGAATCTACATGACCATGATGCATTGAGAGGCATTATCCCTTAAGCTCTTTATGGTGCTACAACATCAGGCAGTATGTAAGAAATTCCCTTCTGTCGGAGAAGTGTCCTGCATGCACCACAACTTCAACCTAGTATAACACATCTCAGGGTCAGACTGGCCCATAGGCAGTGCCAGAAGGCTGGTCAGAAGGGCTGGTTTTGCAATTCAGTGCTTAGGCCGGTTTCTTGGCTGTTTCTAGGCCTGTTTTATGTTCTGATGGGCTGGTTTTTACTGTTGATTTTTATGATATTATCATAAACATTGTCTGCAGCAAGCACAATTGCATAGTCTTCTATACCTAGCAAAGATCCCCTACACAGTGTCTTTGCAAGTTCAAAACAGCCCCGATTTGCACAATATGTAGCACTTTATTTTGAGCTATCTGGGTCCCTAATAGAGGCTGGGTCTATTTTCTGTCCCAGTCTGACCCTGCACACCCTGTGTGGATAATTGATAGTTCAATATGATTAGCTAATAATACTCTGAGATAGCTATTAACTCGGGGCCTTTAACACCTCCTTTCAATATACACTCTCTACATCTCCTATGTCTACTTTCCATATGGCTTAGGCATTTCAAGTGTGTCAGCGAAGTTGACAAGTAGTTTGCCAAACAGCAAAAACGTTTTGTCATCCATTGCACATCTCATGGGCCTTCCCAACAGCATGTATTTAAACAACTGGCATGAATACAGTTAGAATTCTGCCAGCAAGCCTTAAAGCGAGGAGAAGAGAGGCACCCACATTCTAACCCACAGTGGAGTTTCCTTAGTTGAGCGTTGGACCATCAGATAGACCACAACATGCCTTGCCACACCCAGAAAACAAAGAGCGCAGCCTGTGAAAGGTCCTTCGGGGCCTACCCCCGATGTGAAAAGGGTGCGTACCCCAAATGCCCATAGCCCCATTAGGGGCCTGGATGGAAGAGTCAGTAGTTGATGATAATGAGGTGGGCAATCCGACAATATACTGGCAAATCCACCACCCCAATATCCCATCATATGATTTAAACCATTTACGCATCATAATTTGCAGCGCCCCACTTGCCAACGGAAATGAGTGGTTTGACTAGTGTCTGAGAAAAAAAATCTTTTGAGATTGTGCATAGATAATTCTATAAAGAGAATAGCAGATGAAATAGAAAGGTGATCTTAAAAAGGGGCAATCCCACCAATGACTGAAACTAGGAACTTACTACAGTTGCTAAAGTTTTTTTTGTTGAAATCCACAAATGGATTCCGAGCTGTGCTTGTCATCTGCTCCCAGGTTACATACACCCAAGAAAGGTAAGTCCCAGCTGCTTTCAGCATGATCCCAGTCCTGCCTGTGCCATTCATCCTCGCTTAGGGAACATCCACTGAGGTAGCAACTCAAGAAGCTTCTGGAGTGAGCTGTGGTTTTATTGCAGATTGCCCTAGATGCTGAGCAGTGCGTGTGATTGTGTGTCGCCTGGGACAGCCCTCCCATTTCCTCACACATCCATGGAAGTCACAACGCAGACATCAATTCCCAAAGATTAACCCCCACTAGTCATGCTGTAAATATACTGTTCCTCTGAACAACATCATTGATGACCATCTGTTGGCTGGCTCTGCTGCTGTTGTTGAGGCGGTGAGTTGCGTAGATTGGGGTGTGGCTTAACCTTTGTATTCCTGAGGACATTCCCGAGACAGGGTTCTCCATGCTAGTAGCTCCACCAAGAGTTAACACAACCATGTCTGGTCAGAGTTTCTATAAATATACCACCTTATAAACCTCGCTACACTCTGAGGCCCAAAGAACAAAATGGAAGTTCTTGGCATTTTATTGAAAAGGGCAGTGGCGATAGAATCAATAGCTTACTGGTCTAGAACAGATTACAAAATTGTTCATAACAAAGAAAAGGAACCAAAAAGAAGACGTAAGCCCTCCTACTACCGACCTATGTTACTATGAAGTACTAGGAACGAAGTATTATTAAACCAACTTCAAAAAGGATAATTGAGGAGGAAGCAGAAATTGGGTCATTGAAAGAAAAAGACTGTGAAGCTTGATTTCAATTCAGTAATTACGGAATATGTGTATGAGAACAAAAACATTTTTTTTTAGGAACAACACAATTATGTAATACTGGCCTCAGTGGTCCAGAGATCACAGGGTTACGCACCTCAAGATTTGCCTAATACACTTGAGTCCACTGGCTCTGCATATGTTCTCTGACTGGTACCACAAGTACTCTAAAACCTAAATACAGATATAACTTTCTGAAACACTAGGTGATCAATGAAAAGTCATGAATTATCCAACAAGCGTTATGCATATGAATGTAGCCTTGGTGTAATGCCTCAAAAATCAGAGTATTGTTGTCAGGTGCAGGCTACTCTACTAAGCTTCTATTTGACTGGCCCTTACCCTTGGGAACTACCATCATCTCCTTCTCCATAATTTCAGAGTAATTTATCAAATAATCCTGTCATTGATTCCTCCAGTGACTATTGTCACAAACAAATGAACGTTTTCCATCATCTACAAGTTCATCGAGCCCTGCCTCCATGCTCCTGCCTTAAAGGCTAGCAGTGGTGAGCTACAGAATCATCTACTGGAACAGCACCTGCTCTCAGGGGGAGATTTACAAAAAAGTTGCGCAACGCAGCATAGCCCCCCGCGAGGCTGTGCTGCGTTGCGCAACAGGGAGGGAGCAGGGGAGAGCCATATCTTCAAAGACATGGCTCTCTCCTTCCCTTTCTCTTGCGCCGGCGCTGATTACAGCTGCCGTGCGCCATGCACACACCTTAGCGCCGCAGCGCTAGGTTGTGTGCATGAGTCCAGCATAGGTTTTGTACAGGAAGGGTACCCTTCCTGTACAAAATAATATGCTCGACACAAGGGAAAGCTTTTCCCACTTTGCATGCGTGCTGCACAGTGCAGCACACATGCAAAGTCGGAAAAGGAAGGAGAAATGAAAGCATTTCTCCTTCCTTGCGCCTAGTTGAAAAGGGCGCATTTTTCTCACGCTAAACCCAATCTACTGTTTTTAGTAAATTGGGTTTAACGTGAGAAACTTTGGGTGGTTGCATGGGAACGCCCATGCACCACCCTTGGCACGCCCCCACGGTGCAAAATAATGCGAAGCAGCGCAATGCGCTGCTTCGCATTACTTTTACGTTATTTATTTATTTAAGAGTTTTATATAGCGCTGGCCAGACCCGAGGGTATCGGAGTGCTTTACAACATACGTATCAAGGAAATCACACAGTAACGCAGTAGTATACATAGTGGCTCATGGCTCTTCGGAGATCTGAGCGCGCTGTACAGCATTAAGGCAAGGAAGTCAGATAGAATTCTAGCAGTGTGCACATTGGCTCAAGCCGACCTCCTTCAGGGAGGGGGGGATAGAGGGAGGGGTCCGGTGGCTTGGCGGAGGTAGAAGTCTTAATGTCAAAGTATCGGAATGCTGCCATGTGCCAGCTTGTGTGCTCCGGCGGCAGCTATCGATTCGGGAGCGAACGATTGAGGAAGAGGTCTTTGAGCTGCCTTTTAAATTTTGAAAAGGATGGGGTAGTCCTAATATGGACTGGGATGGAATTCCAGATTTTGGGCGCACTTCTAGAGAAGGAACGGGCTGCGGTTTTTTGTTTACGAGTTTTCGGCGGGATGAGGAGAAGCGTATTGGAACTCCTGAAGGTCCTTGTCTGACCGGCCTTCTTAAGTTTGGAGGCCAGGTAGGCGGGTTTCCCTGTGTGCAGGGCTTTGTGCGAGAGGCAGGCAGTTCGGAAGTTGGCCCGCATTTCGACTGGGAGCCATTTTAGCTCTCTGAATGCGGGTGAGATGTGATCGTATTTCTTTACTCCTGTGATCATTCTGGCTGCTGCATTGAGCGTTGTTCTGAGGGGAGCTAAGTGGGATTAGCTGTACCTGTGAGGGCTGCATTCCCGTAGTCAAGTCTGGACAGCACCAGTGATTGAGTAGCTTATTTGAGGTCCTTGGGCGGGATGAAGGGTTTTATTTTGTTGAGTAACTTCAGGTTGAGGAAGGCGCTCTTTGCGGAGTTCTTGATGTGCTTGGCCATGTCTAGTTTTGGGTCGAGGGTGATTCCCAGCGATTTTACAGAGTCAGCCAGGGTGATATTGCCGTTGAGAGCATCTATAGCTTTTAGCCATTCTATGATTTGGGGGTTCTCTTCTTTGTTAGAAATGAGGAGGAATTCCTCCCGTTTTGTCTTGGTTGAGTTTCAGGTGATTTAGTGATAGCCAGTGTTGGACTTCCCTAAGAGTGTAGTTGAGTCTTTGAATGTCATCGATGGAGGAGGTTTCGAGATAGATCTGGGTGTCGTCTGCATATAGGTGGAAGGGGATGTTAGTTTTTTTGAGTATGGTGGTGAGGGGTTCCATGTAGATGTTGAAAAGTTGCGTGGAAAGAACTGACCCTTGGGGGACACCCCTGCTGACGGGGTGTAGGTCTGACGAGAAGTTTTTGATTTTTATTCTTTGTGTGCGGTTCTGGAGGAAGGAGGAGAACCACTGTAGGACCACCTCTTCTGCACCTAGCCTTTCTTGAAGTACTTTGATGAGTAGCTTGTGGTCAACCGTGTCGAAGGCTGCCGATAAATCCAGAAGTATGAGTAAGCAGCATTGGTCCGTATCTAGTGACTTGTGGATATCATCTATGACATTAAGGATTGCTGTCTCTGTACTGCAGCCTTTACGGAAGCCCGATTGGTGGGGGTCCAGGAGGTTGATGCTGTCCATGTGCTGAGTCAGTTGTAGGAGAACACACCTTTCCAGGATTTTAGATAGGAGGGGAAGATTGGAGACGGGTCTGAAGTTATTCAGATCGTTAGTGTCCAAGCCCGGTTTTTTCAGAAGCGGCGTGACTTGGCCGACTTTGAGGCAATCCGGTATGGTTCCGGTTCTCAGGGAGCTGTTTATGATCTTGCTCCAGAGCGGGGCTAGGGAGAGTTTGAGTTTTTTGGCCAGTTGGGTAGGTATAGGATCAAGGACGTGTGTTGAGGGTTTGGAGGTGGAGATTAGTTTAACTATCACCGATTCAGAGATGGGGTTGAAGGATTTCCAGAGTTTAGGTGGGTGATTAGGTGCGATATCTTCTGTCCTTGGGGACGGGCTCCTGTGGGGGGGACTGCGGTTGACATCCAAGGAGAGCTCTATCTTGGTGATTTTGTCGTAGAAGAAGTTGGCGAAGTTACCGCACAGGTCTTTGGAGGCCAAAACTGAGGATGAGGGGGACCTGGAGGTTTGTTGCCTGATGAGGTTGAAGAGTTCTTTGGGCCTGATTTTTGCGTTGTCAAGAGCAGTGCAGAAAAAGGACGTTTTTTCGTTTATGATGTGTTTTTTGTACTTCCTACAAGCTGATTTGAGTTGCTTGCGGAGGATTGAAGTTGGGTTGTTCCGCCAGAGACTTTCTGTGGCTCTTAGTTGTCTTCTTTTGGAGTTTATGTCTGTATTGAACCAGGATCTAGATGGAATGTTTCTGACTTTTTTTAGTTTCAAGGGGGCTAGTTGGTCCAGCAAGGAAGTCATAGTTGTGTTATAGTGAGAGGTGAGTTCTGTTGTGGAGAGATCATCCGTGGAGATGGGAAGGAGAGATCTCACCTTTTCCTCCAGGTTTGCCAGGGGGATCTGAGTTAGATTTCTCGTCCATTTGGGGGGGTCCAGCGTGGGGGGTTGGCATAGGATCGGTTGGCTGATGCGGAATAGGATGATGTGGTGGTCAGATCAGTCAACGGGCAGGATGTGGTCGATAAGGACTGTGTCGCGTTGAGCAATAATGGCATCCAGGATAGCTCCTCTGTCGTGTGTTTCTTCTGAGCAGTGTTGGGTAAGGTTGTTGTTGTTTAGGAGATCGTTCAGGGATTGGATTAGCGGGTTTTCCTCATTCCAGTGTAGGTTGAGGTCACCTAAAATTAAATAGTTTGAGTCTCTGAGTGAGCAGTGAGTAATCAGATCGGACAGGTGTTCCCCGAATGCTGTGGTGTTGCCTGGCGGATGATAGAGGAGGTGGCCGAGTAGAGATTTGTTGTCACTTGTCTTAATGTTGGCGGTTAGGCATTCAAAAGTGTTGTATTTGAAGATGTCGGTTTCCGTCACGGAGATGTAGATCTTGGGTATGATTGCTATGCCCCCTCCTCGTTGGTCTTTTCTGTCTTTGTTGATGATTGCAAAGCCCAGGGGCACAAGCATGTCCAAGATTGGGGAAGAGAGTTCATTTAACCAGGTTTCAGTGATGAAGGTGATGTCTATGTCATGGGTGAGGATGGTTTCCGCCAGCTCAGTTGCATGTTTGGTGGCTGATCTGCAGTTTATGAGCATGCATTTGGTGGAGGTCACCCCGATTTTGTGTTTTTTCCTTAGGGGGGCCCTGGGAATATTGGTGAGGAAGGCAGGGGGTCTTAATGGTCTCGGAGGGGAGCGGTCTCTTCTGAATCCAGTGATAACCTGGATCCTGGATTTTGGGGTGGGAGAAGTGGGCGTGTCATTGGAGGAGGCGAGATCCAACGCTTCACTCGAGGACATAGCCGCTCTTGTTCTTTTGGGTCTCTGTGATTTGTTTGAGAGGGGGTTGAGATCCAACTGGGATATAGAGCTTTGGGAGGCCGTTGCTGTCTAGTGATGGGAAAAGTGGGAGTCGAGTGAGGGCATTGGCTAGGCTCTCGGAGTGTGGTAAGGTTTAGTAAGATTACGTTAAGGCCCAGTATTACAGTTTCTAGCTGGCTTTCCAGCAGAGCGAGACGTTGCGTTGTCTCCTCAGAGGAGGGGGTGGGGGTGTTCTGGGCAGGGTCGTCCCATGGGGGAGAGAGCTTGTCGTTGATATGTTGGCTTTTGGCGTTCTTGATGCCGGTGTTGTCACTGTGTGGAGCCGTGGGCAAGGGGCGTGAGGGATAGCTTCGTGATTCCATCATCCTCTTACGTGTGGTAAGAGATATGGAGTTAGGTGCCGTAGATAGCGGGTTGGGGTTGTTAGTTGTTAGTTGGGTGAAGTGGAATGGGGAGAGAGGGGGTAGGTGGTGATCGTCCAGGGGATGCGGAGCATCCTTGGTGTCGTACCTCCTGTATGTATTGGAAAGGAAGAGTGTATTGTGCGTGTTTTGTGCGGGGAGGATGGGGGGAGTTTGTTGTCCAGGGGGGAAAGGATGGAGGGGTTGATGGAGGGCGTGGGATTGGTTTGTGGGATCTCCTGGCGGGTCAGTCTGTCAGGGGATGGGGAGTAGGTCGGGCACGAACGATGTGTGTGAGAGGGGGCGTTTCGCAGCGAGGGGAAGAGGGTGTCGAATGCTTCTAGGTTGTCATTGTTGGCTTGAATCAAGACTGTGCCGTTGGAGTAGATGGTCGGAGAGGTGTTGCCCTTACGCCTATGGCGGTTGGGGATAGAGAACGTCAGCTTGCAGCTGTACGGAGTGTTGGTTGATTTGGATATGTGGAGCTGAGATTTGAGAATGGAATTCCAGTTTTCAGGTCGTATAGTATGGAAAATGAGATCCATTTTCAGCTGACCCTTGGAGGAGCAGTGGTAAATGTCCACTACTAGTGTTTCTGGATGTTGTCTAATCAGTCTGTGTTTGAAGTTTCTTTTCGCTTTCGAAGAGAGGTTGGGGGGGAAAGTGATGGAGAAGGAGTTAGGGCCATGTGGATTAAGGTAAATTGATGTGGAGGGGCTGAGGGGGACTGTGGTGGCAGATGTCATTTTGTGTTAGTTGGACGGGAGGATGGCTCTTCGGAGCTCTTCTCAGGCTGTTGGTCTATGGCCAGGACCAGCTGTTTCTTGTAGGCACTATGTGATCAACAATCACGGCAATGTTCTGAGTTCCCTGGTCTTGGTTGGGTCTGAGTGGGTAACCCTCAGAGGACACCCCAGACTGAAGGTATAAGAGGAGTAGCGGTGATTGAGCCGAGGTGACGGCTTGAACAAGTTAATGGGTGATAGGCCTAGATGCATGTGGGTCCCTCCGGGATCTCCATTGGTTGTGTGTGGTGTATGAGGAAGGCACGTGGGGATGTCCGGGCTTGTTTTTACTCATAGGTGTCTTGGGGATAGTCGTATAGAGTCTTGCCTCTCCTGTCTGGAGGTGATTTGCGGCTAGAGGCTGTTTGTTGCGACTATCTGGTGCTTGGTCGGGTGAGAGGCTGTTATTGGTGAACAGAGGCTCCCGTCTTGGGGGCAGGCATCGGGTTGCTGTTGGCCTTACATGCTAATGCTGGGGCTAGCTCGACCGTATTGGTTATTCAGGGGAGGCTGGGGATGCACTTGAGGGCTGGTTAGTTGGGATTGGTCCAATAAGATGTAGGTTATTTATAACATTGGTGTTATAACCTTTGGTTCTCGATAGAAGTGGGAGGGGGCCGTTCCTACTGCGAGGGGGAGACTCTCAGCAGCTTATCAAGCAACTCCTCACCACTTGATCTCCGCTTCCCCGTTGGGGCTTACTTATATCCAGTTTAGATATTAGACCTGGAAGCCAAAATTAAGGCTAGCACAGCCCTGGATGAGGCAAAAAACAAATTACTGACCATTAGCCAAGAAATGCAGGACTTTGAGGACTATCTGATAAAGAAAAAGATGGACAAACTTAAAAAGGATGTGAGGTGGTTCACACAAGAAAAGGTATACCCCTATCTCGGTAGTACTTTTTATCAGGAAGGACAGCAGGAAGGAGGCCAATACAATCAATGGCCCAATAAAAGGAATAAAACTTTGACCTTCTCTGACACCAATTCATCTGATTCTGACTATGAGGGGCCAGGAATGAGTGAAGGTCCGATGTTTAATGCCAGAAATCAGAGAGGTCAACAAACTGACCAATACCAACATGGACATTCCCCTGTTTTACAGAGAGGCAGGGGCAGAGGTCGTACCAATTTTGTGCGACAAGAAAGGAATTACTACCACCAGATGGAGCCACCACATCCACAGCCTTACATGCGGACACGCAATCAGCAATATTGCAAAACATAGTTAATTGTACCAGTAAGGCAGAAACTATCCCCATTTTCAATCTTTCGGGATACGAACTTTCATCAGCAGAGATGAGTCTCCTCAGCAAGGGTCTGTCATTTGTTCCTAGTATACAATATGATCGGTTCAAACTTAATAAGGACATGTTTTCCTTTTTTCGGAAAATTAGATTGAAAAAGTATATGTCACAAAATATACCATGTGAAGAAGACACTAATTATTCAGGATGTAAACCACCTTCCAAATTTACACCCTCTCTGGAAATGGTAGGCCCTGAGGTGGCTATTTTTGAAAAATCTGTAATTCAAGAGCTCCAAAAAGTTACGAAATTTGTTCCGAAAGTGACCCCTAATCTGACCGCATTGGAAAAATCGGCCCTGAAGAAGCTGCAAGATAACCCTCACATCACCATTAAACCGTGTGATAAGGCTGGCGGCATAGTGGTGATGGATACAGAGAAGTACACCAAGAAAATAGACTCTATGCTGCAGGTCCAAGAACACTATCGGAGTTCTAATAGAACAGCATTAGTAAATCTGAAAATGCAAATAGATATTATAAACATCGAAAGCTTTGATGGATGGTTATATCTGTCAGAAAAAATTTGACTTTCTCAACAATAGTAACGCTGTGACACCTGCGATATATGGAGTTCCTAAAACTCATAAGAATGTAGTAGATCTACCTCTGAGTCCAATAGTATCATCTATTAATTCGTATACGGAACCACTCTCTAAATATGTGGACGCTTTTCTATGTCCTTTAACCACACAATATGCATCATACATAAGAGACACAGGACATATGATAGCTACTATCGAGCACAAACCTTTTAATCCAGACTGCCAGCTGCTGGTCACTCTAGATATAGAGTCGTTATATACCAACATACCCCAGGACCTGGCCATAGAATCTGTGGCAGCTCTTTTGGCCAGAGTACCTGGGGAGAGACCAGAAAGTTTTATCTTAAAGTGTCTTGATGTAGTCTTACATCACAACTACTTTGAGTTCCAGGATTCCGTATACCAACAAATCAAGGGGACTAGCATGGGGGCATCTTGTGCCCCCAGTGTAGCGAACATCTTTATGGGGGAGTATGAACGTAAGCATATTTTTAATGAAATAGCCCCATACTATGAAAATGTAGATACCTGGTATAGATTTATAGATGATATTTTTTTCATCTGGTCAGGTGAAGAATCAGAGCTTTTGAAGTTCATCGAGTGGCTCAATTTGAGTAACAACAATCTCAGGTTCACGGCTAAATATTCAGCAGATAGGGTTGAGTTCCTTGATATATGGATCATGGGCAGAGAAGGCAAAATAGAGGTCAGCATGTATAGGAAACCCACAGCTAAAAATACTATCTTGGAACACAGTAGCTTCCATCCCCCTTGCCAGAAAGATTCTATCCCCTTTGGGGAGTTTCTAAGAATAAGGCGGAACTGTACCAATATAAGAGAATACATGGAATATGCAGAACAACTTCAAGCACGCCTTCTTCTTAGAGGATATCCCAAACGACTAGTGCGCCAATCTATGAAACGTGCTAAATACTATAACAGGGATGCCCTTATCACAGGGAAAACAAAACAACCTATGGACAAACTAGTATGTGTTGTTAATCACTCCAATTTGAATCACAAGATCAGACAGATTCTGTATAAAAAATGGAGGATTCTTAATGTGAATGAGGAAGATGTCCAACTTGAGAAACCTATGTTGGCATACAGAAGGAACCCTAGTCTTAAAGACAAATTGGTGCATAGTAGGGGTAAGCCAAAAGAAAAAAGAGAACAAATGACCATTGATAGGCTACCCCCTATCTTGGGGAATCACAGATGTGGCAATTGCCACGCCTGTGACTCAGCTGTCACTACTCCACTATGGACCTATGGAAATAAAACGGGCAAGCTAAAAAGCATGACGAACTGCAGAACTACGAACATAATCTACCTAATCCTTTGCCCTTGCGGCCTAGGATATATAGGTGAGACAGGCAGGGAATTTCGCGTACGTTACTCTGAACATAAGTCAGCTATCAGGACGGCAAAACTACAGGCCCCCATGGTCAGACATTGTATAGAATACAACCACAGAGAGAATGAGCTCAAATGGCTCATCTTAGAACGCGTTAGACATAAACCGGGCGGTGATTTAGAGAAGATCAGGAAAGGGAGAGAAACTTATTGGATTTTTAC
Source organism: Calotriton arnoldi (assembly GCA_963921515.1). NCBI lineage: Eukaryota > Metazoa > Chordata > Amphibia > Caudata > Salamandridae > Calotriton > Calotriton arnoldi. Next base: position 2,287,294 of record CAWUFW010001304.1, on the reverse strand, counting down.
ATTGGACACAGTACGACACAGACTTAATGAGGAAATCTCTTGGATAGTTACCTGAAGATCTCGAGGTATGGAATATGAGACTGGCATCCTCATACTCCGATTCGCTCTATCGCAGTAGTATTTTTGGTAATAAGACTAGGCCCCTTACTTAGTAACTTAGGGTATCATATAAGATACTATGATATGCCCAGCCCGCATATTTATGGGAAAGTCTGTCTGGGAAGATAATAACTTTTGGCACCAAACAAATTGCATATCCTCATGTATCCAGCAACAGTGGGATTGCCAACGCTAAAGTGGACTGCCTTGAGGGTTAACCCCATATGGGTAACAGTATTGGAAGTCTCTGTGGATTATAACTAGCAGCGTGATGGAATTATAGGACTCACTAAGGTGGTAAGTATTGACCAACATTTATCTCAACTCTAGATGGCAGCAAGCACTAATCAACATTTATCTTGTCAGACGGTGGTCACTTGTTTGGCATCAGTTAAATGATAGTAGACTTAATACTGCATTTTTCCCATTTATCTAGCGAATAAAAATTTCTTTTTGTTTGTCTAGTGGGTAAAAAATATACACAGTTTCAAAGAGAAAATTCAATACGGATAGGCATCCGGACTGAACATTGTGGACCAGTACATCGTTATTATGATAACTATTGGAATGGTAATATATTCACCATTCCATCATGGCGCCCATGCTTGCGGCTGAGGGATCTTTAAACATATATAAAAAAAAACATGCCCGAAACGGCGTGCACGTCCTTATATACGGATGTGTCCTATAGCGAGATCTGACAAAATTGGCGCTCGGCGCAGTCTCGATAAATGAGGAAGGGAACGTCATACTTCCGGTATCGGAGAAAGCGGGACGGGGGCCAGAGGACCTGCCGAGGTTTTCGACGTATGTACAACTTCGGTAAGATTAGGACGGGGCCCCCCTCTCTCGAGTTTCCGGTACCTATTAGGGAGGATTGAACATATGCAGGCTATTGCTGTGCTATAGGATGAGGAATACTGCCAACTGTACTTTAGAGAAGCTAGTAACATCAGCGTTTGTATTTAATAACGGGTTATTTACTTCTCTCGATTTTTCTTCTTTGTTTTTATTTTTTGTTTCAGTCCGCCAGGTAGAGAGAAAGGTCGTACTTAGTGATAGCACCGTGGCATGTAGTACGTTATATAATCGTGCGTCAGGCACTGTGAATATGCTCAGAATTCTTACGTGCAATTTTAGCAATATCTGAGGCTATGTACTCACTGATTAGAGAGTCATGCCGATAACGTGACCGGATGAGGAGATACTAAGTAGGTTGTAGCAGCGTGTCAGGTGCCCTGTTTCAGTCCGAAAAGCGGAATTTGACAATAGTGTGACATAGGTGTCCTAATTATAGAGATACTTAAGGTATAAACAAAGCAGGCGTACCAAAAGTCTTGTCTTGTTATCTGCATTTTTCAGGTACGGATACTGTCTTAAATAAGACACCAAGAAAAGAGAGATAAAATATACAAACATGTTCTCATTTACACCCTTGCACTGGAATCCATTGAAGGTAAGAATCTGTATCATATGAGTAGAAGTAGTGTCCACACTTAGCTAGGTCCCTAACTGTGCGATGACTGTTTTCTTTCAGAAATACCAGTACACTACTGGATGGTAATACCACCATTGTGTCCTCGAGGCCTCGCTCATTTCGTAAAAATAAGGAGTTAGTTGAACTCACAGCATAAGTCTTGCAGTGATCATAATAAGGTATAAAATCACTTTGGACAAAAAAGTAATCTGGCTTCTCTATACTTCTATGTCTCCTCTTATGGAGACGACACACTTTTCTCAAATGACAAGCACACCTTAAGGCTCTGAAGGTAGCTATTGAAGGCATGTTTCTTTCCACAAACTTCTGCCTCGCTATCTCATTTTATCTACAATCTGTCTGAATTTTTTGCACTTGACTTTTTATTCTTATTGGGATATAAGGTAACAGTTATTGACACTAGGGGTTGCATGTATGGTGCTTGTATCACAGCATGTTTGTTTGGCATGTTAAGAGACACTACTGGCTGGTAAGTTATTTGGCTTGTAATGGAATTGTATATATGTTTTAACACAGATGTAAAATAATAGCCTTAGCAGTCCCCAGGGCATTATGGCCAGTGATATCAAATGTATATTATTGCTTTACAGATAACCCCCTGCCCACCCCATATGAGATTTACATGACTCTACCTTTGGTCCTGATGAAGGTGGCACAGTAGATGGTCCACCGAAACGTGCGTAGACCAGCGATATATGAATGGGGATCCCTCCCAGAGACGTTTATAAAGGAAGAAATTGATTGGATACGAATGTACAAAAATAACCTGATTAGTCTTGTACAACAGGTTCTTCAGAAAAGCTCTTTGAGGATCTCCTACAGGACGGTTTTGTCTTGAGTATGAATGATAGTATGAGTGTGATGGTATGATAGGAGAGAATGCAGGTGTGTAGTTGTAGTGTGGGGTTACCTTTGTATTTGATGTTTGTTATTTGTGCTTAAAAGTTGACACTTATCATACTGTGGACAAGGACATTTACAAATTGAAAATCTTCCTTGTACGTGTGCAATAATGATATCCAATTGTAAATAGTGTGTTTTATCAATAGGTAATTGCAATGAATTGTGGTATATATGTATTTTTTATACTGATAAAATTCTTTAAAAAATAAGTATGTATATTTAAAAAAAGAAAAACAATAAAATATGTATTTTTGAAATGATTTTTTGTGTGTTACAATGTAAGTGGGGATTGTGTTTAGGTAATGAGCCATAGGAGGCCGCAGTTAAAGTAAGATAGGTCGGATAAGAGGTGTTGTTTCAGTATTCAGTGTTTCCCCCTCCTCTTGGACCTAAAATTACATAGGGGGTACCTTGTTTCTCTATTGTGATATCCAGTTTAGCTCCTTGGGCTGTTCTTGCTAGAAGCGCTTCGCTGGTGTGGGGACTCGGTGAGCCGCCATCTCTGGGTCAGGCATCTGTGTCCTAGTGAGCGGCCATTTGAGGACCAGGCATCCCAGTGATTACAGAGCTCATCAAGCAACTCCTCACCACTTGATCTCCGCTTCACCGATTGGGCTTATTTGTAGCCAGTATTGCTCTTTGGGCTATTCTTGTTGGAAGCGCTTCGTTGCTGTGGGGACTTGGTGTGCCGCCATCTCTGGGTCAGGCATCTGTGTCCCAGAGAGCGGCCATCTGGGAGCCAGGCACCCCAGAGATTACGGGGCCGCGAGCGCTTCACAAGGGACGGAAAGCAGTTGGTATTTTTGCTCGGGGTACAGAGTGGAGAGTGACGGAGTCCCGCTCTTAGCACAAAAATTGGTAATCACGCGTCGTCGGTGAATGCGCTCAGGGGGCCGCCATCTTAAGGTCAGGCGTCTGAGATTTGCGGCGAATTGGGGCGAAATGAAGGCATCCGAGGCGTTGGAGGCGGATTGCTGCGGTGGTCTAAGGAGAAGACCCTTTCTCTCGGCTTCGGTACCCTTTTTTAAGGTTCGGTACTCACCCGCGCAGTTTTGTGGTCAGGGAAAGTTCCAAGTGTACGCCGCGGACGGCCATCTTGGGGACAGGCAAATGTGTTATTGAAGACAGGTCTGAATTTGCTCGGTATCGGCTTCTCTTCGGTCCTGGAGTTGCCGAGCCAGACAGTGGTCGGTTGTTGCTCGGGACTCTTGCGGGTCTAATGCAGGGCTGTCAAGGAGTCGTCCGGTGTGTAATCCGCCGAAACGATCACCTCCGAGGCATCAGTTGCAGTCCTGGAGGTATCGAGGTGCGGGTCGTCTATTCCAGGGGTGGATGCGACGCGATTCTGGATCTCTCCCCTTAAGTTAGTGCTCCGGTGAGTCGCTGGTTCGCAACGGTGTGGGGGGGGGGGGTAGCAGGGATTTACATTGGAGATGTGATCCCGGTGCCCAGGAGCTCGGTCTTAGAGCTCCTTCCCTGTGGCCATTTTGTTCCACAAGTTTAGCACTGGAAAGTAAATTAAAAAAAGATTTTGTGTCGTTTTGCGTCACTTTTGTGACGCAAACATGGCGCAAAAGCTTAGTAAATCTACCCCTCAGTATCCAGCAACACAGCTGATGAAACTCCAAAAAGTGCCAAACTGCAGTGCCCACCTCTTTCTAGAAATCAAGTTCATTGACCGAACCTCTCCAGGAAAGAAGCCATTTTACTGGCTTCCGACAAAGGGTTGAATGTGAGACCTGGTCCCAATAATATAATATATTTTATGGACAAGCTCTCTCCTGTTTCACCGAACCTGAAGTTGACAAATGAGCCAGCCAAATACCTAATGTCAGTTACCCAAAACTGACTCTCCTACACCTGGCGAGATACAACTGTTGTCCAGTACTTAATTTATAAAAACATAAGTGCCAGGGCCCTTGTCAGAAGGCCACTGCAACTTGCACCACCCATTGCCTTCACTAGCGCTGCCAATGACAGTACCATCACAACTAACCATCACACTCATACAAGTGTAACAAATCAGACTTTAAATATACATTATAAATGACTAACACATGCCGCCGAAGCTATTCTTATAGCTTTGGGTGGCAGGTATTAGTGATTTTAATGTATATTTAATTATTAAACAACTGTTGTTGTGCTCCTCACAAAGTCAGATAAACAGCACCACCATGTGGCAGGCTGTTATAAGAGCCGGTGTTGACAAGAAAGTGCTTGTGCCAGCACCGGAAACCACCGGCTCAAATTAAACACTGCGTGTTGTCGAAGGAAAACATTACATGGACATCAGCCTATACTCTGAGACTATCTTGCTTCCTTTGTCAGTTTCCACTGAAGGAGCCCTGATTCGATTAAGAAATAGCTAGAAAATACCCTTTTCTGCCAGCCATTCGGATCTCATCTTTGCAGAATGTTTAGATAACAAAGATTAGATTCAAGAGCTTATTTTTTTAAGTTTGCCAGCAATTTTTAACTCCGGGTTCTTGTAGCCATGCCAACATCCGGACCGCACTAGTTCTGTACAAAAACAGCGACAACAAGAATAAATATTTTTTATCTAGACATAAATGTTTCATGCAAACACATTCGCAGACATGACCGCAACTTTTACCGAAATTCTAAACAAACGTCACAATCTGTAAAAGCCGACAAATAAAGTACACTAAAATATGGTGTAAATGTTTTATTTCATACGTTAAACAATACGAAAATCATTCCTCGAGATTAACTCTTACCACATGTGGATACAAAAGAATATTGTTCTTTAGTGTTAATATTTTCCAGTTACTTTGTAAAGTATTCCGTAAACAGTGTAGCGGTTATATGGTATAAACTAAATATTTACAAATGAAAGCAGAAACTATGTACAAAAAACCTTATCAAATTTCATGGATAATTCAGCTACAATAGAAAAATAATTTTGTGGGAAACGATCGCTGTTTTTTTGACTATCTTCTCACCAAGTGCTTTTATTTAAAACACATCCACACTTGCACATGATTTATAAACATATTTATTTGCATTGTGACCTCGTTTTAGACAAGCATTGGTAAAGCCAAAAGGTCTCGGCAATCCAAGAGCTATAGGTGTTGGAAATGTAAATGCATTTGTGTTCGGCTCTGGGACTGTTTTTATTAATATACATAAATACATTCAGATTGCCAGCGCCTATAGCTCTCAGATTGCGGATGCCTATTGGCTTTGCCAATGCTTGTTTCCTCTTGCTACGTATGCTGCATTCTGAGTGTATTAAGTTCCAAGGGAGAAAAGTTGCTTTTTAGCAGTCTTCATTTTAAGTAGACTTGACAGCCCTACAGAATTCATGTTCTGACTTAAACAAAGGTTCTCTGGTTCATATTCTTGACGTTAGGTAAAAGAAATTCAGGGCCTTATTTACAAAGAATTAACGCAGCGCAGTGCCGCAAGCCATTTGGCTGCGCCGCGCTGCGTTCATTCCGAAGCAGAGGGATGCATCATATCTACAACGGTATGACGGAACCCCTTTTGGCTGGCGCACAATTAGCTGCCATGCACCGACGCAGGCACCATTGCACAATGGTGCAAGGATGACTGCGTCATGGGGATGATTGCTTATGTGCAAGAAGGTGTCCCTTCCTGCACATAAACAATCACAAGAGGTGATTTCCTTGTTCTATGTGTGCTGCAGAACGCAGTACGCATAGAAAGAGAAAAAAAAGGAGGAGAAATGAATAAATTTCTCCTAGTTGCGCCTCCCTACGCCTCCCCTGGGGAGGCGTAGCATTCAGACGCATTTCCAGGTTTACGATTTCTCGTAAATCTGGTAATGTGCCAGGTTCCATTGGTGTTGCGTGGGAACACCCACAGCAACACCCATGGAACACCCCCTTCACGCAAAGTGTTGTGTGTAAAGGGGCCATATTTACAAGGACAGGAAAAGTCACTCAGGGTGGCTTTTTGTGTCCTTGTAAATATGGGGCAGCAAAATGCGCCACCTGTGCGTCACAAAAAGTGACGCACCGGTGGCACAAGGGGCTTGTAAATAAGCCCCTCAATTTTTACCACACTCCTTGAAAATTTCAGGACAGGTTATCCACTTGTGAAAAATGCTGTTAGTATCTCTCAATAGTCCCCAATGACCAGTTCCCTCCCTACAATGAGTTAAATTCCACTTCGGGATCCCACCTCTACAGTTGACTCAGTACCACACACAAGTCAGAAGGATCCTCTAGATCATCTGGATCCTCAGCAATCTTTCCAAGTCAGAGCTTCCAGGAGCAGATTGCATTAGGCAGGTCCCCGTCTGGAGTGCCAAACTTGGAAAAAGACGAGTGAGTGGAATAAGGTGTGAGTAAATACTAGTAGTTGAGATGAATTCACGCCTTTCATGATCACTTTATTGTTGTTCAAATAATTACAAAAGAGAACACAGACTTTGGCCAATCTGCAAGATGCCAACTAAATGGCGCAGCAGAGGGCACTCAGTACAGACTGGCGAATTTCTTTGCTGGGGCACTCACCACTCACTCACTGGACACTGGCAGGCTATTCTGCAAGTGCTTTATAAGGAGAGGAAGCATGCCCAGGGCACCACATGCATCTAGAGGCCAGTGCATTGGGCACTATATGCTTCTCTGGGTGGTGGGCATGCAAGCTTAGCTCACAGCCACACCCTCGCACCAGCTTGCCTTCCTCCTGCAAGGAGGGCCATTCTAAACACCGGTCAGGTTGAAGGAAACGCTGGGGCATCACCGTGCTGGCTGCAGGGCACAGATGCCGGTCCCTGGCACAAGGCAAGGTTTGCAAGACTGCACAACATGGAACAATGTGATAGGTTTTGGTCAAACAATCCCAGTGGTGTAGCAAAGGGGGTCTGGTGAGGGGCAGTCCGCCCCGGGCAGCATGAGTTGTGGGGGCGGCAGCATCCCCCCGCTCTTACCTGTGGCAGTCGCATGGCGGCAAATGCAGGAATCTCACCAGCACCACCCCCTCTGCTCTTACATGTGGCCGCCGCGGGACGGTAAACGCATAGACGGCCATGGGCGGCAAGAGTTCTAGCTATGCCACTGAACAATCCTCAAGTGAGTGAGCTGTATTTGGGCTTGCCAACTTTCCAAGAGATAACACTTGCCACTTGCTCAGGCTGTGACATTCTAAAAAGGGCAAGTCGCAGTTATAGACTGGCAAGTAATGTAAATTCTACTAACTTAAGATTTATTTTCGGTATTGTGGCTCGATTTTCTTTTTAACCTACATTTAGAAGATTCCATTTAAAAATAAAAATAAAATGTATAAGTGAAAAAAACACCTTTACAGCAATATGTCTGTCAGAATGAATTGTTTGTTTGGTTTTCAACACCCTGGGCCATATTTACAAAGGGATTGCGCCACCGTAGCTTCACTTTTTACGACGCTCGGGTGGCGCAATGCCCTGCTCCATATTTACAAAGTGGCATTAAGCCACTTTGCTTAGCTTAACGCTGCTTTGTAAATATCGTACCCTTTCACATGCGTGAAAGGGGCATGCAATGGATGTTGCTGTGGGCGTTTCACCGCAACACCCATTGTTTTTTGACGCAGCCCAGATTTGCAAGGATCTGTAAATCTGAGGCAGCGATAAAAACTTACGCCACTGAAAAGCAGGTGTTAGAGTGGCGCAACGAGGAGAAATACTTTTATTTAGCCTCGTTTTTGCTCTTTCTATGTGTGCATTCTGCAGCACACATAGAAGAAGGCAATCGCCTTTAATGATTGTTTATGTGCAGGAAGGTGTCCCTTCCTGCACATAAACAATCATCCCTGCAACGCAGGCACCCTTGCATCGGTGCCTGCGTTGGAACTAGGCTGCTGTTCTAGAGCCGGTGGAGGGGAATGTACAGGGATGCGCCATATTGCTGTAAATATGACGCATCCCTGCACTTTCCTAATGACGCGGCGCTGCAAGATGGCTTGCAGCGCCGCACTGCATCAATTTTTTGTAAAATTGCCCCCAGTGTTGTCAGTCCACAGAGCCAATCCATAAGCCCAGGGTTCCCACTCTGGACTTAAATACGTAATAGAACACAGATTTAGACATTTTTTCCCTGAAACACTGGTTTAATATTAATAGTGACTCTAACCAAAACCCAGGGAAATGCCACAGTGTCATTTAAAACGTTTGTCAGACAAACACACACAACTGTCAAACGACCGGCGCTAAGAAAACGACTTTAAAATTGCCTTTGCCAGGCTTATGTAATCAGAAAAAATTAATAAATAAAAAACAGAAAACTATATATACATATAGGGTCTTTGGATTAGTCCCCTACGTCACATTCACCTTCCGCCTACTACAGCATCCAGCATGCAGAAACGGGTCAGCCTGCTCCAGTCATTGGTCCTCTTGCTCTATAAATGACAGCCTTTTGTCCCAATCACGTGTGCACATCCAACCAAAACGAAGTGCACTTTTATTTTTATATTATTGATTTTATTTTTGTTTTTAGTCAGCCTAGGGGCATAGGTACAAGCCCCTATCGCCACCACAACCACACTTTTACCGACGTTGTGCTGGCGATAGGGGCTGCGCCTTATGTACAAGGCAGCGTTAAGCCACTTAACGTGGCTTAACGCTGCCTTGTACATAAGGCCCCCTTTCATGCTATGGTTAGCTTGAAAGGGGTGGGCAGTGGGTGTTGTGGTGGGCGTTCCACAGCAACACCCATTCATTTTGACGCTGCCCCCTATGTACAAGGGTGGCGTACATAGGAGGCAGCGCCAAAATCAAGACCAGGTAAATCCTGTCTTAACTTGGCGAAACGAGGAGAAATGCATTATTTCTCCTCGTTTTGCTTTTTCCATGTGTGCTGCCTTGTGCAGGACACATGGAAAAAGCAAAATGCCATAGTTTTTATGTACAGGAAGGTGTCCCTTCCTGTACATAAACAAACCTTTAAAAAAATGCCATTTTGTCACTTTCATGTGTGCTGCATGAAGCAGCACACATGAAAGTGTCAGAATGGCTTTTTATGAGCAGGAAGGGACACATATCTGTTTGTGCTGATGTATATTATAAGGCAAAATGGAAACTGATGTCGATAAGCAGTTGCACCTGTGCAGTGTAAGATGGCGCCACTTAGAGTAAGATAAACGAGGCAGTCATGCTTGTGTGTTTTCAAGACCTAATTTCACGCCCAAAAAGGTATGGATTGATAACGTTTGTGACCTATGGACCACAGTAATCAAATCAAGTGCACTCACTTCCCAGCCCCTGAACCTTCCCTTAGCATCCTGTAAGTCACCCCTATGGTAGGGTGCCTTGTATGTGTAAGGCAGGACATGCCTTGGTGTGTAGCATGTCCTGGTAGTGAATTATGCCCCATTTCGTTTTTCACTACTGTAAGGCTACCTGTTCCTCATAGGCTAGAATGGGCAGTTTGACTATTACATGCTATAGTCCTAACTGACCCCAGGAACATGGTAGAAAAACGAATTTAGTATGCCTGAGCTCAGAATATTAAAATACACCTTTTAGTGAAGTTTATTTTTATATTCTGTGTTTGAAAATACCACTTTTAGAAAGTAGGTATTTTCTTGCCTAAGCCTTCCAGTGTGCTCTGCCGTTATGTGTATTGGCTGTCTGGTTTTAGAGGGGCAGGACAGGCTGAGTCAGACCTGGGTTGAATAGAGAGATCTGCATTTAGAGTGTGGGGAGGGGTGGCTCTTTGATCTGAATAGGGCTGTGCCTGGCAAGGTGAATGCTGGCTCCACCTCCCACTGTGTGTCTGCTAGCAGACCCCCTCTTTCTGAAAGGAAGGATGCAGCCTGGTAAACAAAGTGCTCCAGGCCTGAGCAGAACTGGTTCTGGCTAGGTTCAGGGACTGGTAGCTTCAAGGATCAAAGACTTTTGGGGTATAAATATCTGTGCTCAAACCCCTACAATTTGTATTGCTTTTGGATCTGGAGAGGAAACTCTGTCCGTGCCACTGGAGGAATCTGCAGGAAGTGACTGTCCTTGTGCTTGTGTGTTGTTTCTTGCACTGGCCTGCAGCAGTGACCACTGGACCTTGAAGAAGAGGAAAAGGAACTTTTGAGAGAACTTTTATTTTTGTTACAGCAATTACCCAAGGGCTAGGAAAAGAGCTAGCCTCCTGCTGGAGTCTCAGGCACATCTGACTCCACCACCAACCTCCTGCTTCCTCCCTGCGAGGATTGCTATCTGCTGATGAGGCTCCTGTGAGTTCCAGGGCCTCTAGTTTTGCTTCAGAGAAAAGAGTGCTGGAAATCGTCGCTAACGCACGTTTGCGAGCCGCTGCAGCCGAGAGCGCTGGAAAAATCATCGCGCTGCTGCCGCTGGGTGCTCGCAACACGAAACCATCGCTAACGCCCCTTTGCGAGCCGCTGCAGCTGAGACGCGCTGGAAAAATCATCGCGCTGCTGTCGCCGAGTGCTCGCAACCCCTAAAGAAATCATCGCTTCAAGACATCGCTTTGCGGACGCCGCGCGTCTGCCATTTTCATCGCTTCGCACCGGATTTCGTCGCTCCCTCGCGGAGCGTCATCTCTTCGCATCGCAACACAATCGCACAGCGCAACAGGATCGTCGCATCGACTTCTCCCTCGCGGCAAGAAAGTCATCGCATCGGCGGCCTAGCGTGCAGAAGTTGGTCGCAGGGTCTCCGCACGCATCACGCAGATCGGCGCATCATCCTCCCTTGCGGCAAGGATTTCAACGCATCGCCGGCCTCGCGTGCCGAGAATCATCGCTACCACTTCTTTGCGACATTTTGTTGGTTTTGCTACTAAACCCAGGTACTTTGTGAGAGAAAGGGTCGCAGAGACCACTGCCTTGAATTTGAACCTTATTTTTGCAACCTTTGAACTATTTTTTGACAGTCCTTCAACAGCCATCCTATTTTTGACAGTCTTATGAGAGAAAGGGTCGCAGAGACCCCTGCCTTGAATTTGAGTCTTATTTTTGCAACCTCTGAACGAGAAAGGGGCGCAGAGACCCCTGCTTTGAATTTGAACCTTACTCTTGCAACCTTTGAACTATCTTTGACAGTCCTTCAACAGCTATCCTATTTTTGACAGTTTGTGGCTTTTACAGTTATTGGTCTTGTGATAAATCTGCCTTTATATAAAGATACTTATTTTTTATAACTACTTGTGTGGTGTCCCTTTGTAGTGTTCCTCACTGTGTTACTGTGTATGGTCATAAATGCTTCACACCCTGCCTCTGAGATAAGCCTACCTGCTCGTGCTACGTTACCACAGGGTTGAGCAGATCCAGACACCGACCAAGAAAATTACAAAGGAGAAAGAATGATGGCTAACCATTTTAGTAAATGAAAAATCTCTAAAATCACCGGCCTTATTTAGAGGCGAGAAGTAAGTATTCACTGCCAAATAAGGCGGATAGTCTGTCAGCCTTCCTTGTCCTTCAACTGGAGGATGGCGTTGCTAATGGTGGAACTCCTGCTCGCCCCAGGGTAAGGAAAAACGATATAGGGGCAGATCTACAAGAAACTAACGCAGCGCGGTGACGTAAGCCATTTTGCTGCGCCGCGCTGCGTTAGTTTCGAAGCACAGGGATGCAACATATTTACAACAATATGTCGCATCTCTGTGCTTCCCCCTGCGCTGGCACACAAACTGCTGCCATGCGCCAGTGCAGGCACCCTTGCACCATGGTGCAAGGATGCCTGCGTCGTAGGGAGATTGTTTTTGTGCAGGAAGGTACCCCTTCCTGCACAAAAACAATCAATTGAGGTGATTTCCTCTTCCAATGTGTGCTGTAGAATGCAGCACGCATTGAAAGAGGAAAAAAACGAGGAGAAATGAAAAATTTCTCCTCGTTGCACCTCGCTACGCCACCCCTAGGGTGGCGTAGCATTCTGACGCCTTTCTAGATTTATGATTTCTCGTAAATCTGGAAATGCATCAGTGGACATGGGTGTTGCGTGGGAATACCCACAGCAACACCCATGTCACGCCCCTAACATGCAAAGTGTTGCGTGAACAGAGGCGATATTTACAAGCACAGGTTAAGTCACGCAGTTACCTGTTCTTGTAAATATCACTTAGCAGGCTGCGCCACTGGTGCGTCATGCAACGTGATGCACCGGCGGCGCAAGGGGCTTGTAAATCTGCCCCATAGCACCTTTAACATGGTTAAAATAGCGATGGGGTTTGGACACCACAATTAGGGTGATGCATCTGCATGATTTTTGTTGGCGTCATTTCTGTGCAAGACTGCCGTGTGAACCATACTGTTCACTCACAGAAACAGCTGATAATGTTCTAGACGCACCTGCACTAAACTCCTAGGTTGTCTGGGATATTTTAAACTCACCCACACTTTAGAAGGTATATTTCCAATATCCACGTTAGTGATGACAGTGCCTCCATGTCACTATGGCATGGTGGATCTGCTGCCATGGGCTGTCTTTTCCCGAGAGAGTCTGTACAGTGCTTCATTTGTGCCGGTGGTTTCCGGTGCTCGGCACCGGCGCTGTTTGTCTAATTTAGAGATGAGCACAAAAACTGCTGCTTATTACTTCAATATACATTAAAAATGACTAATACTGCAGTGCAAGCCATTCTTATAGGTTTGGGGGCCCGGAATAGTAAGAATTGTCACACTTCCCTCCCTTTCTCCATCAGGAATCTTCCATCCTTAACATCCTTTCGAAAAGGCCTTAAGACCTGGCTATTTAACGAATAGTGCACTAGCTTGCTTCCGGACTGGTAGCACCAAGACACCATTTGGTATTCGTGCGCTGTATAAATTTTAATAACATAACATAACTTCTAGGAGTGTGAGGATTAGTAACTGTGCTGGTACTGTCATTGGCAGCGCTGGCAGGGGCACTGAGTGGTGCAGCAATGGCGTCCTTTTTTTTTTTTACAAATTAAGCACTGGATAGCTATCGTTGACACAATGGCCCCAGGATCCAGAGAGGTGACGGACTCACAGCATCTGCTGTGCTGCTCCTTTTTTTTACAGTGCCTCAGGCTTAGAAAGTGTGATGTGGTTCTGACTTATAACCCCCACACCCATTCCCATCATTTCTAAATAGGTGGAGGGGTTAAAACGGATGTAAATAACAGTTTGTATCCTTTTTTGACTATTGCCAGAGCAGAGATGCCCACCCCTATCAGGGTTATTATTCAGTATTACCCCACTATTACCATCCAAATATAAATTAATGCCCACAGAAAGGGGAGTACCCGGGCAGACCTGGTTTTTTCCAGGATCACATACACACATCACTCACTATTACATGGGAATTAACATTCCCAATTACTACCTGCTCTAAGCATGTGGCTAATGGGGTTGAGGGGTCCAGTGCAGCATAGGAGCGGGGATGTTGAAGGTGACAGGGAACAGGGCAGGTTGGGATAGCAGGGAGAGAAGTTACATGCTTTCCCCATGCCATATGAGGGGTAGGTGGCTGGAATCGGGCTATTGCATGTCTATGCTCCTGCAATTTTACCTGCTTGATTTTCAGGCCTGTAAAATTTGCCTGGTGGTCCTGCACCCAGAACACCAGGGTGAATAAACATCGGGCCTGCCATCATTAGACAGAGCAGTTTCTCCCCTGGAGATATCGTTAAGTCTGACTCTTATTCAGGTCCTAAGTGGTCTTTCGCGACTGCGCTATTTTTAAGGAAATGTCTATTTACCCAGCCGCCGGCCAAATAATACAAAATCTCTGCTATTTACCCAGAGGCCAGCAAAATAGTAAATAACCTATGCTGTTTAGCAAGCCACAGGCTAAATAGAAGAGATGATGTACAAATTGACCAGTGGCCGGATAAATAGTGAGAATGAAGTCTTTATTTAGCCGACCATAAAGAAAAAAGGCACTCCAGTCAATGGAAGTGTGGTGGCCATCTTGTAATGGGGATGCAACATGTGCGAAGCGTTTGAAAATAAATGCATATACAAATGTACAACAGTTTGTGAAAAGGTAAGTGCATGAAATTAAGCTAAGCTGTTTACAGATTTAAAAAAAGGTCAAATCAAATTTGAATAAATGCGTTTATGTTATTTTAATATTCAAATAAGACATGTAGAAATCAAACAGAAGCTAAAGGATATTGCATCCAGATATTTTGTGCTTCAGTCAGGGAGTATTTTGCTGTCAGCAAAGAATATTGAGTATGGTTTTAAAGCATGTTACATGCATGTTTTATTCACTCATGAGCATACATTGTTTTTTTGATGTTCATGATGCTCTTTTTGATGGTTTTTGAGGGCTGGGCTCTTTTTTGGGCTTCTTATGGAATGCCTTGTGCTAGCTTTAGGCTTCTGTTAAAGGGGGATTGTGCTTGCTTAGTATTTCAAATCTGGCAACACAGCAGCAGTCAAAAAGCAGCAGCAAACAGAGGGATGGGCATGTACAGTAGGTAATTGGTGTTTGGGGGAACAGTGCTTTTGGGGCACTTGCAGGAGGTACATAGCTGCCAAGGTTTCAGATTGCTTATGTGTGACATTTTCATAATTTCCGCGTAATTATGAGTGACATTCAATGAGTGACACTTTCTCGCAAGCAAATACAAGCAATGAAGACGAGGCAAACATATACATTTCAGAAATTACACCTATTTGAGCAACCAGAAACTCTAAGAAGATCTTAAAACTGCTGCAAAGCCACAGAAATGGGGGGGGGGGGGGGCACTGGGATGTGAGAGAGGCCCCAGCATGGAGCCTGAGCCAGCCTCACTGACGCTGAACTCAACTTTTTGCAGACTTCAGACAGTGACTGCAATGCAGAGCTCATCTCAGGCGCTGTAACTTTACTTACAGGCCGTAGCTGCCAAATTTTCAGATTGCTTATGTGTGTCTGTATGCTTATGAGTGACATTCAACTGTCAAATGTGTGACCCTTTGAGTGATACTTTCTTGTGAGAAAACCAAGCAAAGAGTGCATGGAAAAAGATAAATACCAGAAATTATACACTTCTGAGCAATGACAAGCTCTAAAAATATCTTTACTGCTGCAAAACCCCTGAAATGGATGACCGTACATGCAACTTCTCTTGTATACTGTGTGCAATGCACTTTTAAAACAATAACATGCATATTCACAGTGGTTTCAGTTACAGGATGGGACGCCATAGCACTGTAATACAGAAGTCACTATTCCCCCGTGCCAGGACTCAATTCTAGTTCTCGCTGATTACACACAACACATCTGCAGTGATTGCATTACCCAATTGAGATTTTATAATGTAAAACAGTGTGTTTCCTCTATTCTTTCCTGTTTCTGTTCTGTTGTGAAACCTAGGCTGCATTAGCTGCTGGAGCTGTCAGAGCTAAAGTCCATTTATTGCCTTATGACCTCCATAAATTGCACCAGATATTTATTTGAAAACTGGCTTTATTGCAGGGCATCATAACAGCGCCATACATCATGGAATACTGACAGCTTGGGTTTTGCAGCTGAAAGGAGTTGGAAATTGACACACACCATTCATCTCAAATTATTTCATGCAATTTATTCTCTCTTTGTGGATGGAACAAGTTAACCTAAACCCATGATATTTTTGTGTGTTTCAAATGTATGAAATGTAAATTAAGAAAAATACGCTTCTGCCTCACTTCAGTGTAAACTATTTGGAATTATGGTCTACTATTGTTAAAACATATGCCTGCAGCGGTCAGAGTGAATTTCAGTGCAGAGTCAGAGAGATTTAGTGTGTGACCCACCCATGCTGCCAGTTCACAAGTGCCTGGGGGAGTGTGTCTGCCAGGCAGAGCGCTTACTAGTGACGCTTCACTAGTGATGGGCAGCGCCATGCTGCTCTGCTGGCATGGCGCTGGAGGAACTCTCAGAGGGACCGGCTCAGAGCTGCTGCAAGTCTACCGGCATGAGAGTTTGCTGGCTGAATACATGAAGTTCTCAGAGTTGTCACACTGTGCTCCCTCTGTGATCTCTGGCAGTAGGCTGCAGCATACTGGCTCCTCTCTTTTGTTTGACCCCAGGCTCGAGCAATTCAGGAGAGAGTATATTGGGAGAGAGGTGTGCATCACAAAGACTGATCACCTTGTTGTGTGAAAAAAAACGCTTCATTGAAACAGGTACACATCACAACATATACCTGGCAAACGCCTTACAAAACTAAAACCTAACTATACGTCCAAGTTAATTAACCAGAGAACCCAACCCAACCCCACCCTGCGGTCCCCCCCCACAAGCCCACCCCGCAGCCATTTCCTTTAAATGTAGTGCATGTAAACATTTCCAACTTTATATTTCCTCTGCAGCCTATGACTGCATGCCTTAACCTGCAAACAACTAAACATCCTAAAATGAACATTGAACTACCTGCTACCCTCCCTTTGCACATGGTTCAACAACTGGCTATGCCAACCAAACTTGTGACAAATCCTGCAAAACTTTCTATGCCCCAGCAAACCCAGAAAAAGCGAGCCCACTAACTTTTTCTGCTTCCCTCCCAAGGTTTCTGTTTTGGCTAATTACTTCATCTCCTAATGTTAAGGGTCCTGGACAACACTTCCCTCCAATACAAGTCAATTCCGATGCGTGATAAATGTACGCCGTCCCTTTTAAAGAATTCCTTGACCTCAAATTTAATGTCTGAATGGCAAATGCGTCCAAACTTAGACTCCCTACAAAAACAAGACATCTCCCGATTCACCTTATTAGGTGCCCTGTCAATGGCCGCAGTTTGCACGCCCCTCTTTAATTTCTACGTGGCATGAACTCAGTCCATAAAACAAAACAACCAGCCCAATTGGCCTTAATTTGCAACAAATCCTTCTTCATTGTCCTCATCAACACTATGCCCTTTTCTTTAACAAGATCGTTCTCCCCTAAGTAGATGATAAGAACATCCGGGCACGTCTACCTTCCATCATCGCATTCAGGCACTGAAGCAATTCTTTCCAACACATCCCCGCTTTCTCTCTCCAAGTGATGGGAAACAGTTCTTTATCGAAACCTAAATTGACCCCAAAATCCCTTTGCCGAGCTTGTATTTCTGCCCATTTGATGAAAGAGTGTCCCACACCCAGATGGTCACGTCCTCCGCCGCTGGACCTGCCACCGAACCTGAAAAGAAATAAAAACAGCAGTAAACAATTTACACAGCCTGCCCTGACGTGCTTCTCTCGTCACCCAGGACCTGCACATATCGCCTATAACACTCAGAAGACCAGTGCCCCAAGCAAATTATATCCTCGTGCCCCCAGCTTCTATACACCACCTCTGACGTCGCACCTATATGGAAGGAGTGGGTTCTGTATTCAGAAGGAGGAACGCCCAGGTGGCTAACTGGTTTTTGAAGCACAGATAGCAGCTGAAACACGGTGGCTCTGGCCCCAGACCTGTGACCAAACACCATGCCATGATGCTCCCCACAACACAGCGCCCAACGCTCACCCCACACCACTTGGCAAAACCCTGTGGGCCTCAAAGCAGGAAGCACAACTTTTTTACAGTGTGCTCTTCGATCTGTTTTTGAGCTATTCAGCCAAATCTCCAGTTTATTAACCCCCCAGGAAATGTCCTACCACTGCACTCCTCCCCGACCTCCCAACAACTCCGACACTCTAAAAGCGCTGAAAAACATCCAAGACATGAGGGCAGAAAACAGACATGACTCGGACGAATCCCTGCAAACTGCTGGTAACTGCTGTAATACCTTGAAATGTAAATTCCAGGTTAGCAGCCTCCTGGTCCTCCCCACACACCCTTGCACCCAAGTCCACCCTTCAAGCATCCTTCACCCAATTTTCCCTGCCGACAGGGGGTAACCCCACAACAATTTTCCCATAAATGCGATACCCATCAATTTTCCTGTGATAGTAACGCGCGGCAAGCCTTTCTCAATTAAGTCCAAGATAAACTGAATCACATCCTCAGCTCTCAACCAACCCTCCTCCCGACGCTGCTTCCTCAATGCTAAAAACTCAATCCAAGCCTGACCGTAAGCTTTCCAGGTCGACTCCAAGAGGCACCCTATTAGTAGTTGTACCATCCGGCATTGCCTACCAACCACAAAACTCTCTGGCAGGGGCATCAGGTCTCTTTCGGCATCCTTGACCAACCCACGGATTCTCTCCCACTGTGACCGAGACAAAGCATTTGCAGTGTCGCTGTCCACACGCGGCACATGCTGCACCCTGAAAGAAATGTCATGTCGAAAGCAGCCCAACACGAAAACCTGCAACAATTTCAGAACTTGGCAGATTGCCTATTCGCCACCTGCACCACTGACATGTTGTCCACCCTGAAAAGCACTCTTTTATGTGCCAGCTCAGCCCCCGCTACAACTAGAGGAAACAATTCCAAAAAGGCAATACTCCTGCCTCCATTTCTCCATTGATCTGGCCAGGGCTCTGCGCACCATCTGCCTTGCCAATATAATCTAAAACCCAGGCCACCTGCTGCGTCTGAAAAGATCTGTACATCCCAGTTTAAGTCAGCCTGACTGGAAAAAGGAATCCCATTGAAAGACTGCAGGAAAAAACACCACATCCTCAGATCTTCCTTCAACCCCGCTGAGAGCCTGACATGATGGTGGGGGAAGGCAAAAACCAGAAAGCGCTAGCCCCAGTCTCCTACAGAAAGTCCTACCTGACCTGACCACCCTGCATGCTAAGTTCAAGTGACCAGCATCTGAATCTCTCATATTTTTACTTTTTCCTTCGCTAGCATGCCCGTTAACAAGTTCAACATCTTCTCCTTCTTGTCCTGCGGCAGCCGCGCTTCCATGCTACCTGAATCAATTTCGACGCCCAGAAATGATATCCCTGTCAATGAACCTACTGTTTTTTCCAGTGCCTAAGGATACTCTAAGTCACCCATGAGCTCTGGAATCTTACCAGAAGGGCCTGGCAGTCTGGGGAGCCGGGTGCCCACACGAAAAAGAAATCATTGAGGTAGTGGGTTGCCAGCTTATGGACCGTATGTCATGTGAACAGCCACTGTAGAAACTAGCAAAAGCACTCACACAATGAGCATGATAACGCTTTATCCACATACCAACAGTCTTTAAATTGCATGCCCAATAGCTGAAAGTCTGCCGGATGTACTGGATGCAGCCGAAAAGCTGACTTCCCATTGCATTTTGCCATCAGTGCCCCCGGGCCTGCCGTCACGACCAGTGACATGGCCACATCCACCGAGGAGTATGACACTGGTGCCACATCCTCTGCAATGAAATTGTTCACTGACCCACCTTCTGGCCAGAACAGATGCTGAATCAATCTAAACTGACCTTGTTCTGTTTTGGGAACCACCCCAATTGGGGAGACGATCAGCATCTCCATTGTCCAATCCTGAAAGCGGCCGGTCATCCTACCTTCTGTGATCTCCTTATCCAACATGTCCTGCACTACTTTCTTGTGCTCCTTAGCTGACTGCAAATTCTCCGCCCACCGCCGCACCGGGGGCCCTTATACCCCGAACGAAAACTCCACTTAAACTATCCAACAGAAAACTTGCCTCCTCTGCACGCTCATAAAACCCATGCCAATACTCCAATCTATCGATTTTTCTGTACTAGCCTTGCGCACTAGATACCTATGCCTCCCCTCCATCCTCGGTTGCCTGAAAACTGCTGCTGCTAATGTGTCCCTTGACCACTCTGTGCTGCTTTCATTGGCTTGCGCCCTGACCTTGGTAGCCACTGCTTGCCCCGAAACAACTGGTGAGGGGATGACGGCCCGAGCATTTCAAGCACTTGTGGTGAAACTTACAGTATCCATACGCAAATAACCACAATAGGGTACTAGAGGCTGTGGAGCCTCAAGGGTGAGCTGGCCTCTAATCACAATGTTTTAAACACAACTGAGCCACCCAAGAAACTATTTAAATCAATGCTACAACTCACAACAGCCTATCTCCGGACATACACAAAAGTGTGACGGGATGTCCCCACACATAACCAGGTGCCTTGCTTCACCATAGGACTCCCGTCTCTCTTCAAAAACCCAGTTTGATGAAGAGCGGGCCTACACATGGAGGTCAGGGAGGCACTTCTAGCTAGGAATGGACCCGTGACATAGAAAAATGAAAAACCAATGTGATATACCAAACTGACCTTTATAATTAAACGGAATACCACTTGGTATTAAAAACCAACGTGGTGAAAAGGGGAACTAGTACCCCATCACTACTCACACCATCAACATGTTTCTGCCCAATGGCTCATACGAGTCCGTGGTATTCTTCCAGATGGAAACACGGGATCCCTGTGTGACACACACCCCTGTGCATGCCACTATCAATATAGGACTGACATTTGTCGACCCTCTCAAATCTTAGGCCCCTATGTACCTCAAACACAAAAATTCGAATCCATTTGTACAATATAATTTGATATAAACTGTCACGTAAGGGTAGGTGAGCAAAGAACAAACAACAGCATGCAGCATTTGCATGTCATGTGTAAGTGACACTGCAATTGTGTAAAATATATAACATATATTATATTGTGAGGCCAGCTCACAAACTCTTACCCCAACTGTGGGTCATCTGGTTCCCATGGAGGAAGGGCTCAGGAACCCTGTAGTCACACACTATATACATAGGAGAGGGAAAAATGAAATATTTGCTTGTATCCCTTCTCAGGTACTTGTAACAATCGGGTACTGCAGAGCAAGGATCAAACCCCCCACCGTGGCCCTCTTACTTCATCAAGGTGCATTCCTCTCTATAAACCTGCTGGCGTCTCTTTCTTCCTCCCGGTAAACAATATCAAACAGCTGCGGTACAAGCATACAATTGGCCCCCAGCTCAAAGCACCATCCTCCGTATTGTACAATCAACACAGGGCGTGCTGTGTGATCCTCATTGTGGCGCCTCACTCAAGGAAAGCTTTCCGGGTCGGGCACTACCGAGTGCGCAGGGGAATTTAGTTCCCTTGACTCGCGTGTCTCAAAGCCTGTTAAAATCGATTATTAAAATCCAAACCATTTTTGTTGATGTCTAGACATAGGCTG
Organism: Calotriton arnoldi; assembly: GCA_963921515.1. NCBI lineage: Eukaryota > Metazoa > Chordata > Amphibia > Caudata > Salamandridae > Calotriton > Calotriton arnoldi. The sequence continues at coordinate 2,265,855 of CAWUFW010001304.1, read as the reverse complement.
TTGTGAGGTGTAGCATTGATTTAAATAGGTTCTCGGGTGGCTCAGTTGTGTTTAAAACGTTGTGATTGGAGGCCAGCTCACCCTTGAAGCCCCACAGCCTCTAGTTCCCTACCATGGATAGAGTCCATGGCTATTTGTGTATGGATGTTTGAGTACATCCGGTGGCTGAGGAAACATAGTTGGGGAAGATTTTACAAACAGATAGTGTCTCACATTGGGGAATCCAAGAGAGTGATTCAATTAATCCCTACAGTAATCCCAAAATGTGGGAATACGTCACACTGTAGTCATGATGGAGAGAGGCAATGAGTTATCATTTGATGACACCACAGTGGCAGAAATTCTTAGAGCCCCATCACTCCTCTCAGAGACTATAATCACTCAGACTTTGATAAGGACAGATGATTGGGAAACACTAACTACCATGAAGAAAGAACAAATAAGGACTTCCTTGCCTGGGGCATTTATGACTGAGAATCTGAGGGAAAACGCAGCCCCTAGAGGGTTGATTGTCACTAATGAGCCCCGTATATTTTTAAACAATAAGGAATTTAGAAAGAATTGGTCTTTTATAGCCTGGAAGTGTACAAGGGATTGGCTGGTACTGATTATAAATACAGCAAAGAAGATCACAGATCTACTGCTTATTGAAATCAAGACCAGTGAGAATATTCTAAAATCCTTTGTACACATCTCAGTATTCAAAAAGAAAGTGGAGGAGATTAATACAGACCAATCACAGTATAGGGAGTACATTACCCAGTCAAAACGTACAAAAATAAGGAAGGATGTGCAAAAATTCAGCCATGAGAAAGTGTTCCTGTACACATCTGATGAGCATGATGAGAAACCACAGACTCCCCTATCCCAGAGACGTCAGCCAAGATTCAGAACTATTCCTCTCTATTGGACCTTCAGCTCTGGGGATGATAGGAGCAGTAGCAGTAGTGATGAGGTTGGATCGAGTGGCCCACCTAGACCATTCTATCTGGATACAACTAGCTGTCTACCAGTGATGCCGTTTGGATACTGGCCCCAACCCTTCCCACCAATGCAACAAGGGTTTCCCTTCCTTCAAGGGTGCCCTCCTTTTAAATACAGAGGCAAAGGGAGACAAAAAACCCCACAAGCAGGCACCCAGGGTGCAATGGGAGGACCAACAACCAGCCCAGATGTTCAGTCACAAGGACAAAGTGAAGGAACCCATTTCATCTACGAGCAGGCATCCACCATTGTAGTAAACTTGAGTACAACCGCCCTCACCAGTACTGAAATAGGGTTCCTATCAAACGGTTTGGGATTTATTCCCATCCCTAGAAGTGACCTATTGACCCTACGTACCGAATTGGCACAGTTTTTCAGATGAATCAAGTTACAGGCCCTCTTTGGAGATCAAGGCATCTCCTTAGAGGGGGATTAGAACATAGGGCTGAGGACAAAGTCTACCTTCCTCCCCCCATCACAGTCACTCCCATGTGAAGTATTGGCATTTGAACAGGCAGTCCTCAGGGAGATTGATGAGATCAAGTGCAACACCAGCAAGACCTTCCACAACCTCAATAGAAATTAGACCTGGGCTCTCAAAAATCTGAAAAACAACACCGAGCTTGTTATCAAACCAGCCGACAAAGGGGGTGCAATAGTGGTCATGGACAAAGCCATGTACAACCCTGAATGTCTTCGCCTCTTTTTGGGTAGAGGGAGTTATGAAGTTGTAGAAATAGACCCCACTTTGAGACTAACCAGCTGGATTAAATTTATGGTGGAGGAGGCACCATCCCAAGATTGGATCACTAATCATGAGGCAGAATTCCTTATTGCTGAGAAACCCAGAATCCTGAGGTTTTACCCCCTACCAAAAATACATAAACAAAGATTACCGCCCCCTGGGAGACCAATGGTTTCGGGGATAGGATCACTGATGGAACCATTGTTACAGTTCTGTGATTTGATCCTGAAATCAATTGTGAAAACATCGATCTCATACCTAATCGACACTAAGGATGTCTTATGTCTGCTTCAAGATATGGAGATCACGACTCCGGTAGATATGATTATAACTATGGATATAGAAGCGCTGTATACCAGCATCCCACAGAGACGGACCTTGGAGGTTGTAGAAGGGATTCTGGCAGAAACAGAGTGCGATTTCATGACTCCGAAACACTTTGTTATGGAATGTGCAGATTTGGCACTAACAGAAAAATTATTTGAATTTGAAGTATTGATATACCACCAGATACAGGAAATATCAATGGGGAGTACCTTCACCTCTAGTATGGCCTGCCTGTGCGTGCACCCAGGGCTTTAAGTGGGCCGGGTCTGTCCGGGTCTGAGCACCGGCAGTTATTTTCAGGGGGCCTCGAAACGGGTCTCTATCGGGCTCTATTTTCAGGCCTCGCAGAGGTAGTCCGTATTCTTTTTTTTTTCTTGGACTGCAGTGAGAGCATGCACATCGATGTGTGCATGCTCGGATGTCGTGTGAAGATGACAAGTGGAATGTATTCTTTAACGGCACAAGGACCCCCATGCAGAGGCGCAACTAGAGCCAAATTTCGGGGGGGGGCTACTAAAAATTTCGGGGGGGGGGCTGACTCTTCCAGCAATATGCAGAGTGGAGCTTCAGGGGCTCTAAGAAGGGGTGAAAAACAACACAGCCTCGTTAACAAGTAAATGGTCTTTTTAAAGACCTGTGAAGTACTAGGGTGCGGCTGTGTGTGTGCCCAGGAAGCTGTCTCAGCCGGGCTGATACACACGACGGGGGGGGGCGCGGGATGGTGGGGGGCTGAAGCCCTTTGAGCTCAATGGGCATTGCGCGCCTGCCCCCATGCATGTCAATAACTCTGCGTTCGGTGGCATGGGGGACGGGGGTGGGGGGTGGGGAGGGAGTTTTCCCTTCAGCTGCTGCACTCACAATTCACGGCTTTCAACCAATCAGAGCATGAAATTCACTGAACATTATTCTCGGCCATAACCCCTGAGGTGCTGATTGCGTCCTGCTCTTACATTATAAAGCAGAATAAAAGGGTTTACAACTTTTACCATCTAATGCGCTTTCCTATTTAATAAGTGAATGAATAAATATCTGTTTCTTCCAGTCACCCGCCCGATCCTCTCCGGATGTCTACAGTCTGTCTAGTAAGGAGGGGCCGGCTTCTTGGGGTGCTTCTCGCTTGTTCTGGAGGACCTGGAATCTATCTGGCTGGTCCAGTCACCAGGGGTGTGGGAGGGGGATATACTGCATCAATGTGTAAGCAGGGGTGGTGACAGCTAATATAGAGGCTGAAATAGACCCCATCCCTCAGTGTACTGTGACGCTGCAGGTGGACTAACGGGAAACTGAGTACGATTAGAACTGATCGGCTTCCAGCTGCTTATTGAGTCTGGAATAACTGTCAGCCAAGGTCGGATTGATAAGACAGGCACTCAGGCAGGGAGGGATGGGCCGGTGACTGAGGGCCAGTTGTGAGCCGGTCTTTTAGATGCCTTGTTGGCCCTTTTGGTGTCTTTCCATATCATTCGGCTGTCCTACGCGGCCCGAAGGGGGCCTGAACGGCCTCGCTGGGGACAGTGATCTCTGCTCCTCTCTCCCACCCAGATGGAGGCCTGCACTGTTCTTCCCCGTCCCCTGCCGGGCCGGCTTGTTCCTGTGCGGGACACTGCCCTTCAGCCATGACGTCATGCCAGGTGAGCCGCGTTGCAGGAGGACTCTGTGGCATGTTTTGACGGGGGTGGTGGCTTCGTTAAAACTCACCCCTGTGAAGCCGCATTGCGTTCTGGGAGCAGTGCTTCTAGTACACTCAGCCTCACATGAAGCCACCCTATACGGGAGGTGTCTGCCTGGGCATTTCCCGGGATGACGACACCGATCTTGGGGTACTGGGGAGGGTGTATGGCGTTATCCATAAGGAGGGGAGAGAGCGAGCTTGAGCGGGGAATTCCAAATCTGATGACACTCTGAGGAGTCCTAGAGCTGACGGCTTGTCAGAACAGGGGGTACTGCTACACTAGTTATCTTTATTTAGACCACGCCCCTACTTAGATAGGCCACACCCCTTTGAGGTTTGCCCCGCCCCTTTTAGAGCACCCCCAGTGTTTTTTTCCCACTTAAAGCCCTGCGTGCACCAATTTGAGGTGGACCACATTTTCACCCAGTAGAACCCATACAAACATAACATCAAGTAGAGGCACAGATACATCGATGCTGTACTGATAACATGGCATGGCAGTGAACAGCACGCCACGGGCTTCACAACTTGGGTAAACTCCAGAGACAGACACTTGAAGTTCATTCATACAATATGTAAAGAAGAGGCAATGTTCCTGGATTTTGTGATAACTATGGGGCACAGTGGCATTGAGACAAGGGTTCACAAGAAAACCACAGACAAGAACAGTTTGCTTCTGTACAACAGTTTCCATCTTGTGCCCTACGTGAGAAACTCCCAGTGGATGAGTGGATGCATGAGAATGCCCATGCTCCACCCATGGACCACCTTCTCAACACAGGGTAATACAAGGCAGTGATTTGCGCTGCCTTGCATTACTCTGTAATTACTAACCCATGCAGAGCTACGCAAGGTAGTTTTGCGTGGCTTAGTAAATCCCATTTAAAGGCTTGTGTTGCCTTGTGTTACCTTGCTTGAAGCAAAGGCAATGCAATCTGCTCCTAAGTGCATACTAGCTCCTTGTTTGATGAAAGTCTTTGTGCATGGACCAGTGGGATGCCTTTTGCATGACTTGATGGAGAGGAAATACAGCTTCCCCACACAGTGGGAGGGTATTGACTGCATCCCTGTGGATAAAGGGTGGAGACCCAGAACTGAAGTGAGGGAGAGAGAATGGGGAAAAGGCTTCCCCAAAAAAGTCTGTGAGGTCCTTTTTAGCTAAGGACTACTGATTAGTTCTTCCTGAGTGACGACATAGGGTAGATGGTAGAATTAAGGGGTAGGTCATAGTTTTCTCTTGTTACAGGTTTTAAAGTTTCTAAGCAGGGCTGCCCTTTAGTCTGTGTTTGATGACTACTCAGAAAGGCTGATGATGGCCAGGCGCTGAGATCTCATGCTTAATTGTATCCTTGTTTTGGATACTTTGCCTGGAGCCAGCACTATTGCTGCTGCTGTGAGAGCCATCACCGAGCACAAAGACTGTGTCTGAACAACAGCCAGAAAATTATATTTGAAAGAGAAACACCTCAAATTTGATCTGAAAACTCAATTGTAGATTTGCATCCAATGTCTGGAAAATGAGTATTAAAGTGGAATTGTGAAATGATCGATCAGTAGGTCACAAGAATGGAGGTAACAAAATGCCTCTGTTTATTCAGTGTCTTATTTCTTACAATATTTGTAATAAAGTCAATGAATGAAAATCTCTGTGAGTTTCTTTTCTTCTGAGTCTTCAATGTCTATATGTCTTTCTCTGATTTAACGGGAAAGTTCATTCATATTCCAATGACATTCAGTTCAATTAATTATAGTCATGACCATATGGAGAACAGTCTGTCAACACATATAAACTAGATCCTACATCTAATATAGTTTAGTAGGAAACCCTTCATGGTTAAGGACGAAGGCCCTCACCCACCCAATGAGTGGCATGCTTTATCATTGGGCCCCTCCTGGCATCTCTCCTATGGAGTAGATGCAAGCTACTACTCTTCAAAGTATAGGAGAGCTTAGAGGGATAATATGTAGTAGGTAAGCTATGCCACTCATCTAGTCTGGAAAGGTGTAAGAGTGTGCAGAGGGGAATAGTGTATGCGAGGAAAAAAATAATACAACTACCTACTAGGTGAAAAAACACATCTCCAGGATGAAAATGGTCTTAGGTATGCCTTCAGAACAGCTGCAACATTTTATAGCAGTGTGGCAGCACTGAAAGGTCATATTAGTATAGACTGCATCACAACAGAAACCACAACCTGTTATCTCTCATAATTTCCTACACCGTTTATATGGTAACCTCTGGCACATGCAGTTAAATTTGAGCTCATATTTTAAACAAGCAATGGTAATAGCAGTAGGTCTGGCATGTAATAGAAAGGGCCTCTTCGGTTACTGGTGAGTTTAGGCACTCAATAATTCATCATATGTGCACTGTGTCACTTGTCCATGCATTCATGCATCGATTGGCCCATCCACTCACTGTCTCATTCATGCAATCTCTCTCTCGCCTATCCACAAAAAACACACACACATACATACACACTTTCAACAAGCTTAGACAAGATTAAAAGAATATAATAAAAATATAAAAGATACATAAAAAATAAACATAGCAGCAGGCAGCCATCTTGGAATAGTTTTACACATAGTGTATCATTGTTTTAAAGTCCCAACATGACTGCAATGTTTAGAAGCAATATGTCAGTCATCTTGTAACAATGAACTAATGATACACTGTGCATGCACGCACAGTAAACATTGCGCCCAGTAAACACTGCACTGGGCAGCCAATTTGAAATGGTATTGTGCAGAGTCTATCAATGTTGTACTGATCAAAGATGGTCAAAATGTTGCTTCTACATGTGGCAACCACCTTGGAATGGTAAAACAATGAAAAATTATGAACAATACTACTCAAGATGGTGACCTAGAAGCAGTGGCCGCATGCAATGCAGTGCACTGCAGGAAAGCACTTTATGCTGGAATCTTCTCCCAACTCATCAAGAGGCTCCAGATCATCCATAACACAGTGGCCAGACTCACACTCAATCTTTCACATATCTACTCATCTCAAGGACCTCCACTGACTCCCTATCCACAAGCACGCCCAGTTTAAGCTGCTCACTCGCAAGTACAAGGGACTGCACAAACTAGATCCCACATACCTTAACAACCCTATCAGCTTTCACATCTCTTAGACACCTTTGATCCACCAGCTGTCTGCTCGCCTCTGTCCTGCGCATTCAAAGAGCTAGAGGTGGCAGCTGCTCCTTCTTGTCCCTAGCTCCTAAAGCCTGGAACAAACTCCCACTTTACATTAAAGCTACCAGCTCACTCCTCGAATTCTGGAAGAAACTAAAAACTTGGCTCTTACAATAGGATGCAGCCAGGGCAACACCTCCCCTCTCAAACCGCTAAGATACCCACCCAGGCGACATGCGTGCTCTACAAGTATACATACTGTAACGTAATAGGTGAAATACACAGCAAATGAGCTGTCCAATTACACTTTCTGGAGTGCAGCAGAGTGTTATAAAAAACAAAATTACAAAAATAAGAAGAAACTAGAAGAAAGGGAACCTATAAAACGAGGAAGTTGAAGACTAATGGAAGAGCCCACCAACCCTGACACTGACACAGTCAATTTTAAATGAATGGTGTTGGACCTTGCCCTTTTTGCAGGGTCGCCCGAGCTTTTTGCCTTCTGTTGCTGAACCTGTTTTTATTGGCATTAGGACTCTGTGTACTTTTACCCTGCTAACCAGTAGTACCGTGCTTGTGCTCTCTCCCTGTAGCATTGTACAATTGGTATCTACCTGATTGGTACATTTAATTTTCTTGCAAGTCTCAAGTTTATGGTACTGCATGTACTCAGGGCCAGTAAATTAAATGCTATTAGTGGGCAGCAGCGCTCATTGTGACATCCACTAAAGAACCCTTTTAGAATATGTCTCAGGCCTACCACTGAAGCCTGTAGTGCAGTTTTAAGCTGCCATTTTGCCCTAGCTAAATAAACCTTTTGCTAGGCCTAAATCGTCGTTTTTAATACTTATAAGGCATCTCTAAGCATGAGCGCTGGAAGAAGGGGTCCGGGGGTGCTCCAGTACCCCCAAAATAACAGTGCTAGAATTCTGAAGATGAATGAGCAATAAACATGCTTTTACATTTATTTTCTATCATGTCCCAGCTGCTGTGTGTTCAAAGGCAGAGGTCCAATGGCAGGCTCTGTCTTCTGAGAAATTGCTGCGTTTTCTTTTAACATGGAGACTGGTGTTTACTTTTCTTTCTATAACTGCAAAGTGAGAGGATTTTGTAAAATGAACTATGTGAAAATCATGCTGATCAGAAAGTAAAGGACGCAGGATGTCATTTTTTCCAGGACAACAGAATTTAAATACCTATAAATGAACTGTACATATATTTCATAATAGATCAGCAGTTAAGAAAGAACAAATAGAGTGTTCTTGAGATTTTTAAGTGTGATGGAAACAAATATTTTAATGGGATCAAAAAAAATCAAGACACTTTACCTGGAGATGCGTAAATGACGAATATCCTCTGAAACCTAATTTCCACATTTATTCTTTTGTGCACTATATAGTTTTAACAGTAAACTGTATGTCTTTGCAAATTTAATGGCTATTTCAATGGCAAAACTGTTGTCTGTAAATGAGCGTGCACTACCACATCATGCTTTAGTAATATATTTCTGACATTGTGCTCCAAAATGCACCACCACCTACATACTTCACCCTTACCACGAATGGGTGTGGATCATTTGCTACACTTGTTTTTGTTGTAACTCTTGTATTTTCACAATCCCTATGAGTTTAGTGTTATAACATTGATGGCAGCACTACTGCCCCTAAAGTAATCCCTAAAGGCTCATAGGGCAGGGTACATTGAATTTAAAAAGTTGGACATGTGCACTTACGTTTTACATGTCCTGGCAGTTGAAAACTCCTAAAGTTGTTTTTAACTGTTGTAAGACCTATCTCTCCCATTGACTAACACTATGTTACCTTACTACATTTAACTAATGTTAACTTTAGATTGGGAGCAGATATGCTGTTTGCCTTCAAATGAATTGTAATTTAAAAATCTCTTTAATGGTAAAGTCGGATTTTAAGTTATAATTTTGAAAATGTCACTGTTAGAAAGTTGACAACTGTGCCTTGTTGCCAGTGCCCTGGGTCTCATGACTATGAATGACTTTGCTGTTGGAGTTTGTGTACTACTTCCAGACAGTGGCACAAAGGGGGCTAAGGTGTGAACAGGATGGGCCATCCTGACAGGATGGCTGGGGAGGGGGTGTACCCTCCCCACTTACACTTCAAAGGGCTTTGCCTACATCACACACAAAGGAACCCAACACCAGGTCTGCCCTGCCTTTCGTCACTCCAGACAGTTTGGAGCCTTGACCAGGGGAAGGGAAGGAACTTTCCAGAACCAGCGTTGGGGGTAAGACAAGAAGTACACACACACAGGATGGCACTAGGTATAAATACTGGACTTCCAGAGAAACTTTGCAGAACCCCCCTGGACCTGTGGAAGTTTCAGAAGAAGGATTGCCCTGCTGCCAGAGGACTGCCCTGCTTTTTGAAGGACTGACTTGTTGTCTGAGAAGGAATATTGGACTTCCTTGTCTTTATCCCTGGCTACCCAGAGTGTCTCCAAGGGTAAGTTGGCTGTCCTCCCATGTGAGCTACAGGGACACAACATGCTTCAGAGGCCTCCTTGCAATTGCCAAGCTGACCTGCTGCAACTGGACCTCCCTGGACTGGCAACTAGACCTGCCTGTGCCCTGTGGCTGGCCTCTGTTGAAGTGAGTCCTGATCCCCAAGAGGTGCTCCCAAGGTCCTGGACCCTTGGCTGCCATCAAAGTCTACTCTTTCTGTATAAAAAGTGAAAATCCTGAAGCTTGGGCTCCTCGTGGCCATGAACAGGCCCGTTTGCACCAAGACTCTACCGCTCATGATGACTGCCAACGTGAAGCTTCGGAGAAACCTGCTCTTTGCGCCGACAGCGGCCGACAGCGACGACCTGCAACACAAGACCTGCCCTTCGTGCTACAGCAACAGCAGCCCGAAACAGCTGTGTTATATCTTCCTTTCTTATAGCTATGTTGTTATCCTCATTACTCATTTTTCCTGTTGGGGTTATGAAGGCATTGTGATTGTTGTCTGAGCGGGACTTCCACCCATCTCAACCAATAATCCAATTTCTTACAGATGGGCACATGTGATGAGGTGAAATGCCATGGTAGAGGGGGGCAATAGTGCCAATGGCTGAAGTGCCCTGGCCCATTGCCCCATGCCATATGGTGTCGTGGGGGAAAACAGAATGTGAATGACACTCAAAAAGACCAGTAGCTGATGAGGGGTAACCCAAAGCCCTCTATATATGTAAATGTATATTTCCTTTAGGAATTTTGATTGCTTACAAGTGCATGGAAGACAGCTAAAGCTGTCACGCCAGATCTATGTAGTACCTTAATATGCATAAAAGTAGAAATATGTACACAATTATATTTGACTAAACAATATACAGTCCTTCCTAAGAAGACCTAGCAAGGATTCTCTCAGTGCAAATTTACCCACGAGGTTTGTCAGTGGAGGATAACTAGGCCTGGGTGAAATTTAAAGTACAGCAGCGTAATTTGCATCATTTTGAGAATTTCGACTTAACCTTGTTGGGTGAAATTCTCACATTATGCCACTTCACGTAATTATGCACTGTTCACATTAAAAATATACTACGAATTGTGCAATTCACAATAATTCACTGTAAACGTTTACCGCAAATGCACAAGAACAACAGAATGTAAGTGGTGGCTGTTCTCCATGCTCCTGTTTAGTGCATCCTTGCACCAAAAATTGAAGCGGGATGCATTTGGTGCTAAAATATAGCTCAAAATGATTGATTTGCATTTTGCATAATTATGCATGATTTCACATAATTTTGCAATGATTTCACATAATTACACAAGAGTAAATGGCACGAATTTCACTCACCCCTAGGGATAAACAACACCATATCCCTTGCCTACTACCATCATCTGTGGCATTCTATGTAAGAGAATGCCTGTTCACGTGGTTTTACACAGTTTGATAATAATCCACCCTAAAAAAACTACTGCCTTTAACACATGCTTTTCACAAAATAAATTAGGCTTTCTGCATTTATCATAGTTTTTCATAATAAACTAATCAGACCAGTGGCTTCAGACATAACTTTCCCATTGAATCGATCAGACCTATAATCTTTATCGTTAGTGTGTCACCATAACTAGCTCAGGCCTACTGCGCTTATCATAAACTTTCTCACAACGCATCTACAAGGGATACAGTCATAAAATTACAAATATGTTCAAACTTAAAGTTAGAAATTTGCACCCCTCTTGATAGGATCTAACAAGGATTTAAACAGAACAAATCTCCTACACCAGTGTCTGCAGAATGAGGGTAACAAATAACAAAACCGTTGCCTCTTACAGTAATCTCTGATAGTCCATGTAATAAAATCCGGCACACAGGCTTTGATTCAAGTAATAATAACAGCACACCCTTAAAGGCCCATCGTCTTTGACATATGCGTTTCATAATTAGTATGCGAGCCCTACTGATTTTGCTGTAGCTTTTAATAATAAACAGATCAGACCTATGGCATCTGTCTTATTGTTTCTGAATGAAGCAAGCAGGCCTAATAAAGCTTATTCATTGACTTGTCACTGTAAAAAGCTGAGGCCTTTTGAATTGAGCATAAGCTTTCCCAGGAGACACAAATGTTCAATTCAAGTACTCTTTCTCAGCAGAAGCAAACACCTTCTGCCCAATCAAAAGCCTGTTGGGGGGAAGTTCAACATGTGGGTGGAGCCTAAAGCTCCTTAAAGCTCATTTTCCGGTGCTCACCTAAGGCCGGGGACAGCTGTGCCTCAAGCCACACCTAAAAACAACAATTATGAGCATTTCCCTGAATTTTGAGGCATCAGGCGCCGATGAACTCACTGCATTTTCTGAAAAGACATGGTGTTAATTATACCAGATCCGCCCTATGTCAATAAAATGCTTGGCCAACATCACTGGCAATCAAAGGTGTGTGGGAAAATGCACCATGCAGTTGTGGGCTATTATTTATTTTTATGACAAAATACTTATTAAGAGCAAATCTAGAAAATGGTAGCGAAGTTCATTTTCTCAGATAAATAAAAACACCATACACATTATGAAATAAAGAAGTCAATAATACACTAAAGTTAGACTTAACAAAACTAGGTAAGCAAAGCACAGTCTATTTTTATTACCACCCACCAATCATCTCAAGACTAGGAAGACAGGATTTCAGCATCTAAAAAGAATTTTGCTTGACTTGTCATGCAACCAGAACCAAAGAAACTACATTGCAACTGTATACATCTCTAGAAGGTTCTTCCGGATGGAAGGTTAGCCTGCATATAGAAGCGATGGCAGAGCACACCGTCTAGCACAACAGATGTGTATACTTTCGCCTTAGTTCAGCACTATTTTTCTGTTGCGACCCCTAGTCCCTTTCTGCATGCACTGTACATCATTTAGGTCTTCCTATGTATCTCTCCTGCCCAGCATCGAGGGAGAACCAGGGGCCGTATCACGATGAGGTGTTCTGCAGAGGGCAGACATTGCCCCTGTGTATTTCCGAGCGCTGCTGTCAATAAAACATGCATTAACTTAGATCTTTTTCCAAGTTAATATGTGTGCTAAAGAAGTCAAAAAGGAGTGCACAGAGGGATCCCTTCTGGGAAAGTGACAGATGCACCAGGAGCAGCCCTGTGCTTTCAAAACCGACCTCCAAGGGTTGCAGCCCACTGGGGAAATGCCCAGTGGAATTAAAGGCCTGTCCGGCCCTGTCTGGCAGTGGTCTCTCTGAGGCTTCCTAGTGATGCAATGGGTGAGGCTGCATGCACTCCATATGCGTGGTACAGACCAATAAATGAACCGCATAATGTATAATACTCAAAACATCTGGAGGTCGGTGCAAATAAACTATGAATAGCCTGGCCTGGTATAATCCAAAGAGATTCCTTATAAAAGGGATGTCCAGTTTAGTGCCTGGAGGCAGGATAGATGTCAAGATAACCTATGAGTCTATGTAAATCTGTTGTATGTTGAATATTCTGAAAATCTGGCATGATTCAGCCCTCCTTGACCTACAAAGGACACCCCCACCTTACAGGAATGCACAGGACAGTAGAGGAAGTGGCACCCACTGTGGGGGTAAGGGTGGTGGGGGGTTCAGGGACATTGGTCCGTAAAAATTCGATGGGTAACGGAAGTGGCATCAAACATATTTTCCTCCCAATGACATTCTAGGTTTGACCACTTGTCCTACCCGTAGTTCCTCAGCAGCCTCCTATTTGCTGCTGTGGGGCTAGGTATGCAGAGCAAGGAGTGTAAATTACTGATACCTGTTTACGTTCTGCCTGGGTGCTGCTTTCATGACTCCTTAGAGCATGCACCCTTGACGTCCATGAAGGGGTTGAGCATTAAATGTGCATGCATGTCTGTGTGCATGGGTATGTATGTTTGTGTGTGCGTTTTGCTGTGTTTTTTGTGTGCATGCCAATTGGCATGTGTAAGCAGGTGAATGTGTGTAGCTAGTGCCACTATCTGACATATTCTGGCAATGCCAGCTGGTAGCTACCACTTCTGGCGTCTGGTGCTCCCAGCCCATAAGGTGACCCTCATTGGCTTATTGTGGCCATTCTATGCATTACTAGGGCTCCGTCATGAGGTGGCCCCTTCTTTGTCATATTATGTGCATTCTAGGCATTATGGTTGCCCTCCTTGGTTTATTGTGGGCATCATATTCCTGATCATTATGCTACTCCGGCAAATAACTTATTATGGGCATCCTGCCATAGGGTGGGCATCACTGGCATTTGTGGGTTAACACTAGCATATGAGAGACATTTATGACAAATGAGTGCCGTACATTGGCATGTGAAGTAGATTCTGTATGTAGGGCAGCAGGCAGTACATGGGAGTGCTTGCTAAAAATAAAAAAGCTGGTAATTGTTGGTCAAACTTGTGGATACTGAATGAAAAGCTTGCATGGAGTCACATAAAATGTTATTTAAAAAAATGACAATATTTGGATCGGGGGAAACGATTTACTTTACCTAAGATCAATATATATACATTTATTTTCAGAAAATGCTAAACTGATCTCAAGGGACCCAGTTATTGCTTTTGAATAGTGTATGCATTAATGATATTTGAGTGAAAAGTTCATACCGAGTCGGGCGACACATGTTGCTGATGTTATTTCATTGGTACCAGCTGAGACCTGCTGCTATGGCGAAGGGAGATGTTTCATCATCTTTACTGATAAGTATTTTATGGCATTAGCATCGCTTCTGCTCTCGGAGGCAAGATCCTGTAAGGTTGGTGTAACCCTATGCCTATGTCCAGAGGCTGAACATGTAAGGTCTGTGTAACCAGAGCAGTGGCTCTACTGTCCGAGTCTGGTTAATCTGTCTGCCCCGAGGGACAGTTCTTGCTTACTGATTGAGTTTACTGATTGAGGTTATAAAATGTTTCTCTTTTAGTTTTCCCACACTGTCCCCGTCACAGAGAGTCTCAGTCAGAGACTATGACAGCACGGGATCGGAAAATGAAAGGGCAAGGAGGAGCCATCAAATAGAAACTTTGCACTGGTGTAAACAGCAGTGCAAAACCAATTTGTATTATCTTGCTGCTTGTGAACTGACTGGAGAAAACAAATGTTGCCCCTGTCCGTATTACAGCAAAGGTTTGGCACAAGGCAAAAGTAGAAAATAGACTGTTTCATCGTTACCAAACATGTCTCAAAACCATTTAGCCTGTAAATTATTTGACCCCATCACAGAGATTTTAGCAATGAAACCCAAGTCGATGAACAGCACTGTAAAAAAAAAAAAAAAATAGGGCAAACTGATTTCCCACTGCTTTGCTCAGTGGCGGTCCGTGCAGGTAAGCGCAAGGGAGGGAGGGGGGAGTCGACAGACGACAGAATAGGGAAAATTAAATAAATAAATATATCCTATTCCGTCGTCTGTCGACATCACCCCCACCCCGCCCCACCGCGCTTACCTGCACGGACTGCTGCTGGATTTGCTACATACGAAATAAAAATATGAAGACAATTATTTTTTTCCTGAAATATCGTTCCATGAGTCGAATTTAAAAAGTGTAAAATATTTAGGACCAGATTTACTTAGCCCTTGCGACGCAAGGCAATGCAAGGACTTAAGATATATTGACTGAGCCACGCAAAGCCACCTTGCGTGGCTCTGTGTGGCTTAGTAAGTCAAGAGTAAAACAAGGCAGCGCAACTCATTGCCATGCGTTACTCTGCATTGGGAATGCGTTCCGTGGGGGGAGTGTGGACGTGCCCACGCATCCACCCATGGATTTCGTAGCAGAGTAGTATACCTGGGAATGCGTAGAAATGCTATGCCATCCCAACAGAGGTGTAACTAGGAGAAATGTGTTTATTTCTCCTCATTATTTCCTCTTTCTGCATTCTGCAACACACATAGAAAGGGGAAAATGTCTCTGAGGATTGTCCTGATTGTAAAGCAGGCCCCCGTGCACCGTGGCGCCTGCGTTGGCACTAGGCAGCACTCAGTGTGCCAGCACAGAGAGAAAGCAGTACTGCACCATACCTTAGTCGATCTGGTGCATTCCTGCTCTCTCCATTTGCCTCAGCGCAGCAAGTTGTCTTGCTGCGTTGCATCAAATGTTAGTATATAATAATTCTTTCTTTATTCGGATGACAACACATCCATAAAAAGACACGAAACAGCAATCATAAAAATACAAACAGGTAAAAGTACACAGCAGGTTAAAACAAAGCATGATACTAAAAACCCCACAAATCTAAGGTTATGTACCCCATCCCGCCAATAATAACCTCATAAATACAAATCAATAGGGTTCAATCTATTCTTGATAACCTAGATCTGTAGGCTGCCCGCAAAAAACTGATCACAACAAAGAAGGTATGGGGTTTGGTAGCAGCTGTAAATACAAAAGCGCCACTTTTGCCTGTCTAAACTTCAAGGTCTTGAGTAAGGGCCGGAGGAATTGTTTTCTTGGCACTGAGAATAATTTACATAGTAAAACGAAATGAAGCGTGTCCTGAGGAGATCTAAGATCGCAGCCACAGGGGCCTCTTTGGGATGAGGTAAAAAATCCTGCTGGTGAGGCTAAAAGATGGTGGAGTTGGTTAAATCTGAAGCGCAAAATTAAAAATCTATCATGGGCGCTAAAAAGTGCATTAAGGTATGGTTCCAAACCTGGCGCAGACTTTAACATTACATAAGCCCTCACTGAGGGTTTACTAAGCTCAGTATTTTCACGCTGGGCAGTAACAAATTTATAGTATACCTCTTTTGTGCTGTTCAAATCCCCAGGGCATAAAGTGTTGTGTGCAAAACAAAGGTCTGGCCTTCCTATGGCCTGTGCGGTGTCCTTAATGTAACGTATCCAGGGAATTTAAAAGCCCTGATCCATGGCCAAACAATAAGCTAAAATCAAGTGGTTCAAACCCTTATCTTCATGTGACCAGATTTCTATCCAGCAAAGTAATGGTTTAATTGCCACTTGATCTGCCAGATAATCCACCCTTAGCTCTTCATGGACAGACCAAGCTGGTGTACCTTGGGGGACCCGAAGGACCCGCCGTAAAAACTTATTTTCCGCCACCTGTAAACTATGAGAGGGGATATACCCCCACACCTCACTGCCGTATACAACTTTTGCGATAGTCTTGGATTCATACAGTTTTAAGATAACTTCCGGAGCACATGAGCCCAATCTACTGGCAAAGATGGTGGTGGCCCCGGCGGATTTATTCAGCTCGATGCGCTTCCCATCTTAAAGGGCTCTCCACTGTAGGCGGTCATCAATTAACACTCCTAGGTAGGGGAAAGCTGAAACCTTAGCCAGAATATGATGGCCCGCTTTAAAGCTTTTCAGGCGAGGCCTCCGCCGCACGGCCACTAATACATACGACTTAGTAAAATTAACCAACAAGTCCAGCCTGTCCATCAAATGTTAGTAAATCTAGGCCCTATTTTCTCCACATCTTATTATGTGAACTTAGCATAAACAATGTGAAATCAGTTTTTGTCATGTTTGCCTTGGTCAAAATACCCATTGCACCATTCTGCACTCCACAAGCAGCAAGCTGAGCTGATGCAAATAGATTGCCCTACTCTGCTTGCACCAGAGAAAGGAAAGTCCTGCGATGGTAGAAGTGAAGAAAGATGACATATACAACTAGAAATATGATATAAGGTTATGCATTTCTATTGGATAGACAGGTTATATGCGCTGCCTGTAATAACTGGATAATTTATTGGGGAGTGGGGCTGCAATCTTCACCATTTGTCTCCATTTTTAGTATTTCTCCGAGTTGGGATGAAGTGGAAAACCTTTCCTCCTATACCCCGGGAGAGGATCGGACTGGCTTATTACACCATGTCAGTTTTGGAATATTTCTTGAGTTCCTTTTCAGTACTACATATAAAACTTATGGTTTTTTAGCTAATGTATTTGAAAGTTGTACCATAAAATTCACAATTTGGTCTCTTTTTTCATTTTTTTTTTTTTACGAGAAAAACGTCACCCCTGTTACCGCCAACTCATCCAATCCTCCCAGAGAAGATCAGGCTTTCTTGGTTCGCCATGCCTGGATGTGTTTGTCCCACCAAATGTTCACAATACACTACTGACATTTTGTTGGCAATTCATACTCCCCAATATTCCAGGGAGGAACAGAACTGGTTGTAAAACCTTCTGCTTTTGAGGAAGTGTATTTTGAAAACTGTACTGTTCAATCTCACTTTATCTAACCTTTTCTTGGGGTAGAAACTCTCCAAGTCCCATAGTGAGATGCTACACTCAATCATTTGGTGCACCCAAGAGGTTTTCTGACCCCAAGGGCCATGCACAGTGGGGGATAGCCGCTAACAATGGTTTGGGCACAAGGGACAGGCCTGTGGCCAGACAATGCAACAGATTGTGCCATATATAGCTGAAGGCTGTACATAGAGCATGTTATCTGTCTGCAGCAAGTTGGTTTAGGGCCTGCAACTAACCCTCAATGCAAATGGCCAAAAGTCAGGCACAGTAGGGGCTTGGAAAAATATTATTAAAACCATAGAAATTCCCTGAAAAAAGCCAGCTACAAACTGTGTTATGTTTCTGGCTTAAATATGCAAAACCACTGAAAATCATCAGTTATGGTATTCAATGCTCAAAATGCATGCAATAACTCACAATGCCTGCATTCAAAAAATAAAAACATGGTGCAGGAAAAATATACTGACTGCAGACATGATAAGCAATGTGAGGTATAGTATCAAACACACATAATTCCCTTTGAGGAGGCTAATTGCAGTGTGATTTTTTTACAAACTCCATGTGAGTGCACCGGTCTTTATTTCTGTGTGTAATTTGGCCCATATTTTATTGGCTTCATTCAATTTTTGCTTCTTTACGCTCTTCCCGTAGGACACTTTTAACTCCTTAACTACAATTGATCGCTCAGTGTTTTGTGGAAAAGTAAATAAATATCTCAAAGATCTCCTGTACTTCTTTTTATGATCTATATTTCACTAGGTGGTCTTAAGAACCATCTTCTTCGGGGTTGTAAATTGGTTCTTATGTCTCATGAGGACTGGTGGTCAATGATAATTCTTACTATTTTATCCCACATTTCTCTCCACATGGCATCCTTTCCATCGAGATTACTGAATTCATACAACGCTTGTCCAAGCATTAGATTTGTCGCTAGAGAGGCTGACTTCTCTGGTAGTTTAACATTCCAAACTATCTTTTCGTTGTTTAAAGCCATTGGGGAGACTGGCACAGATGATGGTGTCTGATAACGTGAAAGTGCGTATTTTAGGGTGATTGCCTTTGGATTATGATCAGTTCCCCCCTTGAAACAACTTCATAGTTTTCACACATGTAAAATATGAAAAAAAAAAAAACATTTTTATCGCCTTCTTTAATGTAACAGATATTGTACAGAATTTTAAAATCTACACAATAAAGTAGCACAATACAATGCACCAGTATTTCTATTCTGATTAAAAATAATAATGTATGAGGCGCGAGGCAGCGGCGGCGCAAGATGGCCGCCACCTGAGGAGCTCCGCGATATCGAGCTGCGCTCGATCACGAAGGGACATTTTGGAAGCAGCGCTCCCTCGCCGCGACGATGGTTTTCAGCATCGGAGGTAGCAGAGGCTGATTTGGCAAGTTTTCAGGCCATGATATGGTCTGGTTAATCTTTTATATGCCTCCGACGCTTTCTCCTCATTGCGGCCGCCATTTTGGGCATTTTCCTCTGCGCAGCAATTCCTAAGGAAGCAATGCAGTCATTCGTTCAATTGGCACTGGGGCTTCTTTCTTTCCCCAGCGCAGCCTGATTTTTGCCTTCTGGGACGCTTTTGGTCTTTTCTTCCCTCATTCTGCTCCGTTCACTCACCTTAGACCACGCTGGGGTGTTGTGTGGCTAGCATGTAAGCTTTATTCTTACCTTTATGGCTGGTCGGGCATTCCATAGTTGTTTCTACATTTTTATTGGATGATTCACCTCCCATATTCATTTTTGACTGTTTTACATCGCTGGATTCTGCTGGACACTTGATACTTTCTTCTGTTTGTAGCTCACTGATGACCTTTGGTGTCTCCTCCCCTATACTTGTGCTGCATTTGCTCATATCTCTTCAGTCCTCACGGCTGCACTTCATCTAGAGAGCTTCAATTGTTGCGTCAACATGGATCATCCACATAAACCCCAGGGGGCCTCTTCTGGAGGGCGTAAGGATTTAACCGCTAACTCTGGTAAGCGTACCAAGAAAGACCCGCCTTACCCTTCAAAGTCACCGTCTCCTCTCACGTTGGAAGATATTATGGAGGAGTTGCGCCTCATTCGGCCGTTTATGACTGACACCGCTGCCACTCTTCAGAGGATGGAGGAGAAATGGTCTGGTCTTGATTCCAGACTGTCTGATGTCGAGCAAAAAGTCAGTGATGCTCAGGATGTAGTAGCTAGAGTTGACACTCTCACCAAGGAAGTTAACCAACTCAAAAAGATCACAGAGGATTTGGAAAATCGTAATAGGCGCAACAACCTGCGCATCTATGGTATTCCGGAAGGTTCCGAAGGCTCGGATATGATCACCTTTTTGAAAACCCAAGTCCTTCAGATCGTTGGTCTCCCTAAATCTATGGATTTCAATATTCAAAGAGCTCACAGACTGGGGCCACAGAGTGCATCTTCTTCTTTAAAACCAAGAGGCATAATTGCTTACTTTCTTCTATACTCGGATCTTATGGCAATCCTCAACGCCGCTAAGCAACATAAGCAGATGCTATGGTCCGGTCACAGAATCTTCTTCAGTCAAGATGTCTCTAAATCAACTGCTAACCGGCGGAAAGAATTCCTCGACCTTCGACCTTCCTTGAGATCCATGAATGCTCGTTATGGCTTAATCCATCAATGTTTCTTTAAAGTTACTTACAAAGACAGAACTTTGAGCTTTGAGGATCCAGCTGATCTCCGGAAGTTTATTCATGCTCACAAAGGAGAACTTATGGAACTGAGCACATCTTAACTGTTTCGTCATTGTTTCTCGGACTGATTTTGTTAGGTGTTTAGTATGAAGTTTACAAATGTTTAATGCTTCTCTGTTTGTTCTCTTTCATGTTTCTTAGGTCTTCTCTTCCCAGTTCTGACGATGTAGTTCCCTATCCATGTTGCCCTCATGTATATAACCTACAACTTACCCCGCTGCATTTTTTCCTGTCGTTTGGTAAGTTCCCTTCATCTTGTCTCATTAGTTTACCTCCTTGTTTGTGGTTTTTATCCATACTCTTATTTATCTTGTCAGGTAACTTGTTTTTTCTCGGTATCCCTCTCTTGTGTGGCTGTCTTGTTCTTCGCCGCCCCCTCACTCATCAATGTCCTTTTTTAAATGTTTTTTATGACTAAAGCCTTCGGGCTTTTCGTCATCTACTTTTTGATATCTCCTTTGGAGGGATTTTGCTCTCCTCCTTTTGTTCCTTTCTTTCCTCTTTCTCTCTCTTTCTTTCTCTTCTTACTCGTTTCTGGGTCCACTCATGCTCTTCTTATTTTAGGGTTTATGTATTTATTCTTGACGCGTTTTCTCTGTTCTCTCCTTTGCCTTTTACTCTGTTTTCTTTCAGTCAAACCTTCTACTCTCTTTTCCTCTTGCTATATTTTTCTTTCTAAGATTTATTGGCTCTCTCCTGCTTTATTTCCTATATGCTTTCCTGTTTTTCTGCATCAATTCTTCACACTCTTGTTGGTTTTAAATTTCCTTTTTCCCATTACTCTTCCACACTATTTTGTACTACCCTGCTACTTATTTTTCCTTCCTTTTTACTCATGAAAGGTCTTCGCATCATTTCATGGAATGTTAAGGGCATGCGCAATCCCGTTAAGAAACAACGTGGGGCATATTAGCAAGACTGGCGATAAAATTATCGCCGTTTTAGCGGCAGGAAACTGCCGCTAAAACGGCGATAATTGGCTTGCTAATAAGCGTTATAGAATTCCAATAGAAGCCCAGGTTAGATGTGCAGGACATCTAACCTGGGCTTCTATTGGAATTCTATAACGCTTATTAGCAAGCCCATTATCGCCGTTTTAGCGGCAGTTTCCTGCCGCTAAAACGGCGATAATTTTATCGCCAGTCTTGCTAATATGCCCCAACGTGTTTTATCTCATCTTGCTAAATTGAATTGTCATGTAGCGATGTTACAGGAATCACACCTTAAAATACAAGATTTACCTTCGTTACGTAAACACTGGGTGGGCGAAATTTTTTGCTCTCCAGCTGTTAATAACAAGAATGGTGTGTTAGTTTTATTTCATAAATCTTTGAATGTTCTCTTACAAAACGAATTTACTGATACAAATGGTAGATGGTTATATTTAAATGTCAAAGTCAATAATACCCAACTCTCTCTTTGTAATGTTTATGGTCCGAATGGCGTTGATCTATCTTTTTGGAGCGACTTTTCTATATTCCTTTCCTCTCATTCTGCTGAAAATTTGGTTGTGGGTGGGGATTGCAACCAGCTTATGGATCCTTTCCTTGATCGGAAATCTCAAACCAGATACCTTCCAAATAAGATGCAAAAGGGATTCCTTAAGGCTATTACCACAAGGGGATTGATTGATGCTTGGCGCACATCTCACCCAGAGGTTTTAGAATTTTCCTTTTTTTCACCGGTCCACAAATCCCATTCACGCATTGATTACATTTTTCTCACACAACCTATGTTACAATTCATGAATAAGGTTGAAATTGGTTCGATTCTCATCTCTGACCATGCCCCCGTCATCCTTGACATGGATTATCCCTCTTCTTCTCCCACCTCTAGGCGGTGGCGTTTTAATAATTCTCTTCTTTTGGAACCTCAATTCTCTGAACAGTTTACCATATTTGCTCAAGAGTTTTTTCTTCATAATCTCTCCTCCGTCTCTCAATTTCATCTCTTCTGGGATGCCTTCAAAGCATCTGCTAGGGGCTTCATTATAGATTATGTTTCCCGGAAAAAAAAGAAAGCCCTCTTGAACTCAGCATTGCTTCTAAAACAAATTAAAACCTTGGAGCATAAGTACTTCACTACCAATTGCCCTGTTACCCTACCGCTTCTAATTAAAGCAAAAATGCAATATAATAAGCTATCTTGGGATTCTGCTTTTAATATCATCCTCAAGTTTAATGCAAAGATGTATGGTGGTCGGAATAAGGCAGGAAAATCCCTAGCAAATTATCTCAAAATTACAAAAGCAAAAATTTAAAATTGTCTCCATTGAGGATAACTCTGGCACTCTTCATCTTTCAGACGCTAAAATACTCGAATGCTTCACTGATTATTATACCTCTCTTTATACTCCCGAAACCCATCCCTCTCAAGAGCTTATTGACTCTTTTTTTCAAAATATTCCTAAACCCCCTGATAGTTGCCATGATCTTACATCTCTGAATGTCCCTATTTCTGAACCAGAGATTATTGAGGCCATTGCTCTTTTGCCCAAAGATAAGACACCGGGCCCAGATGGCTTTACTGTTCGATTCTTTTTACATTTCAAAGCACTTTTGGTACCTCACCTCCTTTCATTGATTAATTATTTTCTACTCACCGGTGCATCGCAAGGTTCCTTTACACAAGCGATGCTTTGTTTAATACCTAAGAAAGATAAAGATCCCTCCATATGTAAGAACTATAGGCCCATTTCCTTAATAAATACTGACTGTAAAATTTATGCTAAACTCCTTGCCCTTCGAATCAACAAAGTTATTCCTACTTTAATTAACATATACCAATCCGGCTTTGTTAAAGGACGCTCCATTGCAGATAACTCCCGTACCTTTCTTAATATTATACACCTGGCCTCCAAGCTTGACTCTCCTGTGGCTGCTATCACCCTGGATGCTGAAAAAGCATTCGACAGGGTTAACTGGGATTTTATATTCGGTGCTTTAAGATGGCACGGTTTCAGCCCCCCTATTATAACATTTATTCAGCTTTTATACTCTGCACCCACTACTTCAGTTTGGGTAAATGGCTGCCAATCTCGCTACTTTCCTCTTCTCAGGGGGACTAGACAGGGCTGCCCTCTTTCCTCCCTTCTTTTCATCCTTGCCCTTGAGCCATTTATGGAGACTCTTAGACGTTCACCGCATTACACTGGGTTCCAATTTCATAATCTAGATATCAAATTTACTGCTTATGCAGACGATATTTTGTTATTCATTTCTAATCCATCTGTTTCTTTGCCGGCCTTTTTTTCTCTTTTAAAGGCTTACTCTAATGTTTCAGGTTACAAATTGAACATTGACAAGTCTGAAATCTTACCTTTAAACAAATTCTGCCTTCCCTCTATGTTCCTTGATTCTGGTTTTGAATGGAATTCTGCACATATCAAATGCCTTGGTATTCTATATTCTAACAATATCAAAGAGACTATTAGAATTAACCATGCTGACATTCTTAAGAAACTCTCTGCTCTCATAGACGGTTGGTCTCCACTTTTCCTTTCTTGGTGGGGTAGATTAGCCACTATTAAGATGATGCTTCTTCCAATCATCAATTTTTATCTTTCTATGCTCCCTGTTTCTCTCCCTAATACCTTTTTTCGTGCCATCAACAGCTCCTTGATTAAGTTCCTTTGGAATAATCGCAAACCTAGGATCTCATTGGCGCGTCTTCAACTTTCTAAGGCACTAGGTGGAGTTAACTTTCCTAATCTCAGACGATATCATTCGGCATTTACTCTGAAACAAATCTGGACTTTTTGTCTGACTCCAGTGTTCCGCCAAGTACAGCTTGGAGTCCTTTAGAACAGGCCCAATATTCTCCTTTCTCCTTCCTTTCTGCTACCCGTATTACTTTACCCCCGAAACGTTTTTCCTCTCCCATCCTCATTCACTCCAAAGCTCTTACTATCTCACTGTGCGGCTCTCGTCTTTCTCCGAATAATCGGTCCTTGTGCATTCCGATTTGGTATAACAAACATTTTAAAATAAACAATCGTGCTTTATTTTGGAAGGAATGGATAGATAAAGGCATTATCACTCCTCAACATCTGATGAAGGATGGGTCCTTTATGCAATTCTCTGATCTTCAAACCTCTTATGGTATCTCTTCTCTACACGCTTCTCATTACTCCCTGCTCAAACAAGCTCTTACCAGTTTCTATTTTCCGGAAAGCCCTACTGTTACACTTGCACAACCATCCCCTCTTTCTATTGATTTTTCCACCCAATTTAAAGCTGCCATCATTTATAAGTTATTATCTCACCCCCCATGCCTAGAACCAAATCCAGTTTGGAACTCCTATGGGAAAGAGACTTATCCCTTGATCTCCCCTTCACCTCTGGGATTCCCTTTGGTCAAAGATTCATACCACCTCTCGCTCTGCAAGTACTACACAGACCTTATATTATTTTTATAATAGACTATTTTTCGCTCCCAGTGACCTTTATAGATTTAAACTACTGGAATCCCCCAAATGTTGGTCATGTCCCAATGAAAATGGGGATTTTCTTCACATGTTCTTTCACTGTCCTTTGGTTAAATCCTATTGGTCTCGTATCTGGTTGAGATTAAACGACATTTTATCTTCCAATGTCCCCTTCCATATTACACATGTTTTTTTGGGCAGTTTTTCTCCTTTCTGGGAACCTCACAGTAGTGCAGGTAATTTTATTGACTTATTTTTAGCCATTTCG
Organism: Calotriton arnoldi; assembly: GCA_963921515.1. Lineage (NCBI taxonomy): Eukaryota > Metazoa > Chordata > Amphibia > Caudata > Salamandridae > Calotriton > Calotriton arnoldi. Next base: position 2,240,883 of record CAWUFW010001304.1, on the reverse strand, counting down.
CTTCAGATCATTACCACCAATTGGAAGGACACTTCAAAAATTTCGTGCCAAGCCTGGTGGAATTTATTGTGCCATCATCATAGACTAGACCGAGCCTATGCTACCTCTACTGCTTTGTTGATTAAAAAAGATCTACTATGGATGCCACTAACTTCTTTTCTTTCCAGAGTGCAGAGCTGATTCCACATGGTGTATACCATAATGTTTTTTACTATGTACCTTATCCCATTTGAATACTGATTCTGTTTGCATTACTTATTGGACTCTTCTTTTCTCTTACTCTCTCTTCTTCTCTTCCTCTCTTTCTCTCTGCTCTCCCGTTCTTCTTTTCTCTCTTTCTCTCCTTAAAAATTTTCTACAAATGCATTTGTTCTTTGTACAGTTATCTCATGAGGATATGGTCATGATATTGTTTTTTATTTTTCATAATATGCTTTCCTTTTTACCCGTATCCTCTCGCTACATGTCTCTGTACTGATGTTTTACTTTGTTTAATGCCTAAATAAAGCATTCTAAACTAAAAAAAATAATAATAATAATGTATTCCTTCCACAATCCAGGAGAATTGAAATCTTTCAAATTTACATATCAATGGAGAGATTCCAAATATCATCCACTTCAATCCTCAAGAGAATTATACATAAGAAAAACAACACTTGTTTCCTTGTCTAACCGTTTAGTCAGGGCTGTAAGTGACAAAAAAAGAAAAATAAAGACACCAATCAATGAAACATCACATAACATGATCAATGGTCAGATTCAAAATATACATACATTAATAGCCACACATAGTTAAGAGATGAAAAATACTAATCAGTGGAGAATCACCTCTTGTGATCAGTAATCAGATATAGATTAAACATTAAAACACACACATACACATTTTTAAAATTACAATGTTTCACATATTGATTCTTTTTCTATATCCAACATTTAAAAAACTAGACGAATTTTGACTACTATGGTGATTGCTTTGCAGCCGAATTTACGTCACAAAAATGAAGTCTAAATAACTCACTTTAGAGGTTTTGGAAAGTTTTAGGTTGCACTAGTTCAAAGTTATAATTTAGATTCTAATAAACTGGTTGATAAATAGTAAGATAAGATCGCTAAAAAGCAAAGAAACCTCCATTTAGTTAAATAAACTATCCAAAATCCCCATCATTCTAGCTATTATGTTCTAAGATAATGTGAGGCTTTCTTACCCGCAGTTAGTGTACACTGTTAGTGTACACGACTCACGTGTGGTGTGAATGACCTGCGCCATTTTTCAAGGCGATTTATAACATTTGTTTATCTCGCCTTTGGAGACCATGGAGTCTAACCGGGAAGAGGAATTTGTCTGTTACTCAAAGATGGCTTGCAGTGTAAACTGAGTAAGATAGTTTGAAGATAGATAGGCAGCAACTATTCAGTTATGAGGTAAACTGGGCCCTAGTTCTAGATTTCTCTAAATTGGATTCTGTGGGATTATTTTTATTTTTATTCTTAATCTTTGTATTGAACAATTGCTCAGTATACATCAATGTGTACAGAATTAAAGGCACGTATAGTGAGTCACTATTGAGAGGTGCAAACCACATCAGTTTCAGACAATGATTGTATCGTCAGCTATGTCACATACATTTCCATAGGCACAGTGTACCGTACTGAACAGTTCAAGTAAGGACTACCCACTTCCTACCCTCCCGCGCTACCCTTGGCCATCCTCAGGACTCTCTATATTGGAGCAATTTACCCCATATTTTCTCATACTTTCGGGGGCTGCCCCGGCTCCGATAGACCTCACGCTCTGCCAGTTGACACCAGTCTAGGTCGTTCTTCCAGTCCCTGATAACTGGGAATCTACTTTCCCCCCAGGTTATTGCAACATTTCGTTTTGCCAACCCTGTTGGCAATGTCAATCATATTTTAAGGTACCGGGGCCAGACCTTCTCCACAGAAATACCCAACCATCTAGCCTCCAGTGGGAACTTCAAGGCCCGTAACAGCAGCTATAACCAATATGACCTCCCTCCAATATTGTTGGATCTCCGGGCAGTCCCAGAGGATATGGAAGAAGAAGCCGACTGCTCCACAGCCTCTGGCACAAAGGGTTGACTTGTACCGACCCATGTAGTGTAGCACGGATCTGGAATAGTAGGATCTGTGTAGCATGCGTAGTTGTATAAGGTGGAAACGGGCCCTTATGGCTATTTCCTTGGGGCTCCAGATGGCCTCAACCCAGTCGTCATCTTCTATGAGCCCTATGTCTCCCTCCCAAGCCTCCCTTAGTGATCGGAGCAGGTCCGGTGAATTATTTATTATTTTCTGGTACACTAAGGAGACTGCCTTAACAGGCATTGGATCCAGTAACAGCCGGTTTTCCAGGGGTGAGGACTCTGGTAGCTGTTCTCCCTCTGGTAGATGGCACCGCAGTGCAAGCCTCAGTTGTAAATATCTAAATTGCTCCCCAGCCCCCATGTCATACTCCGTCTGGAGGTCCGCGAAGGACAGGAGTGCTACCCCTCCAAATGTCCCCCAGTCGGTTGATTCCAATCAAACACCATCTAATGAGGCCCCTCAGTTTCTTCACTTCCCCAAGGTGCTCGCTGTCCCTCAGTGGAGTCGTGGTGGTCAGTCTTCCTTCCCAACCCAGATGTCTGTTGGCTTCATGTCAAGTCCTAACGACCACCTGAATATGGCTCGGTAGTGTGCTCACTGGCTTCCTGTCGTATAGGATGGAGGGATATTCCAGTCGTCCATGGCCTCATGATCGCCCTGTAGGACGGTTCCTCCCTGTCTCCAAAAACCCATTCATTTATGACCATCAATTGGGCGGCCCTGTAGTAGGTCCTGAGGTCAGGGACTGCCAATCCACCCTCGAACACTCAAAGTTGGAGCTTCTTGAGGGAGATCAGCAAGCTACCTCCATTACAGGGGAGTATGTGCACTTTGCTATTGACTTTAGTAAAAAAAAGTGCTGCGGCACCCTATACGGAGTGTTCTGAAGGAAGTACAACATGCGGGGGAGGGTCTTCATCTTAAAGAGTATGGTCCTGCCCATCAAAGAGATTTGCAGCACCCTCCAGTGACCCACATCCTCCCTGAGCAACCAGATTATGTCTAAGGAATTCCTCTGCATCCCTGGTTACAAAAATACCCAGGTATTGAAAACCCTGTGTTGCCACCAGAACCAGGCACGCTGATGGAAGAACTGGACTCCCCCCCCCCCATCAGTGGGAAGATGAGGCACTTCTCCCAGTTGATCTGATAGCCTGAGTAACTCTCAAAGAGGCTGGAAATGTACAAAATCCTATGCACTGAGAAGCGGGGCCGCAAGACATATAGTAAAATGTCATCTTTGTACAGGGAGACCCTCTCCTCCCATGCATTGCCCCTCTGAATCCCCCACAGGAGAGGGTCCTGTCGGATCCAGGCCGCCAGAGGCTCCAAGTCCAGAGCAAAAATCATCTGCAACAAGGAGCATCCCTGTCGCGTGCCCCTGTAAAGAGAAAATGGGCGAGACACAGAGCCATTCATGTGAACCCTACCCACAGGATCCTGGTAGAGGAGTTGATCCCAGGAGCAGAATTTAGAGCCGAAGCCCAATCTGGGTAGAGCTGCAAATATATAAGGCCACTCTAAGCTATCCAAGGCCATTCTCGCGGAGAGCACTATAGCCTCCTCCGACTCCGGCACCGCCGTCATGTGCATCACCCCATATAAGCGCATCAAGTTAAGTCGGGTACCCCTATGCGGCATGAACCCAGATTGATCGAGATGTATCACTGAAGTTATGCCCCACTGTTAGCCAAAACCTTGGCCAACACCTTAGCTTCTACATTAAGCAGTGAGATAGGCCTGTAAGAACTGCAGGCCATGGGAGGCTTGCCTTTCTTGGGAAGAACGGCGATTGTGGCCATCCTGTGATCCACCGGAAGGACTCCATCCACCTTTGCTGTTTGAAACATGTTAAGCATGTGAGACACAACCTTACCAACAGCACATTTGAAATATGGGCAATCCATTGGGCCCGCTGCCTTGCCTGATTGCAGCCCTCGAATAGCCCCCTCGAGGGCTGCAATCAGGCAAGGCAGCTCGTCTCTAGACCTGAGGGTCCTGGACGAGTATACATTTTCATAATACTTTGTAAATGCTTCTGCGATATCCGCCCCTGTGAGATGCACCCCGCCTGTATGATCGTGAATTTCGATGACCCAGTGTCTGTTCCTGTCTCTTTTGTCCAACTAGGCTATGAGTTTGCTCACTTTATCACTTACATCATATAATCGTCTCTGTATGGCCAAGGCATGTGCCCGTGCTGCGTTTTCAGTAAGGTTCCTCTGTTCCAGCTGTCTAGGGTCTGGAATTTCCTCACTCCATTACCCCCTCTCCAGGGACTTGATTTCCTTCTCCAGCTCCAGGCTCTGAGCTACCCTGTCTTCCTTTTAATCCCAATTAGTGCCTGAGTGTGCTCGTGCAGCACTGTCTTAAAAGCCTCCCACAAGGTGCAGCCGAGTCAACTGACCCCTCATTTAACTGAAAGTACTGGTCTGTGCACTCGTTTATCCGGTCTTGGAATTTCCTATCCTTTAAGTGCCAAGCCGCTATTCTGGGTGGCAGTCCAGTGTCCCTGATCGGCCCAGACAGACAGGTCATCACCGGGGAATGGTCGGAGATGCCGCGCACCATATGTGATGTATTGCTCACGCCATCATGATGGGTATGAATATAATCCAATCGGGAAAGGCTATCATGTCTGGCCGATATATGGGTAAACTGATTCACACTTGGGTGGTGTGCCTGCCAAAGGTCCACCAGTCCCATGGCGTTCACATAGGATTGGAGCTGGCTCCAGCTCCACATTTCTCCCCTCTCGGGCCCCCTGTCTCTTGCCCCACTGCCATCACATCGTTCATGTCGCTGCCAAGGATCAAGGTGCCCATCGACATTTCCAAAAGAGAGGCACCAAGTGCCGAGAAAGAGTCCCCCCTGTAGTTTGGCGGTGCGTATACAGAGCCCAGGGTGATCGTTTGGCCCTCTCAAATGCACGTCTGCAGCACAAATCTGCCCGACGAGTCATGCCACATGGGCCGGGTGTGTATGGTGTAGAGTACCTCAGGAGGATGCCCGTAACCCTTGATCCAGTGGTGAAACCCGTATGGGCCACGCTGGGTGTACCCCCATCTGTCCAGGACTTTGCAATGATGGCCTTTTAAGTGGGTTTTCTAGAAGAGGACTAAGTCTGGAGCATGTCGTCGGATATATTGCAACACTGGGGTATGCTTAACCTTGAAGCCCAGACCATTCGAGTTCCAGGACAGGATTTTCAGTTCAGTGTGAGCCTGTGTCCCATGTAATGTAAGGCTGCGGGGCCTGCACTGTGCCCACCCCCTCCCCATGGTCAGGTAGCTGCCGCCCCTTGTCTCGCCCTGTAGCCACAAATATATGTGATGTACTGTGCAACATGTAGAATATATAACAGAACTGTAACTTTCCCATGAACTCCCTGCTACCCTGCACTGTGGGTTGAGAAATGCCCACCACCCCAATTTGCAGAGCGCTTGTCGCCCTAAACTGAATAATGAACATTTCAAGGGTTGGCTGCTCCACCATTTTGTTACCAATCGCTCAAGAAACTCATAGACCTTTGTGATACCGATTGTATTGTCATTAACATATATTGCCCATAGATTGATCAATCGCACTATACCTCGCGTTCCTGCGATCCCTGTGCGCTCAAGGGTGAACATTTAACATTACTCTCCCCTGGGTCCACTCACATCAGGCTAGAAAATGTATTGGTGACCCGCTCCCTCTTTGCAGGCCAGTGTGTTAGTGAAGGATCGAAGTCTAAGTATTGGTCCCCAGTAAGGGATCCACCCAGTCCATCTAGACCTCAGTCCCCATGACAGCCCTTAATGTTATGCGATAGGGTACTCCCACATCCAGCAGTGTCTCTCATGACACCTCTTCTTCCGCCTCATCGGTTTGCTGGCTGTTACTGAGTGCTGGGGAATCGTCGCCCTGCCGGCCCGGGGAGTGCCCTCTCCGAGGTACACCAACCCTCCAGCCAGTCCCACGCTTCTGCTGGTGATGTAAAGGACCAGGATTTCCCCTCCGCCATAACACGTAACTTGGCCGGGAAGAGCTTCATGTACTTCAATTCTTTGGCATGGAGTGCCCGCTTGACTTGCTCAAAACTGCAGCCATAGTGCTGTTCTTGCAATGTAAAGTCTGGAATAAAGCGCACAGTTGCATTTTCGCATTTCAGGTCCCCTAGCGAGCGAGCCGCCTGGAGTATAGCATCAATTTCTCGGTGGTTAAAGATCCTGGCAATGATAGTGCGTTGGGAGGCCCCATGCTTCGGTAGCGGGTTCGGTGCCCTGTGCGCCTGTTCGACTGAAAAGAATTTGGAGAGGTGTTTAGTACGAAGGAAGTTGACTATCAGGTTTTCCACAAAGAGGTTGGTGCTAGGTCCCTCAGATCCCTCCCGAACCCCAACCCCCTGATGTTATTTCATCGGGCCCTGCCCTCCTGGTCCTCGACTTTAGCAGCCAAAATCTCCTGCTGATTCATGAGGCTGTGGACCTGTTCTTCCAATGACTTGGATGTGGATTGTAAAGTGTGGATATTAGACTCAGTGGTCATTTTTCGGACATTTTCTGAAAGTCTGCTCACAGAAGGCCGACATCTATCGTGACCCCGTCTATTTTGGGTTCAAGTGAGGTCTTGAGGTCCTGAATAGCTGCCATAATAGCTCCCAAAGAAGGCTCTGCCGGGGCGCACCTCCGCACCCACCTGCTGGGTAGGCCCCCTGCAGCAGGCACCGCCTGATTGCCCCCGGCCAGACATCCGAAAGGCTGCACTACCTCTCCTGCACCAACTCAATCCCGCTGCCCAAGAAGGCCTGACTGGGACTCTGTTTAGGGAGTCCACTCCTGGACCCCCCCCTCCACCGGCATGCGGGGTCTCCCCACTAACCCTGATCAACAAAGGGAACAGGGAGGGCCCAGCGAGATGACCCCCGGATCTGTCACAGCTCTAATCTTTAGGCTCCAGGCTCACTCCTGTACTGCCTCTCCTGCAGTCAGTCTGTGAACACCAACAGGCTGTCGGGGCACCCCCCAGGCTTCGTTTATGCCTACTCTTGGCAGTGTTGCTTCTCCCTCCAGCCAGCACTATTTCTTGATAGTCGTGCCCAGGGCCTGGCCACAAGGCTCGCCCAAGGGCCTCACTCCCCCTTCAGGGACTCAGCAGGCCCGCACTCGACAAAGGCTGCACCACCGGCCCCCCCCGGCACAGCCGCACTGTTGAGTAATTTCAGTGGCCATGGGATCAACTTCCTCACCACCCTGGGAAACTAATGTGGCTTCAGTGTAACCCCTGCAATTCCCAGGGCCAACTTCCACCCCTACACTGGAAATTCCCTTGACACTATCACCAGTGGGTGATTTCTATGTGCATGTAGGATCTCCCTTCTTGTGCCCTGACTGTCTACAGTCATAGCACACCGCAAAGTTCTTTTCCTGATACCCCCTCCCCTTTTGGAATTGGGATTTGGCTGTAGGCTTCTCACCTTGTGCATCTTTGGGGGCCTCTTCTAACCCCAGGTGTAGTGGGCGTAGCGGGGCTACGCGGAGGTCCACGGAGTTGCGAACAAACTCCGTGGAACTCCGCTACGCTACGCCACCCGCCTCCACCCCCTCTATATTCTCAAAGAATTACCCAGACGGCGAGGAAGAGGAGGAGGGCAGCCCGGGGACGCCGCATGCCAGGTAAGTGGTTTTAATTGAATTTTAAGTCATGTAATATGAATTGTTAATATAGGGGGGTGGAGGCGGGGGCTGGCCAACTCCGCTCCGCTGCGAAGTGTGCGGAGATTTGCCTTCTCCGCGGAACGTGGAGGAGGGAAATCTCCGCGCACTCCGCGGGCGGAGCGGAGGTCTCCGCCCGGGGTTAGCCTCTTCAGGTTTCTCACTCTTGATAAACTTGCCCCCATCTTTCCCCTGAAGGTGGGGCTGTCCCACCTTTTTGCTTTCACCTCCTTATGAATTCTTAAGTACCCTAGTGCGCACCAACTCATCAGCTATGTTCCCCAGATTCCTAGAGATTGATAGCTTAGAGCCTACCAGATGCTGGTGTAACTTCTCCGAGGTACAATTTGTAAGAATGTGCTTTTTTACCACTAAATTGTATAAGTTCTCATAGGTATCCCTCATAGGTTACCCTTAATCCAACCCTCCAGTGACTTCACAAAGAAACCTACAAAGTCCACCCATGTCTGTGTTGCTCCCTTGTGTATGCTCCTAAACCATTGTCTATACTCCTCAGGGGTAAGACCAAATAACTCAATGAGTGCCTCCTTCATGTAGGTATAAGATTCTGCCACCTCATCCTCAAGTGTGAGCAGTCTATCGCTCCCTACTGTAGGTATCATTTTCCATAGTGAGGATCCCCAGTGTTGTGCATAGGACGCTAGCCACTTGTCTATGTCATCCTCCTCAGTGTATTTAGGAACAATCCCCTTGGGCAACCTGGGATCTTAGGCACCACCTAGGATTGTCTCTTTGCTCCCGCCATTCTCTTGGGGTCTCATCCCCAGTTTGACATTCCCCTCTTCTAGGGCCAATCTCTTCTCCTCCAAGGCCAGCTTCCTTTCCTGGTTCTCCAAGAGGCTGAGCTCGGCTGATAGGTCTTGTGGTCTCCTCACTGAAGAGGAGCTCCTTTCACTCCCAGAAAGGAAGTTGCTTCTTGACCTGATTGTAGGAACTCCACTCATTTCTATCCCCTCCCTGGTCATCAAAATTTGCTTCATCTCCTTCATCTCAACTGTCAGTGGGGGTGATCTCATCTCCCAGTTGGACCTGGGCCTTCCTTGATTCTTCCCAAACTTTGAGGGCCTTTGCAAGATCTTCTTTGGATGCAGTGTTTCCAGGGTAAATGTTTCTCTCTCTGCACAGGGATCTCATAGCAGTGATGGCTGTGGGCAGGGTAGCCGGGTCGATTCCCCTGCTCTCCATCTTTGAAGACTTTTTGTAGAAAAAATCTTTGAATCTACTGAAACTTTTCTCTTAGAGAACAGGTGCCTTTGGAATGTTTCAGAACGTGGCAAACTCGAGTTTCTTAATGTTCATTTGGCAGTTTCTTATCAGTGGTTATCAACGTATTAGTTGTTTGGTACAGCTAAACACAAGTTCTGGATCCCACCGCTAGGCACCAATGTGAGGATCTGAGTGTACTATAAGATATGGCTGTGGGGCCTTGTGGAGTACACTCACAGATACTGTCCTGGGTCCAGTCAGTATCATTTACTTAACCTTAACTCAACCCTGGGGAGCTGTGGCTGCGAGCAGTAAGGCTTGGCAAAGGAACTTAGTGTGAAGCATTTAACAGCACCAACCAACGGAATAAGAAAATCACACACCAATAAAAAGACACGACAAGAATTAATAATAATAATAGAGCATATTTCTATAAATGTTTAGAGACCTTCATCATCAAAATCCACCAGAGGGTTCTGGAGATACAGATTTTAGAAGCTTTTATCCCTTTTAAGTGCAACCGCAAACAAGCATTGGTCAACAAAAAGTTTGTAAACTTTTCAAAAGTTTAGAAAATTTAGTACAGGTACTCGGACCGTGTTGGGTGACAAAATCCGACAGGGACGAGGTCTACATGGCCAGTATGGATGATTTGGACAGTTACCTGGCTACTAGAGTGGTTTTAGAGCAAGCTTCAACTCTTCAGCACGACCGCCATAGATGTCAATAGAGTGGTCCTGATGCTGAGGGATGCAGGCAAAGATGCTCAAAAGGATGCTCCGGTTGTGGTGCGGTCAACGGGGGTGTCTCGTGGTGGTTCCTTGGACCACGGGTGTCATGAGGCAACTTTGGCCCCAGATATTGGGGTCCCTCGAAGTCCTCTATGTTGCAGTAGTCTGGCAGCTGATGCTGCACTACTGGTCTTGCAGCACCACGTTTGGATGCAGACTCTTTGGTGGGGACTAGTGTCCCGTGGGTGCGAAGAATCCGGACTCTGACATCACTCCCAGGTCCGGCAGACTCGGTGCGGATTTTGGCTCTCTCGAACTGTCACTTTGTGGTGCCCGGTGACTGGCAGCGGCAAAACGTCTGCAGCGACTACCAACTTGTCCGTTTAGGCTTTTTCAGCTCTTGTTGTCCTGGAGTTGTTTCCAGGAGATCAGCAGACTGATCCACGGAGTCACTGGGCTTGGTGAAGGCGGGAAATCAACTTTTCCCCATTGCAGGAGCCGCAGGCACAGTCCCAATCTCACTAGCCCAAAAGTGCAGCACGTGCAGTCTTCACAATGGTGGAGCCTCTCTTTGTGCAGGTAAAAGCCAGCAGGGCAGTCCGTCTTCGGTCATCTGCTCTTCTCAAATGTGAACTGAGAGGCAGGGTGCCAGAGGTGCCTTACTTATCCCAGGAAAGTGCCCAAAGAGGACCATGCAGTCACTAGTCAATGGGCTACTGGGTCCCCTCCTCTCTAGTGACAAAGTTCCTGTGATGTGTAGCATCTGGCTATCCCAAAGTGCCACATTCTTGCCCTCTTCAAGATGGCATGACCCTTCCTCTGCCGTTGGGAGCAGGGTAGCCCACGCTAGAGGTGTGGCTACCAATGGGCTACACGCCCACAGGAAAACCGGTTTGGACATAGGTTTCCCTCCCTTAGCTCTGTCTCCTAATTGTCTGCAGGAACAAAAGGCATCCTGCTCAGGGATGTTGTCACAAACAGCCCTTCAAAGGTGGCTTCACCTTTGAAGCCTGCCTCTTGGGCTAACACCCTGAATGGCCATCCTGGGAGAGCAGTTGACACCTTGCTCTGTGGCAACTGCCTTTGTTCCCAGGTCTGGGAGTCGTTCACATGTCTCCCTAGGCGGTCAGAAACCCATCTATGTGTCAGTGGCTTTGTGAGGCCACTGGACTAGTTGGAGTGCAGAGTGGCAACTTTGTAAAAGTTGCCTACCTTTAATAGTGGCTTTAAATCTGGCCTGGGCACCAGGTCGGGTTTAACGTCACAATTAATTTGATCCTTACTTGACTTTGCTAGGTGGTTCCATTTAGATGTTAGCCAGGCCGGGGTGCCAGCCGGTAACCCTGTTCTAGCCAATAGGGCTCCTGACCTTTCCACAGCAAAATGACAATTTTTAAGTGTCTTACTTAGTAATATACAGCTCCCTGCCATAGGACTCTATAGGTCTTCCTTAGGGAGATTTACATATATATTACTTAAGGGAAGTGGTGGCACTGCCCTGTCAGTCTGCAGTGGCAGGCTGGGGTCCATGTTGTCTCTGTCACATGCAGAGTGGCACAAACAGTACTGCAGCCCTGGGTGAACACTCTGCCCTATGTGCCCTGGGACATATACTAGGGACTTATAAATAAGCCAGTACTTGCCAATTTGGTGTATCCAATTCAGCATAACTTGGTATAGGGTTAGAATAGTGGGCCTCGGGTCTGGCTAACAAGTCTCAGTGCACTCTCAGGAGCATATTTACAAGGGCATTGCGCCACCAGAGCGTCACTTTTTCCGCAGCCCCAGTGGCGCAATGCCCTGCTCCATATTTACAAAGCGGCGTTAAGTCACTTTGTGTGGATTAACACCACCTTGTAAATATCATACCCTTTGACACAGATATCTGCGTCAAAGGGGTGAGCAATGGGTGTTGATGTGGGCGTTTCCACGCAACACCCATTGCATATTGACACTGCCCTGGATTTACAAGGATCTGTAAATCTGAGGCAGCGCCAAAAACTAACGCTATTCAATAGGAGGCATTAGAGTGACGCAACAAGGAGAAATACTTTTATTTCTCCTCGTGTTTTGCTCTTTTATTTCTCCTCGTGTTTTGCTCTTTCTATGTGTGCTGCATTCTGCAGCACACATAGAAGGAATAAATCGCCATTAATGATTGTTTATGTGCAGGAAGGTGTCCCTTCCTGCACATAAACAATCATCCTTGCAAAGCAGGCACCCTTGCACCATGGTGCAAGGGTGTCTGCATTGGCGCTAGGCAGCTTTTTCAGTGCCTGAGCAAAGGAAAACACAGAGGTGGGGGGGCGTGGCCAGGCAGCCGACCGTAATGGCCGCGCGGCTCTGAAGCTCCGCCGGGTTAAGTCCGAAATCCTGCATCATCCGCTATCCCACGCGCAGATAAGCAACGGCCCGTCACCTTCCAAACATGAACCAGCCGTTTAGTGCCCAGAATGGAGAAGGAGGTGCGCTGGAGATGGCGTCGCGCACCGCCGCCATTGCTCTGGTAGACCCACGAGCGAGCCGCTGACTTGAAGGCCTTCCCTGTGGCGCCCACGAGAATCCTGCAGGAGGCAGGGAGTGACCGCCGGGCCCGTATGTCCCGAGGTGAGTGGGACCCATGACGCGTCCCCCCCCTCCTAGACGCCACCTAAATCCGGCGATTCAGTACCGGTCCTCGGCCTGCTCCTCCCCCGGAGGCCCCGCGGCGACAGGGGCCGCAGGTGAGCCTGGGGGCCGGCGGCCCGGCCGTGCAGGCTGATTTCTGCGGGGGGCGGTCCGGGACCTGCCCTCATATGGTCGCGCTGATCTGGTGACTGCGCGGCCACAACGCAGCTGACAGAGGCCCCCAGAGTGCTGCTAGGCGCCGAGGGCCCGGGGAGGCCGATGCCCTTGATGCAATGTCGGCCCTAAACGGGCGCCTGTCCCGAAGGAGCGGCGGAGTGCTGGTCTGCCAAGTTTTCCATTGAGGAGGGTCCATTGAGTGGAATTGTGGGCAGCGGGTCAGGAGGTTTGTAGCAAGACCCTCCGGCGCCATTTTAGCGATCCTGGCCCGTGACGGTTTTAATCAGATATACCTCTCAGTAACTGTTGAATTGCCAGTATCCTGGGTTATAAATTCTACCTGTGGTACTCTCGCCCATAGATCCTGCGTGTCATCTCGCCGTCCTTTGAGGAATGGGTCGGAGGGACCCGAAGCAAAGGCTGCTGCAGTTCTCTAAACCTGCAGACCAATCCACTATTCCTGACAGTGTTATGGCGGAGGGTGGAATTGAGGCAGCGGGCCCCAGCGAAACCCAGGCTGGATCCAATGCGCTTTTGCTAGAACTGCGTGCCGGCTTAAGGGCACTGGATGGCCGTTTTGACTCACTGGAAAAGAGGCTGGATACCATGGGAGCGAAACTGGATATTCACGATAAGCGCCTTGACAATGCTGAAGGCAGGGTTTCTGATCTGGAAGACGGGGCAGCTCAGGCCACCAGACGCCTAGACAAAATGGAGAGAATCCTGAAAGAAGTAACCATTAAAATGAAGATTTAGAAGCGCGCAGTAGGCGCAATAACATACGTATTATTGGGGTCCCCGAGTCCACCAACACTGGTTGCATGGACCTGTTTGTAGAAACTCTACTCTCGGACCTGTTCGGCAAAGAGGCTTTCACCACCACTTTTCTGGTAGAACAAGCCCATCGCTCCCTAGGACCAAGACCCAACCCAGGTTGCCCACCTAGGCCCATTGTTGCTCGCCTTCTGAACCTCCGGGACAGAGACACTGCCCTGAGGCTGGCTAGAGAACTTGGCACGTTAACTTGGCAGGGCTCCACTTTATCTTTGTTTCCTGACTTTACGGCTATGGTTCAGGAGGCGAGACTCAAATATAGTGGGGTCAAGGCGACACTTCGGAACTTGGGGCTAAGATACGGAATGATTTATCCGGCACGGCTCCGTGTGGACATAGAGGGTCGGTCTCGCATCTTTGACACTCCTCACGCGGTTCAGGAATTTTGCAAAGGCTATAAGAGAAAAGATGGACACAGTAGCAGCGATAAACAGGGGAGCTCCCCACCGCATAGTGGATCAGCGGCCAGTGTGGAACTTTTTTCAAATGAATAATGCAGGGCCACTTACGCTTCAATGTGTATGAATGTTGCACTATGTTCTGCAGTAAGCAGTGGTGATGTTGTTTTTGTGAGAGATATTGCACTTTTCGGGTCCTGGCGTGACGTTGCCACCCCCCCAGAGTAGTTAGACATTTTGACTGTTATATAGATGAAGCTATATCTTAGTTTGCAGCTATTCATTCTATTGTGTAGTTTACAGGATGTTGTTCACAGAGCTATCAACACAGGATTTCCCTGCGTAGGGGTCAGCAGGGATGGGTGGGGGTGAGGTTGAAGTTTGTAGGTAGGATCAGACTGATTCTGACACAGTTAATTCACTGCTATTCATCGTGTACTCATAGGGTTCCATATTTACAATCCACAGGTCATGTTGCATGGGATGATGGCGGATAGACTGTCTAACGTCTCAGACGTTAATTTTATCACCTGGAACGTTAGGGGATTGAATAACTCCAGAAAGAGAAAGCATGTTTTAAACTATTTGCAACGTCATAAAGCCAATGTTGCGTTTCTGCAAGAAACCCATTTGTCCCCCACTTCTTCTGCCTCTTTTGTCTCTAGTTGGGGGACGCATCGTTACTTTGCGAGCTACAGCACATATTCTAGAGGCACGGCTATTCTAATACATAAACGCCTGCCCTTCCAGCTACACAAGGTGCATAGTGATAGGGAGGGTCGCTATACTTTAGTCACTGGGAGATTGATGGGATACGGCATTGCTTTGCTATGTTTATATGCACCAAATGTGGACGACCCTGATTTTTTCCACGGTTTGCACGCATAGCTTCTCCCCCTGGGTGCACATTATATATGTATGGGCGGAGACTTCAATATCCTCCTAAGTCCGGGTTGGGACAACACAGCTAACTCCCCTGACGCCAAACCCCGGGCGCGCTGCTTGATATGTGTGATTCACTGGGTTTGGTAGATATATTGCGGGCGCGCAGCCTGAATGATCGGGCATTTACACACTACTCTGCGCCTCATTACACCTGGACGCGGCTAGATTTTTGGTTGGTCTCACATAGCACGGCCCCTTGGTTAAGATCTACTATCCACTTGCCCAGAACTTACTCAGACCACTCCCCGGTGGTTTTGCACGTGCGGGTCCCTCGGCCTGAGGGTTGTGAAAGACAGTGGAGGTTTCCTGGGCAGGCGTTGAGTGATGCGGCATTCTCAGCAGAACTGCGGGAAGCTATATTGGCATATTTTGAGCTCAACGTGGGCTCGGTTAGCACCTGGGCGACCTTGTGGGAAGCCTTTAAGGCCTACACTAGAGGGGTGTGCATCGCAAAGCACTCTGGGATATTGAAGTCACTGAGAAGCACTATCTCCTGCATTGAACAGCAACTGAGTGCTTTGGAATCAGAATTGCTTGAGCGCCCTGACCCATCTGGGCTCGCCCGCCGATTGCTGCTATTGACTGAGTTCAGAGAAGCTGCTGAGAGCGAAACTAATTTTCTCGGGAAATATGCCACAGCTAGGCGTTACGGCGAGGGCGACAGGCCAGGGCGCACGTTAGCACAGCTGCTGAGGCCTTGTGCCGGCAAAGCCTACATATCATCCATCAGCTCTGAGTCCGGCCAAATTCACACTACCACTCCCGCAATTAGAGATGAATTCTTGCAGTACTATTCTAGCTTATATTCCACCCGTATAACGCATAGCGATGAGGATTGCAGGGCATACCTGAACGAGATAGCTATGGTATGGTTGGAGAAATTCATGCAGCAATTTTTAGCTGAGCCCTTTTCTAAGGAAGAAATAATTAGCGCCATCGAGGCCCTGAATAGCTCTACTGCCCCTGGGCTTGATGGTTTCACAGGCATATTTTATAAAACATACAAAGACATATTAGCCCCGTATCTCCTTGAGGTGTATAATGAAGCCCTAGAAAAGACGTTACTGCCTCCCACTCTGCGCGAAGCGGTCATTGTTCTCCTCCCCAAGCCCGGTAGGGACCCACTGTGCTGTGGATCTTATAGGCCGCTGTCACTATTAAATTTAGATTATAAAATCCTAGCAAAAATGATTGCGTTAAGACTGGCGTTGCTTCTGGATCGGATCATAGCCCCAGCTCAGTCGGGATTTGTTCCCCACAGGTCCACGACACTGAATTTGCGCACGCTGTTCGCAGTATTGCATAGATTAGCTCCTGAAGTTCCTGCCGTGGCGGTCTTGTTGGACACAGAAAAGGCCTTTGACTCCTTGGAATGGTCTTTTATGTTGGCAGTGATGTGAAAACTGGGTATCCCCAAGGGGTTCATTGACCTGACGGCCTTACTCTACACTGCTCCCACTGCAAAACTCTGCTTGAACGTCACATTGTCCTCTGCGTTCGCTCTCACTTGTGGTACTAGGCAGAGATGCCCACTATCCCCGCTGCTTTTCATATTGGCTCTTGATCCATTAGTGAGGCATTTCCAGGAAAAGCACCTTCATAGAGGCCTACAATTCAACACAGGCCAGCTCCTAATCTCCTTATACGCTGACAACATCGTACTGTATGTCCGCTGCCCCCAGGAAAATTTAGATCCACTAGTCAGCAAAGTAATCCAATTCGGGAACTACTCTGGGTTGGGTATAAACTGGAGTAAGTCTGAAATTCTTTCCTCTGACGAAGGGCACGGCTAGATGGGATTGTGAGTTTCCGCTGCCATGGTGCGAAGAATCGGTCCGGTACTTGGGAATTCATATACACCGAGACACGGAACAGATTATCCGCCGGAACTGTGGTCCGGCAATGCATAATTTAGAAATGCAGATCAAGCGGTGGTTGAAACTCCCGCTGTCCATGGCAGGTAGAATCGCGTTAATGAAGATGATTGTGCTCCCTAAATTCCTGTACCTCTTCCACAACATCCCTATCCCACTTCCAAATAGATTCTTTGTCACTCTTAAATCACACCTCGTCAAGCTGGCGTGGGGCAGAAAGAGACCAAGAGTTCGCTGGGCCACTATGACACTACCATATGAGAGGGGTGGCTTTGGCACCCCAGACTTCAGGCTTTATTATCTAGTGGCACAGTGCAGCTTCGCTCGTAGCTGGTATCAGCCGGACGCTCGGATTCCTTAGAGTAAACCAGAGGCTGACCTGGTGCTTCCAGCCCCCCTGCATGCTCTCCTGCCTCAGGGGTTTCCGCGGGACACCCATGACATACAGACAGTGTCAACAACGAGTTGGGCATGGCGTAAATTATTGCGAATCACCGGGGGATCTACCCTCTACTCCTCCGAAATTCTAAATCCAAATAATTTGTGGCTTCCCGTTCTGGAGGAGAAATTAGTCCTACGCACACTGTCATCCCACTCTATCACCAAGTTCGGGGACCTATTCCCGGACGGCCATGTATTCTCTAGCGCAGAGGGGGGGCAGTTTGGTGAGGTGTCCTTTATGGACCAATTTGTTTTTGCAAGAGTCCGTAGTGCACTCCGCGCCAAAATTATGGAGTATCCGCTGGAGCCTATGTCCTTTTCCCCTCTGACGCTGTTAATATCTAGCACGAGCGGGGACTAACTAATCTCAATGATGTATAAAGTGAGCGCGGCCCTTGTCCCGACCCACGACACTAAAATTTGTGAGGCATCGGAGCGAGATCTAGGACACCCAATCTTGGATGACCAGTGGTCATACTGCTGTACTCAGACCAGAGAGGTATCACTCAACCACAGGCATAAATTAATACATTTTAAATATCTATGGAGAGTTTATATGTCTCCTGCGAAACTCCACGCCATTGATCCCACTCGCCCTCATAGTTGCTTAAAATGTGGCAGCCCGCGTGCTGACTTTGCCCACTTAACATGGAACTGCCCTAAGATCGGGGATTTTTGGAGGGCTATATTTAGATTAATTTCTCAGATGACACATTTGGAGATAGATCTCACTCCCGAGGTAGCGCTGCTAGGCTATGTACGCAACATGCCAAAGAATCGACGCAAATTTATCGCCCTGACACTACTACTCGCTAAGCGAGAGATTGCCCTCAAGTGGGGCAGCAGACTACTCCCCACTGCCAACGCTTGGCTATCGAGCCTTACTTTCTGCAACACTAATAGTGAACTCTATGCCACGCTACAGCCCCCAGCCTCCCGACCGAAAGACATATGGGAGCCGCTCAAAGATTATCTATTGAATCTAGATACACACACTCCTGCGTCGCAGCCTCTGGGGATAGTTCCAACTGGGGTGGGCTAGCTTGGTTTGAGTGAAATATAGTTTATTGAATGAACGTCCGGAATTACAGCGGGACTATATGCATGGTTGTGTGATATGGCTTGGGGTGAGGAAACATGTATAATGCAAATGGAATTGTAAATGCTACATAGCCGCCTGTCTTTTTACTGCTTCATGTCTGTTTTTTTTTGTACACGATATCTCGATGCAGACATGTTGATTTGTGATTGAATCGTTTCGCAGTGAATTACTACAGCCAGTTGATGCATTTGTCACAAAATGATAAAATAAAAGTAAACAAAAAAAAAAGGAAAACACAGAGGTGTGTCGTATTCTTGAAAATAAGGCTCATCCCTGCATTTTTTTTAAAACGCAGCATGGCGCTGCTAAATTGCTTGCAGCGCCGCGATGCGCCATGTCTTTGTAAATATGCCCCTCAGAGTCTAAAATCCAGCAGCATCAGTCTAAAACTGTGGGGGTGAACAAACAAAAAGAGGCATTTCCTGACAGCTGCCACTCGAGTGGATGCCTTCTGACCATGAACGGTCGCAACCACCTGTGTTAGAAAAAATCTCGCAAGATGTCCTCCTAGCGACCGGAAATCGTGCTGGGGATGTGAAATCTCACTCGCGCTCACCAATTTACCATTCTGAAGCTGCGCATGAGAAAAAGTTCTGCCAGGAGGCGATTGGCAGAATTTGGCTGGAACGCCGCGTTACAAGAGTAACGTGGGGTTGCCAAAATTCTGCGGGTGGAACGGAATATTTCGCCCACCCTTAATAATTTTCCATAGCATGGTGGAGCGGCGAAATGCCGTATGTCACCTGTTAGCCCTGAACATATACCTACTGAGAGAACCAAGTCCAAACAACTATGTAGCCAGCCAAATATATACGCCAGTCTGCCAAAGAAGAGCTCTCCAGTCCAGGTCAGTTTTCTTTTTCTTTGCCTCCCTGAGCGTGGTAGTGCAACAAAGCCAGTAAATAAGGAACCATCTGGTTACTCAAGCATGTTTAACTGCTCTTGCAGGGAGCACAAGTGCATCTGCTTTTGGACCGGCTCCAAATTTACCATGCAGGCGTGCATAGGCACGTTATGATGTGTTTGTGAAGACAGCCAATAGCCAGGCAGCATGTAAATAGAAAGGAAAAAGCAATCAAAGATTTGATATTTTCTCTTTTTAGCTGGACCGAAATAGGAATTGCGGGTATTGTGCACCATTACAGATTTTGCGGGAAAATAGCGAATTCCGAAATCGCTAAAAGCTGGAGGGGTCTGCTCATCCATCTTAATACATGCCCATTAAACAGTGCTTTATTTGTAAAGGAAAGAGTGACGGTGCCCAAAGCTATACTCAGAAACCTGCAGGCAGTGCAATTGAACGTTGGTGTGCCGAATATCAAGGCTGGTAGTCTTAAATCCACCTCATACCTCTCTAATCCACAACCAGGCACTTCCTGCCTCTTTTCTCACTCTTGCAAGTTCCTGCTTTCTCCCTTTGTGACACTTTTTCCAATTTCTCTCCCTTCATCTTTCCGATCTGTGTGTTTTTCCCTCTCTTGCACTCGGTAAATATACAATGCAGAAAAATAAGTGCCAGTCCTCAATAATAAATCCCAGTGGCCCCCACCAGCAACCACCGGCTCAAATTAAGCACTTATCCCACAACATGTGTAATTGGACGAGAAATCTGTCTGCTCGGTATGGAGTCACGTTTTCCAAACTCTAAATCAGCAGTAAACTTCCAAAGCTATAAATGCTAAACATCCATATCAATGGCAGTGTAATCTCAGTTATGACAATGCTAGGCAAATGACTAAATGAACAGGTAGGGGGGCTCCTAAGAGTGGCGCAGTGGGAGAGCTTTGTGACACAGGTGAAGAAGATGTATGCAGTGATAGTTAAAAAATAAAAAAACAAAGAACAGCTGACTGGAGTACAGATTATTTAATCAATCACAGACTCTCCTTAGAGTTCAAATGTGGAATCAATACACTTCGTTAACACCGTTCACATATATAAACATTGATTTATGAAATAATCTGTACTCCATGCTTATTAGACATGTTGATTGCATCTGACAGAACTATTTTATTTTGATGACAATTCACTACCCAGGTTCCCAGGAATACCAAGTTGCCCCTTATTTATTTCCTTTGTAAACTGTAATCAGGCCCTAAGAAATGTTCTGCCACATATCTAGGGAATTTAAGGCCTTAAGAGTTCAGCAGACGTGATGCCCGTCTTAAACGTGGCAGACATCCCATATGCCGTATTACGAGTCCATCTCTACATAAAGAGCACTCAGCTAAAATTTCCATTTTATATTTTACTCTTGTTAAAACATTTTAAATTCAAAATAGACGAAGACTTGCCACAAGAATATATTTGCTTCCTGAAACACGCAAAAAATATAACCAAAAAATCTCCCAGCGGGTGGGTAAAGCTAACAGAGCTCAAAAGCTGAATGTGAACCAAATAAAGCCGAGATTGCTTCGTTAAGTGTAAAGCAAATCGTTACAAGTAGTACAAAGGCACAGCAGGCCAGTACTTCACTTATTCCTCCGATAATGCCTGGACTTGTCCCTTCTCGTCGAACAGCATGATGGCTTTTTCGAAAGCGTCCGCCCAGACAATCTCCCTCCACCTCATATGCGTATGACGTGTTTTGTTGTTTACCGCGTTTCCACTCTGCGAGCCATTTTTACACTAATGTAAGCTCGCCTTTGTCGCGCGCTAGGCGTCCCTGTGAGTGTGTCAGCTTTTATTTCTGACGTGACGTGCAAGTGATGATATAAATACTCCGTATTTGAAGTTGATCTGCTCTTGGACAGCCGATTAAGCTTTTTATTTCCGTCAATTCCAGCGTTCAGGGAGTAAATGCGACCACATGCTGCTTAAAAAAAATTGTATTGATTGTATTTTTGAATAGCGCTTTCTCACAAGGATAGCAAGCCACACCTTGGAGAATATGGGGAGCAGCACAGACCACTGACACCGAAATAGTGTGTGAAAAAGGCCGCTTTTATTGAAACAGGTGCATATCACAATTAAAATGCCCTTGGCCTGACGCCTTACAAAACTACAACCTCACTATACAAAACTGCTACCTATGTTAAACTACCCCCACCCCTAAGGTTCCCCCACAGAACATTTTAAACCTGCAATTCAGTACCCCTACTGTGACCTTTTAACCTTTCACTTTTGAACTTTAACCTTTGACCTTTCACCTTTGAATTTTACCCTTTCACCTTTGACCTTTCAACTTTAACCTTTACGACTATTAACCTGTAACTAACCTAACTTCCTAATGCACCTTAAAGATCCTACCTCGTAAACTTGTCTACCCGTTCCCTTTCAGCCTGTATTGCCTCTGTCAATAACGAATAAACTTGGCTAAAACATGCCAACTTGACTGCCAACCGCCACCCAGAAAAGAGGGGGGAACTACCCCTTTTTCTGCCCCCCAAAAACCTAGGGTAACTACAGGCCTATGCCAAGAAAAACCTGCAGCTGACCAAACCTACCCATGCGAGAACAAACGTCAACCCCCTATCGGACCTTCCGTGACCTAAGCTAAGGCCAGCCGCCTCGACTTCCTGAAAAGATGTCCCGACTCCCTAGACCCTCTCCTTATCTTCTTCTTGCCTCACACTGTACAGCCCCCTGCCACTCCCCGCAGGGCCACAACTCGATCCACCTAGCAATCCGCTGTACTATCGGCGTCCTCGCCTGCTAGACCCCCAACACTATTTTGAGTAAAGTACATGCTTTTACCCCACCCTATCGTTGAGTCTCTGCTGTCATGTAACTTCTTGACATCTACCCCCCCCCCCAATATTAACCTGTTCTACGAGGGAAGCCACTGACTACCCCCCAAACCCCTTGTCACTATGCGATCCTTTGTGAAAACGATCCGAAGCGGCTCCCAACGTGCCCAGAGTCTGCACCTTTATACCTGCTGTTCTACCCCATTTAAAATGACTCTTTGAATATCGAAACAGGCGCCCAGATGACCTCCAACTTAGCGCCGACCCTGGAAAACAACAATAAAACTTTTAGAAAATGACATGGCTCAGCAAAATCCCGCCCTGCCTGAGCACATCGCAAGCTGCGTTTGCTATCCAAGACTCCGAGCTCCTCATGTCCACCATGCTCTGGACCATAGCATGCCTCCCCAGCTTTTGAGTGTCGCCGCCCCCAGCAGTATGGAGAATCCATGTGACAGAACCACCCTAACCCAGTGCGAATGTTATCACAAGGGGGCTCCTTTCCCAGGGCCAAATTGAACTGAATGCCTACGCACTGCAGTCTGCCAAAACCTCTCTGATTGGTCCGAGACCTGTTCGAGACCTGCTCACCCAGTTTCGCATGCCTGCTGCCCCCAACTTACCTCTTTACCCCTACACCATCATATCCTACAAATTTGCCCCCAAAACATCCCAATTATGAGGGACAACACAACATATTGATTGTTCTCTCGAGCATATCACGGATAACTCATTGAATAACCTCTGCAATCCGGCACCCGTCTCCAGCTTCAAAATGGGGGGGGGGATCCCATTCCTAGATTCACCGTCTACTCCCCCGTGCCAGGCCCGCTTGTCTGCCATCATGAATATCCCTGCCCCAAGCTACCCTTGGCAGCCGGACCTTCCTGCTGTCCAGCACGATGTACAAGAGACTGTCCCTGTTCGAACAGCTGCCCGTTAAACAGTACCCCATCTTCAAATCTCCCTCTGGCCTTTTGTCCCTCTGCTCCCTACTAAGCAGGACCTCCCCGTAAGTCTTTGTAACTGTGTGCCTCTATGGAAGCCCCACTGAGACCCTGCGACATCCTTGCCCCTCCCCCAGCGCGTGACGCGCTGTTAACATGCCCTCGAACTTCGACATGCTCCCACCAACCCCGCAACCATTCCCGTCCCTGCACACCCGTTATCTCCTGTTGGATCCCGACTGTTCCCTGTCATGTTAATAATGTGCCACCACAACTTTCTTGTGACATGTAAACCATCCCCAAAACTGCGCCCTTCGCAAAAAGGCCTCGTGTGTAACCAGCCTGGCGACCCGCTTCCCCCTTGTGTCCCATATCGCCACCTAGTTAGCCTTCCTTTCAACAGTAACAACGGGCCTCCGAACCACATAATCCAACTCAATGCCCGTGAATGACCTCACCTTAGAGGGACCCACTGTCTTCCCTTTTTTGCCATGGGGCACATAAGCCAGGCCCGCGTTGCCCCAAAAAATTTGCCAGCACCCCCTGGCTGTATTGTTCACAGGGGTATGAGAGGCAATATATGCAAGGTAACAATTCAAGGGTATATACAACAAGTAAGTTAAATATTGAGTCCACGTCGTAGCTTGTGATCTTTAGTTGTTTTTATTCATATATGGTGTTCAAAACAGCCAACGCGTTTCGCCCAGACATGGGCTTCTTCAGAGCAAGGCGAGTATGAGTAGGAGCGCCTCAAGGTAAAGTGCGCGTCCAAAGTACATCTAGTCCGTCGCGGGACAGCGGAATTAGTAGGTAAAAAACCTCAAAGTGTTTGTGCAAATGGATGGTCCAAGAATGTAGGAGGAAAAACAATTGACTCCCTTGTTCTGTTCCGTGGTAGGTATAAGGGTATTTGTTCAAGGTGCTCCTCGATGAGGACGGAACTGCGCCGTAGACTGCCCGAACACGGAGCACCTTGATCAAATACCCTTATACCTACCACGGAACAGAACAAGGGAGTCAATTGTTTTTCCTCCTACATTTGCACAAACACTTTGAGGTTTTTTACCTACTAATTCCTCTGTCCCGCGACGGACTAGATGTACTTTGGACGCGCACTTTACCTTGAGGCGCTCCTACTCATACTCGCCTTGCCCTGAAGAAGCCCATGTCTGGGCAAAACGCGTTGGCTGTTTTGAACACCATATATGAATAAAAACAACTAAAGATCACAAGCTACGACGTGGACTCAATATTTAACTTACTTGTTGTATATACCCTTGAATTGTTACCTTGCATATATTGCCTCTCATACCCCTGTGAACAATATTGTAATTTGTGGTCATGTGGCAGCTGGCCATCTGAGGTGGGCAATATCCGACTACTCTTTGTGACTTGTCTTGACGGTGCAATCCTCTGCAACCCAGCTGCTTGCTTCACCTATCAATACACCCCCTGGCTGTCCATGGAACAGGCTTGTTAGATTTATATCCCTGCTAAATGTGCCTCCCTGTCCCCCCTGAATCAATCCTGATGCCCATGAGTGGCAGCACCGCACTGGGTCCATCTCCTTTCCATGTTGCCAAAGGTACTCTCAGTTCACCCATGAGCTCCCAGAACTGTCCAGCCTCCTCTGGCAGTCCGCAAAACCGGGCCTGCCCGCTCTAATCTCTATCCGTAAACAGGACCTCCCTGGTCACTGACTCCTTGTCATCCCCAGGAATGACCGTGTCGTGACACTCAGGCTGTCCTCTATGCCATCAACGGCACCCCAGGTTCACCCATGACCTTCCAGAACTGTCCAGCCTCCTCTGGCATTCCGCATAACTGGCTTGTAGTAAACCATGCCTCCATGGCCACAGTATCAATGTTGGTGCTCCTGGGTGCCCGTGCCGCTCTGGGCCACTTGTCTTCCCTTTTGCCAATATTACCCCGAAGGTCAACTCTGAGCTCGTTGAGCATGTCTCGCTCCCTCTGGCCGCCCTCAGAAACGGAGCCAGTGCTGCTCTGGGCAACGTATCCTCTATGTTGCCAATGGTACACCAAAGGTCAACTCTGAGCTGTATCAATGTTGATGCTCCTGGGTGCCAGTGCCGCTCTAGGCCACTTGTCTTCCTTGATGCCAATGGTGCCCCAAAGGTCACCTCTGAACTCCTCGAGCATGCCTAGCCTCCTCTGGCCGCCCTCAGAAACGGCGCCAGTGCTGCTCAGGGCAACGTATCCTCTATGTTGCCAATGGTGTCCCAAAGATCAACTCTGAGCACATCTAGCATGCCAAGCATACTCTGGCCGCCCTCGGAACCGGTGCCAGTGTCGCTCTGGGCCACGTGTCTTCTATGCTGCCAATGGCACCCCAAAGGTCAAGTCTGCGCTCCTCATGCATGTTTAGCGTCCTCTGGCAGCCCTGGGAAACTAGACGTGTTTGCTGCCCTGTATCGACAGCCCCCGACCGGGGTCCAGCTGTCTGCTCTGGTGCCCCCTGTGCACTAGATCACCCATGATCCCCTTTCGTGTTTGCATTATCACGACCGTAACCATGCCTCCATGGCCACAGGATGAATCTGAATGTCCTAGAATGACAGCCCCCAACGCGGGTCCAGCTGCTTACTGCCCTGTCTTGACAGCCCCCTGCCTGGGTCCAGCTGTCTGCTCTGGTGCCCCATGTTCATCAAGACACCCAATAATCCTCCTTCGAGTTAGGTTTATCACCGGAAACCCTGCCACAAATGGCCCCAGAATGAATCTCCATATCCTAGAATGACAGCCCCCAAAACGGGTCCAGCTGTCTGCACTGGTGCCCCATGTACCTAAACCACCCATGATCCCCATCCGTGTCACCTTTTCATTTGCTAGACAGTCCTACCCCGGCCCCCGAATCACTCTCAATGTCCTAGCAAGACAGCCCCCCCACGGGTCCAGCTGTCTGCTGTTAAGCGTGCACCCCCTGCTCGATACCCTTGAAGGGAAACCAGTGCCGATCATTCCTTTCTTAGGAAACCCCCGTATAAACTGTTGCTCCCAGTCCACCCCTCCCCCCCCTTTCTAGCCCCTACTCCTGCTTGCATTGCTGTGTCCCAGCAGACCCTTACTGCAGTTGCCGCTACCACGCTGAACGACTAAGCCGGTGGCTTCCGCCACAAGAATTGATAGGGGGTTGTTACCGGGGCCCTTCCACCTGCACGCCTACCCACAGAAAACCCTGATGCACTTAGCAATATTAAGGCACCCACATGCCCAATCGGTATCGCCTTTAACCCCCTCCTGCTTTTCCCTTCAAATGCCAGCCTACGAAGTGTACCCACTGCTTCGAAACCTTTCCGAAGTGCCTTTCTTTGGCCTAGATCTCCCCTTCTCCTTCCCGCGTGCCTTAGCACCATCTCGAACTCTAGCGCCGAGACTCCTACCTCGATTAATGCCACCCACCTAGCTTATGCTGCCGCGCTTTTACCTGGTGCTAGAATCGATGTCCTATCTGGAGCCCGCCGTCTGTCCCCCTTCGTTCTTCTCCTGTCGAAACCTCCACGGCTGTCCTTCCTGCCGCTGATTGCCTGACGTATTAACCTGGAAAATGTAATGAATAAATGGTGAGACTCCCCCCCCGCGCCCACCCCCCTCCCAGTCACTCCTGCTGATCCCCTTCATCTGAACACTTTCCTCGTCGTCCGTGTCATGACATCCCCTGTGTCCCTCATGTGTGGCAGCCCTTTCCGCCCCCCATCGAGCTTAAAATCACATCCTCCATACCTTTTCCGCATTGACCGGAAATGAAAACCCTTTGACCTTTGAGCACCTGTGCTCCCCAAAAGGCCCTGATGTACCATTTGCGCCATAGTTCCCTCCCCCTAACTTCACTCGTATCCGTATACCCTCATACTTACATTGGAGAACCGTACCATATTCTCCCCACCGAACCATAGTCCCACAGCTGTGTTCCGATTCGATTTCCGCCAGGGGCAGCACTGTCCCCCTTGGCTTATTGCACCGCCGAAGCCGCCCGGGGCCTTCGTGAGGCGGTGATCTTGGGGTCAATTTCCACCAGGGGCAGCACTGTCCCCTTTGGCTTGGTGCACCGCCGAGACCGCCCGGGCCTTCGTGGGTGGGTGATCTTGGGGTCCCCCCTCGCTGGGCCCGGCCTTCTCTTCCCCACGGGGTCATGGAGCCGCCTGGTGCTCTCCCGTGTCTGGAACGCTGCAGAGGTGATCCCGCCGCAAACATATGGCCTGGTGTGCTGGTCACTGCCTATATCCTGCCTGACCCTTACCCACCCCCCGATGAACGTGTCCCCCTCCCCCAGTCCCTGAACCCCTTACACGCTCGCCCTCATTTCCTGCCTAAATCTTATTCCCTGTGCCTTCCCAGTTCCAGCTGCTCCCCGCCCGATCGGTCTCGCTCTCCAAAGTCGAGAGCGGCCCGCAGATAATAAGCATTCCTAAATTAATGCTGCTTAAGGGGGGACCCAAGAGCCCGTCGTGCCTCAAGTGCCGCTTTAGCCCAGAAAAAACCCTATATCTTTTATTTCTTCCCTAATGTTCTATTATTACAGGCGCCCTTAATAAGCAGTGGCAAGTTCATGCACGCGGCACATTTGTTCGCAACATCGCCACCGTTACAGTTATTTAGCGGAAAAGCTCCTCCCCGCTGCCCGCGCGCTAAATCTGCCAGCAACTGAATAACTGCAGCGCGCCCTTCACAAAGGGGGATACATATGCATGCGCCGGGCCATCGCCTGCATGGAAGGCGAGCCAAACCTCGCGCAGAAATTTTTCCCTGACCTGCCTTCTTTAGCTAAAAACTTGCATTGTAATCATCACTTCAAGGAGCTCAATTTATCAGGAAATGTGACATCCGCTAACCTGATGGCGTTGTCCATAATGACACCGCCCCTGCGCAGTCGGTTCCGCTCACCGAAGACGAGAGCGGCCCGACCCTCGCCTGTGGCCAACGTACCCAATACGGGGGTCCGGAGAGCGCGAGCCCCCGCTGTCCGCCGCCGCGACCCCTGCTGGGGCCCTCCTCACATACGTCAGTCTCCCCCCCTATCTTCCCCCAAGGCAATACCAGTCCCACCCAGCCGGCAAAAGAAGGGGTAACCCCAGCCACGAACAACTTCTAACCACAGGAAAGGAAACCCCTCACCATCCCCAGGGAAAAAAGATTCTGGGATGCCTCAAAAAAGATTCTGGAATGCCTATGACCAGCCACCGTGAATATCACAAAATGGTGGCTGGTCGAACAAAATGAGGGGATAAATAGCTTTTGGGCTACAAAATAGCCCAACCAGCCCAACGGGGGCGGAGCAGGCACCTGCGCCGCTTCCATTCCCCAAACAACCCCGGGGGGCAGACCTCTCTACGCTCGGCTGCCCCCCAAGACCCCCATGTAGTGCGTGTGGTTGTGCATTGTGCATGGTGTTTTTTTCAGCCTATGTGGGAAGTGTTTTCATGGTTTGTGTAATGACCACCGAGGGGTTGTTATCTTGTTAAAGAACGCAGCACCTAGCCGTGTCATGAGTCAGAAAATATGAGAGATAGATGCGCAAATTACAATTGTAAGACAGTGGCGGCCGGCACAGGTAAGAGCGGTGAATCGGGGAAGGGGTCGGGGAAATAAAACCACTTACCTCGCATTGCGCTTGCTGCATCGCTGAGTCAGTGAATGCTTCGAGTGCAAAGTGTTTTTTATTTTTTTATTTAATTTAACTTATCTTGTCTTATGTCGACTTCCCCGACCCCCACCCCTCCCCGCCCCACTGCTCTAACTTGTGCCGGCCACGACTGGTAATAAACCATATAAGCAGCAACACAGCACCAGCCTCGCCATAGGGGCAGCAGGATGATGGGTGCATGTACTGCAAAAAAAAAAAGTGGAGCAATCAGAGAAGGGCCATCAATCCATATGGCTGCAGGCACCAGGCAGAGATGCTGTTCAATTAGTAAAATGTTGCCCAAAAGGAAAGACGGATTTGGTAACATGACCACAGCCATGCACCGTATTTATTTATTTATTTATTAAGAGCAGGGACACTCCCTACTGCTGAATAAATACAAACCAGGAAGGAGGAAGGAATGGAAGAGTAATCAAGAGTTGTAATCGGAGCAGTAAATGCAAATCTTTAAAAGGATCAGATTCCCCCTACTCCTGCTAGACCGAAGGAAGCCAACATTTTGAGCAGAGGTGCACATCCCAAGCCCCTCTCAAGCTACCAAAGGCAGACAAGCACCAGGTTGGACGAGCCCTTGATTGACGTGGTTCAGACACTGGCTAGACTAGCACCCCCACATACAAAAGTGACAGACAAAAGCACTTGGGAGGGTGCTGCCCTAACATCGCAATAGCAAAAGCTCCTGCCTCGTGTTTCCCTGGTGTCCTTACGGTTCCATGGGAGCCCAGTAGTTTTCTTCAATCCCAGACACCCTTGTTCTTTCTAGTTTACATAAGGCATCCTACTGACCGGCTCGAATTTCCTCCTAGAACAACTTCCACTTTAATTATTAGTAGTGAATGACTATTCAGGGTAAAAAAAAGAGCAATGTGGTAAAAGGAGACTTACCCTGTGTAAGAAATTGGGTTGTTAGTTGAGAGGGATTGAAAAGCGACTCAGGTAAAAATCAAAATCCACAAAAATGGAGCGTGGGCTGGATACAGGGACCGGGTTAGTCCCACTGAATAGTTACCTTCTCAAGTGCAGCGCAAAGAGTTCTGTTCGCATTGGAGGAGGCCACAAGGAGGAGGCTTTCAGCGCGAAGAGCAGGTTTTGCCCGAACTGCCAGGTCCTTCCTGGACCGGAAACAAGCATCCTGGGACCGGTTTCAGGGTCTCATCTCGCATCAGCCAGGCTAGCTTGACTCCAGTGGCATGGGGAGCATGGGACCCACGTCTGGGCATACCCTTCCCACTTAGGGCAACAAAGCAAAAAAACACACAAATAATGGATGGAGTGCAGAACAAATCAGTCAGCCAGGCTAGCTTGAATCCAGTGGTATAGTGCACGTTCCACTTGGGGTGACAAATGCAAAAAGAACAATTGATGGAATGAATGCTGAACAATGTTAAACATTCACCCCAGTACAAACATCTGGGCCTGGCCTGGCAGTTTGGGCTGGACTGTTCCTATGGTGAGCAGGGTCAAGACTGATTTGCAAATGGCTGGGTGTAAACTGGGGTGGCATGGTGAGAAACAAAACGATGGATTTAACCCAGATCTGTGACTGGGGGTGAATGTTTGATTTGTTCTGCATTCCGCATCATTTGTGTGTTTTTTAACTTTCTAAAAGTGACATTTTTATAATTATAATCTAAAATCCTACTTTGGCATTAAAATGAAGATGATTTAAAATTACAATTCATTTGAGTGTAAACAGCATATCTCTATCTGCTCCCAATATGAAGTTAGCACTTATTAAATGTAAATGGAGAGATAGGCCTTACAACAGAGAAAAACGACATTAGGAGGTGTTTACTCCCAGAACATGTTAAACTTAAGTACACGTCTTACGTTTTAAATATACTGCACCCTGCCCAATGAGCCTTTAGGGCCTAACTTAGGGGTGACATAAGTATTAAAAAGGAAGTCTGAGGGCTGGCAAAAGGATTTTTTGCCAAGTCGAAATTTTACAATGTTTTAGGAAAAGAGCACTTTACCACTGTTTAGCAAGGGAAAGGCAAACAGAGTCCTAATATCAACAAAAACAGATTCAGGTACAGGAGGCAAAACTCTGTGGGTGACCATGCCAAAAGGGCCAAGTCCAACACCATGCTTCTATTGTTTCACTTAGGACAGCAGTATGGCACAGATTTGATAGTTCTCATTTTGTTAAATTTTAACCCAGCTCTTTTCTAACATTTGTATTCCCTTATTATTACATAATCATGTCCTTAATAACACACACCACAAACTCAATCATATTCAGGCACAAGTACCAACCAATGGATCATAGATGCTTCTCAAGAGAAGGATATTGAAGTGTAGTCAAAGATGTGAGCAAGCCAACAAGGACCTCATGTACAAAGCCCTTTTGCAATTGCAAACCATGCGATTTGCAAGATCACAAGGTTTGCAAAAACAAAAGATTTTCTTTACATGTAAAACCCTTTACAAGTCCAAAAATTCTCTCTGACTTGTGAAAAGGACTTTTCTGATCTTTTCTGAATTGTAAATACTTTTTATATATGTGGCAGAATGCACACCAATTGTTACAGCATTCTAAAGCAAAAGTTTAACATTAAATCAGACTCTTATTGGTTTCTGCCTTATCTAAATTGCACATTAACGGGAGCATGAAAAGTGCCCCCCCCCCATTTCCAATTCAGAAATGAATGTATCAGTGGTTTATGACCACAATCACAAATCATTGATGAGTTGCCAACCCCCAAGATGCCCTTAGGACTGCTTCCCCTTTAGGAATAGTGTTGGCAGCCTCAGATAGGTGAGTATGCAATGGTCCACTGCCGCCTTCCCCTGAAGTTTTCCAAAATGGAAAACCTTTTTTAGGTCAAGCCTGGGCAGCGCATGCGCAGTTCTGCGAGGCATGCTGTATTCAGGTACAGACTTGAAGCTCCGCCCACTCTCCACCCATATTTTTCATTTGCTTGTGTAATTGTCCTTTGTAAATGTTGGCTTCTGATTTGTTGATAGGCTTATTAGTCCCTCTTTAGTACCTTCCTGTCTTCTGTTGTCACTCCCATGAGGACTGGCCTTTTTACATGTGTCCTTACTCAGGAGCTTTCATTAGCAGTTTGGAGAACTATTTACTTAATTAATATACACAGGACTCGCGGGAGGCCAGCAATGACGGCCACTTGTATGTATTAGCAACGCGGTGTGCGCGCTTTCACTGTGGCTGCTCCCCCCAGCACTCTCAGGACGCCGGAAATGGCAGCCGCTTCTATTAGTAGCGTGCCATACACGCTTACACTGTAAAATGACTGCCAGTGGACCTCACCCGCAACCACCAGATCAAATTAAGCACTGCCTCATCACTGGGATCAACTGATCTGGAGGTGGGAGTACAGAGGTGGATGGCTAACCCTTAATTCTAAGAGGAGTATGCAGAACACATTTTGTTTTAGTTTAGGACAACCCTTCATTGACAAGCACCTCTAGAATAGTAAGAGAGTTTTGAATTCAGTATGTGTCTTTCTGGAAGACAGCGAACTTCTCTTGGGAGCGCTGAACTCTCACCTATTTTATGTTTGTGATTATTTTAATTGTAATCACAGTTCTTGAGAGAATGAGAAGCTCTCATGCCAGAAGTGCTGTACACAGACTCAAGATGGTAAATAAGTACCGGTAACAGATGAGTTGGTTAAATAAAGATAGAAATGTGATTATCCATGATAAGACACAGATTCATACAACACATGTTCAGTAGTTGTCAATAAAGTTTGCAGCAACATTTACAAAATATAGTTCAAGACATGGTCGGCTGCTCCATGTCATCATTGGGGGGAGGGGAGAGGGCCATCACCTGACTGGGCCCTCAAGGGTTAGAAGGAGGATTTTAGATGCATGCTTGAATTGAAGAGAAACCCAAGATTCTGAACAAAGGGGTAGTGTGCTAAGGTGTCCAGGTCTAAAGTAACGGAAGACCTAAAAGCTATGCGAGCTGAAAATTCAAGCAAATGAACAAGTGACATTTTGGAAGAATGCAGCATAGGGGACAGAATGTTAATACGTGTCTCATGGTTATAAGGCAGTAAAAGCATTTTAGCTTTAAGAATGGATATCACAGCAGAGAAGCAAATTATGGCTGTGTGTAGACATAAATGTGGTACATAACCAGTGCTTAATTTGTGCTGGTGTTTGTGGGTGCTCGGCACCGGCACTTATTTCTAAAACGTCACTTAGTTCTAAATCCGGCATATATTTAGCCACCACATAGTGGCTATGTGTGCCTATTTTTTAAGCAGAGTTCATCAGTGGGGCCTTTAACGATTTAACATACTTGTTAAAAATTATAAAACTAGCATGTGGGTACTGCTTTTACTGTCATTTAATAGCAATGGAAGGTGCTGGAGGGGACTCCAGAGAAATATTTTGGGGCCTTGCATTACATTTTTTACAAATTAAGCACATAACCCAAAGTTTGAGATAATTTCGATGATTGAAGTGGTGTAGAGGGAAAAGAGGGCTGGACTCAAGACTGCTCCTTGAGGGGTACAATTGGTAGCAGGCCACTGTTTAGAACAAAGAACAGCAGGAAACAGAGAATGAGTGATTGGAGAGATGCGAACAGATCCAGTTTTAAAAGCTTTATTGAGGAATATAATTTATACAAGACCGCAAATGAAGTAAACAATTGGAACCAAGAATAAATGTAGAAATAAGCATGAACAATAAAATTGTACATATAAACGTCGTAGATAAATGCATTCATAATAAAAAGAAGCAAATGATCTAAAATATAAAATAAAGAATAAGCTAATTTTTGCTTACTTTTCTTATTGTTTTGGGGGGTGAGAGAGGGAATAATCATGAATGGGTGATATGGATCATTATGCAATTTGTCAGTCAAAATCACAGTAAAAGGACAATGTAAAAAGGATTGTAGGCTATAAAATATAATTACCTTAAGAAAAGAAAACAATGAAATGGTGGCTATTAGCAAAGGGATTTAAAAAATGTAAGGAGGTTTAAAAGTAGCAGGATAGGAAGTAGGTTCAGTAGCAGATAAAGCTATAACTGTATTTAAATATGTTGAAAGAGATTGCCATAAAAGGTCTCTATTGTGGATTCCAAGGGTAGAAATTGTTTTCTATCTAGTCAGTGGTGATAGCAAACAGCATACCACCAAGCTTTAGTAGAGATATTTGATGCAATTTTCCAGTTAGCAATAATTTGTTGGTATGCAATAACGAACAAAAGATCAAACAGCTTTTTGTCGTAGTAAGAGAGATGACAACAATCATCTAAGGAGCCTAGAAAAATAGAGATGATAATAAATGGAACTGAGGTATGGGTAATACGATTATTTGTCTCCAGATATCATGCCAAAAACGTAGAGTGACACGGCAGAAGAACAACATCAGACAGAGTTGGCAAGATGCAGCTTGAATCCCCACATTTTCAAATTATTAACATTTTGTATGAGCAGAATGTAACATTAGTTATTGTTAATTTTTATCATAATAATTTTGTTTCCAAAATCATCGACATTGCTGAGGAGTTAGAACAATCTCTTAGTAAACATCTAATGGATCTTAAGACAGACTTCATTCTCCTTTGGGGGGCCGGGTTTAATTGTAGATTTTGTCCTATATCAAAACTGTCCGCATGTAGCTTGGGGGGTGGGACAAGGGATGGTGACTGTAATTTTGAGCATAATATTCTTAATTCCATACTTTCTAAATTGTCTCTTTTTTAACAATAGATCTCATTAAACAAGCAACATCAGAACAGGTAACTTATATGGGTAGAGGCCAAGGTAGTCTTATTGACTTTATTGCTCTTTCTGAATACTATAAGCCACAATCTGTGGGTTTCTCTATTCTAAAGGTGTGTTTGAGTGACCACTTTCCTCTAGCCATCTTTTTTGAGACCCAGACTGGTAAATCTACCGGGGAATTCAAATTACATCCCATAACTCACAATAAAATAAGGGTCACAGCGAAAGCGGGCTTTGATGGACCCAGATTTTGTATTGCAGCAGATATTGTTGTTTAATAAGGCACAAATTCTGGAGTGCCTAAAAAGTAGAATAAATCTATCAAGCATGCTAGCGGCTTTTGCTGACATAACTGAGACAATTAACATAGTATTACGAGGGGATAGTAAATCGAGATCACCATGACCCCATAAATGGTTTAACAGCGATTGCTCACGATCCCACAGCAAACTCCTTATGGCGCTGAAAGAAAAACCCAGGGATAATTTATCCGTGAGACACTTTCGACATGAATATAAACAGGCAATTTTGAAGCGTAAAATGGCTTATAGACATGAAGCATGGGAAAAACTTCATGAAGCAAGTCTTAACAAAGACCCCAGACT
This sequence comes from Calotriton arnoldi, assembly GCA_963921515.1. Taxonomy (NCBI): domain Eukaryota; kingdom Metazoa; phylum Chordata; class Amphibia; order Caudata; family Salamandridae; genus Calotriton; species Calotriton arnoldi. The sequence continues at coordinate 2,206,126 of CAWUFW010001304.1, read as the reverse complement.
CTTTTGGAAAACTATTAATGCCACCTTTTTTCAAAGTTCCCACAACAGTAGTATTGATGCCACAATCATGCCCAAGGAATGGGTTCAGTATTTTGCCAGTTTATACAGTAATGAGGTGGAGCAATCTAGCACTTTAAAATTCATTGAAAACCAAATAGGTGTGACTCCTATAGAGCTGGCACCTCCCACCTTTGAGGAAGTTAGAAAAGCGTTAAATCAAACTAAAAAGAACAAGGCCTCTGGTCCGGATGGTGGTACTGCCAATCTTTTTTTCGCTAATCTTGATCTTTGGCTCCCACTGTTAACCAACATCTTAAACTGTATAGCCTTCCTGGGCCCGACAAAATCTTGATCCAAGGTGATCATAGTACCTATTTTTAAAAAGGTAGACAGGTCTGACCCTAGGTGTTACTGCCCAATCTCGCTGATTGACTGCACATGTAAATTAATGGGCAGGGTCATACTGGATCGTTTGGAGACCTGGGTAACTGAAAGAGGGAAGTTTTCCGATATACAGTATGGGCCTTATTTATGGAAACTGTTGCATCGCTGTGTGAAAACAGAAATGCGACAGTTTTCACTGCGCCCTCCTTGCGACATGATTGATGCGTCATATTTACTGTATGACACATCATGTCGCAAGGAATGACAGATACGTCAGTATTACTGATGTATCCGTCGGCGCAAAACTGACGCATTGCTGGAGTTGTGTCGGAAGCGTGATGCAACTCCAGCAATGCAGGGTGGAGGGCTATGATTATAGCACTGCGTCAGTCTTACGCCTGCTGTGAGGCAGGTGTAAAATAATGACGCAATAGCGTCCTAGACGTGGCGCACTGAAATCTCATAGATTTCAATGCGCCACTTCTACGAGGCTTTTTGCGGGGGAACGCCCACCCTGCGTACATTATACCTGGCGCAGGTATAATGTGGCGCAGGGGGTTACAAAGTGACGCATCTGCCTAGATGCGTCACTCTGTAAATAGGACGCAACATGGCGCATTTTTTACCCCGCCGGTGCGTCACTAAAAGCGACATACTGTCGGCGCAAAAGTGTTGCAAGGCCTCATAAATAAGGCCCTATGGTTTTAGGAGGGGCCTGGGAACCGTCGAGCAGTGTCTTAACCTCCACCTGGTCATAAGCAAGTATACATTAGCAAAGAATGGCTCCCTCTATTTGGGATTTATGGATCTAACATCGGCCTTTGACTGGGTGAAGAGAGGGAAACTGGGGGCAAAAATGCTGGATCTAGGCAAAGATTTCTCTTTTATCTGTTTTAAAGGAGAACAGCGAGCGCTTGGAGACTGGGAAGAAGAGAGTTTGGGAATATCTGCCGCTAGTCAGCTCTCAACGTTTAGTACCCTATCTCTCCTTTTTCCTTTGTCACTCGAAAAGGTTCTATCTTATTAGATTCAGGTTTAGGATCGCACATTTGTTGGTTTCCTACCCCAGTAAGGCTTATTGCGACGCTGAACTTGAACTATGCCCATGCGAATCCAAGTCAGCTCAGAACATGCTGCATTTGCTGTTTTTTTGTCGGCTCTACACTAAACTGAGGATGGTTTTTATCATCCCCCTAGCAAAGTTTTTAAATATTAGGAAATGTAGGCTGGCCTTGTATCACCTCCAGCTTTTGAATGATGAATAGTAAAATGTAAATCCGTATTTGTAAAGTGCGAACTACTCACCCTTACGGGACTCAAGGCACTGGGGGCCGTCATGGAAATTAAGTGAGCTATTGCCCAGAGTCACATGGTGCTGAGCTGAGCTGCCGCCGGAGCCGGGGATCGAACCGTGAGCCCTGTGCTCCGAAGTCAGCTGCCCTGGCCGCTGCACCACACCTCTCCACGTAAATGAATATACATGCCTAGTGGTGTATAGATTCATCTCTACGGCAGTTCGCTTACAGAATTTAGTTGGGAAATGAGGACTTTATTTTCTCTTTTTTATGGATTTTGTCATTGCTTTCTGAATTTATGTGATATTTATTTATAAATGGTACTCTTTAATGTGCCCATTGAAATTTTTATATTATGTATTGGTCATTCGTTTTATGGCTCTTATCTGACATTTAATTAGTTAACCTTTGAACTTTATGGCATCATACGGGACATGTGAGTTGCCTTTAGTATTTATACCTTGTATGTATGCATGTTAGCATATGATTAATGTCATGGAATTTCACCACTTTTTACTTCTGGAAACTCGTGATTTGGTGCCCTGTGGTGGAATAGTATTTTATCACCCAGCTTTTAGTGTCTATAATGAATTGTATTACACTGTCTGTCTTTTTATATGTGATGTTCTCTTTTATGGTTGCAAAAAGAACAGAATAAAGAATATTTGACTGACTGACTGGAAATGAAATATAGTGTTTGAGTAAGAGTAGCAGTTCTAAATGTTTTGTGGAGTTTATAGCTTGTTCTAAAGGGAAGGAGGCCATGAGCATCCTAAGTCAGCTTCGCATAAACATTCTGTACAGGATTTAGGATGAGAAGGAGTTGCAGCCATTAGGGATTTATAAATAAGCGATGGTTTTGGTGATGTAGATAAGATGTGACATAGTGGAGGATCTGTCAAAACAACAGAAGTGCTATCAGGTAAGATATTAAAAAATATCCAACTAAATGTTGATGAGAAGGGGGAATTTGAGATGGAAAGAGGAAGGACATTGGAATTTTTGTTGAAATTGAGGAAAAGAAATTTGATTATTATGAAGGAAGAGATCCTCAACCCAAACAATGTCTTTAATCCTCCATGCTCTCCAAAAGATAGACCGATAATGAAATTTAATAAGGTTATTGTACCATACGGACATATGAAGAAAACAATTGAGGGCAAGTAAAGGTGAAGAAAGAGGGGGAGGAAATAAATGGGAAATATGTTTAAAAACTGGAGTGGACAAATATGCAGGAGTGGAAGAATGAGAGAGATATTTTTGAAAAGAGAAAGGGAAAATGAGAGACTTTTCTAATGTCAACCAAAGAGGTGAAGAGGCTTGGGTTTTTAATAAACAAAAGGCGGCCTGTCGGAGACCAAAAGCCTTGTGATTTTGTTCAAAGTTGGGAAAATCAACACCTCCTTCAGTTCTGAAGTGTTTTAAATGGGATAAGGAGATGCAGGATTTCTTGTTGTTCCATAAAAATTGTGATAATAGAGAATTAATTTTCTTGAAATTGAACTGGAGTATATGAACGGGAATCATGGATAAGGTATATAGAAATATGGGAGAAATCATAAACCTTATTGAGTCTAGTCGACCCCACCAAGAAAGAAAAAGAGATGACCAAGAAGAGAGTAAGGTTTCAATTTGGAAAACAAGGTACTTAGGGGCTCATTACGATGGCGGGCGGAAGCACAACCGCCGTGCTGGCGGATGCAAAAACCACCAGTTACCGCCGGCACGCAGCAGTCCACACGCCCGCCCAATTACGATGCGAAAAGTAGGCCAAACACCGCCGGCAAGCCAGCAACACCGTCCGCCATCAAAGTGCGCCCGTACACGTAGCGGCGCAGCCCAACTGACACACACCGTCCGACGAAACACGTCCCGCCCGGCGTATAAATTACGATGCCGCAAACAAACGGCTCCCACGGCCAAGAGATACCGTACGACAAACCGAAGCGGTAACACGGACGCCGAGCACGGACAACGAAGAAGCGGCTCCCCGAGCATAAATCCAGCACTGCAGGCCCTCCCCATGCTCCTGCTGATGCACCACCAAGGACGCAACGTACCGCGGAGACGCAGGTAGGCACACACACAACAAGTGCACGCAAACAGCGCACACAGTGCAAGGGCGGAAAAAGCGGACAACCCCCACCAGCGCGTGTACACTACACATCCACCATTGCATCCACATATGACACACAGGCCAAATCGTAACATCGCGTAACACATGTGTACACACCACCTGGGACTAGGAACCAACAACCCCGTCACGGCCCCAAAGCGGCGATGACGCCGTCACACATGCGCACAACGCAGAGGCCAACCGCAGCGCCATGCATGCGTCGCACACAGACACAGGGACACAACCAAGCAGCACACACATCAGCCCCAACCCGAACGCACATGACACGTGACAGGCCTGCCACAGACATGTCCCCAAAGCCCAATTCACGGACAACACCCAACGCCACACAACCGACGCACACATGTCAGTGAAGTCACGCAACAGCAGGACACACCCCAGTGTAACAAACATGGCGTAGCACACAGCGGCGGCAACACCAACTAGGAGAAGCAGGGCCCCTTCGGGAAGAGGAACGCCAGTACCACACTGAAACGCCCATACCACCCTGCACATATGAACAAGACATATAAAACGGAACACCAAAGAGCCCGGGGACCGACAACAGGTGGCCCAAGAATAACATTCACACACAAGGCCCAACGCAGAGTGGTAAGGCAGCCTGCCGCCCACACAAGGGAGAGCAGACAGCACTGAATGACCTTCCATTCCAACTCCGAAACCACAGCCCTACGACAGAAGCCGGTGAATACAGCCATTGTCCAAGAATAGACCAACACAGGCATGCCGAGGAGACCGACCACAGGGCAGATAGCGCATATCACAGAAGCACACAACGGACGGGGAAGAAAGAAGAAAACACTCCCCCATGTCGGCCACATGCAAGTTAATTGGAAGGAGTCACACATCACTGACCTTGAACTGTCTGAGAAGCATGTGGGATGAGGGCCCGTGTCCTCCAAACAAGCCAACAGAACACAAGTCCTGTCTCCCTACGACTACACAGAGCTCACAGCAACCTCGGAGCGTGCACATTGCAGACTGCACACACAGCCGGAGCACGCCACCACAACGCACCGCTGCGAAATGGCAACCGCAACACACCTACCCAACTACGCCGAACAGCTCAAGCTGTACAAAACCAACCTGTTTCATATATTGGGATGCGATCTCCTGTCCCTGCTGAACGTAAGTTACCGACTGACTTACCGCATCACATTGTTCAGCTGCGTCATGCCCGTCTTCTACTGTCGGAGGTGTCCCTACCAGCATCCCGTGGAGATATGCCTCTCCAACCCGGCATGTCTGAAGGCGGACCTGCTACCACTACTCCTCCCTCTGGACGCACACGACAGGGCCTGCTCTGCCTATGGGGGCATGGCGTATGTGGCCAACATCGCTTACCCGCACTGAAATGGGACCACTGTGCCTCCACACGACGGATCATCGAGAACAGCTACATCGAATGTCACCCAGCATGCCCCATCATGGTCCTCCAAGGGACAACTTACGAACAACACCTTGACAGCCACCATCCGCTACATTGGCTGGCAAACATGTACACCACCAATGACATGGAAGCCCTGCTGGACGGCATCGCATACCTGACAACCTGTAAATTCGTCGGACCACAACGCAGGTTCCCCGATTGACCTATGATGTCCAACCCCGCACCCATGCTTAGCTTCCGCACGGACTGGCCAGTCACCACCACAACAGCCATACCAAACGACCGGCAACTGTAACCACACCATCAACGACATTGCCATGACATCGGATATGACCGGGACATGCACACTGTTCTCCATCACATCCAGGAACACCGCATGCATCGTGGGAGGCAGTGGCATGGGCTCTGTGTATCGCACCCACATGGACGGAACTGCACGAACAACCAGGACACAACATGGATCCAGCGCACATGGACACACACACCGCTCAGTGGACATGAATAGGTCGCCTGGAGTCTGTGGGTGCTGCACCCCTCCCACCCCCGCCCCGGGAATCCCATACCAGGACCTTTGCATGGACGACAAGTGCATACAACAACAACACGACCCCAGTGACTGTGACATGTCCAGTAACCACCACAGTGCAACAACAAGTGGCACGCCGCTGCATGCACGCAAGCACATGCCCTGATGTCATCTCACATGCACGCGTGCATGAGGAACAACCGCAGCAAACCTGTCACATGGAACTGAGATGGACTGTGCCCATGATGCCAAGCGGTCTGGTAGGCTACATGTATACCGTCTGTGTCAAAGTCCGCAGCTCCGCAGCTATACGTAAATGTACATTAGCACAGCCTTGGCCAAGCAGATGTCACTCTGAAGCCCACATCCCACATGCAACAGCCAATCACATGTAACCCCACACCCTATCCCATTTGCAATCATGCTCAGTATATCCTCAACATGTATTCCGCTGCCAGTAGTGTCCACTATACTGCATCACAGAGGACAGAAGACTCAATATAATGTTTGAAACCAAAACTGTCTCCGCTGACTCATTTCACAAGTACGAATGAGAGAGGATGAGAGTATGTGAAGTACACGGCAGTCGTGACATGACCATGTAGTCCACTGGTATTGGATGTCAACGCAAATGAGTAGCACAACTGTGGAAGACACACATGTGTCGTGTGAAGTCGTATGGACGCAGTGCTCAGGTGGGTGGGTGTGACGGGTAGATGCGCACATGCCAAGTTGGAGCACGCCGTGTTGGGAGGGGTCATGAACAGTACACCACCGCTTCCCTGGGCATTGTGAGAGGACACCTGTCGGGGGGAGTGAACACGTGTGTGCACAGCAGCCGGGCACACGTACAAAGCGGTACCAGGCGCACCTCAGCCCACCCTCTGTGGACAAGCTGGATCCTGTTGTGCGCCCGCCATGCCCCTTGACAAGGCACACACAGCCCCAGTCGACCAGGTGTAACCCCAACATAGTCAATCCGCACAGGCGATACAGGGCACGGGATGGCAGTGGAGCATGGTGTGTGAGAGGTCTCCTCGCGCTCCTCCTGGTCATATCACGCAGGCAATAGAACCTCAACGTCTAGCATGGCACAAGTCAAATGGAAGTGTAGGGGGACGCACCACAGCACGAGCAGCACTGACGTCACGGGAGGTGCCTCGCACCATCCCATCCATTGCCCATTATACCAACCACGCCACATGCCATTGCGACTAAGTGCAAGCGCGTGCGCCACCACCCCCGAGCCCTCCCCAGAGAGGCCAAAGAGTGAATGTGTGGGCCATCAGTCACAGACGGACGCGGCCTGGCCGCAAGGGCAGCCACAGCCACTGGGTGTCGCAGGTGGCGGATCCAGAAGGCGAAGACTGTGATGCATAGTCCATGCAGGCCGGGTCTCCATTTGGGGCACCACGCAGGTGGACGGCGTCCCGCAACACATCATACCCTGAGACAGCCCACTCGTGCAACTGGACCCACACATACACTCCTTGCCCTCTCTGGTGCGAGCTTGGGGCTGCCTGTGCAAGCGCTAGCCTCGCAGGTGCACATGCATATTGGGGGAGCGAGGGGAGGACATGAGGGCTGGGGCGAAGATGACTGTATCACTGTCAGTGAGTACAAGGGATGACCCAGATGTGGAAAGGAAGAGACGTGTCCCGTGTGTACTGCAACTAGTCGCCAATCCAACTACCCCCCATGTCCGGAATGTAAGCCCGCACCTAGGCCCGCCCATCCGCCACATCGAACATACCACCAGCACGACAACCTTCCCATTCGAAACACTGACTGGGGGTGGCGACCAGTGAACAATCATGTGTAGCCTACCCACGCGTACATGTGGGCCCTCCATGATCCATGTCACCTGCGGCAAAGTCATGACATGCGCAATGAGGGAAGTGAGGAGAGCTGTCCGCCCCACGCACAGAAGGTGCATCAGCTCCACAGACCCAGCAGCGAGTCCAGCAGGGGTCACATGTGCAGGGGCAGCTGTGCCTGGTGTGAAGGCACATGCATATAGACAGCACATCGACCAATGTGTAGTCTGCCCACATCTACAGTCCATCATCATGCGGACATAGGAATTGAACACAGGGCAGCACATCTGAGTGGGTGCACCCACCGTGACCAACAATGCGCAATCATCGACGTACCCGCCCTGTGCATGGCCCCCACCCAACGGAGGCACATCCAGTGCCACCATCCCACACACACAAGCCTTCCACGGAACATGCTGTGTCCAATGGTCAGTACAGAGTCAGCGCCCATCTGGTGGATCCTGAACAGGAGACACATGCACACACATGCCAGCTCCCACTATGTACGTCTGCCACCTGGCACGTGCAATGTAACCTCTCACCTGTGACGTGTGACTGCAAGCACACAGCCGTCTTGGCATGGGGCTGTCAATGTGGACACCTGTCAATGTTTCGGGAGGTGTGATCCGTACAGTGCTGTACATAGGGTGCAGTGCTGACACCTACTACTGTCTCATATCCCCTCGTGCCACAGGTCCCACTTGTTTTGGCCGCTCAGCCTGTGCCCACATCGTCGTCGTCGTGTGCCATACTCATCCAGCCGCGGAAGCAGTTCCATGCTCAGCAGACATTCATGTTGCCGTGGCGTTGCCGCTTGACGGATATGCAGTCAGTCCCCATCAGCACGCCCCGCAAGTCATTGGGGCCTAGATCCCCATGTGCATGCACATGGCAGTGGTTTGTATCACTAGCCATTGCCATTGTTGGGAGACCTGTGTAAGTGTATTGTGGCCGTGCCGTCCCAGCTTGACAGCTGGGCTGTGGCTCATGTGCTTGCTCAGTCATGTCAGTGATGTGTATGCGAAATTGCTATGTGTCGTGTTGCTTTGACATGTGTCCTCTGCCATTGTCCCTAGGCGGAGACCGAACATTGACCGCCCATACCAATTGCTGGCGGACATGGACGATACAGAGGTTATTAGGAAGTTTCGGCTGGACAGGCCAACCCTGCATCGACTGTGTGCCATGTTAGAACCCCATCTCCGTCCCCGCAGGGTGTATCCGACTGCTGTCACCCCCACGGCTAAGGTGATGGCCGCCATGCATTTCTTCGCCACTGGGTCATTCCAGCACACAGTGGGCATTGGAGGAGGGATGTCCCAGCCCATGTTCAGCAAGGTGCTGAGGGATGTACTGGCAGCCATGATGCTGTACCGAAACAGGTACATCCGCTTCCCCAGGGCTCGTGAATTGGCGGCAGTGAAGGGTGCATTCTATGCCCTTGGCAGAATCCCACACGTCGTTGGAGCCATTGACTGCACACATGTCGGCCTTGTTCCACCACAGGCCACTGAGCACCTGTACCGCAACAGGAAGCACACGCACTCCCTGAATGTGCAAGTGGTGTGCCTTGCGGACATGGTGATCACCCACGTGTGTGCAAAGTTCCCAGGCTCGGCCCATGACGCACACATAATGCGCAACAGCATCTTGCCACGACTGATGTCCAATATGCAACAGGATCGTGGCTGTATTGTCGGTGAGTATGTGGAGTGGTGTAGCGTGCTGGTTGTGCGATGCTGTCCCCTGTCCAGTTGGAATAGCAACGGTTCTCTGTGTCCCTCACACCCAGGTGACTCTGCGTACCCGAATGGGGCATGGCTGCTCAGTCCATTGAGGAATCCTCGCACCCCAGCAGACGATCGCTACAATGAGGCACATGGGAGGACCAGACGTGTGGTCGAGCGTACCTTTGGCCTCCTCAAGTCCAGGTTCAGGTGCCTGGACCGCACCGGGAGTGCGCTGGCGTACTCCCCACAGAAGGTGTGCCGGATAGTGGTGGCGTGCTGCATGCTGCACAATCTGGCCATTCGGAAGCAGATCCCCCTCATCGTGGATGACGGAGATCAACCAGGGCCCCAGCCCGCAGACCAGGACAGCTCGAGTGAGGAGGACAGCGGAGAGGAGGAAGCTGGTAATGTGCGGCAGCAGCTCATCGCCCGCTACTTCACTTGACGGTGAGTGTCCATGTACGACGGCTGATGTGGCTGTATCTGTGCAGGTGTGTGTGTGCTGTGTCAGGGTGGCCGTTTGTTCACTGCGTGCTGTGTGTCAACGCTCCATGGCCAGGGTAGTATGCCACTGTTGGTGGCTGTGGCATTGTGCCCTATTGCTCTGTGCGATGTGTGTACATTGCTTGTAGTTGTTGACATGTACTGTGTGATGGGTGTGTGACACACTCATTGAATGTGCTCCTGTTCTGTCTCCCACCCCTAGGTCCCTACAGGCCCTCCGGATTCCATTGCCATGCCACGCATCAGGTGCCTTTCCGCCCAAGGTGGCCGTTGTATTCCGTACAAATAAAACACAGGGCACAAACAGCAGTTAGTGTAAGAGGTGCATTTATTTCAAACTGTGACATGTGATTGTGTGTAAGGTGATGACAAAAGTGGTGCGTGCAGTGACAATGAGCTGTCGGTCATGGCTGCGTGATGCTCAGGGTGTACCCACTGGTTCTATGTCCATAGTCCAACACACACATGCCATCCAGATGGCTGTGTGGAGTGGGATCGTAGTCCAAGTCAATGCAGTGGCTGGTCAAGGAAGGCTGGCGGAAGGCTGGCTGGCTGCCTCACTTGCGTTTGGAGCGTGCGAAGTCCTCCCGGGAGATCGGTTTCCACTTCGGACGGCCCCTTCCACGTTTGCGAGGGGGGTGCCTGCTTGCGACATGCTGGTGGTTGAGGTGTGCTCACTGGCTGTGGACGCAGGGGAACTGGACACTGCTGCTCGACCCTGCGCCCCGGCAGGTGGTGGCGGAGGGGAGCTGCTGTCCCTGGCTGTGACCTCACCGCCACCACCAGCTGGCCCATGAGGTCCACGAGTTGGCCCATACGGGCGTCCATGGACCTCAGCACCCCCAGCACCTCCCGCGTGTCTGAAGCAGACCTGACCCATTGTCCTTGGGCCTCTTCATAGGCCCCAAGTGACTCTGGCCATTTGAGGCAGGGCATGGCTCCCAGGGGAGGCTGGTGTTTCCCTGACCCTGCTCCTCCTACCAGTCCTGCTGCCACCGGCCTGCCCACTAGCCACATTGCTCACCACGGTCCTCGCTGTGGCTCCCAGGGTGGATCCAGTCGGCCGGGCCACCACCTGCGCTGGGGCTGGTGCCAGCGAAGACGTGGTGGTGGTGGCGGCGGTGGTGGTCGGTGCGGCGATGGTGGCGGTTGAGGCAGTGGTAGTGGCCGCAATGACCGTGGGTGTGGCCGCAACGACAGTGGCAGCAGGGGGCTGGGAATGTTCAGCAGCCCTGGATGATGGGTTGGTGGGTAGGAGGGGTCCTGGGGAGCGGCTGGGCCCTGCCACACCAGATGGGCCTGCTTGGTGGTCCGTGTCCGAAGAGGAGGACAGATCCTCCACATCCGTGTGTCCTCGTTGGGGGCTTGTAGGCTGGCTGTGCTGGCTGCTGGCTCCATCCCCAGCATCCAGCAGTTCGTCACCTGTGGAGAGAATGAGATTTGTTATTGTGTTGCACCTGGCGAAGTATGTATTTGTCGTCTGACATTAACAGTTCGTGCAATCTCGTACATGGGTTTCCCGGAGGCGTGTGTGTGGCTGTAGCATTTGTAGTTGTGTGTGCTTGGCAATGGGACTGTGTGCTGTGCACATGTGGCATGGGACGGATTGGCCATGCCGATGGGTGTGTTGCTGTGCCCCTACTTATTGTGACTCTGGTGTATGCGGGCTCCTGGCCCATCCTGGGTCTGGTTTGTACTTTGCTTTTGGTGTTCAGATGGGACGCTTAGGAACGCATATGGCAACATGGGGGCCATGCCCCAGATTCGCATTTGGGAGGGAATATGCTTTTGGGGTTCAAATGGAACGCTTAGGAACGCATATGGCAACATGGGGGCCATGCCCCAGATTCGCATTTGGGAGGGAATTTGCTTTTGGGGTTTAAATGGAACGCTTAGGAACGCAAATGGCAACATGGGGGCCATGCCCCAGATTCGCATTTGGGAGGGAATATGCTTTTGGGGTTCAAATGGAACGCTTAGGAACGCATATGGCAACATGGGGGCCATGCCCCAGATTCGCATTTGGGAGGGGATATGCTTTTGGGGTTCAAATGGAACGCTTAGGAACGCATATGGCAACATGGGGGCCATGCCCCAGATTCGCATTTGGGAGGGAATATGCTTTTGGGGTTCAAATGGAACGCTTAGGAACGCATATGGCAACATGGGGGCCATGCCCCAGATTCGCATTTGGGAGGGGATATGCTTTTGGGGTTCAAATGGAACGCTTAGGAACGCATATGGCAACATGGGGGCCATGCCCCAGATTCGCATTTGGGAGGGGATATGCTTTTGGGGTTCAAATGGAACGCTTAGGAACGCATATGGCAACATGGGGGCCATGCCCCAGATTCGCATTTGGGAGGGAATATGCTTTTGGGGTTCATATGGAACGCTTAGGAACGCATATGGCAACATGGGGGCCATGCCCCAGATTCGCATTTGGGTGGGAATATGCTTTTGGGGTACATGCTGTGAGCCTAGGGTGCCGAACGTGACATGTGTTGTGGCAGCATGACAGTGCATGGTTTGAGGTGTGTGCATGCTTGACATGGCCTGCATATTTGCTGTCTGTTGTGATTACTGGACATGGCATTGGACGCATCGTTATCGTTATGAGTGAGTGATGGTTGTGTGCCAGCCAACGTATTGCAGTTGTCCCATCTCCTTGGTGTGCGTGCTGCCCTGTGCCATGTGCATCACTGCAGTGCTCGTGGGGGGGGTGTGGCCCATGTTGTGTGTTGTTGCTCACAGTGTGGCGTGCGCTTCATTGACTTCTGGCACATGGTTGGTCATGGGCATGTATCTTAGCGTGACTGCTGTATGTGTGGCAGCTGTGCGGATGACATGCCTTTCATGAGACTGGGGCTGACGGATGGGATGGATGGTATGTTGTATGTGCATGGTGTGTCTGTGTGTTTGATGGGTTCAGTGGTGTTCGTGTGCATTTATGTTGTTCCGCTCTGTTGCGTCTAGTGTTGTTTGTCTTACATAGGCGTAGTTGTGGGGTGTGTGGTTGACAGGCAGTAGGGGCTACATGGACAGGACTTCAATGGTGTTCCGGTTGTGTGTGATGAGTTGCACAGTGGCTGCCGTGTGGTACTATATTCAGTGTGGCTTGTGCATGCAGACGTGGCTCCTTGGGTGTTGCTATGTCTGTGATGGGTCATGTGGGGTGTGAATCTGTTGTTCATGTCCGTGTGCACATTGTTCACTTGTTCGTGACGGTGGGCGGTGCTGCGTGTTCGTCTGCTACGTGACATGTCCCATGTGTTGGTCGTGTTCCGGTCCTCATGCCTCCAGTAATCCAGCCCTGTCCAGTTTCCCACCTGCAAGTTGTTCGTGCGTGCACTGTACTGGATGCCACATGGCTCTAAGCGGGGGTGCTCCATGTTGCAGGTCTGTGGGGGTGGGGGGTGTTGTGGGTCGTGGGGGTGGCTGGACACCCACTGACACCGATTGCTGTGGACCGTGATGTCTGCCTTTCGGCTGTCGTTGTGCACTGCGGTGGCTGACACGTGGCTGTGGGGTGTGGGGGATGCTCCTCCTTGCTGTGCTGTGGGACTAGGGGCCTGGTGTGTGTTGTACTTGGGCTGTCCACCGTCCCACCCACTGCACTTTGTGTTCCTGCCACTTACCTGTTACTTGTCGGTTAGTGCAGCTGTGGCGGACACATGGGTGTGGTGGGTGCTCGTTGTGGCGCTTCTGGCATATTTGGGGACCTGTTGGTGGTTACGTGGCTGGCTGAGTGTACACATGTCCCCACGTATCTTACAGTTGTTCGGTTTGGGCTGTGTGTGGTGGTGTCTGTTGCATGTGTGTGTGATGTGTTGTGTATTGTGTGCTGGACATGGGGGTGTTTGTCCCTGGGAGCTGTGGCATGGTGGTAGTGCATGTGAGTACATAGCGGTGTGCTGGTATACATTAGTTTGTACTTACCAGCCTCCACTCCCCCTGCTAATCCGGCGAGGATCTCCGGATGTATTATGACTCGCACCTTCTCCTCCCACGCTTTGAAGGTCTTGAAGAGCGCGGGATTCCCTCCGCCAGTGACGGCAGCCAGCTCTCTGTTTTTGCCCTCCTTCTTCTTGACCAGGCTCTTGACGTCATTCCAACGTTTGTTTATTTCTCCTCTGTTCCTGGGCAGGGTCCCGACTGCATTGACCTGGTCTACGATCCGGTTCCACATTCTGTTTCTGGTGGCTAGTGGTGTGTGCTGGACCATGTTCCCATAGATTTGTGGGTACACCTTGATGATCTCGTCGACCATGACCGTCAGCTCAATGGGCGTGAACTTGGGCATTCTTTGTGGTGCCATGGTGTTTGTGGTGCTGGTGCGGTGTGTGTTGTGTAATGTGCAGGGGGTTTGTGGTGCAGGTGTTTGGTGGTGGTGGTGGTGGTGGTGGTGGTTGTGATGTGTGCGTTTCTGTGGTGTGCTGCTGTCCTTGCTGTGTCACTGTGTCCTCTCCTCTCCTCTCTGGTTTGCAATGTTGCAAGGGGTTGTGGTCTGTGGGAGTGCTGCTTTTGTACTTACCTATGTGGGTGTGTCCTCATGGTCTGTTGTTTTCAGGTGTGTCGTGTCTGGGGTTCTGGCCTTTGTAGTTTTTGTTTGTCCGGGGGGTGTTTTCGGGATGTGTACTGTGCTTGTGTATTTGTGCGTGCCTTGCTGTGTGGACTTGTTGGCCATGTTGTGTGCTATTGGTTTTGTGAGCGGATGGTTTCTGTGCAGGTACGTGGGCGCCATGGCTTCTGCCGTGTCGATTCTCATCGGCGTTGTTTGCGCTGGCGGGCGGTATATTTGTAGTTTTCCCGCGCTCATGGCGGTGCGATCGTAATTTCACGTGCGGTGTGTCGGCCGTGAGGGTGGGCGGTTTTGTGTTGTCGTGCGTGTTTCCGTCCGTGGCGGGCGGTTTGACTCCGACTCGGACGATGGCGGGCGGTATCTTGTGTGATTTTTCCGCCGATGGCGGTTTTCGGTTTGTGTAATCGTAATGGCGTGGTCGGTGTTCAGACGGTGTGTGCGGGCGGATTTTTGCCGCTTCCATGCCTGGCGGATTTTTTTACGCCGGGTATCGTAATGGGCCCCTTAAGCTTTAGTGAGACAGAGGTGGTAATAGAATTAGAGAACCATATTTCTAGCTATTACATTTTAGTGGGAGTCCAGGTGAAATCAGAGGAGAAGAATGAGTGCTTGGTACAGAATTTATTTAAAGGAAGGATCTCAGTCTATTCAAAATTAATTTTGTAACCCGAAACCTGGGAGAAAGTGAGACTATCTTGAGATAGGGCCGGTAATAAGGTCTCAGGATCAGACATAAAAAGGAGAATATCATCAGCATAAGCCGCAGCCTTTAATTGATGTGTGTCGTATTGAAAACCAGAGATTGAATTATTTAGTTTGATTTTAGTAAGAAATGGTTCTAGGGCAAGAATGAATAGTAATGGAGATAAGGTGCAACCTTGCCGTATGCCCCTATGAAGAGAAAAGTATCTTGAAGATTTACTGTTAACCAGCATTGAAGCTATCGGGGAATCATAAAGAGTAGAAATTAAAGAAAGAATAGTTGGGCTAAAACCATGCCATTGCAAGGCTTTAAACATAAAGGGCCAATTAAGTCTGTCAAAAGCCTTTTCGGTGTCAATAGTGATGCCTGCAAGAGGATAGTCTAAGGTTGGTGCTTTACTTAAAATGTCAAAAAATAATCTGGTATAGTCTGAGCCCATTCGGCCTTTGAAGAAGCCTACTTGTTCCGGTCCAATTAACTGCAGTAAGAAAGACTCAATACGTAGAGCAAGAAGTTTGGCAAACATCTTATAGTCAACATTGACCAAGGAAATGGGTCTATAGTTTTTGCATAAGGTGGGGTCTTTACTGGATTTAGGGATAAGACAATTTGTTGCTTCTAGGAAAGTGCCTTTGGAAGAATGAGGAGTAGAAAGGGCTGAGAATAAGGTGAGCAATTTTGGTACCAAAAGAGAGGAAAAATGAGAGCAAAACTTGACAGAAAAACTGTCAGGACCGGGTGTTTTACCCTTTTTTAATGAAGATAGAACTGTACTAATTTCTAGACGAGAAACAGCCAGATCTAAACTGGAGATATCTAAGTTAGTATTAAGGTGTTTGGGAAGCAAAGAAAAGAAATAATCAATTGCAGGTTCATCTGGGTCAGTCTCAGGAGTATAAAGGGATTGGTAAAATTCCACAAATTCTTCAAGGATATCTGTATCTTGATAAATTGAGTTACCCATGGAGGACTGTAAAGAGTTCATTTTGTGACACTCTTTATTAAGATAATTAGCCAAAAGCTTGCCCATATTATTACGTCTCTGTAATATCTAGAACTGCTTTTTAACACATACTTAGAGGCACTGTCAGAAGAAATTTTGTTAAAATTCATTTTGGCAGCTATTAAATTTTGCAAAACATCTTTAGATTGTGAAGAGTAGTATTGATGATCCAATTTTTTAATATCAGATAACAGGTAGTATGTTGGGCAAGGAAGGCTTTCTTTTTCTTGGCAACATAATCAATAATAAAGCCCCGTGCTGTGGCTTTGAAGGAATTCCAAAGTTGTGGGTGTACAGGAGGATTTTGAAGTCTGGAGAAAAAATTGTTGGTAAAGCTTATAAATGAGGAAGAACATTTTGTATCCGAGAGTAAAGAATTGTTAAACTTCCATTGATTTGAAGGTGGTTGTGGGTGACATAGATCAAATATGCTATGACTGGTGCATGGTCTGAGAGTAAAATGGGTTCAATCTCTGCTTTAATAGATTACAAGACTAAGATTTACTCACAAATATATGTTCTAATCTGGTAAGGGAATTATGTGCAGGAGAGAAAAATGTGCATTCACGTGCTGAAGGGTGAGCTAATCTCCAAGTGTCGACCAAAACTCTGTGAGATATAAAGGAACAAAACTGTTTGTGCATTCTATGTGGAGTAAATTTGGCGGAGGATTAGTTATCAAGAAATGTGTCACAGATTTGGTTGCAGTCATCACCTAGATGAAAATATTAATCAGTGAACTGAAGACATGTTTTCTTAAGATCAGACCAGAATAAAAATCAGTTTGGGTTGGAGCATAAATGTAAAAGACAGTAATAGGTGTTTTGTTAATGGATAATTTAGTGACCATTCATCTACCACACAAGTCCATTTCCTGTAAAAGAATAGCAATATCGAGATACTTATTACAAAGGATAACAACACCATTCTTTTAATTGAGCATGGGAGAAACAAGAACCTTACCAACCTAAGATCATTTCAGCTTCTGTTCCTCTGAGTCTGTAACATGAGTTTCCTGGAGGAGTACTAAATCTGGTTTATATTTTGCCACGTGAAAATAAATTCTCTGTCTCTTAATAGGGTGATTTATACCATTAACATTCCAAGTTATAACTCTGAATGTAAACAACTGTGTAATATAACGTAACAAACTGACCAACAATAAAAATTAGAAAACTGTGAGTAATAATGGAAAGGAAAGGTAAAGGTACTTGGAAAGAAGGGGAGAAAGGGGGGGAAAAGGATCAGGAAAAGGCACAGTTCAGTAAAGGAACAAAAGGAAAGGAAAGAAAAGAAGGGAACATTAAAAAATGAATATGACTCTTTACAACGAATGCGTTGTTCACGCATTCCATTACAACGCAGTCGTTACAAAGACCACGTTGTTTCAACGCAAACCATTACATCGCAAGTCGTTTCAACGACTTGCTGTAGGGGGTGCGCTGGACTTAGGAATAGTATTATTTACTGTTCCTACTCCAGTTTGTGCAACAGCAGGGAAGGTGTTGGATTGTAATTCCAACACCAGCGCGCCCTTTACAGCAAGTCTTTGAAACGACTTGCAATGTAATGGCACGCGCGGTAACAATGCGGTCGTTGTAACAACCACGTTGTAAAGGAATCGCGTTGTGGAGACAGCGTTGTAAACGCGGTTTCCCTAAAAAAATAGGAAAGAAAGATAGTACAAACCACTTGTGTGGAGACTGAGAGATGTACCTGTGGGAATTAGAACATCAAGGTCGGGGTAGGTACGACATATCATGAGGATGACAGAGTCGGGCCACTACACAGCACACGGGGCTAGAAACAGCATAATAAGGTGATGATATAGGACGAGACAAGATGAGACATGCCTAAAACGAGAGAAGAAGAAAATAAAAAATTGTTAGAACAGAAGAGAAAGCAATATGAATGAAACAAAGTACAACATTTCAAGTAGAAGAGCAAGCAATCTCCATGGAAGAAGAATTCGCCCTCAGGAACATCCTCAGTTCTGGAGGGTCATCAAAAGTGTATGCTTGTTAATTTTAGGTAATTTTTAAAGCCAAAGCCAAAGTTTGCACCCAAGGCTCGCACTGTTGCACGAAGAGAAAGAAACTCCTTCGATCTATCTGCCGTGGGTTTAGCGGCATCCTGTGTAAAGAAGATATTGGAACCAGACCAGAGTAATTGTGTTTTTTGATTTGGCTGCTTGTAGAGCCTTGAGGAGATCAGTATACTCCAAGAAAGAGATAATAATGCCTCTTGATTTAAGTGAGGGAGTAGGTATAGCAGACCTACGACCAAGTCTATGGGCCCTTTGAATATTGAGGGCCGTAGACTTGGGCCGATCTAAAAGCTGTGGTAAGAAAGTAGTGAAGAAAGAGACAGGATGTTTGGCTTCACCCTCCTCTGGGAGACCGCAAATGAGAAGATCATTGTGACAATTTCTGTTTTCTAAATCTTTGGGATGGTTTTGAAGAGCCTAAATTTGCTTCTGCATAGAGGATATTTGTGGGGACTCATCTTGAAGATCACTGATACGTTGTTCAGCTTCTGTAAGGCAAGAGCCCATAGTAGAGCATTTTGCATCCAAAGCTTGCATTCTGTTATTAGTTTCTTCTACAAAAGGACGCAAGGCACGAATTTCTTCTAGCAAAATCTCCATAGAGATAGGCGAAGAGCTGTAATCTGGAGATGGTGGATCATGTTTAAGTAATTTTGATGAGCCAACTAGTTGAGGTTTTAATGAAGAATTTAGTTTGGGTATGGCTGAAGGCATGATGTCAGGAGAGGAGTGAGATGCCATGGGAGCAGAAGAGAATGTATAATTTATTTTAAACTTGCGCATTTTCCCCATAAAGGGAGACTGGCATGGAGGAGGAACAGACTAAAGTCAATATTCTATGCCTCCAAGTTGAAGTCAAAAGAGCGCACAGTCAATAGCCGGCTAACAGCAGGATATCAAGAAGAAATGTAGCAGGAGGGATGAGGAAAAAAATCCTTAAGAGTGTTCATAGCCCCACAGCAGAAGAGAATGTCAATTAAAAGTAATTTGCAGTGAGCAAGTGCTCAAGGTGAATACCTTAATAGCTGGGACGCGGTGTGAGGGAGCTTCCGACGTGGGAAAAAGGCCACTGCGTCTGCAAGGAGAAGACCCTGTGGTAAAGAACAGATGCGCATCGTGGCCAGAGAAAAGACTGCAAAGAGCCAACACTCTGGCACATTTCCCTCATTTATGGTGAAAAGGAAATGCTGAAGAATGGAGCACCCGATGGAAAAGCCTCCGCTGCCACACAAAGCTCTGCTAGCCTGCTGCCATTTCTCTTGGCATGCAAGCCACACCCATGATGCAAACAGATCCAATCTAATGCTTTACCTACAATGCAAGGGTGATAAAGATGGAAGGACAGAACAGACAAACTTGCCAAACAATATTGAGAGGCCACAGAGAATGAAAATGAAAGATAGGTGCGATGCAGGGAGTTGAAGAAGTGTGGGAGATGAGTAAGACCAGCTTCTCTGAATGAATTTGACGAAAAGGACTTAGCAGATTGAAAGAGGAGAAGCAGTGGGCAATCTAGTGGAACACCAGCCTTTGCAGGTTTATGTACAAAAAGGAGGTAGAGACAGCGATGATATTTAGATGTAGAGGAAGAGTTAGTATGTTTCCTTAGAAAAGGAAGGACAAACAGATTTTGTAGTTGTTAGACCTGGAATCTTTTGGCATGGTTTCCCCTGTCATTTTGCTTCTGACCTCCTGTTTTGGGCTGTGTGCTGAACTTCATTTTTGCTGGTTTTAGGGCTCCGGGCACTTTACCACTGTTAATGAAACTATGAAATGCGATCCCGCAGCGTGCAGACGTGTGGCATGGTAGAGCACAGGAAAGCAATTCCGATGCTACATTGTGTTGAAGCAGAGCCGGTAAGACACTGCGGCCCTGTTTCTTCCCCTTTTAATTTTTGATTTACAGCGTTACATCATTGGCCACATGTCATGGTTTTACAATAGTGTATGCACTGCCCCTCCATGTGGAACCACTGCCGGACTTCCGATTGAGGGAGCTCCGGGACGCATGTTGGTCATGTTGGAGACGCAGCACAGGAAAGGACACAGCATGTGTACTATCACATAGCCTCAGAAGGAGCCTCGGAAGGAAGCGGCAGCAGAACGCCGCGCTAACAACTCTCTGCGGCTCCGGTGGTTCTGGTGAAAGGAGATGGCATCCTGAAGGAAAATAAAAAGAAAGTACCTGGGGTAATCGCGCAATGCAGTGGCTCCTTTTAACCGCCTATATTGTCCTTGCGGGCTTCCTCCCAAGGCACTCGCGGTGCTCGAGGCTGATGACTGGAGGCTTCTGCGGCGGCAGTCCCCGTGCCTGAGGCGGCTCTCTGTGTGTCCTTACGAGGCGAAGGAACGAGCGGCCCAGGCTGGGACAACACAAGGAGGCGCGATGGAGGTCAGGTTGCTGCTGGTGGCCGCCCTCTGCTGCGAGTACAGCCTGATCACACCCGGCTGCTGCGCCATGAGACCCAACGGTGAGACCCGCTCTGCTGATCCCTCCGCCATAGGCATTCGGCGGCCTGCCCCTTTGTTCAGTAGCCTCCGGCGCTGGCTGTGTGCGAGCTGGGCAGAAAGTTGTCCACAGTATTCTGGGCACACGTCCCTTCTCTGTACTTCTTAGTAGTCGGTGCATATCTTTTTGAACTTTTGGACTAGGACTCATATGCACCCCGACATTTTGGGACCATCTCCTAAAGACACTCTTGTCCTATCCGCCATCTTAGCGACCTTGGTCCATACCTCCGGTCCCGCCGGTTTCTAGCTGGGCGACCTTTCGATCGTCTTTCTTCTCCACGGATCTACTCATCGTTTGTGAATAATGCTGATGCCCCTGATCCCATCTCTCATCACCCCCTCCCCTACCTCTTCCCTCCCTCACTCTCTTTCTACCTCCCCTATTCCTTTCCTCTCTCCCCTGAATTTCTCTCCCCTTGCCTGCTTTTTCCCTATGCCTGAGCCATGCTTCTGTAACTCATAAATATATATATTTGTAAATATGCAATATATAATTGTCCAAGCCTAATCGCTGTCAAATGTAATCCTATGTGAATTTACTATTTGTATATATAGAACTCTAACCACTAGTATATGTAGTAGACCTTTGTACTTACTACCATTCCTATGTGATTATAGAGTTTATCCGTTTGTATCTCTTCCTTGAGTGACTTTACAACTTGTACATTTGCAATTTTTTTCTGTTTATATCTTCTCCTTGAGTGACTCTACAACTGGTACATTTGCAATTTTTTCTGTTTGTATCTCTTATGTAACTCGTGTAATCCAAAGTCCTTATGTAACGCAACTGGTTCTTTTGTAAAGCGCTCTGACACCTTCGGGTAATGTTCGCGCTATATAAAATCGTATTAAATACAAAGTGCATGTGCTCTGTGTCTAAAATGTAATGGCATTTGGTTTCTCCATGATTGGCATATTTGATTTATTGATAAGTCCCTAGTACAGTGTACTAAATGTGTCCAGAGCCTGTAAATCAAATGCTACAAGTGGGCCTGCAGCACTGATTGTGCCACCCACCTGAGCAGTCCTTCAAACCTGTCTCAGGCCTGCCATTGCAGAGCCTGTGAGTGCAATTTTGAACTGCCATGTCGACCTGGCAAGTTCCTTGCCAGCCCCCAACCTTCCCTTTTGTTGCATGTAAGGCACAGCTAAGGTAGACCCTAGGTAGCTCCAAGGGCAGGGCACAGTGTAGTTAAAAGGTAGAACATGTACCTTTGAGTTTTACATGTCCTAGTAGTGAAAAAGTGCTAAATTCGTGTTTCGCTACAGCAAGGCCCATCACTCCCTTAGGTTAGCATTGGAGCTGCCTTGTAACCCTTTGCAAGTGTAACTTCCAATTGCGAGCATATAGAAAATTGGAGCTTAGTGTCTCTGGCTCACAATTTAAAAATGCATCTTTTAGTGAAGTTGGTTTTTAAATTGCAGCTCTGAAAATGCCACTTTTAGAAAGTAGGCCTTTTCTTACTTTAACCATTCTGTGCCTCTGCCTGTCCCTAGAATACACGTCTGGGTCAGGGTGACAGTCATACAAAGGGAGCTGGGTTGTGCCCTGCATTTCCTGATGGCCCATCACCAGGCTGATGGGTCTTCCTGAGCTAGAGTGGAGGGAAGAGTTGGCATTTGCACCTGAATAGGGCTGTGCCGGTTCCCACACAAAGAGCTGTATACCCCCCCTGTAATGTGTTAGGAGCCAGGGCCAGGAAGGGCAGGGTCATGTGCACTACAAAGACCTTTCTTTGAAGTCTCCCTACTTAAAGAACCAAAATGGGTATAAGTACTGGACCTCTGACACCATATACTCAGAACACTTCTGGACTGAGGACATTCTGCCAGGAATAAGAGCTGTTGTGCTGCCAGGAGGAACTGCCACTTTGCTGCGTGCTTTGCTGTGTTGGCCTGCTGTCTGCTGCTTCTTGCCTGGGAGTAGGAGAACTGGACATTAACTCTGAACATCCTTCATCCAAATGTTCTCCAAGGACTTGTTTGGGTTTGCCTCTTGTTACTGAAGTCTCAGGGACAACAAAGACTTCACCTGCATCTTGCTACCAGCACTTGGGTTCCTCTGCTGTGCGTCCTGCTCTGTCAAGTGGTGCCAAATCCAGTCCTGGACCCTTGGAAGTGAGCATTGGTGCTGCAACCAAGAAAACAATGCATCGACTCCAAAGCGTCATTTGGGAACCAGTGCATCCCTGCGAAATCGACGCATCGCTGCTGTTTGCACCGAAGCCGTGGTCCCCACTTGCTGAGTGCACAACACATCGACCTCGACTTACAATGCAGCCCGACCTTGCTGACACATTGCCACTGACTGCAATGAACTGTGCTCCCTATTCACCAAGTGCGCAATGCAACGACCTTGACTCTCAATGCAACCTCGACTTTGCTGCAGCGCCTCAGAAGAACCGCCGCTTCAGGAGTCTCGGACACCACATCATCGACGTCCATAGGGCACTGTCCCAACTCCAACGCAGTCCCAGCCCTGCGTGGCTTCCAACCAATGCATCAATTTCAGCCCAGCGATTTGACATCAACATCTTGGAACCAATGAAGCGCGCTCTTGACATCGACCCATCCTCTGCACTGCGCCACACTCAGGAACCGAGGCCTCGCACAGGCAACCGACGCATCACCTCCTTTGTGCACCACATCATCCCAGAGCGCCAAAACCTCAACGACCTGGCACCGCCTCCAGAAACTGACACATCACCTGCATCCACGACACCTCACCTCCTCTGCGCACCGCATCGTGTGCGATTTTCGACGTATCCAAGGTACTGTCAGCGGATCTGCATGACTCCTGTATCTGGCCTGCGCTCCATTGCAGTCGAACTGAACTTTTGTATTTGTCCCGGTCAAGAACGACTAGATTGCCCTAGTTGGAGCTATTGATTTCTAAGCACTGCACTTTGATTTAATCTTGCAAAATTCATATCTTGACTTCTGTATGTTGGATTTTTGTCGTTTTGGTCTTGTTTTACTCAGATAAATATTGGCTATTTTACTAAATTGGTGTGGTGTACTTTTGTGGTGTTTTCACTATGTTACTGCATGCTTGTGCACAAATACTTTACACATTGCCTCTTTAGTTTAGCCTGACTGCTCTGTGCCAAGCTACCAGAAGATGAGCACAAGTAAACCTTCAGGGTGTACTACACTTACCCTGACTAGACTGGTGGTCCCTATTTGGACAGGGTGCATACCTTTGCCAACTAGACACCGCATCTCTAACAGGGACATTCGGATAAGGAATCCTAAATGAGGTAGACTGAATAAAGAGGCATTGTAGATGAGGCAATGTGTTTTATCAATTGAGCAGACATTAGGTTAGACGGACTTAAAAAGTGTTGATATGAGACTAGCTTAGAGAATAATTTGTGAGCATTAGACAACCAGTGTAAAGGATTTTGGCACCTAGGACTTGAAGGGCTAAATACACTTGAATTTGTAGGAAGAATGACCTTTGCTGGCTCTACTTGTCTGGAGAATCAAGCACAGGTCATCGTCAAGGAAAATCAGTAAAACTGACCAATTATATAGGATGAAAACTGGTGATGAAATCATTATTTGATCCAAAGAAAGCATATACCAGACCATTGAGCATCTATCGACCTCAGCACCCCCTGCAACTCAGTCTAAAAAACAGGTACATGGCAATTCATCGAGAGTCAAGTAATACTTACTACAGGTTACATAAATTACCTCCCTCAGCAAATGAGCAACACTGAAGCGAACGCTTAGGAAACGCTCCAATTCACGTGTAACGCCACCCTTTACCAATGCAAAAACAAGGGCAAATGCACAATTAGCATTCTAGACCCCATTAATTAAACACTTATGTCGGTGTGATATTGAAGCAAATACACAGTAAGAACTTCAGATCACATAGAGCACATTCCGACACTTTTAAGGAAAACAAGGACAAAAACACAGTAACCACTGCACACCACATAAAATACCTCCTCTCACCTTTGAGGGAAAATAGAACACACAGACAGGAAACACAGAGAAAAACATCAGGTGCCTCTTTGTATTTTTGAGGGCACTGGTGTGAACAAACAGTGCAAAAACTCCACTCCCCACCACATAACCCCCCCCCCCCCAGTTTTTAAGGAGACTTGAGTGAACCCACTAAAGATGTAACTTTTTCCAGATTCGAGTGAGGCATTAAAAATGTAATCAATAAACAATCGAGTGACTTTCTAACAATACAAGAACTAAATGTAATGTAAATAAGAGCACCCATATAACAGCCCCAGCAAAAATGAAACAAATGACAATGTACACAAACTTTAAAGTATCTGGGTCTATGAGAACGTGAAAAGAACTCCATTGCCCAACACCCAGCGAGAACAGGGCCGGACTGGCAGTATTGGGCATCGGGTTTCCCCGGGAGGCTGGAAGGGTGGGGGCCGGATTTGCAGCGGTGCTGCGATATCGCCCCCAGTAACAAAAGCAGCAAACAAGCGTTTCCAGCCTCCCGGGGCCAGGCACTGGTTTCCCCGGGGCTGGTCCTAGAAAATTGCCAGGGCTGCTTTGTGTTCCCACTTTGGCCCTTAGCGAGAACCAGACAACCTTGCACGCGTCAAAGAAATGAATGAATACTGAAAGCAGGAAACATTAGGATGAACCTTCATGACCAACCTTCTTTCAAGTTAAGGGCCACCACACCAAAGCACAAATGTAAAGGATTCTCGCGTTTCTATTCATTAGATTCTGTAGGAATTCATAAGTTAACAGCATTAAACCAGCATCAACACAATTCCAGGCGTACATGCTTCCTTGCACACCCTATTCCATGTACCCATGCAAAACTATTTCCTTGTTGCCAAAACTGGATGCCATTGGCACTCAACTGCTAAATGGTTTTCCTCCTACTGTCTTTCAAGCTCACCTGCGGAGTCGCTCAAGCCAATAACAGTTTCCAAACAGACACAGTATACTACCATCCCAACCTCCACAGCATCACAACTGTTCCAGCGGCGGCCGACATGGCTCGTGGGTGGCGGGGCGGGCGGGTCAACCGTGGTGGGGATTACGGTGGGGGGTCACGTTGGGGGGTCGTGTTGGGGGGGTTGCGTTGGGGGAGTCCCATGGGGGGGTCGCGTCGGGGGGTCACACATTTTTTTTTTTTTTAAACATTAAAAAATAAATAAATAAACTTACTGTTGTGCCGTTGTGATTGGTTTTGAGCGTCCTGGTTGGACGCTCAACCAGGGAATGGGAGCCTGGGCGTGTTCTCCATGCAGGCTGTAATGCAGCCTGCATGGAAAACGGGGAAAGTCCGCATGACTGGTTTGGGTGGCCCGAGAGGGCCGACCAAACAGTCATTGTGCACTTAGGAGTGGGCAAACCATGCCTCCCCTGCCCTGCTCCGAGAGCAGAGCAGCCCACGCACCCGCCCGCCCGCAAAGCAGCAGGAAGCATAAAATGATAATAACAAAGTTATTATCATTTTATACTTCTTCTTCACACTGCTTAAAAGCAATGGAGCGACGTTCCTCCGCCATAGCGGAGGAGCCACCACTGCACTGTTTGTTCTCTCAATCCACATTTCTCAACAGTACTCTGCCACTGCACAATTTCTCCTTCACTTTGCACTACGAAACACATACACTTTTAGATGGATATCACATCAGATGGTTGTTTGACCGTATTAATATCAGTTCTGGTGAAACACATTTTTTGCTATTTTTGTTAAGTTAGTTTCACGTATCTTTGAAGCACAGTTTCGCCCAGAACAACACACAGCATGGAATACTATGTTTGTGCTACTTCAAGAGGTCTATTGCCGAACATCTGACAGTGTCACTTAGATCAAAGGACTTAGATTGGACTGTACCAAAAGATTACAGTTTGTTTAAACTCTTCTCTCTTCTCTGTTCGAGGGTTAGTTACCTGTACATGAATCACAGGAGCATATTTACAAGCCCTTATCGCCATTACGATGTCACTTGTAGTGACGTTGTGGTGGCGATAAGGCTTTGCCTTATTTACAAGGCAGCATTAAGCCACTTAAAGTGGTTTAACGCTGCTTTGTAAATAAGGCATCCTTTCACGCTATACTTAGCGTGAAAGGGGAGGGCAATGAGCAATGGGTGTTGCGGTGGGCGTACCACCGCAACACCCATTGATTTTGACGCTGCCCTCTATTTACAAGGGTGGCGTAAATAGGAGGCAGCGCCAAAATTACAACCAGGGAAAACCTGGTCTTAAACAGGCAAAACAAGGAGAAATGCTTTATTTCTCCTCGTGTTTGCTGTTTCCATGTGTGCTGCGTTGTGCAGCACACATAGAAGCAGCAAATTACCATTGATTGTTTATGACCAGGAAGGTGACCCTTCCTGCACATAAACAATAAAAAAAGAAACAAATGAGGTTTTGCAACTTCATTGCATTAAGCAGCACACATAAAAGTTACAAAACGTCATTTAAAGATCGTTTATGTGCAGGAAGGGAGACCTTCCTGCACATAAACAATCTTCCCCTCAACGCAGACACCCTTGCACTATGGTGCAAGGGTGCCTGCATTGGCGCTAGGCTGCAAAGTTTAGCTCCAGCGCAGGGGGAAACGCAGGGCTGCACCATAGTGTTGTAAATATGGTGCAGCCCTGCATTTCTAAAGTGGCGGAGTGCGGAGTTAAGCCAGGAAGGCTATCGTTGCACTCCGTCACTTCGTTGGAAATATGCCCCACGGTGTGATCTATCAAATCATGCCTGAGTTTGGCATCAGCTATTCTGATATTATAAGACCGACGTCAGTTCATGATGTAGTCTTCAGTTTGGGGTGACAGGCAGTTGATAAAACCCACCTGGTGCAGGACAAATCACAGACTATCTGATACTACACCCTTTTCTTCCTGCATTCACAGATTTAAGTCTCAAAGTACCACAAGTTGGTGTTCTTCTGTGGTATTATTTTCCCAAAATATCATAACCAGAATATGGACTATATAAAATTTCATAAAAGTAAGTGCACATATATAGGGAAGTACAGAATAACTATTCTATAAGTCCACATCTATGTACCATGACAATATGTATATCTTCGGATGTTCGGATACGATATTATGACAGTGAGATACTAACTGGGAATTGTTACATACATCCCCTACATATTTATCTACGTAGGTGTCATGACTAGCATAGCCAAGCCTGGCAGGACTGTTAATAGCATTGGGTTGTTTAGGTGGTTAACAAAGGCCTCAAAGAATGACCCTTTAGGATGTATTTAAACCTTTAAAGCAAGATGCTCACAGGTGTTATATATAGGTGGGTTTGCACATGAGCAGCCAAACCCATAGATTATATACAGTAGGTTATAGCCACCTCCTACTAACTACCTTTCAACTGGTCACTTTAATGGTTCCAATATCTTGGGGTAGCTGTTTTTAAAGT
The DNA here is from genome assembly GCA_963921515.1 of Calotriton arnoldi. Taxonomy (NCBI): domain Eukaryota; kingdom Metazoa; phylum Chordata; class Amphibia; order Caudata; family Salamandridae; genus Calotriton; species Calotriton arnoldi. The sequence continues at coordinate 2,178,102 of CAWUFW010001304.1, read as the reverse complement.
GGGACCACAGGCCTTGAAAGCCAGGTTTAGCCAGTATATTGTGGTTAACTTCCTATTCGGGTCGTGAATCTCCATTCTATATGGGTTCATTGAGGTTGCGTTAATTAGAGCTAGGGTGACCAGGCATCCCAGATTTGCCAGGGCAGTATCATGATGGGCTTTTCTGGGGCAGTGCAGAGATGAGTGCCTGTAATATGCACCTGCAGTGCATAAGGTGAGTTTGTTAAACCCGATATTTCTATGAGTTAGTGCTTTATTTTCAGAAAGAACAGTTTGCCTCTTTCTGTTGTTGCGCTGTGCTTTCTGAAAATAAGTGCAAACTCAGAGAAACAGCAGACTAAATGAATTCCGTAAGGCCTTAAGGCACATAAAAAAGGTGTTCATCGCTGCACTGAGCCAGCAAAGCCCATCATGATGTGGCCCCTGTTTTTTCACCATCGACTGAACACATAGGAAGGCACATTTTTGTGTATTGCAGAGCCGGATTAGTTAGCGGGCCCAGACCTCCCAGATTCCCAGATCCTTGCGTGACTAGCTGCCCCAGTACATGTTTTTTCTTTTCATTCTGGGACTTGTAGTCTTCTTTATTCCACTATATAACCAGGGCTACAAGTCCCAGAATAAAAATAAAAAAACCTGGAGTGGAGAAGCTCATCATGCATGGACCTTGGAAACTTGGCAACGATGCAGGCCTAATCAGACGTTGTATTTAATTCCTCCAAGTCCCAGGTGATGCTCCTCCGTTTGAGCGGAGGAGCGTCACCCCACAAAGAAAAGCCCAAGGCCAAAGCTGAAAAATAAAATGGTAATAAAGTTTATTTATTACCATTCTATGTTTCAGTAACCGACCCTTCCCGAACTGATCGACAGGACGGGGAGTGGCCAGTGCTGCCGAGTGGCAGCAGGGAGCTGTGCACTTTAAAATGCGCATATCTCTTTGGTCGGCCATCTTGCGACGGCCAGCCAGACATGCGCATTTTAAACTTCTCTAACCTAGCTGTCTTAGACAGCTGGGTTAGAGAAAGCGAAGGCCTCCAGTGTTCTTGAGAGCTCTGAGTGAAGCCACTCCCTACAATACTGGCGCTGCTCTCAAGCTGGTGAGAGCAGCACCAGGATTGGTTAGGGAAGTGGGCTGGGTCCCGCGTTGGAGCCTGCCTTCAGAGAAGACCGAAGACGAGAACGTCGCGTCGCGCAGGAAGCTAAGTGTATTTTATTATTTCTTGTTTTTTGTGTGTCTCCGCCACACCTCTTAGTACATGCCAGCCGCCACTGCTAAGTCATTCGGTGTTTGTTTGCTTCTATGTTGCTGAGCGATGTCTATTAAGTTCTTCCGCGCCCCACTGCTAATGTGCAATTTTAGTCCTACTTCTATGTTTGTAGAATGTCCCTGTTTTTAGTGTTCAAAGTCTGGTAACTCTAATAATAACGTGGTTCATAACTCAGCTTTTGTTTCAAGTTCTTATGTCTCTCCACATGAGGAAAAATGGCCTATCCGAAGGTAGGAAGAGCCTGTCCGTTGTCTCTCGTGTTTGCCAGTCCAGCGCAAACACATTTCCATCCATCACAACAGGAAACAAGCAGTAACAACATTTAGGACGATGGCACGAAGACGAATGTAGTCAATAGATCGAGTGCTTTGACACATGCTTAAGTTGCTTGAAAGAAAAGTAAATTCAATTGTATATAATTATGATTTATAAGATGGGGGCCTGAAATATGCAGGAAAGCCCTGTCACCCATAGTATACAATGATGAATGGCAATACATTTTTTAAATTACTAAACAGAAGTCCTTTAGCTCGCTGACGATTCCCAGAATTCAATTGACCCGGCTTTAATAACTCCATTTCCTCCAGCCACATAGCAACACACATAACATTTTACAAGCATCGCAAGGAGAGAATTGCGACTGACAAATCTATAATAACGTCTCCGTCGCCTGTAAAATGTAATGAATTCCTTTCAGTCTTCGCTGAAATTGAAAACCCAGACAAACTCAATTTAATCCCACCCTGAAAATGAGGCACTTCCTGAAACGGGAACCTCGGGCCCTGCTGGAGGCTGGGCCAAGCCAACAGCTTTCACTTTTCTGTTTGCCAAACACAAACTTCCTAACAGACATCACATGGGGTCTGCGCCAGAAGACACAGAGGTTTTGTGTTTGCATGTGAGCTCGTCTGAAAAGGGATGACAGCAAGGGAGTCATAATACAATATACAAAGTTTGAAAACAAAAAGTCACGCTCAACTTGAAGTCAAAAGTGGATACTGAAGTGTGCGATCCCAGGCCCGGTCAGAAGTCACATCCTTATAAATCTAAACTTTTTTTTATGAGTTATCGTTTCATAATAGAAAAAAAAGCACAGAAACCTCGTTCATAAGCCAGCAGATCTGTGCGGTGCATGAGTACTGACTGAAATATTAAAACATTAGGAAAAAAAGGCTTAAGCAATAAAGAAAAAAAAAAGATTGCTTTCTATACACAATATAGCTATAAAACAAAGAACTGAATGTGTGATGGAGTACTTTTGAGATGTAAAACGCATTGCAATGCAGTTAAATTCTGTTTATTGGTGATTAAATAAAATCAAAATGCAGAACATCTAACATGCTTCAGTTATCAAGAAAAACCTTGATACAATAGGTAAAACCTGAATAACAATGTCACAATTATAAAATCCAATACTCTACATTTATTAGCTGATATTAGGCTTAAACGACAATAAACAATGTTATGTTGGATTTGTTAAGCCAACAGTAGTAAAGTTTGCAGTACAAATTAACCATATTAACAAATAGTTTTAGCTCGCTCCTTCACTGAACGGGAGCAAAGTGGCATCCATAAATGTAACTACATTTGCAGTAATTTTACTATCTTCACTGCTCAACGCAAATCCCAGTAATCAGAGGCCACAGCCATTTTTTGCGTTCAGCTAATAATGACGGGCCCACGCATAAACAGTGAAGTGATGTCCGAGACCACCCACCTAAGAAACGATAGAAATTAGAATAGCTTCTATATGATGGCCATGAATGTCTGAATCCTAGTGTTGGAATTAATCAAAAGTAGATTTGTGTAAAATGATGCCTTGTTGCTTTCACCAGTTGACCATATAGTTTGCCTGTTTCTTTAAAAGGAAATACCCAGGATGCAATATGAAAGTTTCTTTTTATTCAGTGCTTCGAAGTCCCTGACAAATGACAGGGTTTTAACATGTTATGTTATAGTGCGCACATACACCGATTGGTTTCTTGGCGCTATTTCTAGGAGTGGCCAGACCCCTGGTGATTTATTCATATGCCTGAATAAACAGCCATGTCTTGAGAAGTCTCCTAAATCTCGCGAGATCAGTGCAGGATCTGATGTCAATTGGAAGGGTATTCCAAAATCTAGGCGCCAGCACTGCGAACCTGCATCCGCCTAGTTGCTTCAATTTGTTAGGGGGGTATGACCAGAAGGTTCATATGGGCATATGGACATGTTTTGGCCACCAATTTGAAGTATGCCTGTAATGTGGAAGATTCCCATAGGGACTGTTACTGTGAAGTGCTCGAGGCATATGTAGACACGCTGACCATGAAGCGCATGAAATATGTCTGCCTGAAACACTGTCGAACTGCAGCTCTTAACGTGTTCGCCTCAGCATGACGCAGTTAACATCACAACAAGCCAAAAGCGTGACATCAACCTGAGTGATGGCTGCTGCAGATTAAACTCTAACCTGATTGGCTAGTAGAATTATATAAAGCAAAAGTTAGTCTGAAGGACATTGTATGCAGTCTACCCTGGGGCCTAATTTTTCCAGAAAGGCTGCCAGACAGTAATCAAGAGATGGCGGTAGTTTTGTAATGTTAACTGTCGTTATAGTTGTGATCGATGGGGTATGTAAATTAATACAAAGATGCTGTATAGTGCGTATCAAGGATGTAGCTTGGGTTTTTAATTATGCTAAAAGCTCAGTCACTGACCTATGTTAATCGAGCCACACTCGCAGATATTTGTATTTCCCATGTTTCTCAACTGGGACTGTGCCAAAGTACCATCTCTTGACGTAACCCGGTTTGTTGCTAAAGACCAAAATTGTGAGTCTCGGCGGTGCGGGGGTGCCGGGGCGGGGCTGGGTGGTGGCGTACCGCCCGCTCCACCAAAACTCGTAATCGGGTCCTAAGTGTTTAGCTAGCACCTCCATTGAGCCCTCAGGATCAGATAAAAAAGAAATATTGTATGTGCTTGGCGGTCCTGTCGGCGCAGCGGTGGCGGGCCGACAGAAGGACCGCCAAACTCGTAGTAAGGCGCTAAAGGCCTGAGTGGACCGCCAGGCTTCGAGGGTGCATGGCCACCACTGCACCGGCAGTTCAACAGCCCCATTATGAGTTGGGTGGTCAGACCACCCTGGGATCGCCGACGTTGCCAGGGAACTGCCGTTCCCTGGAGGTGGCACAGCGGTCAGAGGCCGCAATATGCTTGGCGGGAACGCTGCGGTCCCGCAAAGCATATTTCGAGTTTCCTCTCCGCCGGCGGTGTCATGGGATGGGGTGTTCCATAGACACCATGGCAGAGAGGAAACAGGGCCCCCTGTGCCTCCTCTGAATGTGGATGTTCCTGCATGACATGGACATTTGAGTCTATGCCATGCAGGAACCTTGTTGTGCGGTCCCATTGCCTTAGAAAGAGTCACGGCCGCAGGACCACTTTTAAGTCGTAATCTTGCTTGCTTGTGGCAACGATTCTCGGCGGTGCAGGGGCCCAGCGGTGGCGTACCCCCTGCTCCCACACCGCGGAAACTTGTAATCGGGTCCTAAGTGTTTAGCTAGCACCTCCATTGACCTCAGGATCAGTGTTAAGCTAGATTTCAATCAACATTCCAAAGCAAAACATGCCCCCATTACAAATTTAAAACGCATTATTATAAAAAAGACAGGTGAGCAGCACAGTACCTACACAACCCAAAACATTCAGTGATATACTAATCTCCCCTGTACTAATCGAAACATTTAACCGTAAACCATTCCTATTACATGTCAGCCATAGCCCTAAAAAAATTACTAATATTTGGAACTCTCAAGAATTTTGTAACCCTAGAAAATAGTAAAACCTGGATGATGGATGGGAAGTCTAAAACAGCCCCCCATCCATTCAGCCGAATTTACATTATACATGCAAAAATTAATAACAGTACTATTCCTTTTATATGTGCATTACTGCCATACAAAGAATCTTCAACATATTACAAATTTGTCAGTCATCAAACAAAAAGCCATGAATAAAAATCCTGTGAAAATAATCATTGATTTAAAAATTGCCATGATATTAACAATAAACTAGCTCCTCCAATTCAAATTCAAGGATGTTCTTTCCATTTTTCACAGGCTATCTGGCATACAACGCAAAACACATCCTTAGCTGGAGATTACATGTCTGACAGTAAACTCCAGTTTGAGTTAAAAACTTTACAGCATTAGCCTTTATACCCACTGGACATGTAGATTTCTGCACAGAAATTATTCAATTTCCTTAATATGCTCAATATGAAGAAAAATTGGCACTTTTACTAAATTATTTTGAACAAACATGGATTGTGCATCAAACAGGTTGGGTTGCAAATGTCTTCCACGATACAGTATTGAATGATGGAACTGCTACTCAACCTGTTTGGAGGGAGTTGTAGAAAAGTAAAAATGCCATAGAGGAATGGCACAACTCTTTATCTAGTTCCATTCATAAATCACACTCTACTTTCGACCAATTCATGGAAAATTTGAGAAAAATGAAACTTTTCCAGGAAATGCGGCAAGCACAAACTGTTGCAAATAGCCTAGAGCTCAGAGTCACAAAAAAAAAAACCAGATGAATGAACAACTCCTTTTTAAAATGCACAATTTTCTATGTTTAAGGGAATAGACTATGGGGCCGATTCCGATCTCGGCCGGTAGGGCTCCGAATAGGATTCGGCTTTACCGGATCCGATTCGGAGCCCTGTTTCCCGACCCGAACCGTACGCGAGTCCGGCCGAGCGAGTACGATGCGAGTCGCCGACCGACTCGTCCGGGCGACCCGACCGCTCCGACCGACTCGTACCCGGATCGTACCGCTCCGACCGACTCGCTCGGACACGATTCGCACCGCGCAATGGAGACGTTTTCCGGCCGGGTGCGTACGACGCACCTCGACCGCTCCGACCGACTCGCGCCCGTCCGACTCGAACTCGCTGTCGGAGCCGTGCTCTGGGGGTCCGTGTCGGACCCCTGTACTGCGCACCCGTGCGAGCGCACACAGGGGGACCCATGGGTCCCCCTACCTGTGCGTGTACGCCGCGAAGCGCTCAGCGGCGTACTCGCTGTAGGGGCCGCCTGTCCGCCTTCGCACCCATTGGAGGCAATGGGAGCCCGCGTACGCGTTATGCGACCGGCTCCCATTGAGTTCAATGGAAGTCCGACCGACTCGTGTCCGGTGGCATACGAATGCATCGGACTCGTTCGGTCGGACTGCACGGAGTCCGATTTGGTCGGAAATCTCTCCGGGTCCGGCTCGGTCGGAGAGATTTCCGGCCCGAATCGGAATCGACCCCTATGTGGAAAACCTTGCCTACATTTTACATTCCCATCCATTTAACATCATGAACACAGCTAACAATACATTCCTATTTACTCTCCTGTCTTTGTGTTGTAATTATTTTATTAACATTTCAAAGAAAACAATGCCATGTATATCCGTCAAAGATACAAAAAAGCAAAAAAAGACAGATGGGCAATGCACAGTTACAACTGTCAACAATACATGGGTATCCAACAAGGGGGCATGACCAATCCAACAGTGAGTCAACGAAGGGGGAGGGTTGGAGGGTGATGTGCAGAAAAGCAAGGAAAAAGATGAAAAGGAAGAAAGAAACGAAAGGCACGAGGAGGAGAGAGAGTGGGAACCAGAGGGTGGAGTGGTAGTTGGGATGAGCTTCTCATACGAAGAGCAGAGTGGAGAGGAGTAGGAGATGGGGGTGGGGTCAGGAAAGGGGGGAAAGGCGCAGGGAGGCAAAGGGAGAGGGTAAAGGGGGGAGGAAGGGAAGAAGGGAGGGTGGGGTGAGGAGGGGTGGGGTGGGAGGAAGAGGGGTAGAAGGTGGGGGTGAGGAAGGGCCTGTGGGAAAAAAGGGAGATGGGGAAGAGAGGGGCTGCGGGGGTGACAGGTTGATAGGGCGAGCCGCCAAGGCAGGCTAAAGTACCCACCATGGTGCTCCGTTTCAATCCTCCCGCAGGAAGTTGGACCAGATAAGGAGAAACACGTCACCCTTATCCATTAGGTTATAGATTATCCTCTCATCGGAGGCAGTTTTGTACATGGCTGTGAGCCATTCCTCGTGCGTCGGCAGCTGCGGAGAGTGCCAATGGCGCAAGATGCAAATCTTGGCTGCTGCAAGGGCGGTGGTGAGTAAATGGCGGGCATGATGTACCAAACGGGTGAGGTTTTCCAGGTCATGCAGAAGGGTCAATGGACCAGGTAGCAGGGCAGGCACGTCCATGGACTCCCTCAACGTGGTCCTCAGCGCAGGCCCTAAGGGGTGGATGGCGGGCATTCAAATAGTAGATGGACAATGTCAGAAGGAGTGGGGCAACAATTGCACAGATTGGAGTCACGCCGGTGTCCAGTGCCAACCCCGAAGAATTTTGAAAAGGCTGTACTTCATTCGGGTCTCCCATACTCCCCAGCTCAGGTTCTCCAGAAGCTCCACCCAATCCTCCTCCTCATATTCCACCTGAAGAAGGGCCTGCAAGGTTGCCCTTAGGCTCGCCACCTGTGGCTGGGAGATGAGGTGGTGAATCAGGAGGCTGTATAAACCAGACATCACCCCTTAAACTGCCCTCAAGAATTAAGGTAGGCGAGCACTGGGGAGGGAGAGACAAACCAGGGTTACAGGCCCAATCTGCTTGTAAGGCAAGGGTGCAGTTGTGTTTAATGGCACTGTTGGGTCAGAGGCAGGCCAAATTCTTCTATCAACGCTGGAAAGGATTTTAACTCACCCCAAGAGAGCAGATGGGTCAAAGTGTGGATCCTTTGCTGCACAGCTGGGGCCCCAAATAAGCATGGCTACACTAATGCGAGTTCCATGGTTGCATCAAATGGGCACTTTGTCATGAAAGTGTGCATCCACCGAGATGAGCTTGGGAGCCCGAGTCCATGTCTTGTACATTGCCTGCAGCTTGGGGTTGGTAGTCCCAGCTCCGGAGAAGTTGGGCAGGTAGAGGGCGAGCAGCCCCGGCAGGCCATTCATGAGCTGGTTCTCTATCGTGACCCACAGCGGGGGATCTCGGACCCGGGTGTGCATGTATGCAAATTGCGCCAGGTGGAGGGTCATGCAATAATGCTCCACAGATGGAAGGCCTGGGCCTCCTGCAGACCTATGGGCGATGAGTTTCCTAACTGCCAGACGGGTTCTCATCGGCCTCCGGATGAAGGCTTTGATGTCCCTGTCCACCTGCCGAAGCACTGAGAGGGTCATCAGCAGGGGGAGCATACTCAGCACACAGGTTAACCATGGGAGGGTCACCATCTTCACCGCCTGCATCGTCCTCACAACGATAAGTTCAGATGGGACAATTTTTCAAAGTCAAGACACATGCACTCCATGAGTGGGTCTAAGTTGTCCACCAACATGTGTTTCAAACCCCTGTTAACATAGATGCCTAGATATTTGAGACAGGTAGCTTTCCACTGGAATAGATACCCAGCAATGGTGGCGCAGGTGGTAACCCTCGAGAGCGGGAGGGCCTCGTTCTTCCCCCAACTGACCCTATAGCCAGAGATGGCCATGAACGCATCAATAGTCTCCAGCACTATGGGGATGAAGGAGGGCACGGCTGAGAGGGTGAGCAGAATATAATCTGCAGATAAGTATAGCGTCGAGGGCCCCCCAGGCGTGGGTATGCCCCTAGTCCAGTCCGACTGTTGCAGTGCCGCCGCAAGGGGCTCCATGGCAAGGAGAAACAGCAGAGGGGAGAGTGAGCATCCCTGGTGCGTACCTCGGGGAACCGGGAATGGATCCGAGAGGAAGCCTCGAGGGGCAGTCATAGAGCCAGCGAACTCTGGAGATAAAATCCATGCCGAGATTGAATTTCTGGAGCGCAGTGAACAGATATTCCCACACTATCCCGTGGAAGGCCTTCTTGGTGTCCAACGACAGAGCAAAGGCCTTCTCCGGCAAGTCCATTGCCATCCAGACCACATGGGCCAGTGTTCGCAGATGGATGCGCGACAAGCGGCCTCGGACGGATCCCACCTGCGTATGATAGATGACGTCTTGAAGGACCCATTTGAGGCAGGCTGCCAGTGTGCTGGCCAATATCTTGGCATCCCTGTTGAGGTGGGAGATGGGGTAGTGGCTACTGCAGAGGAGGGGGTCCTTTCCCAGTTTGGGGAGGACCAAGATCAGGTTTTTGGTGGAGAGGAAGTCCAGAAAGGCCAACCGGTCAGCCTCTGCAGAGGCCTTGTGAAGGAGATTCACCACCTCGGTCTTGGTCCACCTGTGAAATTCAGCCGGGAATTCGTCCTCCCCAGGGGCCTTAGATGGGGTAGATTGGAGATGGCCTGCACACTCTCCTCTTTAGTAATCGCACCCTGGAGCAGTTCCTTGCCCTTATCAATGAAGCAGGGCAGTTGGAAGGTGTCCAGGAAGGAGGCGACCTGCGTCTCCGGGACCGTTTTGGGGGAGTAGAGGACCCTATAATAGAAGGCGAATGCATCCGCAATTTCCTTCTGTTTGATAACGAGGTCCCTGGAGTCAGTGGTAATGGCGGGTATAGCCATTCCAGCTTCCCTTTCCCTCAGTTGCGACACCAGTAGTCTTCCCACCTTTCCCTCCTGCTCGTAATGTCTACACCTCAATTTCTGGAGCAAATATTCAGCTTTGGAGGTGAAGAGGGTGTTGAGGTCTATGCGTGCCTTCTCAAGGCTGTGCCTAGCGGCATCAGAGGGGCAGGCTGTGTAAGAGTGCGTGAGACAGGCTATGTCACACTCCAGGGCATTCTGCCGCTCCTCTCTCTGCTGGTTGGACAGCGCAGTATCTCTCATAAGCTGGACCCCGACAGTTTCCTTCGCCACAGCCCACAGAGTCAGAGCCAAGTAGACTTAGCCTTTATTATGCTCACGGGGATGTCTGACTTAAAAACAACAAATAACGTGCTTCACATATATCATGTCAAAAATATCATCTGCCTATACTTATAATGGTAAGTACAAAAAAAATCTGAACAAAAATATTGTTCACACTGATATCGCTAAAAATAATAATACAAAAATATCGATTTTCATTATATATACAGTATAAAAGAGTAAATCTAAAAAAGTTTAACATAGAACATTAAAATAATGTGAAATAAATATTTTTAAATATTTAAAAATATATATAATATATACTCATAAAAACACACAAATATATATATATATACATGTTTATATATATATAATGTAACATGCTTTAAAAAAATATTTTAATTAGTTATTTCATTTTTTTAATTATTGGTTTTAATTTACAATTATAAAAGCATAAATAAATAAAAATACATATTTATATATTTTAATGAAACAAAAAATATTAAAACAGAAGTACAAAACATTAAACTAAATTACTAAATAATTAAATATAAAACACTATAAACTTAAAATGTATTAAACATATTACAATAATATATTTTAGCAATTTAAAAAATAAGTATTTAAATAGGAAAATAAAAAATACACTATTCCCACTCCATTCTGTGCAACAGTAGGGAAAGCATTGGAAATCAAAGGGGTAACATTTACTATCCCCCCCCCCCAGTCTGTGCAACAGTAGAGGAAGCGTTGGACTTCAGAAGGGTTAAATGTACTATTCTAACACCAGTCTGTGCAACAGTAGGGAAAGCGCTGGATTTCGGAGGGGTTAAATGCACTATTCCAACTCCAGTCTGTGCAACAGTATGGAAAGCGTTGGACTTCGCAGAAGTAAAATTTACTATTACAACTCCAGTCTGTGCAATAGTAGGGAAAGAGTAAGACTTCGGAGACGTAAAATTTACTATTCCAACTCCAGTCTTTGCAACAGTAGGAAAAGCATTGAACTTCAAATGGGTTAAATTTACTATTCCCACTCCAGTCTGTGCACCAGTAGGGAAGCGTTTGACTTTGGAGTGGTAAACTTTACTATTTCAACTCCAGTCTATGCAACAGAGGGAAAGCGATGGACTTTAGAGGGGTTAAATTTACTATTCCCACTCCAGTCTGTGCGACAGTAGGGAAAGCGTTGAACTCCAGAGGGGTCAAATTTACTATTCCCGCTCCAGTCTGTGCAACAGCAGGGAAAGCGTTGGACTTCAGAGGGGTTACATTTACTATTCCCACTCCAGTCTATGGAACAGTAAGGAAAGCATTGGACTTCAGAGGGATTAAAATGGACTATTCTCACTCCAGTGTGTGCAACAGTAGGGAAAGTACTTCACTACAAACACAACATATTTTAATAACCCTATTAGTAGACCAGAAATATACAACTCTTACTATTATATATATATATATATATACGCGTTTCGGTGCTCCTGGCGTTGGCGTGATTTATTCTGCTGAATAAATACTTTTGAGCAACTACTTTGTAGTGCCGAGGTTTTCCTGCATGAGAGGGAGGCGTTGGAGTTATTCAATTTGCAGCGCGCGGCGAAGCGCTGCTTGCTCGGCACCACCGGCGGTTAGGAAGCCCGAAAGGCAAACTCGTACGACAGCAGGAGGAATATATATATATATATATGACTTCCTTTGGCGTTCCTCCTCTTGAACACCCGATCCGGCGGCACCCGCCCAACAAACTCCGGCACCACTGTTTCCAGGTCAGTTTTTTAAAAAGTTCATCTTTATTTGGCTTCCAAATGGCACAAATGCACAGTCCTTATCTCCACAATCTCGGACCGACGCGTTTCGGTGAAATGCCTTCTAATAAAAAAAAAAATATATATATATATATATATATATATATATATATATAATTAAAAACATAATGAAACAATTTACATGATTATTAAAAATTTTATTAATTAGTTTTGAATTACAAAAAAGTTATTAGTTTATTATTCAATTAAGTTCCCAATTAGTTTATTATTCAATTAAGTTCCCACACTACACACTATACTCCCAGAAAATTAGTAGCCCACACTTAAGATATAACTAAAATAAAGAAATATAACACAATTAACATATTTAATGATCAATCAAATATTTATTAATAAATTAATACATGTTAATAAGTTATAGCCTAAATAACTTCCCACCCTATGCACCTACAAACACAACAGCCCACACCTAATATAACATAAAAAATATATCATTATTAAACAATATAAATAATAAAATAAATAATTAATAATAAATTAATGGTTAATGAATTATTACTTAACTTCCCACCCATACCCCTACAATCCCAACAACCTGCACCTAAACAAAAACGTAAAAAATATATTTGCACAATTTACATAATTAACAATCAATTAAATAATTAATAATACATTAATAATTAATTATGAATCAATTATTACTTAATTAGCTTCCTACCCTGTACCCCTACAAACCCAACAACCAGCACCTAAAATATGACTTAAAAATATAATAATTACAAAATTTACATAATTAATAATCAATTAAATAATTAAAAATGCATTATTAATTAATTATACTTAATTAACTTCTACGCATGTACCCCTAAAAAACCTCACAACCCACTATAACACTATAAATTACTATTAACAAATACTTTAAATTATAAATAACTTAAAATTACAAACTATATGTAAAAATATTGTCAACAAATATACAAACAAAATTTAACATATAAAATTAATATATGAACTAAAACACAAAGATAATTGAAAAAACAATATTTTTAACTATATTATTGAAAATGATATTAAAAACATAGATATTCTTGAAAACACTATTACTTACCTAAAGAAATCAATATTCTTGTCAATGATATTTCTGCATCACGATTTCTATGTGCCACGATATTAAAAACTTGATATTTGTGTATCTCAAGATTTCTAATTCGATATTTTGTCCAAATACTGCTCACGGTAGGTACTGATGTGGGATTTTAGTTGTTCCTTGCCCACTGGGTGATGACAGTGAGATAGATTAAGGTGCCAGGGTTTGTGAATCGGCTGCACTAGACCCAAATTGGCTAGCAGGTGTATCTGGTAGTGATCCGAGAGCGCGCCCTCAAGGATGGAGGCCCTGCATCGAAGGGGTAGCAAATGTTGGGCTATGAGGAAAGAGTCCAATCGTGAAAGCGCGCCGTGCACCGGGGACAGATAGGGGTATTCTCTGTCTGCCGGATGCAAAAGGTGCCACACAACCAGAAGACTGTGGTCCGCTTTGATATCTCCCAAGACAGCCCAGTCGTCATTAGGGACCATGTTGATAGGGCCGGTACGGTCCAAGATCAGGTCCCAAGCCAATATCCAGTCACCCCCGATCAAAAATGTGCTGGCGTCTATCTCCTTCAGAACTCGGATGAGCTGAAAGAAGAGGAAGCGCTCCAGGCTTGTTGGTGCGTAGACAGAGCCCATGCAGAGCACCGGGAAGGCTATGCATTCGCCAAACTAAAGATTAGTAGGAATCTTTAGTTTGGCGAATGCATAGCGGCCCTCAGGGTCTAGGCAGGATTTGAGAACCCTTTGGTTCAGGGTTCTGCGAATCAGGATGGCCACACCACCCTTCTGGGATGCCGACGGCTGTCAGCAGGGGGCAGCAGCTGTGGATCTCCTTACCCACACAGTCTTGCCGGAGCTTCTCTGCCTCCGTCTCGGTGAGGTGCGTCTCCTGGAGGAGGCTATGTCGGTGTACTTAGAGTTTGAAGTACACAAGCATCTTCTTAGGCTTAACATAATGCGTAAGGCCTTTGGCGTTCTAAAAGATGATATTTAGGGTGGTTTGCGAAGGCAACACAAACGTCTGTGCCCAAAGGGGGCAAGGGCAGGAGGGGAGCTCGGAGGGAGGGATCAGTACAACCTGTCAAGCTCTGCTGACAGACCCACTGATGGCAGGCCAAGGAGAGGGTCACCCACGGGTCCGGCAAAAGTGAATGAGGCATAGCAGACACTGGAGGTAGGGGAGGCACAAGACCAGAACAGGTGGAAGAAGCAAAGCAAGAGAGGGAAGGAGGAAGGACAGGGAAGGGCAGGGAAGAACAAAGTGCTGAAAAACACAACAATCAAAACCAATTACACTTGTGAAGTCTAAAACTGTAGTCAGTGGGTCTAAACCTGAGGAGTCGCTGAGCCCGGGAGGCCCAAGGGCATGAAGGTGGCGGGAGAGGGCGAGAGGGGGAGCGACCCGGAGAGTTGCTGGGAAACACACTGGGGAGAATGATAACAATGGGTGGGCGAGGTAGAGGGCGAAGCCCGGTAAATGGAGTAAGGGGGCAAACCGAGAAGGGAAGTGGGGAGGAGCACACCCCCATGACAAGCTTGGAGTAGAGTCGGTGGGCATGGAAGCTGAGGAGTGGCCATTGTCCAGCACTGTGATATCTGTAGGGCAAGGATGAAACACAGAGTAAGTAGGGGGATGAAAGGGAGGGAGCCCCGCAGCCATCCCCAGCCCCCCTAGCACAATTGGGATGAGTGGGGAGTCTGGTGGGGGGCATCGCATTTCAGTGCAAGGTGAGATGACGGGGGAAGGAACTGACCATGGCTGGGCGTACAGCAAGGGGGCAATCTATACTACAAACAGGCAAGTCCCAACAGTAAACCAACAATAATTGATAGACATGCCATACTCAGCCTTCGGGCCTGAGGGTACTAAGTGTCCAATGTGCAACTGCTAGCACTGTGTCCATCAGTCAACGGGCGGCCCCGGCTTCAGTTGCAAACTTGATTTATCTTACCCCCTGTCCTGCGTGATCTCCACCACAGTTTTGAGCACCTTCTGCCTTCCACACTGCATACGGTGCACCTTGTCCTTGTGCTAGGGCCCTCGAGGTTGCACGTCCACACTCTGCAGAGGCAGCTGACCTACTGCTGTGACAGAGAGGCCTGGGAGACACAGGGTTATATCCATGGCCCCATCCTGTAGTCTATCTAGGAAGGCTTGCAGCACCTCCGGGTCATAGAAGTCTTTGGATTTGCCGCCTATGGTAATCCACATGTGCGCTGTTAGAAGGTGGTTCTGACCATCTGAGCCGCCCGGATTTTTCGCTTTTTAAACACCTAATTGTTGAGCTTTTACTGTGGGAGAGCCTCATAAGTTGGGACTCACCCACAGTGCACTCATGATGAAAGAGACTGCATGTGGATTTTACCGGTGTCCCCCTGGTGAGAGTAGGCCGCTGCGCTGCAGCCAGAGTAAGGGGCACCGGGCTGGTTACATGCAGACACGTGTGTACATGCGTGTGCACAAGTGTAAGGGCTGCGCAGGGGAGATTCCTGGCGTGTGCAGCCCAGGAGCAGCTACAAAGTGAATGGTGTGGCAGGAATTATGCAGAGCTGGGTGGTGACATGGAATAGGCTTTATACAATGGGAAGAAACATGTAAGGGAAAGTCAGTGTGCTTTACTGTTTTCACTGAAAGACCACGTCATTATTCCCCTATGAGGATGGGGACCATTTGGGATAGTTTCCTTTCCCTAGGGCCTACAAATTCCAGACACGCACTAAAGTCCACTGTAACTTAGGTGAGAAGAAGTATTCTGCTGAATTCAAAATCATATCAGTACTGCTTTTGGGTCATCCAGAAATGTCATATTCCTCTGAGTCCGCTCATAACCAGAGCCTGGCTGGAGTTGACCCTGCCAGGCTGGATTAATGACCTTCCTCCCCAAGCTGTAGCATCAGAGGCCTAGCCCTGCACGACAAGCATTCCAGGGCGAAGGCCTCCTCTCCAAGAAGAGAAGATGGGTGGAGCTACAGGTTAATCCATCAGCAGCTGTCACCTGGTGCCAGGCACCAAGCTGCTCTGGAGAGAAGGCAGGCAAGAGGGGAAGGGGCTTTTCCAGAGACCATGTGGCATGAGACCCCTGGACGATGCCATTTTGAACAAACCCAGAGGCCTGGGCAGGAAGGAGGGAGCAGGGGCAGAGAAGTGATGTGTCGATGTTTGATAGGGCAAACCGAGACTTCCTGCCAGCCCCCTCCAAATTCTTTTAAGAAGAGCTTGCACAGGAAGAGGAGCTCTCTCTGGGGTGTGGTCTGCTGAGGAAGACTGGTGCTGGAGCCTGGCGCCATGGGCAGTTGGAAGGAAGAACCCCCTGACTGTCCCAGGATGCAGAATCGCGCCAGGAGGGAGTCCAGGACCAGTGAGCAGAAGCCTGGGCCTCTGCGCAAGAGAAGAGAGGTCCAGGAGAAGAGCCAGGTGAGAGGCTGGCGCAGGGAGCCAGTGAAGACAGCTCCCTGCTGAGTTCCCCCTCCTTGAGACCAGGAGGGCGAAGGAAAGTGCTCCCAGTGGCTGGGGAGTGCCACCAGGAGCAAGAAGAGGCAAAAATGGTGCAGATCGGTACCCTGGGGGCTGAGATATGCCCCCCAGAAGGTAGGCGACCTTTGCCCTCTACTGGGACCGACGACGAAGCACATGGGGCTCTGCCGCCGGTCTTAGATGTGCCCCCGGGGTGGGTCAGGTCCCGGGGGCTGCCCCAAGAAGAAGTAAAGTCGGGGAGCGCCGTCGCGCTCCCTGTGAAGAGCCCAAACAGGGGGGCCAGGAGCCCACCCTGGCCCCGACGACAATGGACGCCGGGGAGCGCCATCGCGCCCCCGCGAAGGTTCCCTGGGGCCCGGGATCTCAACTCCGGGCCCCGATGATGGTGGCAGAGAGGAGGGGGGCGCACGAAGATTGTCCCAGAGGGGCCCGGGATCCCCAACTCTGGGCCCCGGTGTGCCCCGATGCGTGGAATCCAAGGCGGGGAGCGCCGCCGCGCTCCCCGTGAAGATGGCCCAGAGGGGGGCCAACTCCAGGCCCCCGTGCGGTGGTGAAGGAGGGGGGAGTGCCGCCGCACTCCCCCGCGACCGCGGGAAGACAGGGGGGTGCCGCTGCACTCCCCCAAAGACCAGCCAGGAGAGAGGTCGCCTCCGTGTCTGCCCGCCGGAGCGGGCAGACCGAAATGGACTCTCCGGCTCCCGCGGCCTCACCAGAGGGTGCGGGTCTAGCGGGGAGCCCGCGGGAGCCACCGGGGGTGGGCTCCTCAGGTGGCTCTCCAACACTTGGGCGAGGAGGAGTTGCGAGGGGCCCGGGTGGGACCGGGCCCCTGAAGAGAAGCTGGAGCAGCTGGGGGTGGGCTCCCCGAGCTGCATAACTCACCTGGGGGTCTGGGTGGGACCGGGCCCCCCACCGAGGCATGACGACGTGGCGAGAGGCCGCCAGCGGAGCGGCTCGGCTCTCCCAGGAGCAGCGGGGGAGCCGCTGCTATACTATGCAAGGAAAAGTGAATCGCCCCATAATGCCTTGCAGGCCTGGACCGCCTGCAAGGAAAAGCGGATCGTCCTCGGCGTGTGGTGGCCCCATGAGGACGGGGTCACCACCAAGTGAGTGCAAAGGTGCAGGGGGAGCTGCAGGGGGAGCTGCAGGAGCAACGCAGTCTCCCCCAGCACGAAGAGGAAAGTCTCTCCCTAAGTCTCATGGGGACATAAAAGACACAACCCCTCAAGGGCTCAGCCAGCAGTCAACAGTAACCAGGGGCTGGAACTTTTGTTCTACAGCTGTGGGTGCTATTGGGACTGCACCCACGTATGGAGGGTTGAGCTGGGGATGTCTGGTGAAAGGCATCCCCTGGAGGTGAAGAGGTGCAACTGCATGAGAAGTGCAGTTACCAATGTTATTTCTTTTAGAGGGATTGAAAGTCACATGTGTAATGTGAAGTACCTGTGTAAGGTGAAGTCATAAGTAAAGTGGGGTTATGTTGCAGACATTCCTGCTAGGGTGTCTGGTGGAATATGCTTAATCCTGTGATTATAACTGTGATGCCGTTTAGGGGCTGTGATTGTAATACATTACAACTGTTATCAGCTATGATAAGTACCTCATTTAAAGTGATGCCCAAACATGTATTCTTGCTACTGCGTTAGGTGAAGAACAACCCAGACTGTTAGCCACTATGATGTAGAGGTGTATACTGTATGGTCAGTATGAGATGCTCAGTCAGGGTTATGTGTCACCATGGCAGGTTTGCCCATTTTAAATGCTTGTTGAGATGATGGGGTGGGTCGCCACTGGGATGGTGCCAGTTGGCAAGGCCCTCGCTGCAGGTTGTGTCAACCCACTGCATTGGGGGGCAAGATGATGTGCATACATGGGAGTGGTGGTACTAGACCCCCCCCCGCGGGAGGGGTGGGGATGTTATGTAATGTCACAAAGTAATTCCAACAGCTTATGTATATTTGTAAATTGTTGCATAGTATCGAGTAGTGTGTGTGTTTAATAAATGTACTCTTACTTTTATAAAGCAAAGTACAGACTGGACAATCAATTATTGAGTGTTATTTCTGCGTACCTGTAAATGGCGATTACTAGCCTACACCACCTCCCTTGAGTAAGCCTTAGACTGCTCTGCAACGCTACCCTCTGAGAGTCAAGCGCTACAATAGGGTGTTTGGTTCATAGTGAAGGACAAATGTGACATGTTATTTGTGCAGGCCTCACAGATACTGCCTCGTTTTCCAACATGCGCAGGTTCAAAAAGGCCACACTTGATGTCCCACTTGTGTAGTTGCGGCCTGAGGGAGAGGAAAGCCCTCCGCTTGTCATTTGTCTCCCAGGAGAAGTCAGTCGTGACTTGAATCTTGTGGCCCTCGAATTCATAGGGCCCATGTGCCCTTGCCACTGTTAGGGTCTGCCTTGTCTGCTCGTGTCGAAGAAAGCATGCTATTATGGGCTGCACACCTGTTGGTTCCGGGTGCCTATGTGGCCGTACTCTGTGTGCCATCTGCATTTCCAGCAGGGGCGAGAAGGTGATCCCGAGGAGGGTGGGCAGGAAATCGTAGAGAAAGCCCCTGACATCGGTGCCCTCCGCCTCTCTGGAACATCGAAGAAGTTGACATTGTCCCTGGGGCTCCTGTCCTCAAGGTCAGTGATCTTATTGCGCACGGCTCTAAGCTCCTGGTCCCTGTCTGAAAGAAGCTCGACTCTGGATTCCAGGGAGGACAAGGGATGGTCCAGACCCCCCACTTTGTCATGAAAGCCAACAAGCTCCGCACGGATCGATTTCATCTCTGTCATGAAGTCAGTCATCATCAAGGCCATGGCCTCCAGTCTGTGTCCCACTGCCGTTATCTCTTTGAGGATCAGGTCCATTGTGGCCTCCCTGGAGGTTGGCGGGTAGCCATCAATGAAAGAAAGAGCAGTGGTGGGGGCCCCCGTGCATGGCAGTCAAAAATCGTCAACAAAAAATGGGAGTGAATAGTGGCAGCTTTCCAGGTGTAGTCAACACTCTCCATGAAGAGGCCCAATCCTGCCACCAAAGACGACACAAAGGCATGTCCATATGTCTCCAAACCACCCTGCGTGGAATGTAGTGTGCAGGCCCTTCGTGCTGCACGTGGCATCAGGCTGTATAATCCCATACGTTGCTAAGATGGCAGACCACAGTGCCCATTATGTCCACCCTGGGTCCCCCCAGGCCCTGCACTCACTGCCTCTCAATACATGGCCCCCAGCCCGTCGGTACCCCAGGACCCTGCAGTGTCACACCAGCGTCACGCGGGCCGCAGGTCGGATCAGGTCAGGCAGCGCACCTGAATTTTTATTGGGCCCATAGCCCTTGTCTGGGTGACTGCTCTCTTTCCTGTGCACCGCTCCGTGGGATGGGCGGGGCACAGTGGTCCGTAGGTGCCCCCGGCCCCTCTGGGACAGCCGCAGGGGATCAGGGATGGCAGCAGGCAGAGTGCCGGATCATGTTGCCACGCCGCTCGCCACTGCAGGCCTCAAGTGAGGGCAAGCCTTGCACCGCTCTTGCTCCCGGCCACAGGAGCTCAGAGTCCAGGCTCCAAGTCGCCCCGGGTCATTACCATAGTCTTGCGGGCCCTCTCGAGCATTGTGGCGGCCAGAGGTCGCTGAATGCAGGAGCTTCCCTCCCCAGAGCCTCCCAGGGCAATGGAGCACTGGAATCAGACAGCCATCACCATAGGCGGCCAGACTCCGCCCTAACTCTTCTGTCTTAACACTATCCTTTGTTTTCTTGAAAAAATAAATTACCTAACTATTCCTGTAAATGTTATAAAAATTACAGTAAATTACTTCTGATTTGTTAAACACACTATACATATTAAATACTCTTTTTTAATAAAATCCCCAAATAAATACTTTAATTTTATTTTCAATTAATAAATGACTATTAAAATGCTCTATTTTGTATTATATTTACCCACTAATAATGCACTTTCCACCTCTCCTACAACTTTAAAATCCCACTCCTATTTTTAAAAAGATGTGATTCATTATAATTAAAATTAATATACTTCCCACCTATAACTCTTAAAAACCTAGCATCCCACTTGCATTTTTAAATGAGTATTAATTGTAGTACTTAGGTATTAAATTATTGAAACTTTTTAAACTGAATACCAGAATTAATACACTTCCCACCCTCATCCACTATACCCTAATATCCTCCTTCTTAATTGTTTTCTAAAGAAATATTGAGAATTAATTTTAATACTTAGGTATTATATTATTAAAACCTTGTTTAAATGTTAGTTGCCAAAGGAGTGTGCTGATTGGAACAGGAGAGTTATGCAGACTCAATCATAATTCTAAGAAGAGGCAGGTGAAATATTTTTGAATGTGCCGCAAGAGCACCTAGGCTTGTTTTTAAGTTACTGTTTGTTGTATTTTATAAAGTACCTATTTCACTGCTGAGACAGTGAGGATGGGGGAGACGAGGAAGTGGCAGTGAATGAATAAAACTTTATACTTTGAAAGTATTACGAGTCTACGAGTGAGCAGAACAGAGTCAACTGCCCGGTCTAGTGCCATAGTATTATTTGCTGTGGAGGACACTATTTCAAGCCAAAAGCTGACCCGAGCAGAAGGGTTTTAGGCCGTGCCTCAGTTTCATGAAATTTGGTTCCAGAAGAACAAGACCTTTTTTTCATGCCATGGGGAATTGGCTGCTGGACTACTTGTAATAAGATACGTACTGTTGTTTACGCATAATGTTCTGGAGTCTGAGAAACTATTGTACTCCAAGGTCCAGATTTACTATGCACTTGTGTTGTCCTTGTGTCATCCAAGTTGATGCAAGGCAACGCAAGTGTTGAAGTGGCATTTACAAAGTTACACACCTTTGCATCACATTTCAGCCACAGAGTAACGCAAGGCAGCGCCTTCCGCTGTCTTGCTTTACCCTGCGGGCGGGTAGGCGTTACATGGTGGGTGGAGAACAGGCATTCCCAGAAACCCTTCAGTCTATATAACTTTTATTTACCTCTTAATATTGATTAGACCTTAAAGGATGGTACAATCAAGATAAACAGGGATCTGAATATTTTATTATCCTTCTTCAAGTGTTGAATTCTTGGCAACTTCCAAGGGGTCAGTGGGGACACCTGGTGCCACTCAGCAAGAAATGTCTTTATGACATTACATTCTTCCTAAAGCCAAACTCTACATTGAGCAGTACACTCTGCACCACTGAGCTCCTCAGTTCTTCCTCATGGGAGCAGCTAACTATGTAGCCCCTTTCAATAAATCAATAAAACAAGGTTGCACCTGCAAGCTCTTCTTACACACTGAGGACATTTCCGGTCCCAAACAAAAGAGCCACTGCTTTAGAGATCATCAACCTAACCCATGTTCATAACCCCTAAAGAGGTCCTCAGAAGATACTTTTCCCAACCAAAAAGGAATTTAATGTCTTCTAGACCTATGATGCATTGAAATGGCCCCCAAAATTATTCTTAGCAGCCTGGAATATTCAGAAGCTTGACTACATCAATTTCTCTGTCAGTAGCTCTACTAAACGCTGAAGGGGTTCTTCAATAACAAGTTGCAGAAATTAAAGCAGTATTGTGCTCATCAGAATGAAAAGTGTAAAGTTGTCTACCCTCAGCTTGCCACCTCTGATGAACTCCAGACCCTCACAACCAAAATACTCCTCATTTTAGCTTCACGTTCAGGGTCGGCTCCTCCGTTAAGGCGGAGGAGCGTTGCCCCCTAAAACATGCCCCCAGAGACAGAAAAATAAAATGGTAATAAATTACTATTTTATTTTTCAAAAGCCCGTCCCGAGCCAAGCGTCAGGACTGGGGGCGGGGCTTTCTGCTGCTGCCAGTCAGGCAGCAGCAGAAAGCAGTGATGGGCAGGCAGGGCACTTAGGTTTAAAGTGTGCATGTCTTTTTGGCAGGCCGTCTTGCGACGGCCAGCCAGACATGCACAGTTTAAACCTCTCTAACTCAGCTGTCTTAGACAGCTGGGATAGAGACAGCATAGGCCTCCAGTGCCTTCGGGAGCGCGAGAGAGGCCGCTCCCTCCAACCCTGGTGCTGCTTTCATGCTGCATGAAAGCAGTGCCAGGATTGGTTACTGCAGCTTTCTGGTCCCACTTTGGAGCCTGCCTGTCTGAAGAACAGAAGACCGGAGTGAGGAGGATGTTGCACCAGTATTGAAGGTAAGTGTAATTCTTTTTTTAAATTTATTTATAACTTTTATTTTTTTCCTTCCCGCCTCACCACTCTCCTTACATGCCAGCCGCCACTGTTCAGTTAAACACTATCCCTAGAGAACAAGAAGAACACCGCCTGTTCATTGTCCAACTGCTGGCCATGCTCCGATCTACCACTCTCACCTGTAACCATAATAATCAGGTTTTTCTTGGCAACTTGCCTCGTCTCCGAAGTCTTCAAGCATTCATCTTTACTCCCCTTCCTAGTAAATCACGTTTAGACCACAGTGATCAAGCCCACTGCCAAATCAGTGCTCGGTTCTTTAGGCAATTAAAAATAGTGTGGAATGGTATTGTATTGCACCATTTGTAAGCGCTTACTACCCCTATTTGGGGGCCTGAAGCACTTGTCTGCGTGGCCTGCATGCTACGCCATATAGCATCATTGGTTGGAAGGGAGTTGTCTTTGTTTTTTGATCCTATGTGGGAAGTGTTTCCATGTTGCGTGATGACCACCGAGGTGCATCTACTGTGTTATGGGACTCGGCACTTAGCAGTGTGGTGAATGAAAAAGTGTGAGAGAAAAGCGTGCAGTTTATGGTTTCCGGTAAACAGTAATGACCCACAGTCCCACTTACTACCTTTACTTCACAGGCACGAGGTATATTTGCTATTCCAGTAGCACCACTAGACAGAAATTCAAAACCGCCATTCAAGTTGCCGTTTGTATGTGTAGCATGTATCCGCTTCTTTAATTTGAATCAATTAATGAATTCAGGTTCTGTGCAAAATAAAAATATATTACTCTTCGAGGAAGCACGAAAAAGCAGCAAAAGCTTCTTTTCCTTAGCTTATTCGATGAAAGCTTGCTTCATACGCACAAAGTACACTTCAGGTGCTTTGCAGTCCAAGAATATTGGTTCATTGCTTTCTATAGATAAACTGCTGTTTAATGTTTATTGTGCCCTTCCTCTTCCTCCAATTTTTTTTTTTTTTAAACAAAGTAATAACAACCGTGACAGAAATAATCATAGTAGGCAGCTGTACGAGAGACTATTAAAGAAGCAAAAGAGCTTCACGACCAATAAAACAACGTATATCTAAAATCAAGTAACATTTTGGTGGGTTGTGGTTTCTTTGGGGAGTGTTTATGTGACCCATATCAAGGGGAAGTACGTCTCTATTATTTTGACAGTCGGTCTTAGCATTTCCTCAAGTCTTCAGATCTGTCAGGCCAAGGATGACCTACCAAGCTTCCGGGGTGCTAGCACTTCCTGGTTATGCCCTCGCGCCAGGTCATCCATCAACACTGAAGATAACCTTCCGGAAAGATGAACTCGCACACATTTTATCTGCGCAGGAAACGCTAATCTTAGCCACACCACGTGTGGCTGAAATGTGTCTGAACCCAGACTATATTTACTTCATATCAGCACTGAGGGCATTCGGTTTAATAATAGACAAATGAAGGGTCACGAGACAAATACAATTATTCATAGTTTTTTAAATTTGTCTAAACTCACTGGTAGATACCATTTGCATTTGTGTCGAATTCCTATCCAGAGACATAAAGGTGAACAAATGGAATAAACAATACAATAAAAAGTAAAATAATTCACAGTATAAACGCCCCTAGATCTAGTGTTCCGAGCATGTTACAATTGCCAGAATAAAGCTGTCCAACTCTGCAGTTCTGCATTTCCCTCGTAGAAATTTCAGTTGGCCAGTTACAAATGGTCCCACTGGGTCCAACTGGTGGCATATGTTTTTTTTTTTTAATATCTGCGGCTGAATTCCAAATAGGTGGCAGCTTCCCACTCTGCTCCGCGGTGCACCATTACTGCGCTGCTTGCACGATTACTTAGGTATATCAGACATAGAGCAGAACAGTGTACCCTCTTACAGTAAATGTACTGGTTACTCCTGCACTCTAAATAGAGCAGTAATAAAAAACAGATTCTCTGTTTGAAGCCACTGGTCTTCTTTTGACTGCGAGCAAATTTGAAAAGGAGGCAGGGATCTCCTCGCAGTCATTTGGGTGAGTGACTGCACCCCATCTGTAGGGGGGTGCTGGAGGATTCCTCGGACACACTTTCCTTCTTTCCAAGAGGCCCCTCCGGGGGTGCACTAACTCTAGGGGATGCCTGGAGGATCCCTTGGACCCCCTTTCACAGGGCTCCTGTTGGAGCACAGTGACGTAGTGCCACATTCAAATTGCGCACAGTTAGTGCCTCTCCCTACAGCTTCTGTGCCTCTGTCTGTAATACGGCAATGCTACAATGGCAAATGGGTTTCTTCATTTGCCTGGAGCCTCAACCCCATTTAAATGAAGAAATGCCCCCTCCTGATTTTGCTGGTGCGTAATGTGCGCAGGCTCCACCCAAATTACTGAACGGGCTGTGCAAGTGTCTATGGCACATTCTGTAATTTCAAATTTCTATTATATGGCCTGAAGGTCAATTTAGATCCAAGCACAAAGTCTGAGAGTAACACCTCCATGTGTTATCAACATTGCCCTATTGTATCGCTTCTGGAATTGGAGTTCTATTACAATAGAGCAAACACAAGGAGACGATGGACAGAGCGCTGAAACTTTTCAGACACTCACCCCCAGTCACAGATTGGGGTTGAATCCATCATCGTTCTTTAGCTCACTTCGCCACCCCAGTTCAGACCTAGCCATATGCAAATCAGTCTTGACCCTGTTCCTCATGGGAACATCCAGCCCGAACTGCCATGCCTGGTCTTCCCTGGACCGGAAACAAGCATCCTGGGACTGGTTTCGGGGTAACACTCCTCATCAGCCAGGCTAGCTTGAATCCAGTGGCAAAGTGAGCAAGGGACCCAGGCCTAGGCATACCCTGCCAACTTAGGGCGAACAAAGCAAACACAAGGAGATGATGGACGGAGCGCTGAAATCTTTCAGACACTCACCCCCAGTCACAGATCTGGGTTGAATCCATCATCGTTATTTAGCTCACTTCGCCACCCCAGTTTAGATCCAGCCATAAGCAAATCGGTCTTGACCCTGTTCTATAGCAATAAGCAAGTAATAACTTGCGGTAACAATGCTATAGCACGTTATTAAAGTGTTTGTTTGCAAGCTGTTGTCACCAACATTGTGCTGATAGTATCCAGTCAGGGTATTTCCAAGATGGGATGTAGAATTATTCTAAAACTGTGGGGGGCTTATTTATGATAACCCTGTGTCACATTTGCACCACGTAAAGTGGTAGATGCATGACACTGGGCTCTCATAATGTTTTATGAAGCAATGCAAAGCCACCCTGAGTGGCTTTGAGTGGCATCATAAATCATGAGTAAGACGGCGCAGCGCAAATCACTGCATCACCTTACTCTATGCCCGGGGGGCGTTCCATGGGCATTGCAGTGGGTTTTCCCATGCATCACCCTTAGAATTTGACGCTGCCCCAATTTACAAAGTGATGTAAACCTGGGGAAGCATCAAATATGTTAATTTCTCCTAGTTTTTTCCTCTTTTCATGTGTGCTGCCTTCTGCAACAACAGAAAGAGGAAAACGCCTTGTAGGATTAGTTTGCCCTTTCCTGCACAAAAACAATCCTGCCTGCAATGGTGGCACCCTTGCGCCATGTTGCAAGGGTGTCTACGTCGGCGCTAGGCTGCCAAACGGCGCCAGCGCAGGCAGAAAGAACAGTAATGCACCATATTGCTTAAATACAGTGAATACCTGCCATTTCACTTTAGAGTAGGGCAACGTAGCAAGTTGCCTTGCTGCGCTCGCCTATGCCAAAATGAGGCACTCGGTTTACAGAATTGTGCGGTAGTACCAGCACTGCACCTTGCAACCATCACCTCACAGCTCGGCATGATCACCATATTAAACGGCTATAGAGAATATTCCAATTGATTTCGATTGCATCTTGGAATTTGTTGATGGTGCCTACTGGTACCAGTTTGTTTAAGTTGTAGTTTTTATTTAAACAGTAGAAATTGCCCTATTTCTTGTGCCTGTCCCAGGGCTTAATTTGGGCTTATGGTTGAAGGCGATGGACAATGGTCCTCTTTTTTGAGAACTTTGACTCAGAGAAAGAGATGCAGAAAAGAAGTATGAAGGAGGAAGAGAAATACAGGAAAGCAGTGACAAATGGAGAAAGAAAGGATAATCAAGCATCCAGAAAATCAATAGTTCCGGCGTTGTCAAGCTGGTGCAATGGTTAATTTTTTTAAACTTTTTATTGTAAGCATATGCCTCAAAAACAAAAAATAAAATAAAACGTTCCACCATCTAAATGTATGTATATGGTATTTGTATAACGCAAACCTAGCCAGAAAGGCAGCAGAGGGATGCACTGGGGCAAAGGCAACCGTACAGTCAACGAGGGATAGGCAAAGAGGTGTGTCTAGAAATTCCTAAAGTGGAGCAGTGTTAGAACTGTCCTCATGAACACAGAAATCTTGTTCCAGATCCAGGGTGCATAGCTG
The DNA here is from genome assembly GCA_963921515.1 of Calotriton arnoldi. Lineage (NCBI taxonomy): Eukaryota > Metazoa > Chordata > Amphibia > Caudata > Salamandridae > Calotriton > Calotriton arnoldi. Next base: position 2,151,051 of record CAWUFW010001304.1, on the reverse strand, counting down.
CCAAAGGCCCGCTTGTTATTTTTTTTATTTTTTACACTTCTTAGTCTCCAATCTGATGGTGGCCTGGCTTCAGATGTGCCAAGAGCCACCAGAGATGGTGAGCTTGTCAGCAAGATAAGTGGGAGTGCTGGTCATGACAACATAGAAAGTAATGCAGCTAAATGTGGTCACTTTATGCTTGCAGTAAACATATTAAATTTAATAAACATTGACAGATGCATCTGTGTTACTACTAATGTTTTTTAAACAACAATCCTTTCAGATGCGCCATTCATTTTATAATTGTTTGTGAAGGAGACCAGAATAAATCACCACTGAACTAAGCACTTAAATTGCAGGCAGCCACAATGTTACAGTGACATTTATAACAAACTTTAAAAAGGAGTGCAGACAAAATAAATAGCAAGTATGTAAAGTTAATATAAAACATGCATTAATAAACATCACATTTTGAATCAGCTTTGCAACTGAGGAGAAAAGGAACTATTTTTAGGGCGATATGAACGATGGGCACAGGCTTGCGCAGTCACTCAAAGTGAAGAGAGCAAATGGGAAAAGTGAACTGACCCATTCCCCATGCTGTAATCAACGGTGGGCAGAAGCAAAATGTGAATGACAGTTTAATAGACAAATACATAAAGCACACTGACCAAAAGTCCCTTTATGTACCTATATAATGTATGAGATTTTGGGAGAAACAATAGTCTGGAAAGACAGCTATAGGAGTCTTAAAGACCACACCTAAAAAGAACCTGCAAGAATGAGATACAGAGACAGGAAGTGATGGATGATACCAGAGGGCGGCAAGAGGTTGAATCAAGAAGAGGCAGCCTTGTTATTCAGCAACCCCAGCATTTGGCAGCAGCAGGGTACTGCACTTATTTGAGCTTCTGCGCTTATGTATTTATTTATTAGTTCATTTATGAATGTATTTTTTTATTTATGGTGTTACAAATTAACTACTGTCTGTCCATACATAGACCACCCTCATACACCCCACATGCTCAACAAGATCCTGGAGAAATCACTTGTAGCTGGTCAGATAGCTAAAAATCACTCCAGGCTTAATATTATGACATGAGTTTTAAAGGATACATTAGTATGAAATGCATTTGCCTGCTGTGTGACCTTATTTTGATGATTAATTGTGTGGTTAAAACACAGTTTCCTAATAAGGATGTATTCGGTTGGCTAAAAAAACAAACCTGAGAGATCTCCAGTCTAAATCAATCATTGAAGTTAGTTTTCCAAAGCAGAATACCTTCAAATAGTTTAATATACCTATCAAACAATATCATTAGAAATAGATGTTTTAGTAAATAAAAGTAATTTAAATGCAGTCCCAGTGTAATGCTCTTTTGCTGGGTAGGCACAGGTAAAAAACAAATCTCAACGTCGTTCTATTAACACAGTGGCTAAACTGCAACATATGGTTTGCAAGCAAAATAAGTCACTAGTCATGCATGTTCAGAAAGTGGTCAGCCCCATTTGTGGCTTACTGGAGGCCGGTCAGGTCACAATTACTATTTGGACGGCAGTGCAGATGGCATACTTTTAAAAAAACATGGCAGCTGGAAGGACAATATTATATTGACAGAATCATTTTTGTCACAGTACCCTAGAGATGGCATGATGCCGTCCATTTTGTCAAATAAATTAACAAACATGGATACATTTGATGTGCCGTTGAATAAGTAAGTTGCAACTTCATGCCCCCTAAATAAAAAATGAGCACAGAGATATAGCTCAATACTGGTCTAGAAAGAGCATCAGGTCTCTTGGAGAAACTGTGAGCATCAGCAACCCCTTTCTCCAGCATTATGCCATGTGATCATCGCTTGCTAAAGTAAGTAGAATTCCATGCTTGCATATGTAATATCCAGTCAGACTAACTTTTACAGAAGGCTTGCTGCTAGTCTAGGGTTTACAGACCTACTAACTCACACAGTGCTACTGTGTGACACACAACATTGACCCCCTTCACACACGGTGAAGAGCTGATATTACATGGTGGCAGAAAATATGAGCTGGAAATCCCTTCAGGGGGTAGGTTTCCACCTCATATTTCGATGCCCTGCACAGCCGATGTCCACTATGGGGTTTGAAACGGTCCCCAGAACATCAGCAGCAGAAGTAGGGCCTGATTACAAGTTTGGCGGAGCTGCCCCGCCGCACTGCTAAACCCTTGGTGAGGCTGCCTGCCAGATTAGTAGTTTCCTCCTGGCTAGCAGGCTTGTTTTAGCATTGCCATGGCGGTGCCTCTAAAAATGGGCATTGCGATGGGAACGCCTAAAACAGTTCCTGCACGGCATGGACTGAAAAGTCCATGCCGTGCAGGAACTGGTGTGCATGCACACAGGGGGGCACATGTTATGCCCCCCTGTGTGCATCCACAGGGCGCAGAGGCACCAGGGGGCCCTGTAGGACCCCCTTTGTTTCCACTCCACCAGGATTTACATAGAGGAGGAACCGCCATGTAAACCCAGGCAGCGAGGAAACTTCTTATATGCTTGGCAGGACCGCAGTGGTCCTGCCAAGCATATGGCTGCCTCTACATCGCTGCAACACTGCCAGGGAACGGCAGTTCCCTGGTGGCTGCGGAAGGGTTGTAGCTGTCTCACCGCCCATCTCATAATAGGGCGGTGAGGAGACCGCCACCCCTGCGAGTCTACAATTGGTTCTATTGGGTGGAATACATTTATTTACAGTTACAACAATAATTTTGCAGAAAAAACGGAAGCACACATATATGACGTCAATCAAAGTAGATATATTATAAGCTCTTGATTTGTATATTTTTCTTTTACAAAATTGCTTCCCGATTACTCGGTGACTTGCCGTCTCTGAGTTTGTATCTACGGATTCAGTTTCCGACCGGAGCAACGTGATTCTTACTCGTTTCCGCTCCCCTTAAGGATCCAACCGGAGGGTGGATCTGGCTCCCTTATACTTTGATAAGGTCTCCAAGTGGTATCCCATACCACCTTCACTGGCTATCCATTTTGTGTCCTGAAGAAGACCCGTTGTGACCTCATCGCAATCAAGCACCATCTTGGGTCGAAACGTCGACGTACCTCGACAATCCATATCCTATGTTCTCCATCCTATGCCAAACAACCAATTCTATAGGAGACTCATGGGAGATTTACATGTCTAGGAACGGATGTCAATTGATTTCAACATTTTATATACTGTTTTGTAAAGCAGTGTATATATTATCTTCACTCAAAACACCTTGTCACCCTTAGATCATTTACTCACCTAAAAAGTCACTCTTTTTTGCCTTTTTCAATTATGAATATTGTTCATGACAGCCTTTCAATTTTGTAAAAGAAAAATATACAATCAAGAGTTTATAATATATCTACTTTGATTGACATCATATATGTGTTTCGTTTTTTTCTGCAAAATTATTGTTGTAACTGTAAAGAAATTTATTCCACCCAACAGAACCAATTGTAGTATAATCTTTAAACGCCCAGGTTCTGAGGGATACTGGGTCACCCCATTATATTTTATGTATCGCCGCGAGTCTGGCAGTCCGTGGACTGCCAGAATCATAATCAGCCCCTTATAAGCTTTATGGCTAGAAAGACTGTAGTTCATGCCCTGATAATGCCATGGCTTGACTATTTCAATGGTCTCTATCTGGGCACTCCTAAATATCTGATCAAAAAATTGCAGGCTGTTCAGAATGCTGCAGTCAGATTTGCCCAGGCTATGTTCTACTTCAAAAGGGTTAAGGGAACTTCATTGGCTGCCTGTGGAAAAGTGGATTTTGTTTAAATCTCCGACCATAGTATATAGGGTGTTCTACCAATATGGTCCCAAATTTCTCTCTGATCACATTGGGCCTTATTTTCCCCACAGATGTCTAAGATTAGCCAACAACAATCATTGCAAGTTCCTTCTCTGTACTTGGGTCAAAGGCTTGGAATCAGCTTCTTTTATTGAGACAATTGAGAAATGATGCCATTTTTAGAAATTTCTTCTCCCACACTCCGTAGGCCATCTAATGGATAGTGAGATGTGACTTTTACCCAGTTCAGGGATAGAGCGCAGAGATGCCCTGTGAGGTACTTAACACAGATAGCTAAAGCTTTCTGATGGGTGAGGTCCACAAATACATAAACACTGGCAATTCTCAGAAACTCACTGATGTATCCAGGGTACCACTATGTAGATTTCTGTGATTGTGACCTTTGCACTCACAGTAGTATTAGTATAACATGATTCAGTAGACGAGCACCATAGAGCACTGACAAATGTCATTAGATTTCTCACTTTTGACCTTGTAGTCTTGCATGTATGATAAAAATATGTAAAAGAATTAAGAAAATCTATGTTCATTAAAAAAAATAATAGTAATATGGAGAGAGGAAAATGAAAAAACATAAGGAAAATAACAGAATTTAGAAAAATAAGCTAAAACGGGGGAAAGGATAAAGCGAGAAAAGATGTCTTCTGGAACTGTTCTCTTTAAACAAAGTCAGAGTCAGAAGAAACAGCTTAAAGTATTTCACAATGCTGAAGACCCACAAGACTTTACTAGATGTCTCTCTCAATCAATCAATCAAGGATTTGTAGGGCGCAGTGGATCACCCGTGAGGGTTTCAAGGCGCAGGAGTTGCTGCTTGCTTCGTGATGACCTGTTCATTCTCTAGCATTAGAAGCAAATGCTTGAAGTCTTTCAAAAAGTTGCGATGTCACAAGGCCTTACCAAATGGCCCGCTTGAGTCTGATGCTGCAGTGCCTTAAGTCGTTACTAGATTTCCCTCTTGAGCCAGATGTAATTGCTTGAAATGTCCTTCACAAAGCTGAGACGGTGTGGCTTGAACAAATATATTTGCATATACAATTTTATAAATGTAATACTTTGTGTTTGTTTCCGTAGGCTAAATAAATATTCCAAAGCAGTTTCATGGTGATAAGTTACTAATGGAACTTTCAATAAATGTCTAGATTACTATGAAGCACTGTGATGACACCCTAGTATACATAGGTACTATATGCCATTGGTAAAAACAAGTGGCTTTTTCATACTCTAACTTTAAGAGAGAATATTTTTAAAGGTGGATGCAGTAGCAAAATGGAGTCACTCAAAGTGACAGTGAATCGATAGATGGAGTGGACTGAACAATTGCTCTAGACTGAGCACAGTGGTAGGTGGAAACATAATTTGAGTGACATTTGAACAAACCAGTGGATAAGGGGGTTGAGCAAAAGCCCTCCTTTTTGGTAAAACATAAGGCTGTCAAAGCTGTCTTTAAGTCAGCGCTAAAAATGTTGCCAAACTAAGATGAGCCGGAATTGCTGAACAGTAACTCTGTCAGCCAGATAAGTTCAGAAAAGTTATGGGATGGTCTGGTAGGAGGGCTCTGGCACTCTTCTATCTCACAGGCAGGCTTTTGAGAAATCCCTTTTGAGCAGGCCTGCATGACGTCTTTGTCTTCCATCACTACTCTTCGCGCAATAACAACAACCCACTAAACCTTATTATTATAGCAGAAAAGGCCACTTTATTAAGACAGGTAAATCCATCACATTAAGCAAAAACAACTTCATATATATAAAACATTGGCATCATAAACCCTTGGAATTATCCAACATAAGAAAAATACCCCAAACATTTCAAACCCATCTTGCAAAACTCAAAAACCCCATGAAATTGCAAATCCCATCATTTTCCCTTCCCCTTCCCCTCCTTTGCGTTCTGTCCTTCCCCGCCCCCCAACCCTGAGGGATGGATAAGCCCGCCCCAGACCATCCAACCCCCAAAAAACGCCACCCAGGAAAACCAAAGCGTTTTCCTGGCCCCCACCTTAATGATTGTTGAAAAGGAAAATAGCATTAGACACTTTTACTGCACCATAGATTTTCATTCCAGAAATTAGCAAGTAAATCCCTCAAATTCCAATAAATAGTAAGCCTGACCCAGTTGCGATAAATGAACACCATCTTCTCTAAATAAGTGGCCTTCAGAACCTGTAATGTTGTCGTGAGACAAAACTTTAATGCCCATGGCTTGGCAGAATACCTTCATGGCCCGATTTAGCTTCCTTCTGGCCTTTTCAACAGCAGCGTGACTTCTTGCCCCTCTCCAATGCTTCCTATATACAAACGCTGTCCAAATTAAACATGTGCTCGCCCAATTCTTCCTTAAAACGGTGAGGTCCAATTTCATTTGTTTAATGAGAGACAACCCTGACAATGCCACTAAATCGTTTTCCCCCAAATTTATAATGAGCATGTCAGGAAACCCCCGAGCAGCAGACAGTTGAGATAAAGTAGGAAACAAACCCGACCAACGCATGCCACCTTTGCCCTTCCAGATTACTTCATGCCCAATGCTCGGAAGTCCCAGGGATCTGCCATAGATCTGCTGCTCTGCAAAGATCGCTGCCCATTTAATGAAAGAATGTCCCACTATCCAGGTGTGCATTTTATCTGCCAATGGGCCTTGCACGCAACCTAAATAAAGAAACAGATATTAGAGAAATGAACATGACAAACAAAAGATGTAATTTCCTAACATAACGAGCACAACATGACTATTTCCACCTCCCAATCCTCCTTATATCATCCCAGGCCCAGCCCAACCTAGCCGCCTCAGTGGCCGCCCCAATACGAAAAGCGTGCGTGCCAAACCGAAGAGGATCCTTACCAAGCCTAACAAGAGCCTTCCTTAAAACAGCTAATAAGTGCATGTTAGTGATCTTGTCCCCTTTTGCGTGGCAAAAGATCATACCAGGCCTGAACCCAGGTGCATTTGTAAACTTTTACCTCTCCTTCAAAGGACAACAACCCACAACCCCGCTACTGTTTAAAAGAACCCATGCCCCCTTGCCTAATTGATCTGTTTTTGACATTCTCAACTAGATCCTCAGCTGATGACCTTGCAAGTCCACTTCAGTAGTGTGAATGCCAGCCTGATCCCGCAAGCCCAATAATTCCGACACCCTGAAAGCACCGAAGAATAACCAAATCATGCACAACCTAAAACGGGAAACCTCCCATTCATTATAACAACAAACCGGTAACTGGAGCAACAAATTCTGTAATAAATCAAACGTCACTGGTTCACGTAAAGGCATTGCATGACTCCTCTCTCTACTGAGACCCTTCAACATCTTCCTCAACAGCACATCATTGACCGGATCGCGACCCCACCATAACTGGCCATAAAAGGAAATCCCTGCCAACTTCCCCGCAATAGTAGTGTGCGATAGGCCCTTATTTATTAAGTGCAAAACAAACTCCTGCATGAATCGCTTGTTGCCCACTGGCTCCCCAAACTGACAGTAAGATTTTCCATAACTTAAAAATTCTTGCCAAGCCTGCTGATAGCTTCTTCTGGTGGAGGGGGCTACCGAGTTCTCAACTAGCTCGACGATCCTCAATCCCCCAGCGCCCAGATGCTCCTTGGAATCGGAGTCTTGAAGATGTCTGCACCTGGCGCCAGACTGCGAAATTTCTGCCAATGAAAGCGAGATAGAGCGTCTGCTATAGAGTTGTTGATACCAGGAATGTGCCTAGCCCTGAAAACAATGTTCAACTTTAAACTCTGCAACATGAAAGACTGCAAAAGGCGCAAAACTCTTAAATCTTCCGCTCTCTGTTTATTAATCAGGTCTACTACAGACATGTTATCCACATGGAAAAGAACAGATCTATCACGAAATTCATCCCCCCAAACCAGCAAAGCACAATCAAAGGGAATAGCTCCAGAAAGGCAATGCTACGTCCTTGCTGCAGCCAATGCAAAGGCCATTTTTCAGCACACCAACGCCCTTCCCAGAACAATCCAAAACCGTGTGCCCCTGACGCGACTGAAAAGAGTTGAATCTGCCATAGAGTATTGTCCTCAACAAAATAAAGTGACACTTCATTAAAATCTTCAAGGAAATGCAGCCAAATATAAAGATCTTCCCTGATGTCTTTAGAAATCCTGATCCTGTGATGTGGAAGGTAGGCCTCAGACATTGCCATACCCAGGCGCCTGCAGAACGTCCTGCCTGCCCTGACCACCCTACAGGCAAAATTTAGATAACCCAACAAACACTGCACTTGTCTAAGCTCCAACTTCGCCTGTTCTATTATGCTCAACAAGAAGGATCTGATTTCTTGCACTTTCTCTGCCGGCAAACGGGCTGTCATATCCAGTGTATCAATCTCAATACCCAGAAAAGTTATTTTAGTGCTGGGACCCTCTGTCTTCTCTGGGGCCAACGGAACACCCAAGTCCCGAGCCATGTCCTGAAAATTGCATAAAGCCAGCCGACACTGATCAGACTTGGCCGCACCAATGAACATGAAATCATCCAAATAATGGCACACTAAAACGTGACCGCTCCTCTTGACAAAGCACCATTGCAAAAAAGTGCTGAAAGTCTCGAATAAAGCACAAGAAACTGAGCATCCCATGGGAAGAACTTTGTCTACATAGAAAGCCCCATTAAAACACATTCCCAGAAGCTCAAAGTCAGATGGATGAATTGGCAGAAGGCGTAAAGCTCTTTGCCAACTCAGCCCCTGCCCCTACCGACCTTACCAACTTCAATGCATCATCCACCGAAGCATAAGACACATTAGTGTCCACAGGAGAAATAAAATCATTGATTAACTGGCCCTCCGGCCATGATAAATGGTGTATCAGGCGAAATTCACCAGCTGTTTTCTTGGGCACTAGACCCAAAGGTGACACAATCAAATTCTCAAGAGGACACTGCCAAAATGGGCCCGCTATTCTGCCAGCTTGTAGCTCCGCATCCAACTTACTTTGCACTATTTGAGGTAACTCTTTAGCCGATTTGAGGTTGTCCGACCATCTACCCTGCCTTGGCCCTTGATAACCAATCTTAAAACCTTCTCTGAAACGCCAATACAGTTTAGAAGCGGCCTCAACATCTGGGTAATCGCCCAACCATTGTTCCAAAACCAGCAAGCTAATTGGGGTATGAGCCCTTTGGTAAAGGCTGAAATGTTGTGCCTCTTCCTCTTTGAAAACGTCCCTGGTCACCAAACTTTTGACCTGTGAAACATTGTGTGATAGCATGTTTACCCCCACATTGTGAGCATTCGTGTTTGTATCTACAAAACTGCCTGCTACAGAATCCCCCATTAAAATTCCAACAGGCTCCTTAAACTGAAAACTGTTCTCTGCCAAACCAACCCGCCCCAGATTGGGCGGGGCGAACTTGAAAAGGCCGATATGTAATGGGAAGCCCACTTGCCGTATGGGTTGTTGCTGGGGGATGAGTAGATGACATCCATTGAAGCTATAACTCCGCGTCCACATCACCCCATGGCTTGTCATGAAATATGCTAACCCTGGCCCTAAACTCCTCATCATAGCTGAGCCACGCATATCCACCAAAGTGCATTTGGGCCTTCTGAATGATATCAATGTATTTAAACATGGCTACTGCCCTGTCTTGATGTTTTTCGCAATATATACTTGCATAAATTAAGAAGGCTGACGTCCAATTTTCAATGGTTTTTGGAACCCTAGGGCGTTTTGCTAGTTCCCACTCTTCCTCCTTGGACCCCTCTTTAGCCTGTATGTCCCTATGTAGAAGTTTAAAAACGTCCACAAACTCGTGTTTCCAAATCCTATTCTTGGTCTTATCAGACAGATGTGTCCCAAAAGGCATCGCTATGCCCATATACGGGAGCTTCTTGTGAATATGTCTTTCTTCACCTTCTTCTACATTGTCAGCTGAACTATCCCCATCAACCCTCTTAACCTGACTACTAGATGACGCGCCAACGAAACCACTACCCACAGCTTTGTCCTGTGTACTCCTATTCCCTAAGCTTTCCCCCAGATGTACGTACAAATCAGAAGCCAACGATCCCTCCCCCACACCAATAGAACGTGTGGAGCCTTTACTATTAGCTGCTTGCGACCAAGAATCCCACCATTGCGGCTTACCTGACGACAACTGCAAAGCACGTTTCTGGAATTCCTTAGGATCATCGCGCTGACGATGTCCGCCCAACCGTTCTTGCTCCGTTGCTTTGTCCGCTCCTGACTTCTGCAACACACTAAAAACATTTGTTGCCCCCGACAAACCCCTTGAAACCACATTCTTGTCTTTTTGAACCTGGACAGTATCAACCCATATCTCCTCCCTCAATTCCCCTTCTTCCAACTCATCATAATCATCCCCATAATCCAAATGATCCTCATCCAACTCCAAACCACTGTTGCTTACTTCAGGCATTTCACCATCCCCCACACCCCCATCGTATAACCTCCAGTTGGTCACAGGCATCCGCCCTAGATGCCCGGCTGCCGGAGGAAAATCCGCTCTTGATCCGCCATGCCTATATGGCTTCTTACTCAAAGCCACCTCGTGCTCCGCTGGGAAAGATATGGATACTCTATCCGCTGACCCTTCTCCTGAAGACGCCTGTGACTTTAAGCCGCACTTGCCCGAAGAAAACGAGACGTCAAGCCTCTTCCTTACATACCCCCTTGAAGAACTGCCGCCTGCCGTTGTTGCAAGAGGCACATCCGAATGCTCCACCCACACCCACTGACCTGACTGAGGACCAGAAAATGTTTCGTCAAATGAAAAAGGCTGTGAAGGAGGCTGGCGAGGTGCCGGGAAAATCAATTCGCTCCTTGATGAAACCCCCAACTGCCTTGATTGGGGTTCACCAGGACCACTGCGAGGATGAGGAATTAAAACCCCTTCCAACCCTGTGGAAATCTCATGTACCAAACACACAGAATTATCAGACCCTACATTTGCATAATGGTCCAATAATACCGGAGGTGCACTGTCACAACGAGGGCCCCTGGAATTAGGAGACTGAGACACCCGCGCATGTCCTAATGTACCATCACTGTTATATTCCTGTGAATTGCTTAACTCAATTACAGGTGGCGACAATACTGATTCCATTATCATTTCCTCTCCACTGTCACTGGAATAAGCCACCAGTGACGAGGAGCGCCTAACAGAATATACTTGAGGCGCAATGTCAATAATATCACTACCCACCTTAAAATGGGCACTCTGCCTGTCAGGCCCATTTTTTCTTCTAGCCCGCCCTGCATGAGAGGGGCTCGCCTGCAAAGAGACTGAGGCTGCCACCCTGCCGGTAAAACCTCTCCCTCTCCTCTGCCTCCCATGAGAAAGCGAGGCAGAGAGTCTTGTTGCAGCGTTAAAACCCTCCATTGGAGCCCCTCTCCCCTTAGCCCTGCCTCTGCGAGGGGCGGAACCTACTTCCACTTGACCCGCCCCATCGCACTCCGAGGAAGAACAGCGCGCCCGCACCTCCTCCGCGCCGCTTCCCTGCAGGTGAGAGCTGACCGCCCTCCGTCTCTTCAGAATTCCAACTGCCAGGGGATTCTTGCCCGACGCCGGCAAGCATGCGGCCACTGCCTCTGCTACCCCCGGTCCCCCTTCCTTCTGGGTCTAAGAAAACCGGCCCCAGCCGATACACCGGGCCTCAAAAGGTCCCCCCGGCCCGCCTCCCAGAGTACGCGCAACGCGTCTCTTACCGCCGCATCTTCCGCCATGACGCGCACTACGGTGCGAAAACGCCCCCAACCTTTCCGACTGACAAACAACTCAAAACAAGGGGGACTGGAACGTTATGCTCCCCACCGCGATTCTCTTCCCGCCGAAACCACCCTTATTTATCACATTACCCAAGCCCCGCCTCCCTCCCCCCCCCCCCCATCGACCCACACCTGTCGCGCTGCGTGGCTTGTTCCACCGCGCGAAAAACCCCAGGGGGACACCGGCTCGCGCCATGCTCCCCCTGGGTCCCCATTTAGAAAACACAGGATCTGCACTTGGTCTGATAAGGGATTTGTCAAATGAGTCACGGCCTAAGTGAAGCTGATAAAAACCCTTGTTTATGCATACAATAATCACAAACAAATGCTGGGACTGTGCAGAAACTCACGTAAAAGCTGATTTTTGAGGTACCAAAGCTCAGGTAATTCAGCGCTTAATTTGGCCCTAAAGTTCTTCTGAGAAGCCCGCCCTTGTGCTATTGAAGGTCGGAGTGTTAAATACCAAGGCTGTGTAGTTTTGATCCCACCTCATGCCTCTTTCTTCTGCCACTAGACACTTCCTGCCTCTTTATCTCACTTTTGCAGGTTCTTTTTCATCTCTGCTTTCTCACTTTGCCACTGTTGTCTGTCTTCCTCTTTCCCCCTTTTCTGTTTTTCTCTCTCTTGATCTGGATCAAAGTCTGTTTAAGAAAAGTAAGTGCTGGTCCCAAAAAATAAGTGCTAGTGGGCCCTACCATCAATCACCGGCTCAAATTAAGCACTGAAGTAATCTACTATTTTCCGTATGCTACGTCAAACGCAAGACTTTCTCTCCTATGAGACCTGGCTGGAGCAGAAAATGTCTTGAGGGAAATGTGGCACTGGATGCATGGCGCAGCCTCATTTGCTGCACTAGCAATGTTCACCGAGTGATTTACCGAAATTGGGTGGAGTACTGGGATTCCATGAACAAAACTTGAAAATCGGTATATCGTGATAAAGCATTGTGAAAGTCCTAATTTCTATGCGGATGCCTTCCATCACAGAAGCTTTATTTTTGCAAGATTTAAGCGTAATACATAATGAAAAAAGTGCACAATTTTTCCCACCTCTAAACAGGACTTTAGTTTGCCCACCAGACATCATTATGAAACCCTGGCAATTAGGGGGAAATAGTAATTTCTTGAGTCAAAATATGACAGACTCCTAGTGCCATTTTATTTTTGTGAGGGAAGAGTAAATGGTCGACTTAAATGCTGTTGCAACTTCTCTTGGCACCGTCATTGACTTTGTAGTAGACAGTGCATGAGCGGTGGGCTGCACAGTACTGTACTTCCTTCCATAAAACCACAACTCTTAGCCTCACAGGGACTCATTACAAGCTTCCCATTGTGAAGCCCCAGTAACTCTATTCTCCCGGAGTTGCAGAGGCAATGTGGATTAAAAGTGGGACCCCTAAAATGTGAAATGACCAGGATAATCAGTCATTCCGGGTCTGATTCTGCTGGTAATTAATTTCTCATTTCTTCTCGAAGCACAGCGGCTGCTGTCCCCTAATCAGTAATAGCACAGCAGCTGGATTACCATGGGCCTTGAAACACCTACTAGGCCTTTAACGAGAGTTCCTAAAGGAATTTCCAGGAACCTCGTAATGAGGTCCCTGGTGTCAAATTGCGAGGTGTGAATAACTCAGCCACTGCTGTCCTATTACTATGAAGTGCATGTAGTTGAGGTAATGTGTACGGCAGTCACCCGCCATTGCATCAGGCCAACAACAGAACCCAACATGGCGGCACAAATAGTGGTCTTCAAGTAATGTGTACTTTAAGAAGTATTGGTTGAGTTAATTCTAAATGATAGCAGTCCTGGTACAAGATAACTCAATGCCACCCAGTATGCAACACTTCAATCCTGGGTTGTCTTTTTATGAACCTGATCTTGAAGGTTAGCCCAGTTGGGTTGATTGATGAAAATCAACTACCTTTAAGGGCATGCAAAAATATATTTGACAATTACTATTTGAAGGGTAATGAAAAAACCTTTGCAAATGGCAGACTTAAAAAAAAACATGGCCGCTGGAATGAAAATGTTATTATATTGACAGAATAACTTTGTCACACTGCCGTCGAGATGGAATGATGCGGTACATCTTGTCTTTAACAGGCATGGAAGGTGAACAGTGTCAAATAAACAAACAATCATGGATACATTGGATGTCAATACTGGCCTAGAAAGAGCTTCAGGCCTCTTGGAGAAACTGTGAGCATGAGCAACTTCTATCTCCAGCATTATGCAATGCAACAGGAGTCAATAGATTGCTATGCTTTCATATGTAATGTTCAGTTAGCCATGCAAGACAAACCAGTTAGACTAACTTTTATAGAAGACTTGCTGCTAGTCTAGGGTTTCCAGAGCTACCAACTCTCACAGTGCTACGTGTGAAACACGACATCGAACCCCTTCACACACTGTGAACTTTAATGGGACCGTGGTACCCACTAAAAATAAATAAATAAAAGTGTGGCTGGCTCCCGTGCGGCCCCATACCATAGGGATATTATAGCTAGGTGAAAATGTCACTTAAAACACAACATTTTAAACTAAAAAACACAAGAATTCACCAGTTATAGTTAACTGAAGTACCTATAACTCTCCCCATGAAGTCACTATAACTCGCGCCCTCATGCATGGGAAATGTATAATTTCATCTATGAACTACAACAAAATTATTTCAGAAAGGTTCATTATTTTGGTGCTCATCTAACTATTTTAATATCAAATAGTCATGGTTGTGGAAACTTTAGAAGTACAGTTTGTGAAAAGCAATGGTCTTACTCTTTTGTGGGTGGGTGTTTGAATTAACATGTCTCTCCCGATACTCCTCCTTAAATTCCCTAAACCCCTCCCATTAGGACTAAGTATTTCCCATTTTCCAGCCACTCTCTCTTCTCCTGACCATATTTACTACAGAAATGGACATCTATGTGAGCAGAGATCTGCACAGTAAAGATGGGAGGGATGGAGGTCTCCACAGGTAGATTTGTTAATAGCATTTTGTCGTATGTGAATAGTTCTACTGTAGTATTAGTTAGCATACTATAAAATGCAGTTTGTGAATAGTTTTCACTTAGTCCATTATAAAGGGCAGGTGGATGTGATTGGCTTTTTGCATATTGCAACCCAATCCCTTCTCGAAGGGGCTTTATATTAAACAATCTTACGTCAAATTTTCTCATCCCTAGCAAAATCACAGTGTATCCTCTGGCTTTTTTTTTTTTTTTTACAAACCTATGAACCTGGGGGTAGGGGGAAGCAAATACAGGCCAGACATGGGGATCTAGCCAGGTTGAACTTTCAAGGGAAGTCATTCAGCTTAGCTCTGAGTAATCGTTTCGAAAATCCGAGTGGGCTCAATGATCAAGACTGACTGGGAATGGGGGGCGTGGCTTGGAGCCCGCAGCGGATGGCGGCGTCCGGGTAGACCTCCGGGACCCGGTACGAGCGAGAGCACATTTTCAGTCTCCCTGTGGCTTTTTCTTGCCCAGCGGAGGTGTTGGAAGATGCGGTGAAAACATTTATCGTTTTTCGGTGTTCGTCGACCTACTTTTCACCTGCGAAGCCTTTCCTTCTCTGACGGCTCGGATTTCCTCAACGAGCCGGCCGTCATTTTGATTAATCGGCGGTTGCGCGCTAATAAGGATTTCTGTTATGCAGCAGTGAGTTTTACTCCGATAGTGGCATGTTCTCTATTTTTCTTTCTGTTTTTCAATGCCCATATTCAATAATGGCTTTTTAACATGAAACGCTTCAGTATTGTGGGATTTTTTTCTGTCATGTATTGCTGCATGCCTGCTTCACATTGAACTCTCTTCAAGCCCTCGTTGCAGACGTGGACCTTTCTCCTCTTTGTGACTTTTCCCTATATGAAGTGCTCTCATTCAGTCTGTCAGACTCTATTTTGAGGTGTGGGTTTTCCTCTTTTTTTGCTGAGGTGCTAGTTTCTGGTCGCATTTCGACTCTATATGTTCTATCCCATACTCCTGCAAATATATGGGATGTCTGAGATGGGCGAACAACCCACTCCCAACCTCTGCTCATAAATTCATTAAGAACTCCACTCTCTTTTTAAAATTATCAAACATGGAGGACTCCTTGGTCGCTTTGCATAACGGCAGCCCCTCGTCTGGGTCTAGCAGCAATCCTGTCATATCCACTACTGGGAAGGTTACTACTAAACGCCTGAAAAAGACCCTCCCTCTCCTACAAAATCTGCTTCACATGTCTCAATGAAGCTCTTGTTAGAGGAGATACGTGCCTTGAGACCATTTGTGGAGGAAACTAACTCTAAATTGCAGCTTCTCACTGATAAGTGGTCCCAAATGGAGGAAAGGCTAGATGCTGCGGAACAGAGTATCACTTCCCTTGGCTCTGCTGTAGGCAAGATTCAATCTCTTCAAACCCAGGTCTCTTCTCTCCATCAACAAGTTGAAAATCTGGCTTTTACATATTTCTGAAGACTCCCATCTAAACATTCAAAGGGCTCATAGATTGGGACATCAGTCAGCGTATGTCTCTCATGCTCGCAAACCAAGAGGAGTCATCATGTATTTTCTCGAATACACTGACCTTCTCAAAGTTCTTGCTGCCGTTAAGTCTTTGAAACGAATCTCTTGGCCAGGCAATCCTCTATTTTTCTCCCAGGACTATACCAAGTCTACTTCTGACAGACGTAAGGAGTTCCTCAACTTAAGACCTGATCTTCGTCTACTTGGCGCTCGTTTTGGCCTGTTGCATCCTTGCCAATTTAAAGTTACCTATAAAAATAAGACTACTACTTATGAGGACCCGGTTAAATTGAAGAGTTTTATTAACGCATGCAAAATTGAAAACATGTTCACTTCTGGACCCTCTTCTGCTCCATGAGGGGTGTTTTCTTCATGTTGGTTTCTTGCTTCAATTAATCTTTAACTCCGGATTTTATAATGTTATTTAAATGTTGATAATAACATGTTTAAACACTTGTTACCTCTAAATAATATTCAGGGGCCTTGTCTCCTTTACTTTTATAGTTATTATATATAACTTAATATCGATCATTAACCCTTTTTTGCTTCCTTGCAGGTATATCATTCATGTCTGTGGTCTTCCCCATATCTTGTTTTTTGTCCTGTGCTCCCCTCTTGCTCTTCCTGTGGTTCCCCATCGTACCATCTGTTCCATGTGGCCTCAACCCCCTCCAACCTTCCCTTGGATTCTACTTCTCATAGGTATGTTTTGTTCAGTTTCTTTTTTGTTAACATGGTACTATTATCTATTTTACGGATTTTTTTCTCCTTCTCGTTATCTCTTTTTTTTAGTATTGTATTTCTTATCCCCTCTACCTCTTTCTTTCTCATATCTAACTTTTAGCTCTCTTTGTTTTACATTTTTTGGTGTACATATTTCACGATAAGGTCTATAATGTTTTTCTTCCTCGTTTGGTATAAAATATTATATCTTTCATTTTTCAAAAGTTATTTATGTTTTTGAAAATCGTTTCTTGGAATGTTAGGGGTTTGAACTCTCCCATTAAAAGACAACGTGTTTTATCCCACTTAGCACATTTAGGTGCTAATATTGCTCTGATTCAGGAATCCCACCTTACAGAACATGAGTCTCTAAAACGTAGAAGAGGATGGGTGGGTGATGTTTTCTTTTCCCCTGGAGATGGTAAAAGAAATAGAGTCATCACGTTGTGCCATAAATCATTGTGTGCTAAGCTGATCTCCCAAACTTCTGATGGTGTTGGAAGATGGTTGTACACTAAATTGTCAATTGGAGGAGTTCCAGTCTCTTTGTTAAATATTTATGCTCCCACGATCAGTGATTCTCACTTTTGGTCTGATTTTAATCAGACTCTTGCTAAATATCCTGATGAAAATGTTATCCTAGCTGGTGATTGTAACCAAGTGTTTGACCCTTTTACATATCATAAATCCAAGCTTACTTTTGTTCCAAACAGTGCCCATCAGCTTTTTGTCCAAACTATTAAACAATGGAAGCTTGTAGACGCCTGGCGTCTTTGTAATCCTACCCTAAGAGAATATACTTATTTCTCTCCTGTCCATCAAACTCAATCTCAAATTGATTATTTTTTTGTATCACACAATATTTCACAATCTCTATGTTCTGCAGACATTGGATCAATTTTAATTTCGGACCATGCTCCTATCTCCCTTCAATTGGATTTCTCTCTATGCTCCCGTGCTCCCTGTAGATGGCGTTTTAACAATTCACTCCTCCTAGATCCTAATTTCACCTCTTCCTTTGAAGTGTTCTTTCAAGACTAATTTCTTCTTAATCAAACAGATGACATGCCCTTTCATATCATTTGGGATGCTTTTAAAGCAACAGCACGCGATTTTATTATCTCATATGTTGCCAAGAAACGAAAAGCATCTCGTATTCATACAACTGACCTTTTAGCCCAGATAAAGAGACTGGAACACTCCTTTTACACCTCCAAATCAAAAGATTGTATATCTAATCTTATTCGTGCTAAACTTCAGTTTAACAAAGAATCTACAGAAAACGCCTCACTGTTCTTGTTAAAATATAGTGCAAAATGTTATGGTGGTCAGAATAAGATGGGTAAATTATTGGCGAATTACCTTAAGGTTAAGAATAACAAATTTCCTATTGATTCCATTATTGATGCTGACCAGACGCAGAGATATTTAGACTCGGAGATTTTGGATGAATTTGCTCGATATTATAAATCCTTGTATAAACCTGAAAATGTGGTTTCCGATTCAGATATTTCTCAGTTTCTTTCCTCTACTTATAAACCCGATGACAGTTGTGCTGACCTCTCGCCATTGGAAAATGACGTCTCGTAATCAGAATTACATACTGCACTAAATACACTAAAAAAAGATAAGGCCCCTGGCCCTGACGGCTTTACTGTCAAATTTTACTCACATTTTGCTAGATTACTCCTTCCTGAATTGTTAATTCTTGTATCCTCCTTTTTATCCTCTGGCTCTTCCTCTGGTTCCTTTTTAGACGCTCTAATCTGTCTTATCCCTAAGGAAGGCAGAGATCCCCATTTCTGCAATAGCTATAGGCCAATATCACTGGTTAATGTTGATTATAAAATATTCTCTAAGGCATTAGCCCTGAGACTTGACTTCTATCTCCCTGATTTGATTGGCAAGGAACAGTCAGGGTTTGTTAACGGAAGATATATCTCTGACATCACTCGTCTTTTTTTTTACATTCTTTCCAAATCCTCTACTAAAACTGAGTCGGTCGCAGCGGTTGCGTTAGATGCTTAAAAAGCTTTTGACCGTATCTATTGGCCTTATCTCTTCCACACTCTTCGATGGTTTGGCTTTGGTCCAAAAAGTATCTCTCTTATTTCTCTTCTTTACTCTGCCCCAAGAGCTGCTGTTTGTGCTAATGGTCTTACCTCCTCTTATTTTTCCCTGGCGAGAGGTGTGCGTCATGGTTGTCCGCTTTCACCTTTCCTTTTTAATTTAGCACTCAAACCTTTCCTTTCTCGTTTATGCCAGAACCAGGATATTAAAGGTTTCCCCTTTAATGGTTTGCAGATTAAATTTGCTACATTTGCGGATGATGTCCTTCTGTTTCTCTCCCAACCTACTTTATCCCTTCCAGCCTTTCTGCAAGAGGTTACTTCTTATAGCAAAGTTTCTGGCTATAAGTTGAATAATGAAAAGTGTGAAATTATGCCCTTGACTAAATTCATGTTTAAAGATGATTTTTCCACGTCTAATTTCACGTGGAATCCTAAACACATTAAATATCTTGGTTTATGGTTCACTCCATCTATCTCCTCCTCAATCTCTATAAATCTAGAGAAGTGTGCACACAAGCTAACTACACTAACCACGAGATGGCATCCACTCCACCTTTCTTGGTGGGGTAGTTTGGATACCATCAAAATGATGCTGAGTCCCATTGTATTATTCATTATATCTAATGTTCCGGTATCCATACCTTTTAAACACTTCAAGAAGATTAACTCTATCCTCATCTCATTTCTTTGGAATCATAAAAAATCTCGTATATGCTTACTCAAATTAACTCGTCCAAAGTAGGAAGGGGGGGGGTTAAATTCCCAGATTTTCCCAATTACCATAAGGTTTTCTTATTGCATCAGTCATCTAGATGGCTCTCTGATCCCATGATACAAGGTCCATTATGGATGGATGTGGAGAAATCCCTTCTCCTTCCCTTCTCTTTCAAGGAATATTTATCTTTCACTCGCAGACCACAATCTCTATCTACGCCTATTCTTAGGCATTCATGTAAGTTATTGGATTCTATTCTTTATATTAATTCCTTGGATATAGATACACTCCTTAGCTCTACCATTTGGCATAAAAAATATATACTCGTAAATAATAAACCCATTTACTGGAAAACCTGGAGAGACAAGGGTTTCATTTGGGTGCACCAACTTTTTGATCATCATTCTTTCTTGCCATTTTCCAGAGCCTCTCGACAATTTGGTTTACCCTCAACATTTGAGAATAAATATAAAATATTGTATACTGCCCTCTGCGCTGCTTATGAACAGAGACAAATTTCTGTATCATCCACTTTATCCCCCAGTAATCTCTGGTCTGCTCTGTTGCACTCTTCCCCAAGAGCGTCTACTATTTACTCCCACTTGTTTATCTTTAACTCTAACAGAACCAAAACAAAGGTGGAGTTGGCCTGGGAATCCGACTTTGAGGTTGATTGGTCAATTCCTTTCTGGGCAAAAATTTGGACTAAAATTAGAAAGTCCTCTAGAGAAGCGAACACCACGCAATCCCTTTTCTTTATATATAACAGATTATTATTAACTCCTATTCTTCTGCATGCAATGCACCCAGCCACAGCGGACACATGTTGGACATGCTCTTTACCACAGGCAGATTTAAAACATTTACTTTTTACATGTCCCCCTGTGATGCACTTTTGGTCACAGATATGGGCTCAGAGTAATGCAATTTTTCACACTGCAGTTCCTTTTTCTATTCCTAATCTTTTTTTAGGCAGTATATTTCACGCTTGGACCCCAATATCTTGTGACACTCGTATTCTGGATTTACTGTTGGCTGCAGCTTTTCAACAAATCACTAAAAATTGGAAGGACTCTACTAAGCTATCATTTCAAGCCTGGTGGAATGCGATTTGCTATAATCACAGACTGGACACTAACTACGTCTCCCCCATGTCTTTAACTTTGAAACGCCAGATCTTGTGGACTCCCATTACTCAGTTTTTAGACGATAGCGCACAACGCTCCTTGGCACGTACACTGGCCCAACAGGAAGTCCTTAAACCTCCCTGACTTTCCTTCTAGATTCATTTAACATAGTTAATTATATTGTATGATAACTCAATTTTGTTTATATTTTTGATATGATATATTTGTTTACACATAATTGTATTATCAAACTCTCTTGCTTTCGTTTGACCTTATTTTATGGTTTTCTTTGATTATTGCTGATTGTACTAGTTGGTATTCTATAGCTTATGGATTATTTATTGTAAACTATTGTTCCTTATTTCTATGTTTTATTATGCTTTAAATAAACTTACTTTTTAAAACCTAAAAAAAAAGACTGACTGGGACAAGAGACAGCAATCTCAGACCATATGAGAGTTATTTGTCCCGCTAGTAATCTGAAGGTGCTAAATTGGAATATTTCAGAGGTTAATGGGAAAATATGTGATGAGATGGGTTATGATGCTTAACTGTTTTGACGTTATTAATCTTCAGGAGACCTGGGACACTGAGGGGAATATACATTTGGTTGGGTTTGCTACCTGCAGTTCTAAGGTTATCCCCTCTACTTGTGGGAGAGCAAGAGGTGGTCTAGCAATCCGGCCTTGAAGTGTAATATGGAGATGATTGCAACCAATTCACCTTTCCTACTCGGTGTTCTGTTGTCCTTTGAAGATAAGTTTAGGATTTTGTTTATTAACAGAAGACTTGTTGCTAGTCTAGGGTTTCCAGACCTGGCAACTCTCACAGTGCTACCGTGTGACACACTACATCGAACCCCTTCACACACTGTGTACTTGAATTGGGCGGGGGCACCAACTAAAAATAAATAAATAAAAGTATGGCTGGATCCTGTGAGGCCTCATACCATAGGGATACTATAGCCAGGTGAAAATGTCACTTACAACCAGTGGCAGCCGAAAGAGACAAAGACCGGTGGGGCGGGTGGAGGAGGTGCGGGGGCAGAGGGGGCCCGCAGGAAGCGCGTGGGGTTAACAATAAAAATTACAAAAACAAGACTTAACTTGTGCTGCCGGCAGCCTTGCGTTCCTCTCTTCCTGGTCCCAGCAGTTCCTGGGACAGCATCGGACTCCACATCCAATCCCCAAGCTGCTCTCATGCTTGAGAGCAGCGTGGGGATTGGCCTCAGAGGGCTGAAAAGACACTCGCTCAGGCAGAGGGAGTTTGTGCTGTTTCTCCAACCCGGCTGTACAATACAGCCAGGTTGGAGAAACCTAATTGTGCATGTCAGTTTGGCCGGCCTGCGACGGCCGGCCAAACTGACATGCGCACTTAAAAGTGCACATACCACTCCTGCTCCTCCCTCCCATGTCCCGGACCCGCCCCTATATGCACATGCTGGCTCAGAGACAGCAGCTGACAAATAAAACGATAGTAACGTATCGTTTTATTTTTCAGCTACTGGCTCTGAGCCAGTTGGGTGACGCTCCTCCTCCATTGCGGAGGAGCCGCCGCTGCTTACAACACAACATTTTAAACAAAAAATTCATAAAAATTCACTAGTTATAGTTAACTGAAGTAACAATGACTCTCCCCATAAATTAACTATAACGCGCACCCTCATGCATAGGAAATTTATAATTTCTGCTATGAACTATAACAAAATTATTTCAGAAAAGTTCATAGTTATGGTGCTCATTTGACTGTGTTAATATCAAATAGTCATGGTTGTGGGAACCTTAGAAGTACAGATTGTGAATAGCAATGGTCTTATTCTTTTGTGGGTGTATTTATGTTATTACTCTTTAGGAGACGTGGGACACTGATATACATTTGGATAGGTTTGCTACCTGCAGTTCTAAGGCTATCCTCTACTTGGGGGGAGCAAGAGGTGGCCTAGCAATCCTAGTAAAACTGGACTTGAAGTGTAATATAGAGATGATTGCAACCAATTTGCCTTTCCTATTGGGTGTCCTGTAGTCCTTTGAAGATAAGTTTAGGATTTTGTGTATTAACATCTACAACACAATTTTTGGAAGGGAGATGGATGAGTTGATTAGGGATCTTAGTACGTTTTTACGCAATTACTTTTTGGCCACACACAGCACTGATAGTGATGGGAGATTTTAATTTGCATCCCTGTCTGGAATGTTACTTGTATGACTCAACTGATAATGAGTGTGCTTATAGCGACCAAGTACATCTCAAGCATGCTGTGCAGCGTAACCAGCTAAACAATTTAATCTTAGACTTTAACCTAGTCAACCTAAAGGACAATAAAGATGCTGATGCTAATGCTGAAGAGGGCGTACCCATCTTTAAAGGAGCTGGGGGATTGTCCATAATTGTATATATTTTTGCGTCAGTTGGCTTATTTCCCTCTCTGATAAATTAAAGAGTGGACTGGAACATCCTTGGAGATCATAACCCCATCTCAGCCCCCTTCCGGTGGGATATTAGGTCAGCAGAATTGTGTCCGCCATCCTTAAAGATCAGGGGCACAGACTAAAGTGATCATACCAGAGGTTTTCAATTCTGAACTGCTGTCTACCTGTAAGTTGGATGTCCAGATCTGTCTGGATGAGGATGCCTCGGATGACTGCATCATGACAGCCTATGATCAATTGTCCGGGTATATTAAATCTGCCCTTACCAAATCAGGGTCAGTTGCACCGCCTTCTCTCTTTAGGTGGTTCGACAGGATTTGCTCAAGGGCACGAAAAGAGTTACTACATGCCCTTAAAAAGAATTCAGAGCATCATATCGGAGGGCACTAAGGGATAGAAAGAGTGATCTAAAGAAAGAGATGTGGGAGAATTTGCAGGCTCCCAGTGTACAGTGGGATAGTGCTGCCTTCTGGAGGGTTTGTTCGGAGCAGGTTTCAGGTCAGGCCTTTTGCAGTTCCATCTCAGGACTGGATTGATTATTTTTCTTCCTTATATGACTGCGATCACATGGAGCCACCTATCCCGAGCATCCAGGGGACACAAGGCCAGAGATACACTGGGAAGTAGTCAGGAATGCTATCCTTTCCTTTCCATCTGGCAAGGCACCGAGCACTGACGGGGTTACCGGAGACCTGTTCAAGTCCTTAGTCAATCTTTGGGTACCTATCCTCACTACTACTAAATGCTGTAATGCGCAGCTCATTGCTCATTGGCGGCGGGCTGGCACCATTCAGTGATAGTGGCAGTGCTCAAGAAGGGATTTAGAGCGGACCCTGCCTGTTTTAGGCCAATTTCCCTAGTCAATGCAGAGGTTGAAATGTTAGGGTGGGTGATCCCAGAGAGACGTACTGCTTGGGCTAATGAGTATAATATTCTGTCTGACATCCAGTATGGGTTCAGGACGGGCAGGGGTACAGAGGAGCAGAATTTGAATCCATATTTACTAATAACCAAATACACAAGAGCCAAGGGGGTGGGGTGTATCTGGCTCTTATGGATCTCAGCTCGGCCTTTGATAGGGTGAATAGATCTAAGCTTTGGGATGAACTGGGATCCATGGGGATCCGTTCAGCTCTCCTCGCGCTTCTGAGAGATCTTCATGTGGGTCTCTTTGCATCGGTATGGTATTGCCTCTCTGGAGAATGCACGCAGCACTTTAAACTGAAGAGAGGCATCCGCCAGGGTTGCATCCTGGCTCCCCTTCTCTTTATTTTGTATATTAACCAGCTGGAACAGGTTTTATGTGACTTATGGTGTGACATCCTGAGGGTGGGTGAAAGACCGCTACCCGCCCTTTATATGCAGAAGATGCAGTCTTAAAAGCACAAACGGAAAAGAGACTCCAGTGCCTTTTAGATCTTTTTACTGATTTGATGGATAGCATAGATTTGGTGACCAATTTAAAAAAGTCCTGTATTATTGTGATTGGCCCCAAAAATACTAAATCATACGGATTTTCGGCCAGTGATCATAGCCTTAGTAAGGTGGATCATTTTTCCTATTTGGGCACTCTACTTGATTCAGGCCTTAACTGGCACTCTTGATTAAGAGGAATATGATCAGTTTTAAGAGAGCCATATTTAGCCTTCAGGATTTCTTGCGGCATCTGGAACAAAAGCCAATAAAGATCCTTCTAGATATGTATAAAGCAAAGTGCATTCCCTTAGCTGGTTTTGGATGCGAAATCTGTGGATACGCTGCAATTGCTCCACTTCAGGTAGCAGAAAACACCTTTATGAGAGGCCTTTCATGTGTGGCGCATGGCACCCCCTCAGATATTATACATGAAGAGTTGGGCATGGGTTATCTATCTGAATTTATACGTCTTCGTCCACTTTTACTTTGGCTCTCAGTCTGGTTGAAGGAGGAGCTAAAGTTAAATAGGCAAATCATCCGGGATTGTTTGGGCTTGGATAAAATGCTGCATACCCGATGGTTGGGCTATATTAAGTCTAATTTTAGGGACCTAGGGAACCCTGAGTTTTTTTTATGATCCCAGCCACATCGTCAGTAAAGATCTTGTGTGGCTGAAGGAGGCTTTTTCTTTTGTAGTGGCACCTGAGCGGGAGACCTCTGCCTTAACCAAGCAGATAGTGCGGCAGTATATTATGGTCAAGTCAGTATCTGGTATTGATCCTTATCCTCAATTGGGAATGTCTAATTACCATTATCGTTTGCTGAGGTTAGGCATTTTTCACCAGCTAATGTTTGCTAATGGCGTATGGTATAAAAGCTCAGACTTACCAGTTTGAGTGTGTCATGGTTTCTCAGTTTGTGAAACCAGGCACATTGTTCTCATCTGTCTTAATTCTCTCAGTCGCAAATTTATTAGGCCCCTTTTTCTTGCAATGAATTTTAGACAGGTTAAACCTGCATTTTTATATTTGCAGCTTTTATTATCGACTAATATCTGTTTTCATGTGACATGATTTTTAGCGGGAGACTTGAGCTGAAGCCAGTAAGACCTTTGATAATTTGAGGCAATGTGTTTTGCACATGTAGTTGTACTATTTGGAAATGTCTATTGGAGGGTTTTCCTGTATTCCGGCAACATTTTTATTTGATCTGATCAATTTTTACTATTTTTTTTCGATAGATCTACTGTATCATGTTTTACTGTATTGTAAGTTGTATTTTTATTGTGTATGAATTAGGCTGGATACTTTTATAGTTTTTATTGAAAAATCGAAAAAGTTCATTTGACTGACTAAGAAGGTAAATAAATAAACCACAAGGAATTTTGTGGCTCGAGACACCTTCTGAGAATTCTGGCAAAGGCTCAAAGTGCCTTCCAACTGAACAAATGTGCAGGTCACTGAAAACACTCAGATGACAGAATGACACGTCAGCAGCACCTACACCTACTGCACAACAAATACTTTAACTCATATCCTAATTGAGCTGTTGCACAAACCTCACGCACATTCGGACTTGACCAAGTGCAGCTGTAAATGTATTGTTTCAACTGTCTACTATGTCTTGTACTCTTTTAGCTCATTCTGTATGCTATGTCTGAATACTGTAACGACCTTGGCGGCCCAACGACTTTCTTTGTCTGTATTTATGCATGTACTTCATTCATATGATTTTGTATTATATGTAAAGCGTTCTGATACCTTCTGGTCTAGCTAGCGCTATATAAAACTTATAAATAAATAAATAGCAGCACTGGGAAAATATGAAGAAAATAAATCTATCTAAAAAAAAGGCCCCAACCTTCTAAGTTTTAGGAGATCAACAGAAAGAAGGAAGAATCCTAAAGACAAAACAGATAGAACTGAAAAAGCCATACGTGAAAAACTCAAGGAATGAAGGACGACACTGTGTGCGTTGCCCCCTCTGAAAATTGGCTCAAGTGTTAAATGTAATTAAATTTGCCAGGACAGATGGAGAAAAACTGGGACTGTCCTTGCTAATCCTGGAAACCTGGGGTCAGACTTTTCATTATTTGACACAGCGCATGGAGAAAGTAGGAATGTGCCATATTTACTAACATATGGCACATTCCTGCTCTCTCTCTCTGCGCTGGCGCACTCAGTGCAGCCTAGTGCCAATGCAGGCACCCTTGCGTCATGATACAAGTGTGTCTGTGCTGCAGGCAGGGCTGTTTTGTGCAGGAAGGGACACCTTTCTGCACAAAAACAATCCTTAGAGGCGTTTTCCTCTTTCTAAGTGTGCTGCAGAATGCACCACATTTAGAAAGAAGAAACAACCAGAAGAAATAAAGATATTTCCCCTCATTGCACCTCTATCAGGAAGGTGTAGCATTTTGATGTGTTCCCAGGTTAACCTTTCTTGATATATCTAGGAATGCGCCAAAATACATGAGTGGATGCGTAGTAAAACCCACTCTCTACCTATGTAATGTCTTCCTGTTGCATTCCTCCAGAGTTACAAGCAATACATGGCCATGCAAGGTGGCCTTGCGTGGCTTGGTAAATCTGACTTAAGGATTGCGTTGCCTTGGGGCACCCTGCGTGACACAAGGGCAATGCAATCATATGATAAATAGATTACTCTGGGCCTTTGACAGCATACACCTATGAAAGAAAGCCAGGAGCATGGTGAAAGGAACAGAATTACTGATGAAGAACAAACGCTAAGAAGCTGTACAGATGCTGTGAGAGTAAACATGGTAAAAGTAGTGCTTACAAGTGAAACAAACAATAGCAAAAAATGCCTTGTACAGACAGGAAAAGCTAGAAGCATTGAGTAAATATTCATAAATCACAACCTCCCGTCTTTGAAGCCATATCCATCTAACTTAACATCACTTAATCTCCTCTGTTTATCCCACCAACCATTTGCAAGAACTCATATGGCCCTCATTATTGACCACACCTAACTGCTATTAATCCAAACTACCACAAACAAACTGGAGTAAATGCATGGAAAGATTTCCTTGAGAGCACAAGACTAATCCCAGCAACCAACAATAATCAATAACCACTGGACAAACCACTGACTTTGTTTCCGTAGTAGTGTGCTAATCGCCATAAAGTGATGCAGTGCCTTGTGTGAGGTTATACGTGCTATATAAATCCAATTACAATTCAAATAACATTACCCCTCGTGGACTAAGGATAATTAGATTTTTGTTTGTGTACTTTTTTTTAAACTAACTATACAGCGTCAGGATAATCCATATTTAAACAATATGAGCTAAACAATCATCCACACAAAGATAATATAAATTGTTTGCTTGAATTGGTTCAAAATTCCCCTTTTTAGGTCTCGCCTACACAACGCTTGCGCTGTGTTGCGAGGCGTATAGTTTACAATTCAGTGGGCTTACAACCTGCCCACAGCATACTATTAGTTGTTTTCATGGCCACTCTCATTTTCAATCTTTTGATTTCTTAGCTCCCGTAGGTTTCCTTCCTTTCTTGTGTTAGCTCCTTCCTGGAGCATGGACCAAGTACATGAGTTCTTCCTCGCCTTTGTTCTTCCTTGTCTTTTTACAACGCACTATTTATTATTTTAGAAGCAGGTTTATTCCTGGACATGCAATGTGCTTTCCTACTTTTAACACAGGCATACAGCTTCTTCTTTATGTCACTTCCACCCTATCTACCATCTCTAGCGACACTTTAGTTAACTACACCCACAACTGTACTACTCTACGCCACTCTACTCTATTCTACTCCACTCTACGCCACTCCATTCTCTCTCTATGCCACTCTCATCCATGCCACGCCACGCCACTCACTTTTAGCCATGCTGAACAGCAGCTATGCTGCTCTACAACATGGCTAAAAGACATTGGCAGATATAATAACTCTTGCATGCTCAAGCTCTAATGGCTAATGCTTGTTTGAGACCAATCTATGCTTTGCTGAGCAGGACATTTACTTAAGTCAGTACAGGTAATATGTTTTCCACTTGTTAAGGCTCCAGAAGGGGGACCGTTGTGAAATGAAGGGTTGTGTGACCAGATTTTGAAACCTAAAAACCAGGACATTCCAGAAACACAGAAGTAGGAATACAATTTTATATTGGCCACAGGGCCCAGAATGCTTTCCGATAAAGGCTGCTGCCTAACCCTGCACTGGAACACAAGAAAACTTGGGCCCAAAAGTGATGAAAACCCAATTCAAAGTGTTGTGGTGTGATTTACTTTCCAACAGAAATCAAGATTTGCATTAAAAAGTTTCCTAAAGCAAGGCAAATTAGCACTGCGTGCTACTTTGCGTCAATAGGGGTGTACCATGGGTGATAATGGGCTTTCCAATGCAGACACCCATGGGTTTTGATGCAAAGCCAATTTACTAACAAAGGATTTGTGCAAAAAAAAATGAAGGCTCTTCAATGAAGGTGTAAAAGCGTAGCAGCATAAGTTTCCACATTTTCCTAACTTTACATATGTGATGCACTGTGCACACAAATAAAGTGGGAAATGTTTTAAAGCATAGTTTTTAAGCTGCTTGAAAGAACGCACATACCTTTGGACTATGGTGCAAGAGTGTGTGCATTTCCATATGCCAGTATGACATGCACCAGCACAGCGGTTGAGCAAAATAGCGCCATATCTTAGTAGATATAACACTGCTTTTCTCTCACCTTTTGACACAATGCAGCTCAGCAACTTTGGTTGATGTAGTGCATTGCCTCCAAACTTAGTAAATCAGCATTTTGATCTTTCTGTGTTAGTCAACCATCGCCGAAACGGGGACATTTGCTAAATTTAGTTTGAAATTTACCTGGACAAATGGTGGAAAACCAGGACTGTTCCAGCAGGTACGAGATATCCAATCACTCTAAAGAAGGGTGTTAATTGTTCTTTTCTCTCACTATTACAAGTGTATGTTATAAACCCCCCTACCCACACCCACTCAAAATCTCAAAGTGCTGAGGATCCAACAGAAATCTTCACATACTTTACCAAAACATGAAATATTTGCAATTGTTACCATACAAATACTGCTTCTTTTCTCCACAAAAAACTCCCGATGTCAAAGGCTTAAAATATAGGTTTTTTTAAAGGAACCCCTTTATGAAATTCATTTTTTTCATACAAAAATATGTTACTTTCGAAAGCTATAAAACCACATAAAAATACATTTGAAAGCAAATACGCCTAAATATTTAAAAACAGCCAACCCTTTTTTAGAAAAAAGGAAAACTGTTTTGTCTACAAATGTTTCCCATGAGTTTTCTTCTTTGTTCTTGTTTTTTTTTTTAATTATAAAAAGAGGACGACTGCGTCACCCTCCATTGCCATATGCACACATCGTTGTAAATAATAAATACGTCTTTGCATTTTTCTTTGCAGTTTTGTCTTTTTTCACTCGTTTAAATATAATTTTATTTCGAAATAAAATGAGGAACACTTTACATGCCATATTCTGTTACCATTTGCACACCTTCCTTTCAGTTTCAAAACGTCTCACTATGTTTTCCAATGATGAAAAGAAAATGTCACCTACAACTCGCCACTGCCAAAGCCCATACTGAAGCTGCTTCTTGACAAATTGAAATAGCCATAACAAAAAACACACTGGTCCCTAGTAAAAACACTTTAGATGCCAAGAAGCAAATGGTGAATAAAATGTATTCAAAGGAGTTTATGAAAAACAATTTCAAGACACATTTCGGCGCAGTGAATATTGGTGCAAAACAAACATGCTCGAGGATCTTTAGAGGTGATACACTCAAGTGATAAATCGTGAATCGTAATTGACAAATTGAAGCCACCCATTAGAATAGAAAATGCTACAGCATAGGGTAGCAGCAATATTTTCTTCTTTTACTGGAGGTAGTCCAAAATTACTATTCTGAATTCAAAGGTAGCTTTAAAAAGTATTCTGCTTCTTTGAAACATAAGTAGTTGGCCATTTTAATCAACACTAAAACGTCAGACAACTTCAAGGATTGAAATCAAAATCTATGAAAGTAACGGAAAGGAGCAAAAATGGACAAACAAGAAAAATTAGTAAGAAAAAGCACTGACAGCTTACCATGTTGGTGTTTGGGCACAGCCACATCAGAAATCGTCCATGTCACTACAAGAGTATTGAGTTGTGTGTTGCCGCACAGCTCCAAACCCTCGGAGTGACAGAGAAAGAAATATCAAACTGTGCATGTGTGATGGGTTGAATGAGTTGTCAGACATGCACATATTGGGGTGACATCTTTGCTTAAAAAAACACCAAACAAGTAGAGAGCTGGGGATTGAAAGTGTGGCCCACACTGCTTTCCAGCAGAAACTCTGGGGGCTGTGTACAAACTGCGTTTTGTAGTATATTTAGTAGTATTACAATAGTATTACTAAAATACTACAAACAAATATTCACTATCCTTCATGCAGAGGTCTATCTCTCTGCCCCGCCTATATTCCGCACACATAGGTATGTATTTTAGTAGTAAATTTAGGAGGGACGGGGGATTGACTGTAAAATTTGGAATATTCACTAAGAAATGGAAGAGGCTAAGGGAGGATTAAGGAGGGATATTGTAAGGGTGAATGAAGGGCATAGGGAGGCACATGCACCCACCAACAAAAGAGTAAGTCCATTTCTATTCACTAACTGCACTTCTATAGTTACTACGGGCAAACAAAACCCAAAACAATAGTAAATGTACACCATTTCAGAGCTTGAGTAAGTCAAGCACCACACATGGCCAACCACTGGTACTACAACATCCTCCCATAGAAAATAATGAAGACAGGACCTTAAAATAAAAGCCCATAGGAACTACTGTTAAATGTAATTAATGTACTTTAACTTTTTAAAAATATAAATAAATGTAATTTAATGTTAAAAAATATGTATATAAAACAATTATTCGTTTATTATTAAAAAATATGTTAATACTTTTCTTAAATTTAAAAATGAATGTAACTGATTAAAAAAAAAAAAATCTCATTATTTCCATTCATAACATATAATATGTTTTACCACGTAATAAATAGATATACATTTTATCCTTTAGATGGGAAGATGTTTATTTAATTGTTATTTATTTTTCTTGAAAAAATACTTTTATTTAATATATTCAAAATAAATACATCTTTAATTCGAAACTAGGATAATAATCCTGATGCATATTTTTTGTTTTGTTTTATATTTAAAATAAATATTTCAAATTAATTTCATTAATATTTAATTTTTTTTTATTTTATTTTTTTACGTTTAATAAGCTTTTAAAGGTTTTCCTATACTTTACTGCAGGGATGTCTGCATCCTGGTGGAAGAAGCCTCTGCCTAAGTGTGAAAAGTTTCAAGTAGTAACTTTACACTCCTTAGTTTAGCTCTACCCCCTGAACTAATGGGGTTGAGACAGGTATGTCTCTATTTTGTGTAAATTTATAATAATAAGAGGTGAATAGCTAAAAGTAGTAATGTTAGAAAAATTGTAAAAAACTACACATGTAAATTTACGTTTGTGAATAGGTACCATTATCTCAACACTTCAAAATCAACAGCAGGCTCTTTGCTCAAACATACTGAGTGATTGACAGCACATGACCTGCAACAAAGCCTGTCACCATACTGCTCAAGTCACAAGGTGGATCACCCCATTTTTAAATATTGTGGGAGCAGTTGAATGAGAGCCAGACTTGCTCATCTCCCTCGCTCACTCACTGCTATTTGGGATATGCTTAATAGTTGGGGTAGTCTATTTATTTGGCTACTCTCTTGCTCTGGTATCTAAGAAACGTTGTGTGCTCACAGGAATGGTTGTGGACAGAAGGGTAACACAGGGCAGCTGATTCATTCTTATACTGTCAGGGCAGCAACACACTAAGTACCTTATCTTTCACCTCTACATGTCTTCCGTGCGCCTGAGCAATGGCCTGCCTAAGGACCACCCAATTGGTGCTCCTCCATTTTTGGGATCTTTAGAAATGTAACAGGGGTTAGGAGCCCAAAACTTTGCTCAAAACCATGCCCTTCTAGCAGGAGCTTGCGGATTCTGGGCCTTTTACAGATAATGTAGGTTTTGCCTAGGTTGTCGCCCGTGATTGTTCCTTCGATCTCTTTCGTTGCTATATAACAAACAATGCAGCTAAATCTCTGCCTCGAGCATTACAAAAACAATGAAACATTACACGGACCTGCAGAGAAAATAACAACCACTAGCTAATTACAATGATATTTTGTGCGCCTATCTTTCACACCTCATCCTTCATCATATTGCTAGGCGCTGTGCCCAATATAAGATATGAGCACCTCTCTGTTCACTCACGCACAACATCCAAATGCTTCCTCTCCCTATGCATGGGAGAGGTGGGGCGCAGCGGCCAGAGCGGCTGACTCCGGAGCGCGGGGCTCACGGTTCGATCCCCAGCGGCAGCTCAGCTCAGCATCATGTGACTCTGGGCAATAGGTCACTTAATCTCCCCGATGGCCCCCAGCACCTGGATACACTTAGGGGTTATAAGTCACGCTTTACAAATCTGGAATTATTATCATTACACATTCCACTACGCTGTAGCTTGCTATCCGTGCAAAAATGTGCTTCAGCACCTCACTATGAGGTATAAAGCTCTGTATAAATGGGACAATACAATACAACCTTTACAGCGTGACACCTTATTTGCAAAGTGACCCCATGTCATGAGTATTAGTTAGTCAACAGAATCTTATATGCTCAACTTTCTAAGGCTGTACATTTTGGGAAAACCCTCCCCATTTTCCCTTCCGTGTTCTGTTGAATTTGCATTCTTTTCTAACAAACATCCAGGTGAACCTAGTCTAAACAAGCATTGGCAAACTCAATAGGTTAAGGCTCTAAAGCGCTGAGCTGTTTTCCAATCACACATGTTCATGCGTCAAAATGCAGGCACACCCATGATTGGCAATCTTTCAATGATTTTTCTGTTAAAGAAAACCCATTCCAGAAAGCCTCCAATGTCCACGCATGCATTGTAATGCATGTACATTTGTTCATCATAACACGTGCTTCATGGTGCATCCATGTGCATGCTTCATGACGCTGGCGCATTTTTAATTTACTGAACTAACATGGCGGACAGGCATGTTTGAACAGTAAATTAAAGTGTTAAAAAAGTGAAAACAAGTGCTTGTAAAGCGCAAAAAAGAATTTGAGCGGCCTAGCAAAATCATGCAGCTGCCAAGCCCTGGAAAAAATCAATAAATGTGTTTAACACATCAAGAGGGTGAGCGAGAGCAGGTTCCGGAGCTGGGGCAAATGAAAAAGGAGCATATGGGGGTGGAGAGAGTAAGAAAAAACATGCACTGTCATGGAGTGCTGAAAATAAAATAAAAGAGTCACCTTAAGTATGCATTGGAAGGACACAATCAGAGCACTGTGAGAATGAAATGCTTCTGGGCAAGACAAACACAAGAATAGGAAATAAAGTCCTTGAATTAGGAACAGACAACTGAGACAGACAGCAATGTCTCCCAATCATGAGTAAGGGGCTGACCCAAAGCTCACTAAGTGTATGCGATACAATGGGAACAAAAGATCTTGCCAACAGACAGCCAAGACCTAAAAAAAAGGAAGTTAGAGTTACATGAGTATACTAAGAAACTATCTTGCTTTATAAAAAAAAAAACTGGTATCTTTTGTAAAAGATAAGAACTACGACCACAGCGGTGAAACGTGTGTGTATTTTTTAAGCGGAATTAGTAAAATTCCCCGAGGGAAGGATGAAGTTAAGGATTTTCGGAAACACTGGCATTTGGGTATTTTTTGCAGCTATCATGAGAGCAATTTTCTATCAGCTGTGTAAACGTCGGCCACTTCCTCCCTGAACAGGATTTTCTCTATTTACGAGTGATTGTTGCTAATCACTTTCATTAGGAACAGATGTCTCACCTGACCCCCAGATAGCCGCAGCAGGGGCCACTTCCGTGTTCTTATTGTGATCTGTTTATCTCATCTGTTTCAAAGTGATATGCGGGGTCTGCTTTCTAAGGAGATCCACTAAACTAATAATGAGAAACACCTGGAGGCACTTTGATAAATCAGGACTTGGCGTAGCTCCTTGAAGCGGGAAGCGGAAAGAGGGTTGTGTTCATTTATTCAGGTGGTAACAGGCACATGAGTAGAGCTTGCTGAGCAATTGGTTGCAAGCATGATGGTTGCTCTCAAATGGCTTCATAGCAGGAGCTTACATTTCAGCCCGTCCTACTTTGTAACCAGTCACACTAAGCAATTTGTAACCAGTCACACTAAGCAGTCGGTGACTTAGTTATAAGGTTCTTGCTGTGCAAGGAAAAGTGAAACTACAGGGCATATTTACATGGGCATTGCGCCATCAGAGCGTCACTTTTAGGACACTGCAGTGGCGCAATACCCTGCTCCATATTTACAAAGCAGCATTCAGCCACTTTGCTTGGCTTAAAGCCGGTTTGTAAATATTGTACCCTTTCACACAGGTATCTGCATGAAAGGGGCGTGCAATGGGTGTTGCTGTAGCTGTTGGAACGCAAACACCCATTGCTTTTTGATGCTACCCCAGATTTACAAGGATGTGTAAATCTGAGGCAACGCCAAAAACTAACGCCACTGAATAGCAGGTGTTAGATTGGCACAAAGAGGAGAAATACTTTTATTTCTCCTTGTTTTTGCTCTTTCTACGTGTGCTGCATTCTGCAGCACACATAGAAAGATGAAAAAGCCTCCAAGGATTGTTTTGTGCAGGAAGGTATCCCTTCCTGCACATAAACAATCATCCCTGCAACACAGACACCCTTGCACTATGGCACAATGCTGTCTGTGTTGGCGCTAGGCAGCTATTTTTAGCGCCAGTGCAAGGGAAAACAGAGGGGCGCACCGTATTCTTGTAAATACGGCGCAATCCTGTGTTTTTTAAATGACGCAGCGTGGCGCAGATAAATAGCTTGCAGCACCATGCTGCGTCATTTCTTTGTAAATACCCCTACAATCGCCAGCACACTGAATGCCCAATGTACACAACCACTGACCTACCCGTGTTCAACTTAGGTGCAAAAAGGTTTGCCTTACCAGTGCAGTTTCACTTTCGAAATTCACAAAACCTGAATTTGCACGCTGTAATTGATTTACACATGCAAAACATTACCCGATTTTGGTTATGCTGGCTCAGTTGGTAGCTGCGTTTGCTAGGCTGCTCCATGTCTGGGGTGCACCATTGGCCTGGATTATATCAACTGTCCAGGATGGTGTCATTTTTTTGTGCAAAGGTGTTATTTAGCACCGTATTACACATTTGTAAGGGGTTTGCCAATATTTAATAGTGTGCTAAAAAGAGCACCTCAGAGGAAGTTATAACTGACCAAAATGTAGCACCAAACTAGATAGTTTGTGCAATATGTCCAATCATGGTTTTCATTTTTTGGGATGTGTTCTGTTTGCTTGCTTCAGCTGAACTAATTGTATTAACACACCCCATAATTTTTTAAAGGAAAGAACTAAACTAAAAATGTGATGTGCTGCCTATGTGGAGCAATTTGTCCATTCTATTTTTAAGCGCGGGAAGGGTCCATAAATTCCAATAGCTGTCTTTAGTACTGCTCAAGACAGCGGTTCAGTGGTTTTTAGAAAAGGTGATATATAAATGGTATCTGCAGGGCTTGAAGTAGGATGAAAAAACTGGGGGGTCTCTCAAAGGGGTGTGGCCAATTCAATTAATGTCGTGGCTTAAAACACGTATGCAAAAAAGATGTGCATAGCCTAGTACGCCACCCGACTGGTATATTGCTGCTTCTGGTATTGCATCCACATATATAACAACAAGTAGCATTACACCTACAACAAGCCAAGACTATTGGCTTTGTCAATGGTTGTTAGTTGCATAAGCAATAACTATGACTTCGTTGTATATTATATGAAAATCCTTCAGTTCTGAAATGATGAGACTGAAAGAACTTTAATGAGTCTCTTCGAAGTCACATTAAAGGCAGTGAAGGGTGGTACTGCTGCAGAGTTAAGACTTTTTCTTTCACCCTCAGGGTGATGGCAAAAATGGAGAGCCGGATAGGGACCCGTCTCAACACCTGCTTTTTGGAACTGCCGGTGCTGAGCACCGGCAGGACCCGGTCCACTTAAAGCCCTGGGTATCTATCTTCTATGGTTCAATAATGCCTTGAGTACTTGCCAGTAACCATCATAACTCCTAGCTCTTCTCTTCCTCCTCATGGTCTATAGTTAAGAACTGAATCCTACCGTGAGACAGGAAACCTTAATTGTTGACTGCGGACAATGAGGACCTACCACTAGGTACCAGGTGCCATGAATGGGCTGGCGTTAACAGCATCCTTCTGGTCATATCCAAGACATACCGTGAGTGTGGAATAATGACTGACAATGAAAGGGAGCTGAGTAATAGAAATGGCAACTTCAACACAAAAAATCTGATCTGAATCCAACCCCTTCTGTTGGGATAGAGAAAGGACTCCTGCAAGCCTCTGAAAAGTGTGCCCCAAGTTCATCATCCCAAGCTTTGTACATTGCTGCATAATTTTCCCCTCTCCCGCCTTAGCACACATGATAATCATGCTTATGCACTAAAGGTTTTTCTGTGACATTGAACTCAACACACAAGGGGTCTCTGTGGTCTGGAAGGGCACACAAAGTGTGCCTCCCTTAGCGAGTGTGACTGTCATCGACTCACTGAGCTGTGCAGGGCTGACAGTTGTGGCAGCAATACAATTGTAGGGGTAAAGGCAAGACTTTTGTACCTGTCTCTGCAGGGAGAGTCACTTACAGACCTCTACCATATTTTTTAAAAAGGCTGTAAATCCCCTGCAATGATGTCCTTCACCCATCATGAATATTAAGCATATATACTGATGCAGCGTTTTGGGCCTAACCTCTTACCATTCGTCCTCCTTTGAACCTTTTTATTTGACTGAGAAGTGAGGAGAGTTAACTTTACATCAACCAATTTCAATTAACACTGTAACCCATTTGGCTACACAGTAAATACCAGGAATCATCAACTAAGGTTAAGAAGGTTTATTACAAATTAGTAATCAAATTAAGGTATAAGAATCTCAGTACCATGCTATAAAGATACAGAAAAACAACTGAGAAACCCACCCTCTTAAAGAGGTTTAGGTGTAACAGTATTAAACAAACAAGAAATTCAGTCACAGCAAAACAAAAGGTTATCGTTAAGATCTGGTGTTCAGAGAAGAGTTTTCGGTCCTCTATCTTATACATGAGTAACTCTAGAATCATCTAAGTTAAAGTCCAAACTAAGAAGATGGTTCATTAGTCTAAGGAATCCCAAAATTCAGGTAACTGCAGAAAAATGTCGGGAAGTACGGGAAGTAAGAAAAATTAAGGAAGGTATCAGCAATGCAGAAGCTCGTTTAAGAGTCTTCTTTGGTCAGGGGAATTTTGAGTGTCTAGCCTAAGTCACACACAGCAAGAATCAAAGGCAATAAGCATGGAGAATCAGGAAAGCCATCACAGAAATAGTGGAAGAAGCTTATAGTGAAGGGTGGATTACATCACAAGAAACAGCATATCTCCAAACCACTCATCCTGTGATGCCGTACTTTTATACTTTACCAAAAGTACATAAGATCCAACGACCACCACCTGGTAGACCCATAATTTCGGGGATAGGTTCTATTCTTGAGCCTTTATCTACTTTTGTAGATTTTTACTTGAGGCTTTTAGTGAAGAGAATGCCCACGTATCTTCAGGATACAAAAGATATGTTGCGCCTTTTACCTACGGTGGAATTCGACTCGGAGAGAGACTTTCTAGTCTCCTTCGATGTCGAATCATTATATACATCTATTCCTCAAGATGATACGTTGGACACAATTGCCTCTATCTTGAATAACACCGACCTAGACTCTATTACACCTGTTCACTTTATCATGACCCTGGCCCATTTGGCCATGAAATATAATTTCTTCAAGTTTGAAGAAACGATTTACCTTCAAGTCTCTGGAACGAGCATGGGGAGAGTTTTTGCGCCTAGTTTGGCGAATCTATACGTCCACACTTTCGAACAAGAACATGTGTTGAATGACGATAATCCCTTCCACGAGTCGATTAGACTATGGAAGCGTTATATCGACGACATTTTCGTAGTGTGGCGTGGTGACCTAGAATCGGTGGTACAGTTCCAACAATGGCTCAACACACGGAATAACTTTTTGAGATTTACACTAGAGGCTCATAAGAACAGAATAGCTTTCCTCGACTTATCTATTTTTGTTACTCCAACAGGATTGGAAAGTGAACTCTATCGCAAACCAATGGCTCGGAATTCCCTTCTCAGGTATGACAGCCAACATCCGAAGGCCCTGCGGGATAACTTGCCGTTTGGCCAATTTTTACGAGTGAGAAGGAATTGTTCGACTTCTGAGGAATATAAGCAACATGCCCAGAATCTGTCTCATCAATTGATAGAGAAGAAGTATCCTAAAAAACTCATCAAACGAGCATATAAACGCGCTACTAACAATCATAGAGAAGCGCTATTGGAACCACAGGCCGAGAAACCACCTTTGGGGCGTTTGACTTTTGTGAATACATTCAGCATGCTAACCAATGGCATTCAGAAGAGTATTCACAAGATTTGGCGACTGCTGAACAGTTGTAAGGATAAAATTCCACTGCCTTTGTTTGCATTCAAAAGAGGGTACAATCTTCGTGACAAATTGGTGCATACACGACCAAAGGAGCATGGGTTAAGGAAGGTTGGCACACTCTGGGACTTACCTGCGGTTCAGGGCCATTTTCCTTGTGGAGCCTGTGCTATTTGTCCACAAACAAGACATTCAAAAACAGTTGACATCGGAACTGTGAGACCTTGGGTGCAAAAAATGTTTTCCAATTGCAATAGCGACAATTTGATTTACTTGATACAGTGT
Source organism: Calotriton arnoldi (assembly GCA_963921515.1). NCBI lineage: Eukaryota > Metazoa > Chordata > Amphibia > Caudata > Salamandridae > Calotriton > Calotriton arnoldi. Next base: position 2,111,553 of record CAWUFW010001304.1, on the reverse strand, counting down.
CCCTGCAAATACCAATATGTGGGGATGACGACTCGCAAAGTTAAACTCAGGATGCTAGAACATAAAAGCACTTTTAGATGCAGGAAAACCAATACTAAACTAACAAAGCATTTTGCTGAGCTTGACCATCAGGCTGATGAATTTACATGGACGGTCTTAGAAAAACCATATATACCATCTCATGTTGTTGATAAAGCCAGATTTCTCTTCAATAAGGAACAAAAGTGGGTGTTTAAACTGCATAGTGACACCAAAGGCCTGAACGATGGTATACCTTGGACTGCCTTATAATAATCCAGTGCAGATAAGAATGAGGCAGTTATAACCATCAGTCATGTAGATCCTGCAGTAGCTATGAGTATCCGATTATGTAGTAGCTATGATCGTTTATTGCGATTTATCTATAATATCAAAATTGGCTAGCTGTGGTATGAATACATAGATGTATCCTCCTAAATAGATCTTTTGTTTTTTAGAGATTTGAGGAGGACTAGAGGTTCCATCTGTAGTGAGGCCACCATAGAGTTAAAAAGAAGTATTGCACCCGTATGTGGTTTATGTATACATTTATTAAATAGTTCTTATGCTTTTTTGTATACATGAACAAAAGTGGTTTACTGAACGATTGAATCAATAAAACGGCAAATAAACTTGCATACAAGAGGAAGCGGGAGCAATTTTAATCAGTTACCGCTATCTCTAGAAAAGAACTACAACTTCCGTGTATCATGACGTCATTTTGTAGTCCAGAATGACGCCATTTTCAATTGCCGGTAGTCCCGTGTAAGAAATAAAGGTAGGAATGAGAGTCGCTTGCGCACCTCCCACTGACTCAGGAGAGCTCGAGGCACCGACGGAGAGGTAGGACCTCAAGAGTTAGTCCGCACTGCGCTATTACATCATGTAGCTTTCGCGCACATCATTATTATTTGCTTAAGGGGAGCGCTCTTTTGCGTTTGCCGCGATGGCACTGGGAGGATTAGAAGATCTCGGGGTTTACTTGCTCTGTTTATACACTATGCGTCTTTCTTTCTAATACCTCATTGGTTGTAGAGCGTATGCCTACGCTGACAGTTTCTGCGTGTATGATCAGTTTTTGAGTTTAGTGGCTTCCAGACTGTGATAGTTGTTCAGTTCGTGTCGCCACATTTATACTGGTATGCACGTTTAGTTAGGAATAAGAAGTACCTTAATTCTTGACAATCTTGGTATCGAGGTACATACGGGAAAGAGAATGTGAGCAGAGTGAAAGTTATACATGTGGTTTTCCTGAACATAGCTTAGTATTCTGAAATTGTGATTTTAAGTGTCCTCTTTTAGGAAGGTGTCCGTTTTGGGCTGTGAAGAATAAAATGAAGCACATTCAATGAGGGATAGATAAAAGAAGTTCTTTTCCCTTACAAGTGATTTTCCTCTACTTACAGGGCGGGGTCTCCCATACCGGAGTTGTTACCAGGTGAGGTGAGGTATTGACCTCATACAAGACAGGTGAGTGCACCAGCGGAATAAAGGTTATAGCGGTGTAATTTTAACAACTTATTGGTATATGGAGTAACCAATAAGGTTAGCAGTTAAGATGAATTAATGTTGGGGAGTTTTTGCAACTGTCTTATTATTTCACAATGCCGGTTTGTGTGTTTATCTGTTACAGGTGTGAAGAACACTCCGCTTGTATTGAGGATTAATCATGTAAAAGGTCGTATTTTATGATAATTTGATACACATAAAAGTCCTATGACCAATTTGGCAATGCAGTAGCATTATCATTTGTTGTTTAGGTCCTGAAGAAAGCCTGGGCAAGTGGCCCATTAGGCTGAAACTTGTTGACCATATTGTGAAGCGGCCTATGTGTTCAAAGCTGCTTCTGCACTGTTTTTAATGTAGGATCGGTAGAGATATTTGTATTAAAAGGAGTTTTTCTCTTCCAAATCCTTTTAATTTCACTCACATGCACTGCACTTATAATTCCATCACCCAAAAGTAATTAATATTCAATATTGAGGCCTGTTACAAGGTGAAGGTAGTGTCTCCCTCTCTTCTTTGTTTTCACTTCCTCCTGTTGTGATTTCTGTGACCTAGTCGAAATCCGATCTACATGACCCTCTTCTGTGATCTAGAAGAGTGGAGGTAGTAAGGAAGGATATCCAAATGATGACACTGACCTCTCTTGGTAGTTGATGGAAATCCGATTAATTCGCAAAGGTCTTTTACTTTACTTTATATTTGTTGGTATTTTTGGGTGTTGGTACTGTTTGTGTGATTTGATAATTCAGTTTTAGCTCCCTTTTGTAGACCACCAGATTTTTTAGTTGTTGCTATAAGAATCTCAGTACCATGCTATAAAGATACAGAAAAACAACTGAGAAACCCACCCTCTTAAAGAGGTTTGGGTGTACCAGTATTAAACAAACAAGAAATTCAGTCACAGCAAAACAAAAGGTTATCGTTAAGATCTGGTGTTCAGAGAAGAGTTTTTTTCGGTCCTCTATCTTATACATGAGTAACTCTAGAATCATCTAAGTTAAAGTCCAAACTAAGAAGATGGTTCATTAGTCTAAGGAATCCCAAAATTCAGGTAACTGCAGAAAAATGTCGGGAAAAGTACGGGAAGTAAGAAAAATTAAGGAAGGTATCAGCAATGCAGAAGCTCGTTTAAGAGTCTTCTTTGGTCAGGGGAATTTTGAGTGTCTAGCCTAAGTCACACACTGCAAGAATCAAAGGCAATAAGCATGGAGGTCTAAACCTCTCAAAGTCCAAGGAAAAGTGCTCCCAGCATCAGATAGTGTGGACTCCAGTTATTCACACTAAAATCATTCAGGTAACACCCCTCCTATTTGCATCATCAGGGGTTCCATTGTCCTTCTTCAATCTCACGTTGTAAACTGAAACATCAGCAAACTATCCCACACTGAACATGGGAACAGCATTGTCCTTGCTCAACCAAACCCATGTTGTAACATTACTGAATAGGACTCTTCAATTAATGCTCTGGCTCTCCATGTTCTTTGGACAAGGTCTTCGTCTCAGGCTCTCTCCCTATCGCTAATACAGTGTTGTATCTATTCTCAAACTAACTATGCGTGTGAATACCTGCAAGGGAAAAGTCATGTCAGCAGAAATGGAAAACAGTATTTTATGCAGAATGGAAAAGAGGCGTAGTGTGTGAAGAATACATATGGAAAGCTAGTGAGACATGGTGATGGACACACTAGAATCCATTTTTTCCTCCATGATAATGGATACCTAAGATGGAGTGTGAAGGGAACACCAGACAATAGATGTGAATTGCAGGGCTCCTCAAGGACATTCCAGGGATCCGTGGTAGGAGGTCAGACATTTGAGTGTGGAAGAAAGGCAAACGAGGTCTTCCTTTCAAGTTAAGGGGATTCCCTCACCCTTTCCTGCCCAATTTTTCACTGGAGGAGCTACAGCCACAGGTTAACAGGTAGTTAAGCAGAACAATGTTCCTCTCTTTTGTACCATTGTATTGTGCACTCCTGATAGAAGACTCCCACCTCACTCCAACTTCCTGCTAACTCCTGACAACAGAAAACATGTCTGGACCAGTCTGAGTGGAATAATCAAAAGGCAGGAATTACCCAGCACTGGGGTCAGAGCTGACTTTTGGAATTCATCACAACTGTCTGCAACGTTGGTGTAAAGATGGGACAGACATTTACAGCTAGTGTGCCAAGATTTTGGGTCTCCACAATAACAGCAACAGAGAAACTCTCTGTACTCCAGGGTTGGGATACCTACCAAAGACTCCCTGGGCTAAGTTGGAATAGAAACATGCGGGCTTTGGCCAAGACGGGGCTGCCTGGACCTTGGTTACTGACTCCCCAGGAGAGGTATTGAGGGTACCCTTGCTTTAGGAAGACACTGCTCAGAAGGAGATGGGCATGAAGGAGCCAAGATGGCACCACAAGATAAGAATCTTCACCGATCTGCATGGGTGAGTCCTGGAAACCTTGAAATGTTTCCGTAGTATGAACTAAATTGTGTACCCCTATGAATGGATGGTATCATGGAGCTCAGTTCAGCTACCCGAGCAATTGCCAACATTTGAGAATAATTCAAGCATTCTTTTGAAAATGTTGTTATTTTTTTGCTGTACACACTTTAAGGCCCTGATTACGAGTTTGGCAGTGCGGTGCCTGGTCCACCCCGCCGCTGCTCCGCCAAACCGTGGTCGGTCCACCCGCCAGATTATGAGTGTTTCTCATGTCTGGCTGGCTTTTATTTGACGTTCCCATGGCGGTGCCCTGAAAATGGGCACAGCAATGGGAATGCCAAAAACAGTTCCTGCAGGAGCTGGGGTGCATGCGCACAGGCGGGCACATATTGTGCCCCCCTGCATGCACCCCATGGCGCACGGGGACCCTGTAGGACCCGCTTTTTTCCCTCTCAGCCACTGTTTTCATGGTGGAGGAACCGCCATGAAAACCATGGCGGAAAGGAAACTCGTAATATGCTTGGCGGGATCGCGGCAGTCCCGCCAAGCATGTTGCTGCCAAAACACCACTAGGGAAAGGCGGTTCCCTGGCGGATGCGGCGGAGCAATGGCGGTCCGACCGCCCTAATTGTAATAGGGCAGTCAGGAGACCGCCACTGCCGCGCCCCCACGGGTCTGGCGGTCCATGAACCGCCAGACTCGTAATCAAGCCCTAAGTGTGACCGGTATGCCCAGATGTGGCTCTCGTGCTTACTTTGCCACATGACTCCAGCTTTATCTCACTGGTGAGGCCTTAATAGTCTGAATCTAGTCTGGGTTTGCTTGAGTTCTCATCTGGAAAGGACCTGGCCTGGCAGTTTGACTTGGATTGTTGCAGCAGGACCAAGACTAATTTGCATATGGCTGGTCTCTCTATAGTGGCATAGAAGCTGAAACACAATAGTTCGAAATGCTGCCCAGGCAATTAGCAGTGGCTAAGATTAATTAAAGCATTTTTTTCCATTACTTTGATGTTTTCCACAGTACATGCCTTGGAATGTATCCTGAGCAGTTGGCAGACCCCTTCCTGTTTGCGAGTGCTTTACCACCCTTCTGAGGACTCGCTATTAGGAAGGGACGCCCTCGGAACGCCCCTTCCTAATAGCGACTCGCAAAATGGGAATAGTACATGGCCAACTCGTTTTTTGCAGTCGCAAAGGGGTCTGAAACCCCTTTGCGACCGCAAAAAATGGTCGTACATCTGGCCCTTAGTTGTTTATTGCAAAATACACCCTGACATTGACAGGTATGCCCAGATGTAGGTTTGTTCTTACTGTACCACAGGCTTGAAGTTGTACCTCTCTGACCAAATGTAAGATGGCTGAAACCAATCTGGAATTGCTTGTTTTCCTATTTGGAAGGAACCTGGTCTGGTAGCTTGGTCTTTGTATTGGAGCAATGACGATGACTGATTTGCATATGACTTGTCTCTGTCTAGAGTGGCGTATTGGGCTGAAAATTGACTGAGCAATTACCAGTGCCAAGATTAATTCAAGCATTCCTTCCATCACTTTGTTGTTTGTTTTGGGAGATTCCCAAAATGTGATGGGGTAAGCCAAGATGTATGTCCTGTGCTCACTGTGTCACAGATCTTAAGCTATATTTCACTGATTTAGACTAAGTAGGCTGAAACTTTCCTGAGGTTACTTCTATTCTTGTCTGGAGAAGAGCTGGCCTGGAAGTTTGGACTGGACTGTTCCTATTGGAGCAGGATGAAAACTGAGTTGACATGGCTGATCTATGTCTACGGTGGAACAGTGGCTGACAAACAATGGGCTGGAAAGCAGCCCCAAGTTATTGTCAGTGGCAGAGATTCATTCATGCATGCCTTCTATCACTTTGTTGTTTCATGCAGTAGATATCCAAAGGCACCAATTTACTGTCTTTCATGCACTAAGGCACTTCACAAAAACTACAGTGGTGCCTTGCACAAAATGCAGAAAATAGAGTAGCAACAGATTTACTAAGGGTTGTCTGCTGATGACATCATCAAAGGAGCTCACACTAAATCTGACTTTTCTGTGGAATGTGTTTGCTTTATTGATTATTAAATGTGGTGACACAGGCAGTAGGATTCTTGTTTTACATACCAAAGGACAAGGGAAAACTTGTGGACTTTCTGATTGTGAACAGCGTAATATGATCCAGTAGGCACGTGTAGCACTATTGCTGGTTTTTACAACTACAGCCTGCTGGTGTGCAAATTGTCAGATGGTATCTGACAGACAATGGGAGCAAGCTACATTTTCGGGGTTAGTATCTTCCTGTGATATTTAATTAGGGTATGTGATTTGCACTCTGGTTCATCTGCAGGGCCCCTGTAGGCGGTATTCCACTTTGTAATTCCACCTACAAATGCAGTCTTGTAAATATGTGTCATTTGATTGTAGTATTTGGTTGTGTGTCCATTAAAGTTCTTTCCGTCTTTAAAGGAGTGGCTGTACGCCGATTTGAGTGTTAATGTGTGATGTTGTGTTCTGTGTTTTTAGCCCACATCACATTCATGAGTCAGCCTTTGGGTGCTGTGCCTAGTTACCCGAGAAATACATGCAAAAAAGGGTAGTTGGCGGCCAGTATGATGGGGTCAGGATACCAAAGGTGAAAGACCTCATTGCCAATATTGGGGTTTGTAACTTCTGACTGCCTTGGGACCTCTTGAACCAGATTTATCAGTGGTGAATGCCATGGCAAACACCATAGGAAGAGGCTTTTACATTTGTACTTATCTGACAATACAGTAGGAAGGGAGTTTACAATGTGAACTCTCTTACAAATGCAGAAGAATATGTTGAAATAACCAGTGTATACAACAGATCAGTATGCGCAATCAAGTCAGACATGCTGAATACAAGAATTATGAAACAGCAGTTACCACAAGCAAGCTAGAATCGCTTTTGCAGATTCGTAGTGCATTTACCTGACTTGTTAGACCCAATAATCAGCACATAGGTGAAATCCAATGAGATCTTGGTTTAGAGTACGCCGAGTTAAAGAACAATCAATGATTCTCTGACTCCACAGGGTAACTACACTGCGGGCACGACTTAGATTTTTTTGTAGATGATGGTCAAGATGAGGTAAAGGCAGGAGTAGGCAAAATGCGAAATCTAAACTTCAAAAAGTACAACCTCACGAGCGTGGGATTGATGAAGTCTAGAAATTCAATTGCCCTCAATACGTGTTTGTGAAGGAGAAAACATTTGGACCAACTACCCGTAGTGGCTGATGTTTCATTTTGCTTGATGTACTTTTGCCCAGAATCTATTCTTTACAACAACCTTCAGAGACGCACTGGTTAAAAACGTGTCGTACCAACACTCTCAATCCTAGCTCGAGCAGAGCCTGTTTGACATAAGCCAACCAAGGGATCCTCTGGCTATCATAGCAGCTGATAATGTGTGCAAGGGCATTTCTATAAGGTGTCAGCTCTATAGTGCTCCATACTCGAATCCAGTATAGGATAGGGAAAAGCTTGGCATGTTCCGATATTGGTTTTAAAGCGAGATCTAATCACAGGGGCAGACGAGGTGTAAGAATGACCCAATGAAGTTGTTTTCATCTTCCCCCAAAGTTGACTTATTACAATGACTCCACAAGTCTGCTCGATACAATGCAGAGAACCAGATATGAGCTTTATAAATCTCCATTACAGACAAAATTGGGTGGAAGGGGGCCTTTTTGGCAAACCTAACCAGTGCTGAAGCCCTGTGTTTGATCAACGAGGAGCTCTTGGAGATTTGGGATAACCATGAGTCTTTGTCAGATAATCTAATCCCTAAGTAATCAATTTTTTTACTCTCTCCATGTTGTTTATTCCCAAGTGCATGGTTCTCTTAAGATTCTTCCATTTATTCTAGGCCATAAATTTAGTTTTCAACGCATTAATTTCCAAACCATGGGACTCGCAAAACAGTGAGAATCTGCTGATAAGAGATTACAACCCGACTGCCGTTTGGAAATTAAAAGGGTGTCATCCTCAAACAATAGTGTGGGCATCTGTTGGCCTGCTATGACTGGTGAATCATAGTCCGAGAGGGCACCTATGAAGCTGTTAAAAAACAAAAGAAAAAGAGTGGGAGCCAGAACACAATCCTGGTGAACTCCTTTCTTAACTTTGATTTTCTCAGTCAGTTCACTGCAAGGACCCCACGTATCCAGGCGACGTTACCCAGAGAGGCACATAGGAGGAATGTCTATGTGTGCCTCCGGCTGCTCTCCTTTTGTTGGCAATTAGCAATATATAGTTCATCCACTATTCCCTGCTGCCAGTACCAGTACCAATGATTGCACCAACTACAGTTGTAAGAAAAGACCAGAACAGTGGTACACAAATAAACGGAGGATACTGCACATGAACAAGAGAAAGGAGCAGACAAGACCAGCAAAGCACCCTGCTCACCTCCACCTGGGATTACCACCTTGACCGCCGCCTCCACCCACAGATTAAAGCGTACTGAGAGCCTAGCATAGGAACATTGGAGATACTGGTCACTTCAGGCACTCTTAGATGGAGATGAAAGAAGGGAAAAGAAATGCAATTCAGGGAACACGCACTGCTCACACAGCTTTGCCCTCCATACTTAAGATATCCCTCAGACCATGGGCTGGCCTTCATCCATCAGTGGCCAAGCTTGTTTATGCCAATTAGCGAGGTAGTAACTGTCACCAAGACCAGCAGATGAAATAAATAAAATAATAGCAAGGCCCTAGGTCGCCCTGTGTGTGCTGTGCACACAGAAAATCACCCCCGCTGGGAACACCGTGGCACCCTGCAAGATGCAGGATGCAGAAAGTGAAAAACTGCTGCCCGGGAGGGTGTGCCCCGCCCTGCTGCATGCTCCTATCCCAGCCTCCCTGAGGACAAAGCACAGTGGCAACGTGGCCGGCAACCCCCCAAAGCAGCTTGGCACAGCGCAGCAGTAGTAAGAGGGCCCACAGGGGAACCTGAGAGTAGGTGTGTGCACAGACCTAAAATAGGGGCACAATCAGGGGCGCAACTAGACCCGAACTTCGAGGGGGTGGCTAACACTCCCACCCAGGGCTGGCCCTAGCACTGGTCGCACACGGTGCAACAGTCTTTTTTGGCGCCCCCTCCCCCATTTCCTCCTTCTCCATGAATTCCCTCGGTACCATTCACCAACAATGCACCTCATCTCTCTATAGCACCTTTCTGACAAACATTTCATTTTTTTATAGTGCTACTCATAGTTTACTCACACTTCGTTTTGTGATCTGCATGGTACACGTTCTTTGTATCAGGCACATTAACCCTTTGTGCTGTGTGGGTGGCAGGAGTGCCCATGTGAGTGCACGGTGAGCAATGCGACAGTGTGAGAGTAGGGTAAGAGGAGTGATTGCAGGGTGAGTGAGGTGACCTTATGAATTTGGGTGCGGATGTAAGTGCAGAGTGGGACGAATGAATGCATGGTTAGTGATGGGCTTGTTTGAGTGAGGTTGCAGATTGAGCAGTGAGGGGGACAGGTGAGTGAAGTGTCACATGAGTGCAAGGTGAGTAGTGTGCTCGTGTGACTGCAGGGTGAGGTACAGGGTGAACAGCGCAAGTGCATTGTGAGTGCAGTGTGATCACTGCGAGTGCAGAGTGAGCGGGTGAATGGTGTGAGTGCATGGTGATCAGTGTGAGTGCATTGTGATCACTGTGAGTGCATGGTGAGTGTGAAAGTGAAGGGCGAGAATGAGTGAGTTGTCTGAATGCAGGGTGCATTCCCAGACACTTGAAGTAACTCAGCATGTTATTGACTGCGGCGTAGGATTTCAGATATAAGTTAAACTAGTGCTATTATGCAGGGCTTTAAGTGGGATGAAAAAGTGGGGGGGGTCTCTCAAAGAGTGGGGTGGCTGATATAATTAAGGGCGTGGCTTAAAACATTCATGCTAAAAATCTGAGCCCAGTATAATGTGCAGCCCGATTCTTATGTCGCTGCTTCTGTTCTTGCCTCCACATAAGTAACATTACACCTACAACAAGTAAGAACTATTAGCTTTGTCAAAGGTTGTTAGTTGCATAAGATAAATATACTACATGCATACATACAACTATGGCTTCGTTGTATATAATATTGAAAATGCTTTAGTTCTTGCGCAAGAGGTTGTGGTGTAATGGCTAGAGCTGCCAACTTTGGAGCTGAGGAAGCAGGTTTGAGTCTCAGCGTCGGCTCAACATCCTGTGTTTCTGGGCAAACCACTTAATTGTCCGTTACCTACCAAAAAATAAATGAAGATGTCCTTCTTGGTGCTCATGTAAAGAACTTCGAGTTTAGCAATACAGAACTGCAAAAAAATAAAAGTTACATCAAAACAGTGAACTGCTGCAGAGTTGAGATTTTTTTTCCAGTGCGAGGGTGAAAATGGAGAGCCCGATAGGGACGCATCTCGGTGCCTGCTTTTAAGAACTGCCGGTGCTGACAGGACCCGGCCCACTTAAAGCCCAGCTATTATGGCATTAATCAGGAATCGCAGGTGGAGGAAATAAATAATGTGCTGATCCTGCAACAAACTTACAGTCTTATGATTAGGGTTGGCAGCTCATTATTTTGATGTCCCAGAGGTTACAAAAATAAGCAGTCCCTCAAGCCGTATTTTCAGCACTTATCTGTACATACTTCGAACAGTAAATATGAATAGAAAGCACTTTTAATTGTGTTCTAGGGTTGCCTGAATGATCCATGACTGATAATTAAAAGTAACAAAGACAGAGAAGTCACATTACAAATAAATACATACTTTTTGATTTATAACCCTATTTAGTGTCAAGACGAGGTCTTTGCAGGCTCTTTAAACAACACATGGCTGGCATTTGACTTTTAGCAACCCTACTTTATATTCCTTTTCATTAACTGCGTTCTCACAATACGGCAGTAAATGTAAAATACTAATGTAAGGAATAGGCAGAGTGGGGGACCAGGGGTTACTGGAACCAGAAAAAAACTAATCCTCGGTAACCAGTTTACAAAGGTATGTAAATATTAAAATGGTCTTTAAAGACCTGTGAAAAACTCGGGCGTGCCGGAGATAAGACTCCAGACACTGCCCAGCCAAGCCCACAGCAGCTCGAGCTGCAGCAGCCCAGGCTGAGACACACGACAGGGGGGGATGGAGGGGGTTTGAAGCCCTGTGGGCGTTGCGTGCCTGGGCTCAATGCACACTGGGGTAAGGCTGGCGCACTCAACCTAGCAGCTGACCAGGAGTCTGGTATGCCACACTGATCATGGAAACCTAACGGAAAGAAGGCTGGAAGAAGGCCAAAGGGCCTGGCAAAGTATCCCATAGACACCAAACTATGACCCCGATGGCAGCGTCTGGCATCAGCACTCCTAGCTCGCTGGGGGCGGGCACGAGCATGGGGGTAGGGGTGGGGGCGAAATCAGCCCTCTCATTTTAGATTGTGAACAACTTGAAAAAGCCTGTAGGCTTAATCTCTTTAGTTGAAAACAGCATCATATTTTCAAATAGCATTGGTATATTTTCAAATTAAAGCCTGCTGATGTTCAAATTGCCATCCAATACCTCACAGATAAAGGGTAACAGACTAGACGCTTCGAGCTAGTGGCTACCTGTGATATTTTGTTTAGGCACGTGAATTGCACCCTAGTTAATCTGTGAGGCCCCTACAGGATGGATTCCAATTTAGAATCCCACCCAAAATTTTGTAAAAATTTCGTTTTGAGTATAGTATATAGTTGTGGGTGTATTAAAGTACTTTTCCTTTCATTATAGGAAACGTATTTGTTGGACATTGATTTAATGTTATTTTTGTGCGTTGCTCAGTTCTGAGTTTCTGGCCCACAATACGTCGATGAGTCAGCCTTGGACTGCCAGGCCTCAAAACCCCGAAACAGGTTAGGGGTCTTCTCATTTCAAGACATCTGGATCCCACTAAAGTGTACCCAATATACTAGGGCAGATACCAACGGGAACAGTTACCCCTTTCTTTTCTCAGTTCCAGAAAAACTCAGAAAACTGCCACGTGGCGGAGTTTTTCTTGTGCAAAACTCGCCTACATTAAGTTGGCGAGCGTGAAAAAATGAGCGCTAGGACGAGTCCCGGCGCATTTTCTCAACGCAGGCAGTTGTGGCAGGTCGCTACCGTTCGTTCTGAGAAAGCTGCCACCTGAGTAGAAAATCTACTTGAGCAGCAGAAAGAAGCAACGCCCTCTGGCGCAGCACGTGGTGCCATAAATCAGCAAGAGCAGCGAGAAGTGCCAAATTTCCGCTATATATATATATATATTCACTGAAAAAACCATAGGTTTCAGGGACGTTATAGTTAGCTGGACATTTCACTCGTACAAAACCATAGAAATTCCACCGTTATAGTTAGTTCAGCTAACTATAACTCGCGCTCCCGCAATGCACTGCTGATGACGTCACATATTACATCATTCATGACATGGTCAGTGACATCACTGATGACATCACTGATGACATCTCAAATGACATCACTGATGACATCACTGACGACATCATCCACGTGAAAATCTGATGCACCTCCTCACACTTTAATATAACCTTTCATACACCCACTGTAAAATACAGACTACCATTTTCTAGATCATTGACACACCAATACCAGTTACTACATATGCACTCACTGATTGCTAGGTCTACACACACATCCACTCATTCATCCATACAATAACTCATACATGCAGTCACTCATCAATACAACACTATCATATGCACTCATACACCTATACAGACAATCACACACCGCCACTCATCCATGCAGTTACTCACACACCTACTCAGTCATGCTAAGAATCTATCACACTCCCATTTACTCACTTATACAATTATACACACACCACCTCACTTATTCATACAGATACTAACGCATACTTACTGTGTTCTATAATCAGTGATACAAGTACACACTGATCTATACAGCCAGTCTCACAATCACTGACAATCATGTAGAGTCCTTTATATACTTCAACTCTCACATACACTGCCTTTTACATATGTAGTTACTTGGACATGTACCACTCAGACATTCATTCACTCACCAAGACACTGATACACACACTCACACACCCATACAGCTGTTTCCACATGCACTCTTGAACCCATACACCCAGTGAATCAACCACTCACACATCTATGCACAGAGTCACACACCTCCCACCCACCCACACACACACTCAATCTCCCCCAAAAATACTCAGACAACCAATCAATAACCTATATAGACACTGACGTAGCTACTGACCAACCCATGCAACAGCTTACACAACAACAGACAGACTAATACAGACATTCACACAGTTTAGTCACTAACCCATGCATTCAGTAAGACACATTTAATCACTCACTTATACAGTCAGTCACTCACCTACTAAATCCTCCATCCAGACACTTATACACCCACTCATTCTTCCATACACCTTGGAATATATATAAAACATATTAAAAAAATTACAGAAACACACAGTCACTGGATGATGTCATCAGTGATGTCATTTGAGATGTCATCAGTGATGTCATCAGTGATGTCACTTACCATGTCATGAATGATGTAATATGTGACGTCATCAGCAGTGCATTATGGGGGCGCGAGTTATAGTTAGCTGAACTAACTATAACGGTGGAATTTCTATGGTTTTGTACGAGTGAAATGTCCAGCTAACTATAACGTCCCTGAAACCTATGGTTTTTTCAGCGAATTTCAAAGGTTTTTTAAATGCTAATTTCTAACTATAACATCCCTGAAACCTATGGTTTTTTCAGCACCAGTAATGTGGGCCCCGGTCTATGGCCCCACAGACCTCCGGCTCCTCTCCTCACCACCAGTAATGGGGCCCCACGTATGACCCCACCCCGGCCCCACAGACCTCCGACCCTCGGCCTCAGCCCCGTGGGTCATGTTAAATACGGTGGCAGAAAAATTTCTGGAGAGCAGATCGTGCATGTGTAGGATGGAGGGCAGGGAGTGCTTGTGTAGGGTGGAGGACGGGGAGTGCATGTGTAGGGTGGAGGACGGGAGTGCATGTGTAGGGTGGGGAATGTGTTCTACAAAAACTTCTGGAGAGCAGATCGTGCATGAGTAGGGTGGAGGGCGGGGAGTGCATGTGTAAGACGGGGAGTGTATGTGTAGGGTGGAGGATGGGAGTGCATGTGTAGGGTGGAGGGCGGGAAATGTGTTCTACAAAAACTTCTGAAGAGTAGAGGGTGCATGTAAAGGGTGGAGAGCAGAGAGCACGCGTGTAGGGCGGAGAGGGCATGTGTAGGGCGGGGAGGGCATGTGTAGGGCGGGGAGGGCATGTGTAGGGTGGAGGGCGGGGAAGGCATGTGTAGGGCATTTTAAGAGTGGAGGATGCATGCGTGGAGGGAAGATCTCACCTGTGGAGGGCTGCACGTTCTCGAAGGGACAGTGGAGGGGAAGGAGCAGCGCCGCTGCAGGGTCAGGGGTACAGAGGGATGCAAAGGCCGGGGGGGTGCAGAGTGTGGAGGTGAGAGGGCAGTATGACGTATAGGAGGGACGGGTGACGTCACGGCCAGAGCGGGAGACTTCGCAGCGTCAGGTCCGAGTCTCGGCGTCGGCTCCGCCGCCTGTGATTCTGGGCACATCACATAATTCCGCCGTGACTGGAAATGAACGTGCCCTCGTGTAATTTAAGCGGGGCTCGGGTAAAGCGCTTCAACGCCTGTGGGGCGGGCGAGCTGGCGCTACATACAACTGACACAAAACATTGAGCAGAGCAGGGTGTGAAAGGGATTTATTAAAGGGCGGGGGGGCTCGCTTCTGATTAAGAGAAGAGTTTCCCCCTGGGGTTGTCACTTCCAGTGCTTCCCCCACACTCCGGTGAAAGCAGCCCCTGCTGCCCCGGGCTCTGCCTGTCACCCCCTGCAACACCCCCGGCCCCCACATACCAGTGCTGGGGGCCCCGCCTGTGACCCTCCCCGGCCCCACAGACCTCCGGCTCCTCTCCTCAGCACCAGTAATGTGGGCCCCGGTCTGTGGCCCCACAGACCTCCGGCTCCTCTCCTCACCACCAGTAATGGGGGCCCGGGGGCCCACGTATGACCCCACCCCGGCCCCACAGACCTCCGGCTCCTCAGCCTCAGCCCCGTGGGTCATGTTAAATACGGTGGCAGAAAAAGTTTTGGAGAGCAGATCATGCATGTGTAGGATGGAGGGCGGGGAGTGCTTGTGTAGGGTGGAGGACGGGGAGTGCATGTGTAGGGTGGAGGACGGGAGTGCATGTGTAGGGCGGGGAATGTGTTCTACAAAAACTTCTGGAGAGCAGATCGTGCATGAGTAGGGTGGAGGGCGGGGAGTGCATGTGTAGGGCGGGGAGTGCATGTGTAGGGTGGAGGACGGGAGTGCATGTGTAGGGTGGAGGGCGGGGAATGTGTTCTACAAAAACTTCTGAAGAGTAGAGGGTGCATGTAAAGGGTGGAGAGCAGAGAGCGCGCGTGTCTGGTGGAGAGGGCATGTGTAGGGCGGGGAGGGCATGTGTAGGGTGGAGGGCGGGGAAGGCATGTGTAGGGCATTTTAAGAGTGGAGGATGCATGCGTGGAGGGCTGCACGTCCTCGAAGGGACAGTGGAGGGGAAGGAGCAGCGCTGCTGCAGGGTCAGGGGTACAGAGGGATGCAAAGGCCGGGGGGGTGCAGAGTGTGGAGGTGAGAGGGCAGTATGACGTATAGGAGGGACGGGTGACGTCACGGCCAGAGCGGGAGACTTCGCAGCGTCAGGTCCGAGTCTCGGCGTCGGCTCCGCCGCCTGTGATTCTGGGCACATCACATAATTCCGCCGTGACTGGAAATGAACGTGCCCTCGTGTAATTTAAGCGGGGCTCGGGTAAAGCGCTTCAACGCCTGTGGGGCGGGCGAGCTGGCGCTACATACAACTGACACAAAACATTGAGCAGAGCAGGGTGTGAAAGGGATTTATTAAAGGGCAGGGGGGCTCGCTTCTGATTAAGAGAAGAGTTTTCCCCTGAGGGGGGTCACTTCCAGAGCCTCCCCGCACTCCGGTGAAAGCAGCCCCTGCTGCCCCGGGCTCTGCCTGTGACCCCCTGCAACACCCCCGGCCCCCACATACCAGTGCTGAGGGCCCCGCCTGTGACCCCTCCCCGGCCCCACAGACCTCTGGCTCCTCTCCTCAGCACCAGTAATGTGGGCCCCGGTCTATGGCCCCACAGACCTCCGGCTCCTCTCCTCACCACCAGTAATGGGGGCCGGGGGCCCCACGTATGACCCCACCCCGGCCCCACAGACCTCCGGCTCCTCGGCCTCAGCCCCGTGGGTCATGTTAAATACGGTGGCAGAAAAATTTCTGGAGAGCAGATCGTGCATGTGTAGGATGGAGAGCGGGGAGTGCTTGTGTAGGGTGGAGGACGGGGAGTGCATGTGTAGGGTGGAGGACGGGAGTGCATGTGTAGGGCGGGGAATGTGTTCTACAAAAACTTCTGGAGAGCAGATCGTACATAGGGTGGAGGGCGGGGAGTGCATGTGTAGGGCGGGGAGTGCATGTGTAGGGTGGAGGACAGGAGTGCATGTGTAGGGTGGAGGGCGGGGAATGTGTTCTACAAAAACATCTGAAGAGTAGAGGGTGCATGTAAAGGGTGGAGAGCAGAGAGCGTGCGTGTAGGGTGGAGAGGGCATGTGTAGGGCGGGGAGGGCATGTGTAGGGCGGGGAGGGCATGTGTAGGGTGGAGGGCGGGGAAGGCATGTGTAGGGCATTTTAAGAGTGGAGGATGCATGCCTGGAGGGAAGATCTCACCTGTGGAGGGCTGCACGTCCTCGAAGGGACAGTGGAGGGGAAGGAGCAGCGCCGCTGCAGGGTCAGGGGTACAGAGGGATGCAAAGGCCGGGGGGGTGCAGAGTGTGGAGGTGAGAGGGCAGTATGACGTATAGGAGGGACGGGTGACGTCACGGCCAGAGCGGGATTCTTCGCAGCGTCAGGTCCGAGTCTCGGCGTCGGCTCCGCCGCCTGTGATTCTGGCAACATCACATAATTCCGCCATGACTGGAAATGAACGTGCCCTCGTGTAATTTAAGCGGGGCTCGGGTAAAGCGCTTCAAAGCCTGTGGGGCGGGCGAGCTGGCGCTACATACAACTGACACAAAACATTGAGCAGAGCAGGGTGTGAAAGGGATTTATTAAAGGGCAGGGGGGGCTCGCTTCTGATTAAGAGAAGAGTTTTCCCCTGAGGCGGGGGGGTGTCACTTCCAGCGCCTCCCCCGCACTCCGGTGAAAGCAGCCCCTGCTGCCCCGGGCTCTGCCTGTGACCCCCTGCAACACCCCCCGGCCCCCACATACCAGTGCTGGGGGCCCCGCCAGTAGAAGGTAGAAACTACGGCAGCTTTTCAGCGAGAGAACGTGCCTGCCTGCCTCAATTACATCGCCTAGCAATTTTAAAGGAACACGAACAGCTCATTTTCCTTTGAACAGTACACGTTTCGCCGTTATTTAAACCAACTGCAGTGAGATGGAATGTTTCTGAGGTGCCGTTAGCCTTTTCTCTACTGGAACGTTTCCCATATAATATTTAGAGTATACTGTAAAATCTAAATTTCCCTTACAGCAAATGCATTACTCAGGTGATAAACCTTACCTCATATTTCTCTCTCCGTCCGAGGCACAAGATGGCTGCCAACACTTCCTGGTTTGAAGTGTTGGCAGCCAATTAGAGCCAAGCTCGTGCTCGAGGGTTAGGCTCCGCCCAGATATATATATATATTTTTTCCTTTAATATCTCAAAAACTACTGAACGGATTTACACCATTTAAAAAAGGTCGCTTTCTGAACCAAGCACTACCTTTTTGTCAAATTTGGTGTAATTCCGTTCAGCAGTTCGGGCTGTAGCCTTGGCTAAAGTTTCCTATGGGAAATTGATTTTTTCACTCTTATTTTTGAATTTCTCAGCAACTACTCAACGGATTTACACTATTTAAAAAAAAGGTAGCTTTCTGAACCAAGAGCTACCTTTCTGCCAAACTTGGTATAATTCCGTTCAGCAGTTCGGGCTGTAGCCTGTCTCAAAATTTCCTAAGGAAATTAACACACGAAAAACACTTTTTGGGACCCCCCTTTTTCTCCGCCCCCCCTTGACGAATCACCCCCAAACTTTCAGGATAGGAGCTGACCTGGATAGACCTTTTTTTTTTAGAATTTCGCGAAGATTCGTCAAACGACGCCAAAGTTATTAGCAAAAGAAAAAACGCTTTTTCAATAGAAACGAGGTCCTAACTAAAACTACCTACTGGCGACCGCCAGTAGGTAATATATATATATATATATATATATATATATATATATATATATATATATATATATATATATAGTTGCGGAAATATACATTGTTCTTATCTAACACCCTTCTCCTTTCCTCCACAGCCACCTTTAAATGGAAGATGGATACATTTCTTACCTGTAATCCTAGTTCTCTTCCAGGGTAATCCTTGTCAAAGTCATAAGCACTGCATAGTCCACCCATGTGCGGGGACCCCAGAGCATTTCTTAATTTTATATATATATACTGCTGACATTGCAGGTCCCGAGTGTGAGAAGTTGGCCTGGTATATGCTGTCCACTAATTATAGTGGGCACCTTGCACCAGTCCAAACAACCCCTTATTGGAGATAGGTTAAAGACAACCTTATTGAAAGCTATCCTAGTGGTAGCTATGGAGAGCAGCCTTCAGGCTAAGTCTTGAAGGAATGTAAAGCAGCTTGTTTTACCAGTCTATAATCTCTTGAGTGACCAAATGAAAGAGCACCACACCAGGTATATATTCAAAATATATGTATTTATTGCTAAACACACCCCTCTAGTCTCTTTATGAGGCTAGAGTTCGAAGTACATAAGTTATAAGTTATTAAATCACAGTAATAGCACAAATACACGTTTGGGCCCTAGGGGCGTACCAAACCATATACCAATAAAGTGGTATGCGAACCACGACTGAACTAGACACTAGGCCTAGAGCCTCTAGAAGTGCTTGGACCACAAGGAACCACCCAAGGTAGTGACACAGGGGACCTACGGGAGACGCGTGCAGTGTAAATACACAACCGCGATACGCCGTTGACTTCTATGGAGAAAGTCGGGATCGGGAAAATAGAGAAAAGAGACACTTAAAAGATGACTAGGACAAAACCCTTTGAGATCTAGGACTTTGAAGAGTCTCTACCCACGGGAGCACCGGAGTACTCGTGTTACCTCACCCAGGGAAGCCGGGTGCATAGGTGCCTTTCGGGGTCGGGTTTCGTCGTCGATTCGAATGGCGATCTGCTGCAAAGTGCTGCTGGCGGCCAAGAGAAAAGTGTCCGGGTGGATCCAAGAGTGGATCGGAGTTCTGAAGAACCTGAAAGCAGAGGGGACAGAGTCTGGGTCACTAGCCAGTGACCAGGAAGGCGATGGACAGATGCCCACCGATGTCGAGTGCTTCAGGTGCGTTGACAGTCGTCTTGACTCTTCAGCCACGAGGTCCAGGAGGCGTTGTCGGCGACCAGGAGCAGGATTCGGGCTGGTACACGATGTCTGTCGAGTGCTGAGGTGTCGGCGACCGGATTGGACCCAACAAGCCTTGGCAACGGCAAGTCTCGGTGAAGATGTAGATCGTCGATGGTGCAGACCAGCAAGGTCTGTGGAACTCACCCAGCGAGGGTAAGTGAGGGCAGGCCTGGAGCAACCAGGATGCCAAGTAAGAAAAGGATTGGCCTTCGTTAAGGGCTACTAGCCAACGGGCTAGCGACCGCGAAGGAGCCTCGTGACGCCGCACGTGGATCTGGCTTACAGGACACTCGTGGAGTGGGGGCCAGTGATCTTCGGTGCAGGTGGTGCTGGAGGCTAGGGCTACTCGGAGCCCAAAGCACGACTTCTTGGGAGACCCAGAAGAGGATGCACTTGCAAATGTGCTCGGTGTCCAGGGGTCACGGTCTCAAGTCACCCACGATAGCCACGGGCCTCAGCTTTGCTGGGGACTCAGGGTAGCCTCGGGGAAGTCTGAGAATCCACCTCTGGTGATGCGATGACTTCGGCGTCCGACGGGAGCTTCAGAAATGCGAACCGGACAGATGCTTCTTTGGTGCCTGCCAAGCAGGGGAGTCACTCCTTGACCCCAAGGAGATTCTTCAGTCCTCTAATCGTGAGTAGAGCGTCGAAGGTCCAGGATTCAGTTTCAGAGTTTCGTCCAGGGATAATCTAAAGTCCTAAGGACTGGGTTCCTACCTTTATTCTAAAGATAGGGGTTGGACTACTCTGTGGCCCCACCTATGGGTGGGTCAGGGCAGAGGGGTGGCTACACCCCTTTCCTTTGTCCAGTTCGCGCCAAAGCAGGGGCTGCAAGCCCCTGATCCGGTTTGAACTGGGGTATGCACAGGGACACCAAATGTGCCCCCAGTGCAGGACTTCAAAGCACCCGAAAGTGCTCCCGCCCAGCCCCAATACACATTATCCTGTCTGGGGAGGTGGTCACACCTCCCTGGGACAGGAAACCTATTGTCCAGGCCTCCCCTGCCGGAGTTTCGTCCAGCAGCAGGAGGCCAGACTCGTGTCTGTGGCAGCAGCATCCATTTTGTGATGCCAGGGCTCTGGAAAGAAGTTACCGGACTAGTCAGAGTTAACATGTCTTTCCCTCTAGAAGGGTGGAATGCTACCCCCGCCGCCAGGATTGGCGGGGGGTAGTATTCCAAGATGTTTGACACCAAACACGACATGTTTAGGTGCAGCCATTCCAAAGTTAGCATTTTACCGCGAGGATATAATGCGCTTAAGAGTATATGGTCAGGCTGCACTACAAACAGCATCAGAGATGGTCTCCGAACGCTGCAGAGGGGCCCTGCTCATGCAGGGGCACCCTCTCACATAGGAACCACGCACTCTGCCTTTAGGATTGATAAGGCCTGCCTTAGGAGTGACTTATAGGTTTATATGTGTGTATGTATTTCGTGATAT
Organism: Calotriton arnoldi; assembly: GCA_963921515.1. Taxonomy (NCBI): domain Eukaryota; kingdom Metazoa; phylum Chordata; class Amphibia; order Caudata; family Salamandridae; genus Calotriton; species Calotriton arnoldi. Next base: position 2,090,638 of record CAWUFW010001304.1, on the reverse strand, counting down.
AGGTAACCTATATCACAGTAAGGGGTGCATGCACCACCTTACCCAGGCTGCAGTAGCAGACCTGTGGTGTCAGTTTGGATGGCCTTCCAGGGGTGGCATAATACATGCTGCAGCCCCTGGCAGGCCTCTGAGGTACCTATGCCCTTGGTACATAGTATACCATATACTAGGGACTTATAAGGGCACTCCAGATCCCAATCAGTGATGTGCCTAAGGCACATGGAAACCATTTTAGAGAGGAAGCAGCTAGGCTGGGGTTCTGATTAGCAGGGCCCCAGCCAGACTAATGTCGAAAAACAGTGAAGCATCAGCAAAAAGTGGGGGTACCCATGTGAAGCAGATCCTACTCTCCTACACAACCCCCCAAACGTAGGGACATTAAACTAACCTTGCCCAGTTAAGTCTTCATGTTCTAAGTGGAAATACCTAGAGAGTCCATCTGCATTCGCATGGTTACTCCCAGGCCTATGTTCCACTGTAAAGTCCATCCCCTGTAGGGAAATGGACCACCTAAGCAGTTTGGGGTTTTCACCCTTCATTTGTTTTAGCCATAAGAGGGGCTTATGGTCTGTCTGAACCAGGAAGTGTGTACCAAACAAGTATGGCCTCAACTTCTTCAGAGCCCAGACCACAGCAAAGGCCTCCCTCTCTATGGCTGACCAACGTTTCTCTCTAGGGGTCAGCCTTCTGCTAATAAAAGCTACTGGCTGATCCTGACCTTCTTCATTCAATTGTGACAGTACAGCCCCTACCCCCAATTCAGATGCATCAGTTTGAACAATGAACTTCTTGGAGTAATCAGGACTCTGCAGAATTGGAGCAGTGCACATGGCCTGCTTGAGGTCATCAAATGCCTTTTGACAGCTAACTGTCCACTGAACCTTTTTGGGCATTTTCTTAGAAGTTAAGTCATTCAGGGGTGTCACTATTGATCCATACCCCTTGACAAATCTCCTATAGTACCCAGTCAGGCCTAAGAAGGCTCTCACCTGAGTCTGGGTAGTGGGAGCAGTCCAGTCCATGATGGTCTGGATCTTGCTCTGCAAAGGTTGAACCTGGCCTCCACCCACAAGGTGGCCCAGGTACACAACCTGACTCTGCCCTATCTGGCACTTAGTGGCCTTGATAGTCAGGCCTGCCTTTTGCAGGGCCTGTAAAACATTCCTGAGGTGGACCAGGTGATCCTCCCAGGTGGAGCTAAAGACAGCAATATCATCTAGATAAGCTGCACTATAGGCTTCCAGTCCTGTGAGAACTGTATTCACCAACCTCTGGAAAGTGGCAGGTGCATTCTTCAGACCAAAGGGCATTACCACAAATTGATAATGTCCACTAGGGGTCGAGAATGCTGTTTTGGGCTTTGCAGTATCAGCTAGTCTGATCTGCCAGTAGCCAGCTGTTAGGTCAAATGTGCTGAGATATTTGGCAGAGGCCAAAGTATCTATGAGCTCATCTGCCCTGGGTATTGGATGGGCATCAGTCCTAGTGACTGCATTGAGACCCCTGTAGTCCACACAAAACCTCATCTCTCTTTTTCCACCACTGGTGTGAGGTTTCGGTACAAGGACTACTGGACTAGCCCAAGGGCTATCTGAGGGTTCAATAACTCCCAATTCCAACATTTTCTGGACTTCAGTCCTGATACAGTCCCTGACATGGTCAGGTTGCCTATAAATCTTGTTTTTAATAGGCAGACTGTCCCCAGTGTCCACTTCATGAGTGCACCAGGTGGTCTGACTGGGTGTCAGTGAAAACATATGTCTAAACTGATTGAGGACTTGCCTGCAGTCAGTTTGTTGCTGGGTAGTGAGGCTGCCTGCCAAGGCTACACCATCAACTGACCCATCGTCAGGGTTCTGTGAGAGCAGGTCAGGGAGTGGGTCACTCTCTTCCTCCTGCCCTTCATCAGTAGCCATGAGCAAGCCCATGTCTGCCCTGTCCACATATGGTTTTAACCTGTTGACATGGAGAACCCTGTGGGGACTCCTGGGTGTTCCTAGGTCTACTAAATAAGTGACCTCACCCTTCTGCTCAACAATAGTGTGGGGTCCACTCCATTTATCTTGGAGAGCTGCTGGGGCCACTGGCTCCAACACCCACACCTTCTGTCCTGGCTGGTAAACAGTCAGAACAGCCTTTTGGTCATGCCAGGCCTTCTGAAGTTCCTGGCTAGCCTCAAGGTTTTTGGTTGCCTTTTTCATGTACTCAGCCATCCTGGAGCGGAGACCAAGTACATAGTCCACTATATCTTGCTTTGGGGGCTTGAGAGGTAACTCCCATCCTTCCTTCACCAAGCACAGTGGACCCCTCACAGGGTGGCCAAACAGAAGTTCAAAAGGGCTGTAACCAACCCCCTTCTGAGGCACCTCCCTATATGCGAATAAAAGGCAGGGCAAGAGTATGTCCCATCTACGCCTAAGCTTTTCTGGGAGCCCTTTAATCATGCCCTTCAAGGTTTTGTTGAATCTCTCAACTAAACCATTGCATTGTGGGTGATAGGGTGTGGTGAACTTATAAGTCACTCCACACTCCTTCCACATTGCTTTTAAGTACCCAGACATGAAGTTAGCACCCCTGTCTGATACTACCTCCTTAGGAAAGCCCACTCTTGAGAAGATTCCCAGGAGGGCCCTTGCCACCACAGGTGCTGTAGTGGTCCTGAGGGGAATAGCTTCTGGGTACCTGGTGGCATGATCCACTACCACCAGGATAAACCTGTGCCCAGAGGCTGTTTGGGGATCCATGGGACCAACAATGTCAATCCCTACCCTTTCAAAGGGCACCCCCACCACAGGTAGTGGTATCAGGGGGCCTTTGTAGTGCCACCTGCTTTGCCACTGGCTTGGCAGGTTACACAGGAGCGACAAAACTCCTTACTGTCTTCAGACATGTGGGGCCAGTGAAAGTGAGGGACAATTCTGTCCCAAGTCTTGTTCTGGCCCAGGTGACCTGCTAAGGGAATATCATGGGCTAGGGTCAATAGGAAGCCCCTGAACTTCAAAGGTATTACCAACCTCCTGGTAGCACCAGGCTTGGGGTCTCTACTCTCTGAGTACAGGAGTCCATCATCCCAATACACTGTATGGGGACCACTAGCTTTCCCAGCAGCCTCAGCAGCAGCTTGCTGTCTGAGGGGTTCAAGGGAGGGGCAGCTCTGCTGCTCCTGGCTCAGATCTGCCCTAGAAGGTCCCCCTGTCCCCAAGAACTCAACCTGGTCAGGTTCAAGTTCCTCTGGGACAGTTCCTTCTTCAGGGCTGAGATCATCCCCCTCAAGGGACTGATCTTCCTCCTGAGCCAAGGGGAAGGCACTGCCTTAACCCTACTACTCCTCCTCTTGGAAGGCACTTGGTCCATTCTTCCAGAATCCAAGGCCTGTTCAGTGCTAGACATTTTGGCTTGTGACCTGGTCACAGCAAACACATCTGCAGGGATCCCCAGCATTTCTGCATGGGTCCTGAGCTCCACTTCTGCCCAAGCAGAAGTCTCTAAGTCATTGCCAAGCAAGCATTCGACTGGTAGGTTTGCACTTACCACAACCTTCTTAAGGCCAGTTACCCCTCCCCAGGAGAAGTTAACAACTGCCAGAGTATGGTCTGTTCTGACATTGCTAGCATTGGTCACTTGGTACATCTCACCAAGCATAACTTGCCCAGGAAGCACAAGGTCTTGTGTCACCATTGTGACACTTGCCCCTGTGTCCCTAAATGCCAAAGCCTCACGTCCATTAATTAAAGGCTGTTGTCTGTACTTGCCCAGATTACTGGGACTCACAGTGGAGGTCACATCCATGCCTCCATCACAGACTAACACAGCCTGAGTCAGTTCTCTGACTAAGTCAGAGCCCAACTCAGTTCCCAGGGTGAACCCTACTAAACCCTTTGCTGGAGCACTTCCACCAACTGTACTAGGGGGAACAGGTGCCTTAGGGGCATTGGTGGGTGCTGGACTGGAGTCTTTGGACTTGGTGCAATCACTGGTCCAGTGGGTCTTTTGCTTACAGACCTTGCACCATGGTTTTCTTTGGCCTTTCCCTTTGGTAGACTGTGAATCCCCACCAGAAGAAGATTTTTGGGGCCTGATGAAGACTTTTGATCTTTACCCTTCTCCCCACCCTTGTCAGAGTTCTTAGCATCTTGCTTCTTGGTTTCCCCACCTTGGTTCTGTACCTTCTGCTTCACCCTGGTCCTGACCCATTTGTCTGCCTTCTTTCCCAATTCTTGGGGAGAGGTCAGATCAGAGTCTACCAGGTATTGATGCAACAGCTGATTTTGACAGTTATTAAGAATCTGCTCCCTCATTATCAGATTGTACAATCCTGAGAAGTCACACACCTTACTGCCCATCAACCAGCCTTCCAGAGCCTTGGCAGAACAATCCACATAGTCTACCCAGTCTTGAGTCTGTGCTTTTTGGGTGTCTCTGAACTTCAACCTGTACTGTTCAGTGGTTAGGCCAAACCCATCAATAAGAGCACTCTTCAAGACCTTGTAATTATCAGCATCCTCCTCTCTAACAGTGAGGAGCTTATCTCTACCTTTGTCAGCAAAGGAGAGCCACAAGATTGCTGCCCACTGCTCCTGAGGGACCTTCTGTACCTTACAGGCCCTCTCTAATGCAGTTATCCATTTGTGGATATCATCCCCACTCTGGTAGGGAGGGACAATCTTGCTCAGGTTCCTATGGTCATAGGACCTTTCCCTGTCTCTAGGGACATGGCTGCCACCATGGGACTCTAGTCCCAACTTTCTTCTCTCTCTAAGGAGATCTAGGGATTTCCTATCTAAAGCCAATTGCTTTTTTCTGATTTCCAGCTGAGTTTCCTCATACTGGACCAGTCTGGTTCTCCTCTCATGAGAGGATTCCCTCCTGTGAGAGGAGACAGAGCTCCCTATAGAGGTGCCAGAGTGGTTAGACTCCTGAGAAGGAGATCTAGACTTCCTGGGCACACTCTTAATCCTTCCTGGGGGACAAAGAGGGTGTCATCTTGATCATCCTCATCATCGTCCACAGGAGGGATTGGGTTATCCAGGTCAGGGTCATTGTCACCCTCCTGGCCAGTTTCAGAGGGGGGCTGGGGGTATTGGTACCCCTGGCCTCGTCCTCTTCTTCTGCCCCACCCTCAGCTCCTACCCCTTCAGTCCCTACAGGCTTACTAAGGTCATAAGCCACCAACAACTCCTTGAGGTGTTGGGTGGTGGGGCTTTGGCCTGTCCTTATTTTTCTCAAGTTACATAAAGCTCTCAATTCCAAGAATGGGAGTGTATCATACTTGGAGGGTGGAAGCTCAATGGCTTCCTGCAAGGATTCTTTGGATCCTGCCCTTAAAGACATTACTAGTGTGGTGTGGTGTATGCACTACCTACTCTAGTGTGGCCTACTAAACTCTCTTGAGTTGTAGAAAGGGTTGTGCTATCCCTTAACACACAACTCTAAGTTCAGTAGAACTTACTGTATTCTAAGCTTAAATTATATGTACCTTAGGTACCTTTAGTGGTTTTCAGTTGATCAATTCAATTGAGATTATCTGGTAAAACAATAGCAAGCTGGAATCCCACACGCTGCACACCAATGTGAGAAGTTGGCCTGGTATATGCTGTCCACTAATTATAGTGGGCACCTTGCACCAGTCCAAACAACCCCTTATTGGAGATAGGTTAAAGACAACCTTATTGAAAGCTATCCTAGTGGTAGCTATGGAGAGCAGCCTTCAGGCTAAGTCTTGAAGGAATGTAAAGCAGCTTGTTTTACCAGTCTATAATCTCTTGAGTGACCAAATGAAAGAGCACCACACCAGGTATATATTCAAAATATATGTATTTATTGCTAAACACACCCCTCTAGTCTCTTTATGAGGCTAGAGTTCGAAGTACATAAGTTATAAGTTATTAAATCACAGTAATAGCACAAATACACGTTTGGGCCCTAGGGGCGTACCAAACCATATACCAATAAAGTGGTATGCGAACCACGACTGAACTAGACACTAGGCCTAGAGCCTCTAGAAGTGCTTGGACCACAAGGAACCACCCAAGGTAGTGACACAGGGGACCTACGGGAGACGCGTGCAGTGTAAATACACAACCGCGATACGCCGTTGACTTCTATGGAGAAAGTCGGGATCGGGAAAATAGAGAAAAGAGACACTTAAAAGATGACTAGGACAAAACCCTTTGAGATCTAGGACTTTGAAGAGTCTCTACCCACGGGAGCACCGGAGTACTCGTGTTACCTCACCCAGGGAAGCCGGGTGCATAGGTGCCTTTCGGGGTCGGGTTTCGTCGTCGATTCGAATGGCGATCTGCTGCAAAGTGCTGCTGGCGGCCAAGAGAAAAGTGTCCGGGTGGATCCAAGAGTGGATCGGAGTTCTGAAGAACCTGAAAGCAGAGGGGACAGAGTCTGGGTCACTAGCCAGTGACCAGGAAGGCGATGGACAGATGCCCACCGATGTCGAGTGCTTCAGGTGCGTTGACAGTCGTCTTGACTCTTCAGCCACGAGGTCCAGGAGGCGTTGTCGGCGACCAGGAGCAGGATTCGGGCTGGTACACGATGTTTGTCGAGTGCTGAGGTGTCGGCGACCGGATTGGACCCAACAAGCCTTGGCAACGGCAAGTCTTGGTGAAGGTGTAGATCGTCGATGGTGCAGACCAGCAAGGACTGTGGAACTCACCCAGCGAGGGTAAGTGAGGACAGGCCTGGAGCAACCAGGATGCCAAGTAAGAAAAGGATTGGCCTTCGTTAAGGGCTACTAGCCAACGGGCTAGCGACCGCGAAGGAGCCTCGTGACGCCGCACGTGGATCTGGCTTACAGGACACTCGTGGAGTAGGGGCCAGTGATCTTCGGTGCAGGTGGTGCTGGAGGCTAGGGCTACTCGGAGCCCAAAGCACGACTTCTTGGGAGACCCAGAAGAGGATGCACTTGCAAATGTGCTCGGTGTCCAGGGGTCACGGTCTCAAGTCACCCACGATAGCCACGGGCCTCAGCTTTGCTGGGAACTCAGGGTAGCCTCGGGAAGTCTGAGAATCCACCTCTGGTGATGCGATGACTTCGGCGTCCGACGGGAGCTTCAGAAATGCGAACCGGACAGATGCTTCTTTGGTGCCTGCCAAGCAGGGGAGTCACTCCTTGACCCCAAGGGAGATTCTTCAGTCCTCTAATCGTGAGTAGAGCGTCGAAGGTCCAGGATTCAGTTTCAGAGTTTCGTCCAGGGATAATCTAAAGTCCTAAGGACTGGGTTCCTACCTTTATTCTAAAGATAGGGGTTGGACTACTCTGTGGCCCCACCTATGGGTGGGTCAGGGCAGAGGGGTGGCTACACCCCTTTCCCTTTGTCCAGTTCGCGCCAAAGCAGGGGCTGCAAGCCCCTGATCCGGTTTGAACTGGGGTATGCACAGGGACACCAAATGTGCCCCCAGTGCAGGACTTCAAAGCACCCGAAAGTGCTCCCGCCCAGCCCCAATACACATTATCCTGTCTGGGGAGGTGGTCACACCTCCCTGGGACAGGAAACCTATTGTCCAGGCCTCCCCTGCCGGAGTTTCGTCCAGCAGCAGGAGGCCAGACTCGTGTCTGTGGCAGCAGCATCCATTTTGTGATGCCAGGGCTCTGGAAAGAAGTTACCGGACTAGTCAGAGTTAACATGTCTTTCCCTCTAGAAGGGTGGAATGCTACCCCCGCCGCCAGGATTGGCGGGGGGTAGTATTCCAAGATGTTTGACACCAAACACGACATGTTTAGGTGCAGCCATTCCAAAGTTAGCATTTTACCGCGAGGATATAGTGCGCTTAAGAGTATATGGTCAGGCTGCACTACAAACAGCATCAGAGATGGTCTCCGAACGCTGCAGAGGGGCCCTGCTCATGCAGGGGCACCCTCTCACATAGGAACCACGCACTCTGCCTTTAGGATTGATAAGGCCTGCCTTAGGAGTGACTTATAGGTTTATATGTGTGTATGTATTTCGTGATATAGGTAACCTATATCACAGTAAGGGGTGCATGCACCACCTTACCCAGGCTGCAGTAGCAGACCTGTGGTGTCAGTTTGGATGGCCTTCCAGGGGTGGCATAATACATGCTGCAGCCCCTGGCAGGCCTCTGAGGTACCTATGCCCTTGGTACATAGTATACCATATACTAGGGACTTATAAGGGCACTCCAGATCCCAATCAGTGATGTGCCTAAGGCACATGGAAACCATTTTAGAGAGGAAGCAGCTAGGCTGGGGTTCTGATTAGCAGGGCCCCAGCCAGACTAATGTCGAAAAACAGTGAAGCATCAGCAAAAAGTGGGGGTACCCATGTGAAGCAGATCCTACTCTCCTACACCGAGTGACTGGGATTGTATGTCACACTGGTATTGACAGGCTCTGATTATTTCCAGTGAATTCAGGTACAAGACATTGGATTAGCCCTTTGAGGTTGTGATTTTATATTTTTTATCAAAAATTCTATCAATGTCAGACCCAATGGGGGTGATTTGAAATAAATGGGACCACCTTTACCATCATGCATCTGTGAACTCACTAGAGGTCCAGGAGGGCGGAACGATATTTAATGATGTGCAGGTGGTCGCTTTCTGCTTTGCTGCAATTTTGGCCTGTGATGAAGGACTGTTGAGTCCAAAACACGTTAGGCTGCATGGAATCCAATAGAAGTTTCTGTTTTTGCTGTTGCTCAATAAAGGAAACAGCCTGCCTCAGAGTGCTTCTTCGTTGAGGATATATATGTCTGCTCCAATGAGGGAAGATCTACCTACCTTTAAAATACGAGCCCCCAGGCAGAACATTATCAAAGTGAAGCGGGCACTGAGGAAAGCCGCAAGGCTGAAACGCGTCTGCCCAGCGTTTCACCATAACAACAGGACTTTTTACTGGGAACCCTTTGCATTAAACCCCTTTTTTGCCACTGAGCATGTGTCGGACCCATTTTTTCGGAAGTGGGATTGGACTGGATATATATATATATATATATATATATATATATATATATATATATATATATATATATATATATATATATATATATATATATATATATATATATATATATATATATATATATATATATATATGTATATATTATCTACTGGCGGTCGCCAGTAGATAGTTATAGTTAGGACATATTTTCCATAGGAAATCCGCAACATTCTATTTGAAATAACTTTTGCGCCGGTTGACGAATCTTCGCGAAATTTTCAAAACTTGTGGGGCGCTCCGGTCCGCTCCTATCCTGAAAGTCTCGGGGTGATTTGTCAAGTGGGGGCCGAGAAAAAAGGGGGGTCCCAAAACGTGTTTTCCCCATGCAATTTTCCATAGGAACCTTTCATCGCAGCTACAGCCTGAACTGCTGAACGGAATTACACCAACTTTGGCAAAAAGGTAGCCCTTGGTTCAGAGTCGTGTCTTTTGGTTAAATGGTGTAAATCCGTTCAGTAGTTCCTGAGAAAATCAAAAGTAAAATCACATATATATCTGGGGGGTGCCTAACCACACGTCATTGTGAGATCTGATTGGCTGTCAGCACTTCATCCTGGAATTGCTGGCAGCCATCTTGGGACCAATATACATGATAGTACCCCATTGAAATGCATTGTAGTGAATCAAAGATTTTGAGGGTTACCAAAAGGAGAACTATAAAGAGGTGATAACAGACTTTAGTTACATTAGAATTCATTTGTTGATGGTACCATACTAATTTCAGGAATTGTGGTGTGTTCTAAGGTGATTTTACCCTGTGAAAAACCTTCTGCTGGGATATCATGAATCATGTTTGAGAGAAAACTAGTTTTGGAAGGTGCTCCAGAAGCTAAAATGAGAGCATATTTTCTGTAAATTCACATTATCTTTCTCAGTCATGTGAGAATGAAGTCTGACATTCTCAGTAAAACATGTACATCCAACAAGGGCAGAGACTGTCAGTTGATTCCTTTGTGTTCTACTGCAGCTTCCCAGAGTGTTCTAAAGAACAACTAGAGTGCTAACAGCCTTACTTATGACAAAAGTATGGCACACCTGAAGCCATCTTGATTGGAATAAACTGGTAACACTTAAAACATTTAATTTAAAAAGGAACAAAATGATGGGGTTCATTTTGTCATAGAAATTATGGTTAGTGCTGTAGAAAGAAAAATTAGGACATGTTTCAAGTGTGATCTCAAATATCTTCCTGTTATATTTCAACAGGAGCAGCCTGCCAGTTGATGCCTTTGTGTTCTACTGCAGCTTCCCAGAGTGTTCTAAAGAACAACTAGAGCGCTAACAGCCTTACTTATGACAAAAGTATGGCACACCTGAAGCCATCTTGATTGGAATAAACCGGTAACACTTAAAACATTTAATTTAAAAAGGAACAAAATGAGGGGGTTCTTTTTGAAATAGAAATTATGGTTAGTGCTGCAGAAAGAAAAATTAGGGCATGTTTTAAGTGAGATCTCAAATCCTCTTCTATTTCATTAGAAAATTCTGACATGCAGACTGAAACAATCACTTTCAATACCAGCAGCAGACTTCCAGTTAACTCCCTGGTGAGCAGTAGCTTTACTACAGTGATCTAATGAGCAACTAGAGACATTCTGAATTTATGGCAAATGTGAGACACATCTGAATGCCTTCTTGATGGAATCAAAGTAAAAAACTGAAAGCATTTCCTACTAAGGAGACTGCAGTAAATGAGGAAATTAGGAAACTTCATAACAAAGAAGTCTTCCAAGATGGCCACCAGAGAAAAAAGAGCCCAAATGTAGCACAAATATTACCCAGATGCAGCCCACTTTTAGCCCAATGACAAAAGTGTGCAAAACACTTTTTATTTTTAGTTTTTTTGCAGTTTTATGTAGTGCAGACTGGTCAGGTATTGGAGCATTGCATCTTAAAACATGACCCCCTACACTACAAAAACACCACTGCACTACCCTAAACCCTAAAACACTACCACCAGCACGACCCCCTACACTACCCAAACACCACTGCACTACCCTAAAACATGACCCCCTACACTACACAAACACTACTGCACTACCCTAAACCCTAAAACACTACCCCAGCACGACCCCCTATACTACACAAACACCACTGCACTACCCTAAACCCTGAAACACCAGCCCCTGCACGACCCCCTACACTGCCCGAACACCACTGCACTGCCCTAAACCCTGAAACACCACCCCCAGCACGACCCCCTACACTGCCCGAACACCACTGCACTGCCCTAAACCCTGAAACACCACCACCTTCACGACCCCCTACACTGCCCGAACACCACTGCACTGCCCTAAACCCTGAAACACCACCCCCAGCACGACCCCCTACACTGCCCGAACACCACTGCACTGCCCTAAACCCTGAAACACTACCCCCAGCAAGACCCCTACACTGCCCGAACACTACTGCACTGCCCTAAACCCTGAAACATCACCCCCAGCAAGACCCCCTACACTGCCCGAACACCACTGCCCTAAACCCTGAAACACCACCCCCAGCACGACCCCCTACACTGCCCGAACACCACTGCACTGCCCTAAACCCTGAAACACCACCCCCAGCACGATCCCCTATACTGCCCGAACACCACTGCTCTGCCCAAAACCCTGAAACACCAGCCCCAGCACGACCCCTTACACTGCCCGAACACCACTGCACTGCCCTAAACCCTGAAACACCAGCCCCAGCATGACCCCCTACACTGCCCGAACACCACTGCACTACCCTAAACCCTGAAACACCACCCCTAGCACGACCCCCTACACTGCCCGAGCACCACTGCACTGCCCTAAACCCTGAAACACCAGCCCCAGCACGACCCCCTACACTGCCCGAACACCAATGCACTGCCCTAAACTCTGAAACACCAGCCCCAGCACGACCGCCTACACTGCCCGAACACCACTGCACTGCCCTAAACCCTGAAACACCAGCCCCAGCAGGACTCCCTACACTGCCCGAACACCACTGCACTGCCCTAAACCGTGAAACACCAGCCCCAGCACGACCCCCTACACTGCCCGAACACCACTGCACTGCCCTAAACCCTGAAACACCAGCCCCAGCACGACCCCCTACACTGCCCAAACACCACTGCACTGCCCTAAACCCTGAAACACCACCCCGTGCACGACCCCCTACACTGCCCGCACACCACTGCACTGCCCTAAACCCTGAAACACCACCCCCAGCACGACCCCCTACACTTCCCAAACACCACTGCACTGCCCTAAACCCGGAAACACCACCCCCTGCACGACCCCCTACACTGCCCGAACACTACTGCACTGCCCTAAACCCTGAAACACCATCCCCAGCACGACCCCCTACACTGCACGAACATCACTGCACTGCCCTAAACCCTGAAACACTATCCTCAGCAAGACCCGCTACACTGCCCGAACACCACTGCACTGCCCTAAACCCTGAAACATCACCCCCAGCAAGACCCCCTACACTGCCCGAACACCACTGCCCTAAACCCTGAAACACCACCCCCAGCAAGACCCCCTACACTGCTGAAACACCACTGCACTACCCTACACCCTGAAACACCAGCACCAGCACGACCCCCTACACTGCCAGAACACCACTGCACTGCCCTAAACCCTGAAACACCACCCCCTGCACGACCCCCTACACTGCCCGAACACCACTGCACTGACCTAAACCCTGAAACACCACCCCCAGCACGACCCCCTACATTGCCCGAACACCACTGCACTGCCCTAAACCCTGAAACACCACCCCCTGCACGACCCCTACACTGCCCGAACACCACTGCCCTAAACCCTGAAACACCACCCCCAGCAAGACCCCTACACTGCCCGAACACCACTGCACTGCCCTAAACCCTGAAACACCACCCCCAGCACGACCCCCTACACTGCCCGAACACCACTGCTCTGCCCAAAACCCTGAAACACCAGCCCCAGCACGACCCCCTACACTGCCCGAACACCACTGCTCTGCCCTAAACCCTGAAACACCAGCCCCAGCACGACCCCCTACACTGCCCGAACACCACTGCATTGCCCTAAACCCTGAAACACCATCCCCAGCACGACCCCCTACACTGCACGAACACCACTGCACTGCCCTAAACCCTGAAACACTACCCTCAGCAAGACCCGCTACACTGTCCGAACACCACTGCACTGCCCTAAACCATGAAACATCACCCCCAGCAAGACCCCCTACACTGCCCGAACACCACTGCCCTAAACCCTGAAACACCACCCCCAGCAAGACCCCCTACACTGCCCAAACACCACTGCACTACCCTACACCCTGAAACACCAGCCCCAGCATGACCCCCTACACTGCCAGAACACCACTGCACTGCCCTAAACCCTGAAACACCACCCCCTGCACGACCCCCTACACTGCCCGAACACCACTGCACTGCCCTAAACCCTGAAACACCACCCCCAGCACGACCCCCTACATTGCCCGAACACCACTGCACTGCCCTAAACCCTGAAACACCACCCCCTGCACGACCCCCTACACTGCCCGAACACCACTGCCCTAAACCCTGAAACACCACCCCCAGCAAGACCCCCTACATTGCCCGAACACCACTGCACTTCCCTAAACCCTGAAACACCACCCCCAGCACGACCCCCTACACTGCCCGAACACCACTGCTCTGCCCAAAACCCTGAAACACCAGCCCCAGCACGACCCCCTACACTGCCCGAACACCACTGCTCTGCCCTAAACCCTGAAACACCACCCCCAGCACGACCCCCTACACTGCCCAAACACCACTGCACTGCCCTAAACCCTGAAACACCAGCCCCAGCACAACCCCGTACACTGCCCAAACACCATTGCACTGCCCTAAACCCTGAAACATCAGCCCCAGCACGACCGCCTACACTGCCCGAAAACCACTGCACTGCCCTAAACCCTGAAACACCAGCCCCAGCACGACCCCCTACACTGCCCGAACACCACTGCACTGCCCTAAACCCTCAAACACCAGCCCCAGCACGACCCCCTACACTGCCCGAACACCACTGCACTACCCTAACCCCTGAAACACCAGCCCCAGCAATACCCCCTACACTGCCCGAACACCACTGCACTGCCCTAAACCCTGAAACACCACCCCCAGCAAGACCCCCTACACTGCCCGAACACTACTGCACTAAACCCTGAAACACCACCCCCAGCAAGACCACCTACACTGGCCGAACACCACTGCACTGCCCTAAACCCTGAAACACCACCCCCTGCACGACCCCCTACACTGCCCAAACACCACTGCACTGCCCTAAACCCTGAAACACCACCCCCTGCCCGACCCCCTACACTGCCCGAACACCACTGCACTGCCCTAAACCCTGAAACACCACCCCCCAGCACGACACCCTACACTGCCCGAACACCACTGCACTACCCTAAACCCTGAAACACCACCCCAGCATGACCCCCTACACTGCCCGAACACCACTGCACTGCCCTAAACCCTGAAACACCACCCCCCTGCACGACCCCCTACACTGCCGGAACACCACTGCACTGCCCTAAACCCTGAAACACCACCCCAGCACGACCCCCTACACTGCCCGAACACCACTGCACTGCCCTAAACCCTGAAACACCACCCCCAGCACGACCCCCTACACTGCCCGAACACCACTGCACTGCCCTAAACCCTGAAACACTACCCCCAGCAAGACCCCCTACACTGCCCGAACACCACTGCCCTAAACCCTGAAACATCACCCGCAGCCAGACCCCCTACACTGCCTGAACACCACTGCCCTAAACCCTGAAACACCACCCCCAGCAAGACCCCCTACACTGCCGGAACACCACTGCACTGCCCTAAACCCTGAAACACCACCCCCAGCACGACCCCCTACACTGCCCGAACACCACTGCACAACCCTGAAACACCACCCCCAGCACGACCCCCTACACTGCCCGAACACCACTGCACTGCCCTAAACCCTGAAACACTACCCACAGCAAGACCCCCTACACTGCCCGAACACCACTGCACTGCCCTAAACCCTGAAACATCACCCCAGCCAGACCCCCTACACTGCCTGAACACCACTGCCCTAAACCCTGAAACACCACCCCCAGCAAGACCCCCTACACTGCCCGAACACCACTGCACTGCCCTAAACCCTGAAACACCACCTCCAGCACAACCCCTACACTGCCTGAACACCATTGCTCTGCCCTAAACCCTGAAACACTAGCCCCAGCACGACCCCCTACACTGCCCGAACACCACTGCACTGCCCTAAACCCTGAAACACCACCCCTAGCACGACCCCCTACACTGCCCAAACACCACTGCACTGCCCTAAACCCTGAAACACCAGCCCCAGCATGACCCCTACACTGCACGAACACCACTCCACTGCCCTAAACCCTGAAACACCAGCCCCAGCATGACCCCTACACTGCCCGAACACCACTGCACTGCCCTAAACCCTGAAACACCAGCCCCAGCACGACCCCCTACACTGCCCGAACACCACTGCACTGCCCTAAATCCTGAAACACCAGCCCCAGCACAACCCCCTACACTGCCCGAACACCACTGCCCTGCCCTAAACCCTGAAACACCACCCCCTGCACCACCCCCTACACTGCCCAAACACCACTGCACTGCCCTAAACCCTGAAACACCACCCCCAGCATGACCCCCTACACTGCCTGAACACCACTGCACTGCCCTAAACCCTGAAACACCACAACCCTGCATGACCCCCTACACTGCCCGAACACCGCTGCACTGCCCTAAACCCTGAAACACCACCCCCGCACGACCCCTTACACTGCCCGAACACCACTGCACTGCCCAAAACCCTGAAACACCACCCCCAGCACGACCCCCTTTACTGCCCGAACACCACTGCACTGCCCCAAACCCTGAAACACCACCCCCAGCATGACCCCCTACACTGCCCGAACACCACTGCCCTAATCCCTGAAACACCACCCCTGCACGACCCCCTACACTGCCTGAACACCACTGCACTGCCCTAAACCCTGAAACACCACCCCTGCACGACCCCCTACACTGCCCGAACACCACTGCACTGCCATAAACCCTGAAACACCACTCCCCAGCATGACCCCCTACACTGCCCGAACACCACTGCACTGCCCTAAACCCTAAAACACCACCCCCAGCAAGACCACCTACACTGCCTGAACACCACTGAACTGCCCTAAACCCTAAAACACTACCCCCAGCACGACCCCCTACACTACCCGAACACCACTGCACTACCCTAAACCCTAAACTACTCCCCCCAGCACGACCCCCTACACTTCCCGAACATGACTGCACTGCCCTAAACCCTCAAACACTCCCCCCAGCACGACCCCCTACACTACCCAAACACCACTGCACTGCCCTAAACCCTAAAACACTCCCCCCAGCACGATCCCCTACACTACCCGAACACCACTGCACTGCCCTAAACCCTAAAACACTCCCCCCAGCACGACCCCCTACACTACCCGAACACCACTGCACTGCCCTAAACCCTAAAACACTACCCCCCCGCATGACCCCCTACACTACCCAAACACCAATGCACTACCCTAAAACACTACCCCCGCACGACCCCCTACGCTTCCCAAAGACCACTGCACTACCTTAAAACACTACCCCTGCACGACTCCCTACACTACCCAAAGACCACTGCACTACCCTAAACCCTAAAACACGACCTCCTACACTACACAAACACCACTGCACTACCCTAAACCCTAAAACACTACCCCCAGCACGACCCCCTACACTACACAAACACCACTGCACTACCCTAAACCCTAAAACACTACCCCCAGCAGGACCCCCTACACTACCCAAACACCACTGCACTACCGTAAACCCTAAAACACTACCCCCAGCAGTACCCCCTACACTACCCAAACACCACTGCACTACCCTAAACCCTAAACCACTACCCCCAGCACGACCCCCTACACTACCCAAACACCACTGCACTACCCTAAACTCTAAAACACTCCCCCCAGCATGACCCCCTACACTGCCCGAACACCACTGCACTGCCCTAAACCCTGAAACACCACCCCCAGCATGACCCTCTACACTGCCCGAACACCACTGCACTGCCCTAAAGCCTGAAACACTACCCCCAGCAAGACCCCCTACACTGCCCAAACACCACTGCACTGCCCTAAACCCTGAAACATCACCCCCAGCCAGACCCCTACACTGCCTGAACACCACTGCCCTAAACCCTGAAACACCACCCCCAGCAAGACCCCTACACTGCCCGAACACCACTGCACTGCCCTAAACCCTGAAACACCACCTCCAGCACAACCCCCTACACTGCCTGAACACCATTGCTCTGCCCTAAACCCTGAAACACTAGCCCCAGCACGACCCCCTACACTGCCCGAACACCACTGCACTGCCCTAAACCCTGAAACACCACCCCCAGCACGACCCCTACACTGCCCGAACACCACGGCACTGCCCTAAACCCTGAAACACCAGCCCCAGCACGACCCCCTACACTGCACGAACCCCACTGCACTGCCCTAAACCCTGAAACACCAGCCCCAGCATGACCCCTACACTGCCCGAACACCACTGCACTGCCCTAAACCCTGAAACACCAGCCCCAGCACGACCCCCTACACTGCCCGAACACCACTGCACTGCCCTAAACCCTGAAACACCAGCCCCAGCACGACCCCCTACACTGCCCGAACACCACTGCACTGCCCTAAACCCTGAAACACCAGCCCCAGCACGACCCCCTACACTGCCCGAACACCACTGCACTGCCCTAAACCCTGAAACACCATCCTCTGCACCACCCCCTACACTGCCCGAACACCACTGCCCTGCCCTAAACCCTGAAACACCACCCCTGCACCACCCCCTACACTGCCCAAACACCACTGCACTGCCCTAAACCCTGAAACACCACCCCCAGCATGACCCCCTACACTGCCCGAACACCACTGCACTGCCCTAAACCCTGAAACACCACAACCCTGCATGACCCCCTACACTGCCCGAACACCACTGCACTGCCCTAAACCCTGAAACACCACCCCCGCACGACCCCTTACACTGCCCGAACACCACTGCACTGCCCAAAACCCTGAAACACCACCCCCAGCACGACCCCCTTTACTGCCCGAACACCACTGCACTGCCCCAAACCCTGAAACACCACCCCCAGCATGACCCCCTACACTGCCCGAACACCACTGCCCTAATCCCTGAAACACCACCCCCTGCACGACCACCTACACTGCCTGAACACCACTGCACTGCCCTAAACCCTGAAACACCACCCCCTGCACGACCCCCTACACTGCCCGAACACCACTGCACTGCCCTAAACCCTGAAACACCACCCCCAGCATGACCCCCTACACTGCCCGAACACCACTGCACTGCCCTAAACCCTAAAACACCACCCCCAGCACGACCCCTACACTGCCCCAACACCACTGCACTGCCCTAAACCCTAAAACACTACCCCTAGCACGACCCCCTACACTACCCGAACACCACTGCACTACCCTAAACCCTAAAATACTCCCCCCAGCACGACCCCCTACACTTCCCGAACACGACTGTACTGCCCTAAACCCTCAAACACTCCCCCAGCATGACCCCTACACTACCCGAACACCACCGCACTGCCCTAAAACCTAAAACACCACAACCCTGCATGACCCCCTACACTGCCCGAACACCACTGCACTGCCCTAAACCCTGAAACACCACCCCCGCACGACCCCTTACACTGCCCGAACACCACTGCACTGCCCAAAACCCTGAAACACCACCCCCAGCACGACCCCCTTTACTGCCCGAACACCACTGCACTGCCCCAAACCCTGAAACACCACCCCCAGCATGACCCCCTACACTGCCCGAACACCACTGCCCTAATCCCTGAAACACCACCCCCTGCACGACCCCCTACACTGCCTGAACACCACTGCACTGCCCTAAACCCTGAAACACCACCCCCTGCACGACCCCCTACACTGCCCGAACACCACTGCACTGCCCTAAACCCTGAAACACCACCCCCAGCATGACCCCTACACTGCCCGAACACCACTGCACTGCCCTAAACCCTAAAACACCACCCCCAGCACGACCCCCTACACTGCCCGAACACCACTGCACCTCCCTAAACCCTAAAACACTACCCCTAGCACGACCCCCTACACTACCCGAACACCACTGCACTACCCTAAACCCTAAAATACTCCCCCAGCATGACCCCCTACACTTCCCGAACACGACTGCACTGCCCTAAACCCTCAAACACTCCCCCAGCATGACCCCTACACTACCCGAACACCACTGCACTGCCCTAAACCCTAAAACACTCCCCCAGCACGACCCCCTACACTACCCGAACACCACTGCACTGCCCTAAACCCTAAAACACTCCCCCGCATGACCCCTACACTACCCGAACACCACTGCACTGCCCTAAACCCTAAAACACTACCCCCGCATGACCCCCTACACTACCCAAAACACCAATGCACTACCCTAAAACACTACCCCCGCACGACCCCCTACACTTCCCAAAGACCACTGCACTACCCTAAAACACTACCCCTGCACGACTCCCTACACTACCCAAAGACCACTGCACTACCCTAAACCCTAAAACATGACCTCCCACACTACACAAACACCACTACACTACCCTAAACCCTAAAACACTACCCCCAGCACGACCCCCTACACTACACAAACACCACTGCACTACCCTAAACCCTAAAACACTACCCCAGCAGTACCCCCTACACTACCCAAACACCACTGCACTACCCTAAACCCTAAAACACTACCCCTAGCACGACCCCTACACTACCCGAACACCACTGCACTACCCTAAACCCTAAAATACTCCCCCAGCACGACCCCCTACACTTCCCGAACACGACTGCACTGCCCTAAACCCTCAAACACTCCCCCAGCATGACCCCTACACTACCCGAACACCACCGCACTGCCCTAAACCCTAAAACACCACAACCCTGCATGACCCCCTACACTGCCCGAACACCACTGCACTGCCCTAAACCCTGAAACACCACCCCGCACGACCCCTTACACTGCCCGAACACCACTGCACTGCCCAAAACCCTGAAACACCACCCCCAGCACGACCCCTTTACTGCCCGAACACCACTGCACTGCCCCAAACCCTGAAACACCACCCCCAGCATGACCCCCTACACTGCCCGAACACCACTGCCCTAATCCCTGAAACACCACCCCTGCACGACCCCCTACACTGCCTGAACACCACTGCACTGCCCAAAACCCTGAAACACCACCCCCTGCACGACCCCCTACACTGCCCGAACACCACTGCACTGCCCTAAACCCTGAAACACCACCCCCAGCATGACCCCCTACACTGCCCGAACACCACTGCACTGCCCTAAACCCTAAAACACCACCCCCAGCACGACCCCCTACACTGCCCGAACACCACTGCACCTCCCTAAACCCTAAAACACTACCCCTAGCACGACCCCCTACACTACCCGAACACCACTGCACTACCCTAAACCCTAAAATACTCCCCCAGCATGACCCCTACACTTCCCGAACACGACTGCACTGCCCTAAACCCTCAAACACTCCCCCAGCATGACCCCCTACACTACCCGAACACCACTGCACTGCCCTAAACCCTAAAACACTCCCCCAGCACGACCCCCTACACTACCCGAACACCACTGCACTGCCCTAAACCCTAAAACACTACCCCGCATGACCCCCTACACTACCCGAACACCACTGCACTGCCCTAAACCCTAAAACACTACCCCCCGCATGACCCCCTACACTACCCAAAACACCAATGCACTACCCTAAAACACTACCCCCGCACGACCCCCTACACTTCCCAAAGACCACTGCACTACCCTAAAACACTACCCCTGCACGACTCCCTACACTACCCAAAGACCACTGCACTACCCTAAACCCTAAAACATGACCTACCACACTACACAAACACCACTACACTACCCTAAACCCTAAAACACTACCCCCAGCACGACCCCCTACACTACACAAACACCACTGCACTACCCTAAACCCTAAAACACTACCCCAGCAGTACCCCCTACACTACCCAAACACCACTGCACTACCCTAAACCCTAAAACACTACCCCCAGCAGTACCCCCTACACTACCCAAACACCACTGCACTACCCTAAACCCTAAACCACTACCCCCAGCACGACCCCCTACACTACCCAAACACCACTGCACTACCCTAAACCCTAAAACACTCCCCCAGCACGACCCCCTACACTACCCAAACACCACTGCACTACCCTAAACCCTAAATCTACCCCCAGCATGACCCCCTACACTACACAAACACCACTGCACTACCCTAAACCCTACCCCCAGCACGACCCCCTTCACTACCTAAACACAACTGTACAATTTGTTACAGGCGTTGCAACGCAGGCCTATGGTGCTTACTGGAAGTACCTGGTGCGCTAGTTGGGCCCCAGGGACCCTCAGGATTCAAGGTGACCTAATCCCCCAACTCAAAACGCGCCACGGGGCGTGTTTGCACAGTGGTGAAGGGAGGGGGCGGGGCCTCAGGTGTCATGTGCTCAAACACGCCCTGTGGTGCGTTTTAAGTTGGGGAATTAATTCCCCTTGAATCCTGAGGGACCCTGGGGGCCAACTAGGCCACCAGGTACCTTCAGTAAGCACAACAGAGTTGTGTTGCAGAGAGGTGAAAAAAGGTGCGTGGCCTCGGAACGCCTCTCTGCAACTCAGCTCTGTGGTCCTAACTGTAGGTACCTGGGGGGCTAATTGGGCCCCAGGGACCCTCAGGATTCAAGGGGACTTAATCCCGCAACTTAAAACGCGCCACAGGGTGCGTTTGCACACATGTCACCTCAGGCCCCCCTCCCTTCACCACTGTGCAAACGCGCCCTGTAGCGCGTTTTAAGAGGTAGTTTTAATCCCCCTGCCCTATTATGTACTAGGGACTTACAGAGGAGGTCATGCTAATCACAGGGGAACCCCAATGCATAGTGTTCCCTAGTGTATGTAGGTGTTTTCACTGTATTCTAAGTGTCTTTTAGCATAGCACTGGTTAGTCAGAGTCAGTTACCACCAGTACCCATCTGAAAAAGTTGTGGGCACAGGATGATTTTGCAACAAGGCCTCTTTCTGCTCCTCTGTTGGTTCTTTCTGCACATCTTTTGCTTCTTCCTGCACTTTTCTTCGTCTTTGTGGACTTCTGTTGCTTCTTTCTGCATTTCTTTTGCTTCTTTCTGTGCGTTTTTCTTCTTTCTTCACATGTCCTACCTCTGTAGGCATAGTTAGAAACTAGCATTTAAAAACCTTTGAAATTCACTTAAAAATCATAGTTTTCAGGCACGTTATAGTTAGAAATTAGCATTTAAAAACCTTTGAAGTTCACTGAAAAACCATAGGTTTCAGGGACGTTATAGTTAGAAAATAGCATTTAAAAAACCTTTGAAATTCACTGAAAAAACCATAGGTTTTAGGGACAGTTAAAGTTAGTTGGACATTTCACTCGTACAAAACCATAGAAATTCCCCCGTTATAGTTAGTTCAGCTAACTATAACTCACGCCCCCGCAATGCACTGCTGATGACGTCACATATTACATCACTCATGACATGGTCAGTGACATCACTGATGACATCTCAAATGACATCATCCATGTGATAATTTCATGCATCTTCTCACAACCTAATATAACTTTTGATACACCCACTCTAAATTACAGACTGCCATTCTCAAAACCATACACACTCCAATACCAATAACTACATACCCACTCACTGATTCTTAGGTCTACACACACACATCTACTCACTCACCCGTACAGTCACTCATACTTACAGTCACTCAGTACAGGACTATCATATGCACTCATACACCTATATAAACACTCACACACCGCCACTCATCCATAGAGGTACTCACACACCTAGTCAGTCATGCAAAAAATTAATCACACACCCATTTACTCACCTATACAGTTATACACACACCAGCTCACTTACTCATACAAATACTAGCACATTCTTACGCTCTTATACAATAACTGATACAAGCACACACGCATCCATACAGCCACTCTCACAATCACACACTCTCACTTATAGCCATTTAAATACTCTAACACACATATATACTACCTTTTACATATGTAGTTACTCGCACATGTACCACTGAGTTATACATTCACTCACTAACACACCCATACACACACTCACCCACCCAAGCAGTCCATCACAGATGCACTCTTGAAATCATGCACCCAGTGAATCACCCACTCACACATCTATGTACAGAGTCACACACACCCCACCCACACAAACACTCAGGCAGCCATACAGATACTCAGAGAACCAATCAATAACCCATATAGACACTCATGTAGCTATTCGCAAATCCATGCATCCACTTACACACCAACAGACGGATACAGACATTCACACAGTTTAGTCACTAACCCATGCATTCAGTAAGATACGTTTAATCACTCACTTGTAGAGTCAGTCACGCACGTACTAAATCATCCATTCAGACACTTATACACCCACTCATTCTTCAATACGCCTTTCCCTATATATTAAACATATTTAAACTTTACAGAAACACACAGTCACTGGATGATGTCATCAGTGATGTCATTTGAGATGTCATCAGTGATGTCACTGACCATGTCATGAGTGATGTAATATGTGACGTCATCAGCAGTGCATTGCGGGGGCGCGAGTTATAGTTAGCTGAACTAACTATAACGGGGAATTTTTATGGTTTTGTACAAGTGAAATGTCCAACTAACTATAACTGTCCCTAAAACCTATGGTTTTTTCAGTGAATATATATATATATATATATATATATATATATATATATCAAAGCACTCCTTCCTTTTCGTCATTCGCCAACCATCATTGGCCTTGCAGAAAAATAGGAGCCCGGACCACAAATAGGTGCAGTAACTTTATTCCCGCTCTGTTGTGGTACACCTCAGCATGACGCGTTTCGATATATATATATATATATATATATATATGCATATCAAAACAACAGCGCTGGTCATGCGCCATCTCTCGCCTCGCGGTGCCGGTGCAAGCGATGGGAACAGCAACCATCCAATAATCCTTCAAGAAAATATTCCACAGTCCAGAATGAAAAAGCGATACAAAAGGGGATGATGGACGGAGCGTTTGAGCCAATCAAACACTCACCCCCAGTCAACTGATCTGGGTTTAATCCATCATCATTCTTTAGCTCACTCCACCACCCCAGTTCAGACATGGCCATATGCAAATCAGTCTGACCCTGTGCCTCATGGGAACAGTCCAGCACGAACTGCCAAGCCATGTCTTCCCTGGACCGGAAACAAGCATCCTAGGACCGGTTTCTGGCATTCCAGCCGTCATCAGCCAGGCTTGCTTGAATCCAGTGGCAAAGTGAGCAAGGGACCCACGTCTGGGCATACCCCCGCCAACTTAGGGCGAACAAAGCGATACAAAAGGGGATGATGGACGGAACGTTTGAGCCAATCAAACACTCACCCCCAGTCAACTGATCTGGGTTTAATCCATCATCATTCTTTAGCTCACTCCACCACCCCAGTTCAGACATGGCCAAAAAGCGGCACACCAAGTGATTAGCACCAAGATTTAATGTGCAAAACAACGCTTTTCAGCTATGAAGCCTTTGTCAAGTTTACACAGTGTGCTCCTCTCACCAAAGAAATACGCTGTAAACCAATGGACATAGAGAAAAGACTCTCTGCAATGAATTAAATTCATAGAAAAAATATAACGAATGATTCATATTTCTTGCACAATTCACATAAAAATAAAGATAAAGGAAAATCTTATTAAATCAATCAAAATTTCTCATTGCATAATTTCCTCATATGCCGTTCCGCATTGTAAAACAAGTGCTCAATTCATTCGTGATACAGTGTATATGCATAAATAAAGGAAAAAGCAATGGCACCATGATGTTTTGGTATAGCATTGACACTCGCGCAACTATATTTTACACATAATAGTGTGTCCAATAGGCATACTGGCATGGGCCAACTTCCAAAGAGACTACTAGGAATCTAGGCTCTAAGCAGAAATAGGTAAGTAAAATGGTAGAATAAATATAACTACCAGAGACCGAAGTGTCTAAGACAGGCAAATGCCCACCTATGGTTGGCCACCTGGTTGCATAAATATGCTGACCAGAAAGCATGTTCCCAGGTTTGTCCTATAGCTGTATATAGGATTAACTCAAAATGCCTATATTTAGATAATAATCATGATAACGGGCAAGTGCCCTAATATAATTAGCGAGTGCGCGGCTAAGAATTAAAAAGTGCCAGTCAGTGCAATTAAGGTGTGAGTGAAATACGTTACAGATTTCAAAAACGCACATAAAGGGTAGAAGGTAATCTGAAATCAACCAATATGTGTTGTCAATTCCTCGCTGCTATTCATCCCATATGGTATTCTAGTGTTCAAATCGATTATATATCTAGATTCAAGTATGCGCAGCATCTTTTCTCTGTCTCCCCCTCTGATGTGTTTCACAATACAGTCAATCCCAAAATCTTTCAGATGATTGTTGTTACTGTTATGTGTTGTTTGGAAGTGACGAGCTACTGGATAATTCAAATCATTATTGGTGATAACTCGTAGATGTTGCAGAATCCTCATCTTGAGTGGGAGTTTAGTACTACCCACATATCTTAAACCACATGGGCATTCCAAAATATATATGGCAAATTCTGTGGTGCATATAATGTACTTGCAAATCTGCCTTGTTTTGCCATTTTTCATAGTGTAATTTCTACAGACCTGGCTATTTTTACAAGCCTTGCAGGAGTTGCATGGATAAAAACCTCCCCTCTGTGTGCCTAGCCAGCTGGTCGATGGTGTAGGTTCCTGGAAACTATGTACCAAGCAGTCCCTCAGTGACTGTGGTCGCCTGTATGTGACCTGATGTGCACTGCCTATCGCACTGCCAATTACGGGGTCAGTTACCAAAAGACTCCAATGTTTTTTTAAAGTTTTTTTGAACTGAAGGGATCTTCTATTGAAGGTGGTAATAAGTCTACTAATAAGTGAGAATTTTAATAAGGACCGAGGAATGCAGTGCCATGAATTTGACATGATTAAGGCTGTGTGGCTGAAACGCATCGTCAATAAAATTCTTACTACGCAAACCCGCTAAGTGCTCCGATTGCTCCTTGTGGAGTATTGGTGGAATATTATTTGGTGAG
The DNA here is from genome assembly GCA_963921515.1 of Calotriton arnoldi. NCBI lineage: Eukaryota > Metazoa > Chordata > Amphibia > Caudata > Salamandridae > Calotriton > Calotriton arnoldi. The sequence continues at coordinate 2,064,344 of CAWUFW010001304.1, read as the reverse complement.
GACCACAAGCTCACTACGGAGGCACCCGTTCAAGAGTTCAGCAGGACCTTGTGGATTTGGTGAGAAATAGTTTGCAACTGCCAGAACCACGGTAACCACTTTGGAGGATATGGAACCTACCTTATTTAAGGAACATTACCAAATGGTGAGATGCTTGTCACAAGACTGGCACCATGGGAACTGTACAAAAAGTTAAGTGCGGCAAAATGAGGGTATGGGCACTGAGGTGATTGCATGCAAGGGAAGGACCCAATCATTCATGTTTGGCTGAGAGGAAAAAGGTGGTTAACTAATAATTGAACTAACGAACTATTCAAAATTCTTTGACCAGACTACACTTCAAGATGGCGATCAAAATCTAGCCATTTTGAAAGGAAGTCCTTCCTTTGTTTCTCTTCGGGACACTCGTACTTAATAGGGACCGAGGAATGCAGTGCCATGAATTTGACATGATTAAGGCCGTGTGGCTGAAACGCGTTGTCAATAAAATTCTAACTACGCAAACCCGCTGAGTGCTCCGATTGCTCCTTGTGGAGTATTGGTGGAATATTATTTGGTGAGGACCACAAGCTCGCTACGGAGGCCCCCTGTTCAAGAGTTTGGCAGGACCTTGTTGATTTGGTGAGAAATATATATATATATATATATATACATATATTACCTACTGGCGGTCGCCAGTAAGTAGTTATAGTTAGGACCTAGTTTCCATAGGAAAAGCGTTTTTTCTTTTGCCAATATCTTTGGCGCCATTTGACGAATCTTCGCGAACTTTTCAAAACTAATGGCCCGCTCCAGTCAGCTCCTGTCTTGAAAGTTTTGGGGGTGATTCATCAAGCAGGGGCTGAGAAAAAAGGGGGGTCCCAAAATGCGTTTTCTCCATGTTAATTTTCATAGGAAATTTTGGAACAGGCTACAGCCCGAACTGCTGAACGGAATTACACCAAATTTGGCAAAAAGGGAGCTCTTGGTTCAGAAAGGGACCTTTTTTTTAAATGGTGTACATCCGTTCAGTAGTTCCTGAGAAATTAAAAAAAGAAAAATATCGCTATCTGAGCACCGAGGAGTCGTGACTCCTCCCGAGCACAAGCTGACTTCTGATTGGCTGCCAACACTCCAAACCAGGAAGTGTTGGCAGCCATCTTGTGACTCGGTAACCGAGTCACAAGAAAACAGTGGAAAAAGGTTGAATAATACGAAAAGGGGGCAGGGTAGAAACACCCTGACCCCCTAGGCCTGCTCAGGGGGTCCCACAAGGACCCCCAGGCCCAAAAAAAGCATTTTTTTTTTTTTAAATCAGCCGAATTCGCGCTGGGTGCGCGAATCCGGCTGAGAAAACAAAAAATGAAGCGCGGGCTCCCGCGCTTCGTTATTCTTAAGCCCCCGGGTGGGCCAGGTCCCGGGGGCAATGCTGCTTTATGTAGCAGGGGCCCACGGGGGCCCCCACAGCCCCGGGGACCGCCACCTCCCTGGGGCTTTATAATTTATGTGCGGGGGCACGCAGCCCCCCCTGCAGCCCCGGGGACCGCCACCTCCCTGGGGCTTTATTAAAATACGGTGGGGGGCCTCGCGGGCCACCCAAGCCCCGGGGACCGCCACCTCCCAGGGGCTGAAATAAATAATGTATGTGGGGGGGCTCGAGCCCACCCACACTGTCCCAGGGACCACCACCTCCCCGGGGCACTGTTTATTTAAATTCGGGTGTCCGTTACGGACCCCCGGCGCCGGGGACCACCACCTCCCCGGGGCTTTACAAATGATGGGAAGGGGGCCGCGCGGCCCCCCTCCAGGAGCCCTTGATGGCCCTGGGGACCCCCACCCCCCAGGGCCGGCTCCTGCAATGTCCCGGGGTGCCCACCCCCTGGACATTGCTGTTTGCATGTCAGCAGCTCCCCTTGTGCAAAAGCAATGCCGGCTCCCGCAGGAGGCGGGGAGCCGGCAGGGACCGTGGGGGCATTGGCGCTCCCCCCATGGTCCCCAACGGTGAGGCCAGGCCCCGGGGGATGGGGTCCCGGGGGCCAGAAGTGGCCCAGGAGGGGGGCCACCCAGCCCCCCTCCCATTTAAGAAAGAAAAAAAACGGCAGGCCGGCCCCGGGGGATGGGGTCCCCCGGGCCAATAGTGGCCTAGGGAAGGGGGGCCACGCGGCTCCCCTTCCCAATAATTAAATTTGAAAAACAAAGCCATGCCCCGGGGGATGGGGTCCCCAGGGCCGAAATTGGCCTTGGGAGTGGGGCCGCGCGGCCCCCTTCCCGTTTTTTTTTTTATAAAAAAGGGGTCAGGCCCTGGGGGATGGGATCCCCAGGGCCACAAAAATGCTAAAAGAAGGGGGCCCCACAGCCCCCCTACGAAAAAAACAATATAAAAAAAAAAAGCCGGCATCTCGCCGGAGGCCCCGCCCCCTCCCTGCACCACTATGCAAACGCGCCCCCTAGCGTGTTATAAGTTGGGGAATTAATTCCCCTTGAATACTGAGGGTCCCTGGGGGCCAACTAGCCCACCAGGTACCTCCAGTAAGCACCACAGAGCTGGATTGCAGAGAGGTGGTCCGAGGCCATGCCCCTTTTTACACCACTCTGCAAACGCGCCTCTTGGCGCACTGCTGGTGGGGTGATGAGGTCCTCTTGTGTCCTGAGGACCTCAGGACACAAGTGGTCTTCATCCTCCGAGCAGCAGTGCACCAGGAACCGCGTTTGCAGAGTGGTGTAAAAAGGGGCGTGGCCTCGGACCACCTCTCTGCAATCCAGCTCTGTGGAGCTTACTGGAGGTACCTGGTGGGCTAGTTGGCCCCCAGGGACCCTCAGGATTCAAGGGGACTTAATCCCCCAACCCAGAACGCGCCAGGAGGTGCGTCTGCAGAGTGGTGGAGAAAGGGGACGTGGCCTGGTATGAGAAGTTAGCAATCCTGCTGTGTGGGACTTACTGAAGATAATAGGAGGGGTAGTTGGCCCCCAAGGTTGATGTTGGGGCTAACTACCCCTCCTGTTACCTCCAGTAAATCCCACACAGTGGGATTGCTAAGAAGGTGTTCGGAGGCCACGCTCACCTTTCTCCACCACGCTGCAAACGCGACTGCTATGTTATAGTTAGAAATTAGCATTTAAAAACTTTAGAAATTCACTGAAAAAACCATAGGTTTCAGGGACGTTATAGTTAGAAATTAGCATTTAAAAAACCTTAGAACTTCCCTAAAAAAAACATAGGTTTCAGGGACGTTATAGTTAGTTGGACATTTCACTCGTATAAAACCAGAGAAATTCGGACGTTATAGTTAGTAGAGCTAACTGATGACGTCACATATTACATCACTCATGACATGCTCAGTGACATCACTGATGACATCTCAAATGACATATACATATATACATACATATACACATATATACATACATATACACATATATACATACATATACACATATATACATACACACATATATACATACACACATATATACATATACACATATATATATATATATTCAATGAAAAAACCATAGGTTTTAGGGACAGTTATAGTTAGTTGGACATTTCACTCGTACAAAACCATAGAAATTCCCCGTTATAGTTAGTTCAGCTAACTATAACTCGCGCCTCGCAATGCACTGCTGATGACGTCACATATTACATCACTCATGACATGGTCAGTGACATCACTGATGACATCACTGATGACATCTCAAATGACATCACTGATGACATCATCCAGTGACTGTGTTTTCTGTAAAGTTTAAATATGTTTAATATATATATGGGAAAGGCGTATTGAAGAATGAGTGGGTGTATAAGTGTCTGAATGGATCATTTAGTACGTGAGTGACTGACTCTACAAGTGAGTGATTAAACGTATCTTACTGAATGCATGGGTTAGTGACTAAACTGTGTGAATGTCTGAATCCGTCTGTTTGTTGGTGTGTAAGTGGATGCATGGATTTGCGAATAGCTACATGAGTGTCTATATGGGTTATTGATTGGTTCTCTGAGTATCTGTATGGCTGCCTGAGTGTTTGTGTGGGTGGGGTGTGTGTGACTCTGTACATAGATGTGTGAGTGGGTGATTCACTGGGTGCATGATTTCAAGAGTGCATCTGTGATGGACTGCTTGGGTGGGTGAGTGTGTGTATGGGTGTGTTAGTGAGTGAATGTATATCTCAGTGGTACATGTGCGAGTAACTACATATGTAAAAGGCAGTATATATGTGTGTTAGAGTATTTAAATGGCTATAAGTGAGAGTATGTGATAGTGAGAGTGGCTGTATGGATGCGTGTGTGCTTGTATCAGTTATTGTATAAGAGCGTAAGAATGTGCTAGTATTTGTATGAGTAAGTGAGCTGGTGTGTGTATAACTGTATAGGTGAGTAAATGGGTGTGTGATTAATTTTTGCATGACTGACTAGGTGTGTGAGTACCTCTATGGATGAGTGGCGGTGTGTGAGTGTTTATATAGGTGTATGAGTGCATATGATAGTCCTGTACTGAGTGACTGTAAGTATGAGTGACTGTACGGGTGAGTGAGTGGATGTGAGTGTAGACCTAAGAATCAGTGAGTGGGTATGTAGTTTTTGGTGTTGGAGTGTCTATGGTTTTGAGAATGGCAGTCTGTAATTTAGAGTGGGTGTATCAAAAGTTATATTAGGGTGTGAGAAGATGCATGAAATTATTACATGGATGATGTCATCAGTGATGTCATTTGAGATGTCATCAGTGATGTCATCAGTGATGTCACTGACCATGTCATGGGTGATGTAATATGTGACGTCATCAGCAGTGCATTGCGGGCGCGAGTTATAGTTAGCTGAACTAACTATAACGGGGGAATTTCTATGGTTTTGTACGAGTGAAATGTCCAACTAACTATAACTGTCCCTAAAACCTATGGTTTTTTCATTGAATTTCAAAGGTTTTTTAAATGCTAATTTCTAACTATAACGTGTCTGAAACCTATGGTTTTTCAGTGAATTTCAAAGGTTTTTTAAATGCTAATTTCTAACTATAACGTGCCTGAAACCTATGATTTTTTAAGTGAATTTCAAAGGTTTTTAAATGCTAGTTTCTAACTATGCCTACAGAGGTAGGACATGCGAAGAAAGAAGAAAAACGCACAGAAAGAAGCAAAAGATGTGCAGAAAGAACCAACAGAGGAGCAGAAAGAGGCCTTGTTGCAAAATCATCCTGTGCCCACAACATTTTCAGACGGGTACTGGTGGTAACTGACTGACTAACCAGAGCCAGTGCTATGCTAAAAGACACTTAGAATACAGTGAAAACACCTACATACACTAGGGAACACTATGCATTGGGGTACCCCTGTGATTATCATGACCTCCTCTGCAAGTCCCTAGTACATAATAGGGCAGGGGATTAAAACTACCTCTTAAACGCGCTACAGGGCGCGTTTGCACAGTGGTGAAGGGAGGGGGCCTGAGGTGACGTGTGCAAACGCGCCCCGTGGCGCGTTTTAAGTTGCGGGATTAAGTCCCCTGAATCCTGAGGGTCCCTGGGGCCCAACTAGCCCCCAGGTACCTACAGTTAGGACCACAGAGCTGAGTTGCAGAGAGGCGTTCCGAGGCCACGCACCTTTTTCACCTCTCTGCAACGCAACTCTGTTGTGCTTACTGAAGGTACCTGGTGGGCTAGTTGGCCCCAGGGTCCCTCAGGATTCAAAGGGAATTAATTCCCCAACTTAAAACGCACCACAGGGCGTGTTTGCGCACATGTCACCTGAGGCCCCGCCCCCTCCCTTCACCACTGTGCAAACGCGCCCCGTGGATCGTTTTAAGTTGGGGGATTAGGTCACCTTGACTCCTGAGGGTCCCTGGGGCCCAACTAGCCCACCAGGTACTTCCAGTAAGCACCACAGGCCTGCGTTGCAACGCCTGTAACAAATTGTGCAGTTGTGTTTAGGTAGTGAAGAGGGTCGTGCTGGGGGTAGTGTTTTTAGGGTAGTGCAGTGGTGTTTGTGTAGTGTAGGGGGTCATGCTGGGGGTAGATTTAGGGTTTAGGGTAGTGCAGTGGTGTTTGGGTAGTGTAGGGAGTCGTGCTGGGGGAGTGTTTTAGGGTTTAGGGTAGTGCAGTGGTGTTTGGGTAGTGTAGGGGGTCGTGCTGGGGGTAGTGTTTTAGGGTTTAGGGTAGTGCAGTGGTGTTTGGGTAGTGTAGGGGGTCGTGATGGGGGTAGTGCAGTGGTGTTTGGGTAGTGTAGGGGGTACTGCTGGGGGTAGTGTTTTAGGGTTTAGGGTAGTGCAATGGTGTTTGGGTAGTGTAGGGGTACTGCTGGGGGTAGTGTTTTAGGGTTTAGGGTAGTGCAGTGGTGTTTGGGTAGTGTAGGGGTACTGCTGGGGGTAGTGTTTTAGGGTTTAGGGTAGTGCAGTGGTGTTTGGGTAGTGTAGGGGTTCGTGCTGGGGGTAGTTTTTAGGGTTTAGGGTAGTGCAGTGGTGTTTGTGTAGTGTAGGGGGTAGTGTTTTAGGGTTTAGGGTAGTGCAGTGGTGTTTGTGTAGTGTAGGAGGTCGTGTTTTAGGGTTTAGGGTAGTCCAGTGGTCTTTGGGTAATGTAGGGAGTCGTGCGGGGGTAGTGTTTTAGGGTTTAGGGTAGTGCAGTGGTCTTTGGGTAGTGTAGGAGGTCGTGCGGGGGTAGTGTTTTAGGGATTAGGGTAGTGCATTGGTGTTTGGGTAGTGTAGGGGGTCATGCGGGGGTAGTGTTTTAGGGTTTAGGGCAGTGCAGTGGTGTTTGGGTAGTGTAGGGGGTCGTGCTGGGGGAGTGTTTTAGGGTTTAGGGCAGTGCAGTGGTGTTCGGGTAGTGTAGGGGGTCGTGCTGGGGGAGTGTTTTAGGGTTTAGGGCAGTGCAGTGGTGTTCGGGTAGTGTAGGGGGTCGTGCTGGGGAGTGTTTGAGGGTTTAGGGCAGTGCAGTCGTGTTCGGGTAGTGTAGGGGGTCGTGCTGGGGGTGGTGTTTCAGGATTTAGGGCAGTGCAGTGGTGTTCGGGCAGTGTAGGGGGTCGTGCAGGGGTGGTGTTTCAGGGTTTAGGGCAGTGCTGTGGTGTTCGGGCAGTGTAGGGGGTCGTGCAGGGGTGGTGTTTCAGGGTTTAGGGCAGTGGTGTTCGGGCAGTGTAGGGGGTCATGCTGGGGGTGGTGTTTCAGGGTTTGGGGAGGTGCAGTGGTGTTTGAGCAGTAAAGGGGTCGTGCTGGGGGTGGTGTTTCAGGGTTTAGGGCAGTGCAGTGGTGTTCGGGCAGTGTAGGGGGCAGTGCAGGGGTGGTGTTTCAGGGTTTAGGGCAGTGCGGTGGTGTTCGGGCAGTGTAGGGGTCGTGCAGGGGATGGTGTTTCAGGGTTTAGGGCAGTGCAGTGGTGTTCGGGCAGTGTAGGGGTCCTGCTGGGGCTGGTGTTTCAGGGTTTAGGGCAGTGCAGTGGTGTTCGGGCAGTGTAGGGGTTGTGCTGGGGCTGGTATTCCGGGTTTAGGGCAGTGCAGTGGTGTTCGGGCAGTGTAGGTGGTGGTGGTGCTGGGGCTGGTGTTTCAGGGTTTAGGGCAGTGCAGTGGTGTTCGGGCAGTGTAGGGGTCATGCTGGGGCTGGTGTTTCAGGGTTTAGGGCAGTGCAGTGGTGTTCGGGCAGTGTAGGGGGTCTTGCTGGGGCTGGTGTTTCAGAGTCTAGGGCAGTGCAGTGGTGTTTGGGCAGTGTAGGGGTCTTGCTGGGGCTGGTGTTTCAGGGTTTAGGGCAGTGCAGTGGTGTTCGGGCAGTGTAGGGGGTCGTGCTGGGGGTGGTGTTTCAGGGTTTAGGGCAGTGCAGTGGTGTTCGGGCAGTGTAGGGGGTCATGCTGGGGCTAGTGTTTCAGGGTTTAGGGCAGAGCAGTGGTGTTCAGGCAGTGTAGGGGGTTGTGCTGGAGGTGGTGTTTCAGGGTTTAGGGCAGTGCAGTGGTGTTTGGGCAGTGTAGGGGGTCGTGCTGGAGGTGGTGTTTCAGGGTTTAGGGCAGTGCAGTAGTGTTTGGGCAGTGTAGGGTGTCGTGCTGAGGGGTGGTGTTTCAGGGTTTAGGGCAGTGCAGTGGTGTTCGGGCAGTGTAGGGAGCCGTGCAGGGGGTGGTGTTTCATGGTTTAGGGCAGTGCAGTGCGGTTCGGCCAGTGTAGGTGGTCTTGCTGGGGATGGTGTTTCAGGGTTTAGTGCAGTGGTGTTAGGGCAGTGTAGCGGGTCGTGCTGGGGGTGGTGTTTCAGGGTTTAGGCCAGTGCAGTGGTGTTCCGGCAGTGTAGGGGGTCGTGCAGGGGGTGGTGTTTCAGGGTTTAGGGCAGTGCAGTGGTGTTCGGGCAGTGTAGGGGGTCGTGCTGAGGGGTGGTGTTTCAGGGTTTAGGGCAGTACAGTGGTGTTCGGGCAGTGTACGGGGTCGTGCTGGGGCTGGTGTTTCAGGGTTTAGGGCAGTGCAGTGGTTTTCGGGCAGTGTACGGGGTTGTGCTGGGGCTGGTGATTCAGGGTTTAGGGCAGTGCAGTGGTGTTCGGGCAGTGTTTAGGGGGTCATGCTGGGGGTGGTGTTTCAGGGTTTAGGGCAGTGCAGTGGTGTTCAGGCAGTGTAGGGGGTCGTGCTGGGAGTGGTGTTTCAGGGTTTAGGGCAGTGCAGTGGTGTTCGGGCAGTGTAGGGGGTCATGCTGGGGCTGGTGTTTCAGGGTTTTGGGCAGAGCAGTGGTGTTCGGGCAGTGTAGGGGGTCGTGCTGGGGGTGGCGTTTCAGGGTTTAGGGCAGTGGTGTTAGGGCAGTGTAGGGGGTCTTGCTGGGGCTGGTGTTTCAGGGTTTAGGGCAGTGCAGTGGTGTTCGGGCAGTGTAGGGGGTCGTGCTGGAGGTGGTGTTTCAGGGTTTAGGGCAGTGCAGTGGTGTTTGGGCAGTGTAGGGGGTCGTGCTGGGGTGGTGTTTCAGGGTTTAGGGCAGTGCAGTGGTGTTCGGGCAGTGTAGGGTGTCGTGCTGAGGGGTGGTGTTTCAGGGTTTAGGGCAGTGCAGTGGTGTTCGGGCAGTGTAGGGGGTCGTGCAGGGGGTGGTGTTTCAGGGTTTAGGGCAGTGCAGTGCTGTTTGGCCAGTGTAGGTGGTCTTGCTGGGGATGGTGTTTCAGGGTTTAGTGCAGTGGTGTTTGGGCAGTGTAGCGGGTCGTGCTGGGGGTGGTGTTTCAGGGTTTAGGGCAGTGCAGTGGTGTTCCAGCAGTGTAGGGGGTCGTGCAGGGGGTGGGGTTTCAGGGTTTAGGGCAGTGCAGTGGTGTTCGGGCAGTGTAGGGGGTCGTGCAGGGGTGGTGTTTTAGGGTTTAGGGCAGTGCAGTGGTGTTCGGGCAGTGTACGGGGTCGTGCTGGGGCTGGTGTTTCAGGGTTTAGGGCAGTGCAGTGGTGTTCGGGCAGTGTACGGGGTTGTGCTGGGGCTGGTGATTCAGGGTGTAGGGCAGTGCAGTGGTGTTCGGGCAGTGTTTAGGGGGTCATGCTGGGGGTGGTGTTTCAGGGTTTAGGGCAGTGCAGTGGTGTTCGGGCAGTGTAGGGGGTCGTGCTGGGGGTGGTGTTTCAGGGTTTAGGGCAGGGCAGTGGTGTTCGGGCAGTGTAGGGTGTCATGCTGGGGCTGGTGTTTCAGGGTTTTGGGCAGAGCAGTGGTGTTCGGGCAGTGTAGGGGGTCGTGCTGGGGGTGGTGTTTCAGGGTTTAGGGCAGTGCAGTGGTGTTCGGGCAGTGTAGGGGGTCGTGCTGGGGGTGGTGTTTCAGGGTTTAGGGCAGGGCAGTGGTGTTCGGGCAGTGTAGGGGGTCATGCTGGGGCTGGTGTTTCAGGGTTTTGGGCAGAGCAGTGGTGTTCGGGCAGTGTAGGGGGTCTTGCTGGGGGTGGTGTTTCAGGGTTTAGGGCAGTGGTGTTCGGGCAGTGTAGGGGGTCTTGCTGGGGGTGATGTTTCAGGGTTTAGGGCAGTGCAGTGGTGTTCGGGCAGTGTAGGGGGTCTTGCTGGGGGTAGTGTTTCGGGGTTTAGGGCAGTGCAGTGGTGTTCGGGCAGTGTAGGGGGTCGTGCTGGGGGTGGTGTTTCAGGGTTTAGGGCAGTGCAGTGGTGTTCGGGCAGTGTAGGGGGTCGTGCTGGGGGTGGTGTTTCAGGGTTTAGGGCAGTGCAGTGGTGTTCGGGCAGTGTAGGGGGTCTTGCTGGGGGTGGTGTTTCAGGGTTTAGGGCAGTGCAGTGGTGTTCGGGCAGTGTAGGGGGTCGTGCAGGGGTGGTGGTTTAGGGCAGTGCAGTGGTGTTCGGGCAGTGTAGGGGGTCGTGCAGGGGTGGTGTTTCAGGGTTTAGGGCAGTGCAGTGGTGTTCGGGCAGTGTAGGGGTCGTGCTGGGGCTGGTGTTTCAGGGTTTAGGGCAGTGCAGTGGTGTTCGGGCAGTGTAGGGGGTCTTGCTGGGGGTGGTGTTTCAGGGTTTAGCAGGCAGTGGTGTTCGGGCAGTGTAGGGGGTCTTGCTGGGGGTGATGTTTCAGGGTTTAGGGCAGTGCAGTGGTGTTCGGGCAGTGTAGGGGTCTTGCTGGGGGTAGTGTTTCAGGGTTTAGGGCAGTGCAGTGGTGTTCACGCAGTGTAGGGGGTCGTGCTGAGGATGGTGTTTCAGGGTTTAGGGCAGTGCAGTCGTGTTCGTGCAGTGTAGGGGGTCGTGCAGGGGTGGTGTTTCAGGGTTTAGGGCAGTGCAGTGGTCTTCAGGCAGTGTAGGGCGTCGTGCTGGGGGTGGTGTTTCAGGGTTTAGGGCAGTGCAGTGGTGTTCTGGCAGTGTAGGGGGTCGTGCTGAGGCTGGTGTTTCACGGTTTAGGGCAGCGCAGTGGTGTTCGGGCAGTGTAGGCGGTCGTGCTGGGGCTGGTGTTTCAGGGTTTTGGGCAGTGCAGTGGTGTTCGGGCAGTGTAGGGGGTCGGGCTGGGGCTGGTGTTTCAGGGTTTAGGGCAGTGCAGTGGTGCTCAGGCAGTGTAGGGGGTCGTGCTGGGGGTGGTGTTTCAGGGTTTAGGGTAGTGCAGTCGTGTTCGGGCAGTGTATGGGGTCGTGCTGGGGGTGGTGTTTCAGGGTTTAGGGCAGTGCAGTGGTGTTCGGGCAGTGTAGGGGTCTTGCTGGGGGTAGTGTTTCAGGGTTTAGGGCAGTGCAGTGGTGTTCGGGCAGTGTAGGGGGTCGTGCTGGTGGTGGTGTTTCAGGGTTTAGGGCAGTGCAGTGGTGTTCGGGCAGTGTAGGGGGTCATGCTGGGGGTAGTGTTTTAGGGTTTAGGGTAGTTCAGTGGTGCTTGTGTAGTGTAGGGGGTCATGCTGTGGGTAGTGTTTTAGGGTTTAGGGTAGTGCAGTGGTGTTTGTGTAGTGTAGGGGGTCATGTTTTAGGGTAGTGCAGTGGTGTTTGGGTAGTGTAGGGGGTCATGCTGGGGGTAGTGTTTTAGGATTTAGGTTAGTGCAGTGGTGTATGGGTAGTGTAGGGGGTCGTGCTGGGGGTAGTGTTTTAGGGTTTAGGGTAGTGCAGTGGTGTTTGTGTAGTGTAGGGGTCGTGCTGGGGGTAGTGTTTTAGGGTTTAGGGTAGTGCAGTGGTGCTTGTGTAGTGTAGGGGGTCGTGCTGGGGGTAGTGTTTTAGGGTTTAGGGTAGTGCAGTGGTGTTTGTGTAGTGTAGGGGGGTCATGTTTTAGGATGCAACGCTCCAATACTTGACCAGTCTGCACTACATAAAACTGCAAAAAAACTAAAAATAAAAAGTGTTTTGCACACTTTTGTCATTGGGCTATATGTGGGCTACATCTGGGTAATATTTGTGCTACATTTGGGCTCTTTTTGTACTGGTGGCCATCTTGGAAGACTTCTTTGTTGTGAAGTTTCCTAATTTCCTCATTTACTGAAGTCTCCTCAGTAGGAAATGCTTTCAGTTGTTTACTTTGATTCCATCTAGAAGGCATTCAGATGTCTCACATTTGCCATAAATTCAGAATGTTAGCACTCTAGTTGCTCATTAGATCACTGTAGTAAAGCTACTGCTCACCAGGAAGTTAACTGGAAGTCTGCTGCTGGTATTGAAAGTGATTGTTTCAGTCTGCATGTCAGAATTTTCTAATGAAAATAGAAGAAGATTTTAGATCTCACTTAAAACATGCCCTAATTTTTCTTTCTGCAGCACTAACCATAATTTCTATTTCAAAAAGAACCCCTCATTTTGTTCCTTTTTAAATTAAATATTTTAAGTGTTACCGGTTTATTCCAATCAAGATGGCTTCAGGTGTGCCATACTTTTGTCATAAGTAAGGCTGTTAGCGCTCTAGTTGTTCTTTAGAACACTCTGGGAAGCTGCAGTAGAACACAAAGGCATCAACTGGCAGGCTGCTCCTGTTGAAATATAACAGGAAGATATTTGAGATCACACTTGAAACATGTCCTAATTTTTCTTTCTACAGCACTAACCATAATTACTATGACAAAATGAACCCCATCATTTTTTTCCTTTTTAAATTAAATGTTTTAAGTGTTACCAGTTTATTCCAATCAAGATGGCTTCAGGTGTGCCATATTTTTGTCATAAGTAAGGCTGCTAGCACTCTAGTTGTTCTTTAGAACACTCTGGGAAGCTGCAGTAGAACACAAAGGAATCAACTGACAGTCTCTGCCCTTGTTGGATGTACATGTTTTACTGAGAATGTCAGACTTCATTCTCACATGACTGAGAAAGATAATGTGAATTTACAGAAAATATGCTCTCATTTTAGCTTCTGGAGCACCTTCCAAAACTCTATGGGACAAGCATGTGAAAATAGTTTTCTCTCAAACATGATTCATGATATCCCAGTAGAAGGTTTTTCACAGGGTAAAATCACCTTAGAACACACCACAATTCCTGAAATTAGTATGGTACCATCAACAAATGAATTCTAATGTAACTAAAGTCTGTTATCACCCTTTATAGTTCTCCTTTTGGTAACCCTCAAAATCTTTGATTCACTACAATGCATTTCAATGGGGTACTATCATTTATATTGGTCCCAAGATGGCTGCCAGCAATTCCAGGATGAAGTGCTGACAGCCAATCAGATCTCACGATGACATGTGTGGTTAGGCTCCGCCCAGATATATATGTGATTTTACTTTTGATTTTCTCAGGAACTACTGAACGGATTTACACCATTTAAGCAAAAGGCACGACACTGAACCAAGGGCTACCTCTTTGCCAAATTTGGAGTAATTCCGTTCAGCAGTTCAAGCTGTAGCTGCGATGAAAGGTTCCTATGGAAAAATGATGGGGAAAACACGTTTTGGGACCCCCCTTTTTTCTCGGCCCCAGCTTCACGAATCACCCCGAGACTTTCAGGATAGGAGCGGAACGGAGCGCCCCAACAAGTTGGAAACTTTCGCGAAGATTCGTCAACCGGCGCCAACGTTATTTCAAATAGAATGTTGCGGATTTCCTATGGAAAATAGGTCCAAACTATAACTATCTACTGGCGACCGCCAGTAGATAATATATATATATTATCTACTGGCGACCGCCAGTAGATAATATATATATATACATACATATATACATATACACATATATATACTGGGTAAAAATAAAAAATATCGATATCTGAGCACCGAGGAGGATTCGCGAACCCTCCCGAGCACGAGCTGACTTCTGATTGGCTGCCAACACTCCAAACCAGGAAGTGTTGGCAGCCATCTTGTGACTCGGTAAAACCGAGTCACAAGACAGTAAGAAAAAAAGGTTAAAAACATGAAAAGGGGGCAGAGTAGAAACACCCTGACCCCCTAGGCCTGCTCAGGGGGTCCCACAAGGACCCCCAGGGCAAACAAAAGCATTTTTTTTTTTTTTAAATGGCTGAATTTACGCTTGGTGCGCGAATCCGGCTGAGAAAAAAAAACGAAGTGCGGTCTTGCGCGCTTCATTTTCTATAAGCCCCAGGTGGGCCAGGTCCCAGGGGCAATGTCCAAATAATTAGCGGGGGCCCGCGGGGCACCTGCAGCCCCGGGACCGCCACCTCCCGGGGCATTTAATGTTTAGGGAGGGGGGCCTTGCGGGCCCCCCAAGCCCCGGGGACCACCACCTCCCCGGGGCTATATGCTTTGAATGCGGGGGGGACACGCGGCCCCCCACAGCCCTGGGGACCGCCACCTCCCCAGGGTTACAATTAAAAACTCTGTGTGGGGGGCTCGAGCCCCCCCACACTGCCCAGGGGACCACCACCTCCCCAGGGTACTTATTATTGAAATACGGGGTCCGTTGCGGACCCCAGCCCCGGGGACCACCACCTCCCGGGGCTGTGCAAATGTAGGGAGGGGGGCCTCCCGGAGCCCTAGATGGCCCTGGGGATCGCCACCCCCCAGGGCCGGCTCCTGCAATGTCCCGGGGTGCCCACCCTCGGGACATTGCCGTTTGCTATGGCAGGGTGGGAGCACGGCTCCCGCCCTGCCATAGCAAACACTGCTCTGCTTCTTGGAAGCGAGAGCAGGAAACCTGCTCTCGCTTCCAATAAGCAAAGCAGAATTGCTTTTGGGCATGGGGAGCTGCATGTCAGCAGCTTCCCTTGTCCAAAAGCAATGCCGGCTCCTGCAGGAGGCGGGGAGCCGGCAGGGACCGTGGGGGCATTGGGGCTCCCCCACGGTCCCCAACTTGAGGGCATGCCTCGGGGATGGGCAAAAAAAAAAGCCCTTGGGGGGGATGTAATTTAAAAAAAAATAATAATAATAAATATGAAATGGCTGGGCCTCAGGGGATGGGGTCCCCGAGGCAGAATTTGAGTATTAAGAATGGGGGGGGGGCATTTTGTTTTTTTCTCACGTGCTTGTAGTCCCGACTCCATCGCGGCCCCCCAGTGTAAACGCGATGGGTTCGCGACTCCAAGCAAAATTAAAAAAAGAATATGTATGTTTTTTAATGGTAAGACGCAGCCCTGGGGATCGCCACCCCCCAGGGCCGGCTCCTGCAATGTCCCGGGGTGCCCACCCTCGGGACATTGCCATTTGCTATGGCAGGGTGGGAGCACGGCTCCCGCCCTGCCATAGCAAACACTGCTCTGCTTCTTGGAAGCGAGAGCAGGAAACCTGCTCTCGCTTCCAATAAGCAAAGCAGAATTGCTTTTGGGCATGGGGAGCTGCATGTCAGCAGCTTCCCTTGTCCAAAAGCAATGCCGGCTCCTGCAGGAGGCGGGGAGCCGGCAGGGACCGTGGGGGCATTGGGGCTCCCCCCCACGGTCCCCAACTTGAGGGCATGCCTCGGGGGATGGGGTCCCCGGGGCAAAAAAAAAGCCCTTGGGGGGGGATGTAATTAAAAAAAATAATAATAATAATAAATATGAAATGGCTGGGCCTCAGGGGATGGAGTCCCCGAAGCAGAATTTGAGTATTAAGAATGGGGGGGGCATTTTGGTTTTTTCTCGCGTGCTTGTAGTCCCGACTCCATCGCGGCCCCCCAGTGTAAACGCGATGGGTTCGCGACTCCAAGCAAAATTAAAAAAAGAATATGTATGTTTTTTAATGGTAAGACGCAGCCCCGGGGACCGCCACCATCCCGGGGCATTTAATATTTTAGGGAGGGGGGGTCTCGCGGGCCCCCCAAGCCCCGGGAACCACCACCTCCCTGGGGTTATATGCTTTGAATGCGGGGGGCCATGCGGCCCCCCTGCAGCTCCGGGGACCGCCACCTCCCCGGGGCTACAATTAAAAACTCTGTGTGGGGGGGGCTTGAGCCCCCCCACACTGCCCCAGGGACCACCACCTCCCCGGGGCACTTATTATTGAAATACGGGCGGGCTCCTGCAATGTCCCAGGGTGCCCACCCCCGGGACATTGCCATTTGCTATGGCAGGGCGGGAGCACGGCTCCCGCCCTGCCATAGCAAACACTGCTTTGCTTCTTGGAAGCGAGAGCAGGAAACCTGCTCTCGCTTCCAAGAAGCAAAGCAGAATTGCTTTTGGGCAAGGGGAGCTGCTTGTCAGCAGCTCCCCTTGCCCAAAAGCAATGCCGGCTCCTGCAGGAGGCGGGTAGCCGGCAGGGACTGTGGGGGCATTGGGCCTCCCCCCACAGTCCCCAACTTGAGGGCATGCCTCGGGGGATGGGGTCCCCTGGGCAAAAAAAAAAAAGCCCTTGGGGGGGTGATGTAATTTAAAAAAAAAAAATTATAATGAATATGAAATGGCTGGGCCTTGGGGGATGGGGTCCCCGAGGCAGAATTTAAGTATTAAGGATGGGGGGCATTTTTTTTCTCGCGTGCTTGGAGTTGCGACTCCATCGTGTCAAGCGCGGCCCCCAGTGTAACTGCGATGGGTTCGCGACTCCAAGCAAAATTAAAAAAAGAATATGTATGTTTTTTAAAGGTAAGATTAACTGTTGGGTTATAGGGTGGCTCTAAAAAGAGCCCTTGTTTTCATAATGAGTTTGTTGTAACTACATGTAAGTGCGGATGCACAGCTTTAGGTTGTTGAGGAAAGCTCTGTTTCCTTGATCTGTGAAGTGCACTCCATCACTTCTGTAGATGTCGTTCATATCGAAATGTAGATTGTTGTTGTAGATGGACCCCATTCTATGATCTCTGAGGTATGCAGAAACAGCTTTATTGACATTCTTTCTAGCTTTCTCAAACTGTGGACAGAATTGATTTGACCACTTCCATTTCTGTCTTTGACATATATTAGAGAATACAAAGACAGTTTGAGGCAAAAGCAACATCAACTGTGCAAAGGTATCCTTCATTAGCATTTCCAGACCTACCCCAGTCAATGTGCCTAGGTCATTGCCACCACAGACAACAATCATGAGGTCAGGGGGTTGGAGTTGGAAAAAGGTTTTAACCACAGGCATCAATTGGTGCCACTTTAATCCTCTCTGTGCAATCCATTTAATGTCCACATTTTGCAAACCTAGGTCTTTGGCAATATCTCTGCGTTCAGCATACCTTTTGCACCAGAAAACATAGCTGTGCCCTACAATCCACAATGTGAGCATCTTGAAGGGATGTCTGGAAGGAATGAAAAGATGTCTGTAGCTGAGGTAGTCAGTTGGTAGAATGAGAGGTATCTAAAATGGTGGAGAACATGTTGTTTTTTAAAAAGTTGATAAGTGATTGGCTGTTTATCAAGATTGTGCACTCAAAAATAGGATGCATGTTACTTTGCTGAGGTATCATGTTTCTGATTCGTTATTAGAAAATGTTTCAAAGGTACAGTAGATATCATAAGGTAATATCTTGCAAAAGTCAACCACACCTGCTGTTTGCATTAGTAAGCTTGTGTGCTGAACTTGAAACTACGGTGGACTTGTGACCTCCAAGTACAGTTGAAAGTTCCATGACCTGTTAGTATGGAAACTGGCATTAAGTTGAATGGGGGAAGGGTTGAAACTTAACTGTAGACTTCAAATGTGAAAAGGATACTTAAATATAAGTGAAAAGTTAGTAAATTAAGGTTTTCTAAGAGAGTAGTATGTGGAGAAGTAGTGCGTTGCTGAAAATCTATAGTAGTATTATTGAAAATAGGTTTTTGAACTCCTGTATGGATTCGCGGCTCCACCGTGGTGGATTTGCGACTCCAGAAAATTACAGAAGCAGTTTGGGCACCTTTTGAAGACAATTAGAAAGGGTTAATATGTGCAACCAATAGAAATGTGTTTTTGAATTTGAAATAATGATGGAAGCAATGTGATTTGATACTTACATTTATTTGAGTGCAAAAAGAGAGGGAAAGTTTGCCATTTCTGGTTTCACCTTTCTGAGAGAGGTGCATTACATTTCTTGTGTGGAAAAGGAAATCTGTTAAGAGTTTCTGATATTTGTTGTTCTGCAATACTACCTCAAACGTGAGTAACCAATTTGTAAGGTGTATTAGATATTATTCAGCACTGCTTTATCGTTTTTAGTGATATTTTTACTTATAAAAAAAAGTGTTGAAATTGTAAGACAAATGTGATGTATGGAATATGTTATGAAATGTACAGCTCTTGATTGTACTTTGTATTATTGTAATGAAAAGAGTTTTAAAATAGTTTGTAGATAGTAACATGGTAGAATGATTAGTGTTGGCTTTCTGAAATTATCCAGGTAGTACTCTTGTACTTAACTTTTCACTGAGGCACTACTCATCTAGTTGTGCATTCTCTCAGGCACTATCCACTACCCTTCTATTTGTATGTTTCTTTGATATATGATACCACTTTCAAAAGGTACAGACACATGTATGCATGTTTTCTGGAATATTGTGAGACTTTTAACAGATAGATTGAAAAGGTTGCTGCTTTGTATTTGTTTCGGTTCAACACCTTGAGTAGCCACTGAATAGTGAACCTGCAGTGCAAAACTGAGGTTTAAGACATCTTGGCAGGGGGATTAGTGATTAACTTAGGTTGTATTGGTCTGTGGAGATGTATACTTCAAGTATACCGCATAATTTTAGGTGTCTCTTTAAAATGGGAAGTGCAGTTTGTCAAGTTTAAGGGAGTTTTTAGTCTTATGACTGAGGTATGTGTCTGTGTGCACATCTATTCTCTCACGTGTTATGCCTAAACAGATGGTAGAGGTATAAAAGTCTGGTATACATGTATCTGTATGTTTCTTATATATATGATGCCACTAGGGAAAGGCACAGACACATGTATGCCATGTAACCCCTCAGACATTAACCATAGATTTGTGCAATCACCCAGCCACTACTATCCCACTCAAAGATTCAGTCAGGCACTACCCATGCGCTTATCTACTCACTCTGATACTACTGATGCACTCATAGAATGGCCCAAGCATTACCCTTACACTCTCATTTTTTCTCAGGTGCTTCCCATACAGTCATACCATCATCCAGTAAATAGCACTGTAGTCATAGAATCCCTCAGGCAGTACCCATGCACTTTTTTTATTCTTTCAGGCACTACTCATACACTCATGTTTTAAACCATGCGTTACTTTTGCACTCATGGTTTGTCTAAGGTATTTCCCCTGCACTGATCTAATCACTCATTCACTACCGCTGCTCTCATGTAATCACCCACGCAGTACTGTTGCTGTGAACTATTCCGTCAGACACTACCCATCTAGTCATGTATTTTCTCAACCACTGCCCACCACCAATCTATTTGTATGTTTCTTTGATATATGATAGCACTTTTAAAAGGTACAGACCATGCATGCATGCTTTCTGGAATATTGTGAGTCTTTTAACAGACATATTGAAAAACTTGCTGCTTTGTATTGGTAGGCCCAACACTCTGAGTAGTTGTTGAATAGTGAAGCTGCAGCCCAAAAGTGCTTCTTTCTCCACCTCTCTTGCTTCTTTCTGCACCCCTCTTGCCTCTTTTTTACCCTTCTTCCCTCTTTCTGTACCTCTGTTGCCTCTTTCTGCATGCCAGTTGTTTCTTTCTGCACTCCTCTTGGCTCTTTCTATACCCCTCTACCCTCTTTCAGTACTTCTTTTGCCTCTTTCTGCACCCCGCTTTTGTCTTACCTCAGTTGTCTGTTTCTGCAACTCTCTTCCCTCTTTCTGCACTTCTCTTGCGTCTTTTTGTATCTTTTTTCACTTTTTCTGCACCTCGCTTGCTTCTTTGTGCACCCCTGTTCTCTCTAACTGCACTTCTTTTGCCTGTTTCTGCAACTCTCTTGCATTTTTCTATTTTTTTCTTGCCTCTTTCTGCGCCTTTGCTTTCTTCTGTACTTCTCTTGCTTCTTTCTGCACCACTCTTGCTTCTTTCTGCACCCCTGTTGCCTCTTTCTGCACCACTGTTGTCTCATTGTGCATGTTTGTTGCTTCATTCTGCACTTCTCTTACTTCTTTCTGTACCTCACTTGCTTCTTTGTGCACCCCTCTTGTGTAATTAGCACCTATCGTGCTTGTTTCGGCAGCCCTCTTCCTTGTTTCTGCACCTCTCTTCCCTCTTTCTAGATCCCTGTTCCTTCTTTCTGCACTTCTCTTGCCTCTTTCTGCACTTGTCTTGCCTTTTTCTGTGCATCTGTTATTTCTTATGAGTTATAAATGCAATAGAAATGTAATTGTAATTTTGAAATGTTATTAATTTTGAAATTTTAATTAATGTACAAAAATAATTAAACTATTGTTTGTTTTTTAGGAAGATATTTTATTTGGATTAGAAATAAAAGATGGGAAGAAAACATGAAAAAAGAAGAGAACAAAGGAAATAGAAGTACTTAATAAAAACTAAAACGAGTGCAGTAGAAAAACACCAAAAGGATGCTGAGGATAAAGTGGCTTCTGGTAAGAGAACTAAACAGTTTATTAGAAAAGTTGGAGAGATTTAACGATCAAAATACAAACCAAAGGAGGAAAGAAATTTTTAGAACAAAGGAGAAGCAAATAAAGTAACACAATGGAAAAGAAGTACATGTGACAAAAAGACAGAAACAATTTGACATACGTGTACGTATGTTCCGTAAGAGAGTAATTCAAAATTTAATTAAAGATTGTAAAAAGTATAAAAAGATCTGTAGCATAAAAAAAGCAACAGATTGAAAGTGTAGTAGATACTGCTTTTGAATTGAAATGAAAATTATTTATATTGGTATTGAAGAGAATGAAAACATTGAATAAAACAATGCAGCTTATGAAGGAGAAAAGCAAAAGAAAAAGACTGGTTAATAGAAGTAACTTTTGCAAAACGTTTTCTGGTGAATGGAAGCACACTTCCAGTACTGAGCCTTTCTTTAATGAAGAAAGCTATTTTCAACAAAATAATTTAGTTCATGCAGTTGATACCAGTGGTCGTTGTTATGAAATCAAAAATGGTTTTGCAATTGAAAAGGAAAAGATGGTTCCTAGAGATATTGAAGAAGTAATAGCTGAAGAAGTTCAAGGGAGACGTACAAAAGCTCCAGTGTATAAGTGGGATTGTATTAGTATTTGTAGTATTCAACAGGAATCTATTGATATATTACGAGTTTTCTTATGTGAATATGCCAAAAAAAGTGTTAAACAGAAGATTAAGATGTTGCAAGGATTAGATCCTTGTAAAGTGAGAAAATATATTCAGTTGAGGATCATTCTCTGGCTTGTCTTTCTAGAAAAGTGTGTCGAAGTACTTTTCATCATTTAAGAATGTTAGCAGTACATCACTCAGAAATGCGGAAGTTAGTAAGGAGATTGTACTACGTAAAAAGTCCTGCATTATGTGTAACTGAAATGAACACAGCTCTTTTGCATGATACAGTATCGGATGTAAAAAAAAGTTTGTGATGATATACAGTTTCGTTTCTTTGGTCCTCAAGAGGAGTGTAGAGAAAGCGAGAGCTTGATAAGTGTAGGTGTTGAAGAACAAGTGGAAGATATTAGTACTGAGAAGTTTGTAGGAGAAATTACAAAGTTTAAAATACTTTCATGTAAAAAACCAAACTATGTTTGTATTTGTTGTCGACGTATTCACTATAAAAGTCAAACTAGGAATGTTGATGTATATTTAAAAAGTGAAAAGGAAAATAATGATAAGTGGGAGCAATTTGGTGCTTATTTGTTGGTGGAAGGTCGTTTTGAGTTGGGTACTGATCAACGTATTTGTAAATATTGTTACAATAAATTTGAAGAGAAGAAAATGCCAGCTAGAGCTGTACATAACAACTTAGAGTTGGTAGCTATTCCTCCAGAACTGGCAGATTTAAATACATATGAGTCCATTCTTATTCAATCTGTGCACCCTTTTCAGGTTATTGTTCGTAAGGAGCCTAAAACAGGTAAACTTCCTCCAACAGATTTACAAAGAGGTCTCAAAGGAAGAGTTGTGTACTTATCTTTAGATTTTAAGAAAAATATTGAAACTGTTGGTGTAGAGAGAGAGAGGAAAGTGAACCTGTAGTCATTCTAGTTAATGGTGTACCAACAAAGAGTCGGAAAATATGGCAGGAGTTAGTAGATGTCACCAAACTTCTAAAGGCTACATTATATCTTGTACAAAACAATATTTATTATAAAAATGTATAAGTGGAAGAAGAAAAAATATCTTTAGAAGATGAAAGAGAAATGTCAACTGGCCAAATAGAAAAAGTGGACAACTCGAGGACTGAAGAAATTTATGAACATTATAGTATACATGCTCTACATTCAAAAGAAGTGATAGGAAACACTATTGAATTATTCCAAATGAAGAAAGCGAAGGGAACTCCCATGAGTATATGGGAAAAAGTTTGGAAGCTCGTTGTTTTCCACAGCTCTTCCCCACTGGAAAAGGTGGACGATATGATGAACGACCAGTACAGATTCCAGCTTCAGAATATCGTACAACAACATTGTACTCAGAAGATCCAAGATTTCGACAGTGTATTCCATATTTATTTCATCTTCTGTTCGAAAGTGACTTTCTGAACTTTCATATGCAGTGAACCACATATTAAAAACAGGAGTTCATCTTACACATGTTTCTGCAAAGGCATTTTTGGACAAAGTTCAACAAAGAGACGATTATTTAGAATCTCAGTTAATTAATTTGATGGTGTGTCAACGTGGTACTAATGAGTATTGGTATCGTCGTCACGGAGAACTTAAATGTATGTTAAGGAACTTGGGAACCCCTACGTGGTTTGTTACGCTTAGCTGTGCTGAGTACGCATGGGACGATTTACTTGAATTTCTACGACAAGCAAATTCAAATGTAAAAAACATTGAAATAAAGACAGATGGAGAACTGTGTTCCTTGGATCCTGTAAATGTGTGCAGATATTTTAATCATAGGTTTCAAGCTATGATGTCTTTTATCTGCAATAAAAATAATCCACCTCTTGGAGAAGTTATTGATTTCTTTTGGAGAAAGGAGTACCAAGCCAGAGGTGCACCTCATATACACATGCTGTTATGGATCAGGAATGCACCAAAATTTGGAACTGATACTGATGAAAGTGTCTTGTCTTTCATTGAAGAGTATGTTACCTGTGCCATTCCAAAAGAAGGAGGAGAAAACAACTTGCGACAACAAGTTTTATGGTTTCAAAGTCATCGATGTGGAAAATATTGTCGAAGGAATAACAAGTCAAAGGGAAAATTTTATACAAAATGTCGTTTTGGATTCCCACGTCCAGTAATTTCAAAAGGAAGAGTCAACAGTTTCATGACATCAGTAAGGCAAACTATAACTCGAAAATCTCCGAAGAATACTAACAACATAAAAAGAACTGAAGAATCAAAGTATATTAATGACTACAACCCAGTGATTTTGACAATGTGGAATGCAAATATGGATATCCAGTATGTTGCAGATAATTCAATTGCTGTTGCTCGCTATGTTACGTCATATATAACCAAATCTGACAAGACGGAGTTGAAAGAAATGTGGGAAGAAATTTCACAAGAGAAGACTCTTAGTAACAAATTGTACAGCTTTAGTTTGAAGATGCTTTCCCATCGAGAGATTGGATCCTACGAATGTTCGGATCGGTTGACCTCTACAAGTTTATATTCAAAGTCAAGAGGAATCATTTGGGTAAGTCTAGGTCTTGCTGCAACACGAAATCGAGTATTGAAATCTGTACAAGAAATTGAATACTTAGCATTGAATGAACCAGAAAGTACAGATATTGTTAAAACTATGTAGTGGTCTTAGGTTTCCCTTATGCCTTCCTCTCCTCGTGAATAGAATGCTCGGGACCAATGTGTTCTGGTTCCGAGCATTCTCTCTTAGAACGTTTAAGGTGTACTTTTGAATGTATTGTCGGTTACTGTGGCTCGGATTGAGCTAGCTGCTGCGCAGCACCTGACGTGAGAATAAACCTTACTATCAACCTTCTCAAGTCTTTGGTGTATCATTACTACACCAATTTATGGCGACAAGCGTCAGGTGACTGCAGAACTCGCGCGAGGAAAAAAAAAGGATTTGTCCTACCTGGCCGGCGGAGAGAGGACCGTGTAGCTGAACGGCACGACAACGAAATCGCTTCTGGCAAGTTTGGCTGAGAAGAAAGGAGTCGCACGCAGCATCGGAGGTACTGTAACTCGGTTTGGGACGGGGTCAACCGGAGGTGCCAGAGGTGCAGAGAGAACTAGTGCGCAGCGTAGCGAGGAAAAAGAGAGCGCCATCTTAGGAATATAACGCAGCATAACTGTGCGTTCCAAGGATAGTGCACAGTCAAAGAAGAATGCCAGAGAGCGATGGGGGCCATCTTAGCGTGAAACGCACAGCGTAAGATGCAATCGCCATTTTGAGTTGAGATAAGCAAATACGCCTGCAGTCTTATAGTACAGCAGCAGCAGCGGAATATTTAAGCGCCATTTTACCTTGGGAGTGAATTGGCAAAAGGAAAAAAGACGTTGAGCTGCAAACAGTAACAGTAAAGGAAAAAACGAAGGGAATTGTTTAGTGGTTGTCATCACGACATTTTACGGTGACAGGCACACTTGAAAAAGGGCAGATTTAACGAGCGATCGATGTGAATAAAAGAAGTCTACCCACAACAGATCTCACATTTGTGATACGCACACCAGCTTGGTAATAAAGGTCATTGCCGTTGCGCATTGCGTTGCGCATTAAAAAGACAAGAGTTTATCCAGCATTCATCGTTAACTTTTGTTTTTCAAGGAGTATTAATAAAAAAAAAACGAGCGGCACATGCTCTAGTTGGAAAATAAAAAGGACATACACAGAAGGAGAAAGGAAGCAGAAAGTAAGGAGACAATTCAAAGAACATATATGCTACTACACAGAGTCATCACCTTGTATGTTTCACTGTTATTTCAAGAAATGCATAAAATTTAAGTTGAGGGGTTGGAGGAACGTAAGAATCGATTAGGTATAGTTATTGTAGGAGTAAGAGTATTTTCATATTCATAGTATGATGCAGGCAGTAACCCCACCCCCACCTTTCCTTGAGTCACCTGGGGATCCTCCTATTTCATGGAAGAAATGGTATGATGCCTTCATCACGTATCTAGGCGCTATAGGCGCTTCTCGCTACAGAGCAGAAAGGAAAAAATGTTTACTACTACATGCCCTGGGTTTTGAAGGGAGGTCAATATATAAACACTTGCCTCCTTTAGTACGTGCGGCAGGAGAAGAAGACATTGACGAGTTTGTGGAAACAGTTAAAAATTGGAACTAAGATTTGATGTACAACCTAGTCTGGTAGTGCTAAGACACAAATTTTTCAAGCGTGAACAAAGACATGGAGAAAATGTAGAAAATTTCATTTCTGTACTAAGAATGTTAAGCGCAGAGTGTCAGTTTGAGAATTTTAGAGAGCAACTGATAAGGGATCAGTATATTTGCAAATGTGCAGATAAGAACATTCAACAAAAACTCCTGTCCATGGGCAATCCTTCTCTTGAGGAAACTTTACGTGTTGCTAAAAGTATTGAAATGTCCAAGTCCTCTGTAAAAGAATTAGATGAGAAAGTCGCTGTGAATAAGGAAGAGGCTGTGGGAGTCGTAAGGTCCAAGGATGTTAAAACAGGTGCATCTTTGCGTCCAGAGAATAAGTTTTTAAACAAACTAATATATGCTTCAAATGTGGAAATACTCCGCATTTTAAATCGGGTCGACCTTGTCCAGCAAGAAATGTAGCTTGCAGGTCATGTGGGAAGATGGGACATTTCGCGAGGTTGTGTCAGAGTGGGAAGCGTGTCCCTTTCAATGTTATCGATGCGAGGAAAGGCACAAATGATGCATGTGCTGTGATTGTGTCCAATCAGGAGTGTTCTGGTGAGAGTTTAAACATCATTCAAGACGACTTAAGAGAAATGGTTGTGGTTGTGGGAGATAAGGACACTCTTTCGGGAGTGGGTTCAGAATGCGTAGATCCGTATGTTGATGTTCAGATCGGTGGAAAGAGGGTTTGCTTGTTAGTTGACTCGGGGCTAGGATAACGATGTTGACTCAGGAGTTGTTTAAAGAGGTTTGGGACTCACGCTCATTGATGCCTCCAGATAGGTCCCCAGTATCGTACGAAGGGAGGAGCATTGAACTAGCAGGATATTTTGAGGACACCCTGGAATTTAGAGGCAGGAAGATTTTTAGAAAAGTCTATGTTGCCATCAAGGGTCTAGACATTCTTGGATGGTTTCATCAGGGTTTGTTTAAGATGGTTCTCCGACCGGGCACGAGAGATCAGGTTTCCATTCTACGTACAGATGATTATGAGAACAAAGTGCCCGAACGCTTTTCCGCTCCATGTACAGATGACTTTGAGAACGAAGTGTCTGAACGCTATCCTGTTGTATTTAGTGAAGGTTTAGGCAAAATCAAGGGGTTTACACATGTCATTAAGGTCAAAAGTGATGCGATTCCCGTAAAACACAGACTAAGGAATGTTCCCTTCAGTGTGAAGGATCAGTTGGAACAAGAACTCAATGGTCTCTGCAAAAAGGAATAATTGAGCCGATTGAATCCTCACTTTGGCTTTCTCCCTTAGTTGTCGCGAAGAAGAGGAGTGGTGAACTTCGCGTATGTATTGACTTGCGCAGCCTAAATAGAAATATTTGGATAGATTCACATCCTCTCCCGAAAATTGCGGACATGTTATCTCTAATCAGTGGTTCGAAATGGTTTAGCAAGTTAGACTTGGCATCTGCATATCACCAAGTGGTGTTAGATCCTTCTTCTAGACATCTTACCGCTTTCGTCTCACCTATCGGTTCCTTTCAATATTGCCGCATGCCATTTGGGCTTGCCTCTGCGGCGGCTGTGTTTCAAAGGATCATGTCTTCCATGCTCAAGGGTATTAAAGGTGTTGTTGTTTTTCAGGACGACGTTTTGATTCACGGTGACTCATGTGAATCTCATGATGACATCATGTTTCGTGTACTAGATGTTTTGCAAGAAAGGGGAGTTGTTCTTAAGAAGGAAAAGTGTGTGTTCAGGGTACAGAAGGTGGAATATCTGGGACATGTCATTTCTCAACATGGTGTTGAGCCGAGGCCAGGTCTCGTGAAAGCCATTGTCGATAGTGAGGCACCGAAAGATAAGGCTGGGCTCAAATCTTTCATTGGGTTGTGTGAGTTCTACTCACGGTTTATTCAGGATTATGCTTCCAGGGTGCAACCTTTGACTAACATGCTGAAAAGAAGTGTTCAATTTGTTTGGGATGAGTCTTGCGAGGAGGTTTTTCAGTGGATTAAGGCGGAGTTAACTAGTCCTAAAGTTCTCAAACCGTTTGTGTCCAACGCATTGTGTACCATAACCGTGGACGCTAGTGGATTTGGTTTAGGAGCTGTCCTTACCCAGTGTGTTGACGGAGTTGAACACACGTTGGGATATGCCTCAAGGGTTTTGCGTGGTACTGAACTGAATTTTGCCGTCATAGAGAGAGAATTATTAGCGTGCTGGTGGGCTATAAGGAAATTCAGTCCCTACATCTGGGGGAAACATTTCCAACTACGCACTGATCATAGCCCTTTGGTATCTATCCTCACAGGAGATAGATTCAAGGAACATACGCCTAGAATTGCTCGGTTGACAACGAAGCTACTACAATTCGACTTTGAGGTTTCTTACATTGCCGGAAACAAGAATGTGAGGGCAGATTACCTGTCGAGGTTTCCTGTAAAAGAGGAAGGTGAAGATGATGAGGAAGAAGATGAATGTTTTGTTGCATCAATGATTCTGGATGACATGTGTGCGGTGAATGAAAAGGAGTGGAGGGAAGAACTCTCCAAGGACAGTTTACTTACTGAGGTTATGAACTGCGTGAAGAATGGTTGGCCTAGAGAGAAGAATGCACACTATTCTCTTCAAACTTTTGTAAAGGTGTCTTTGGAACTTTCTGTAGAGGATGGTCTTTTGGTTCGTGGAGACAGATTGGTGCCACCAGATGTGCTTAGGGGAAGGCTAGTAAAAGGAGCACATGAGGGACATTTGGGTAGAACTCTTACCAAGAGAAGGCTGCGTGAGTATTTTTGGTGGCCTCAGATGGATAAGGATGTTGATTCGTGTGTCGAAAACTGTGTCATTTGTTCTAATTCAGAAAAAAGCTTTAAGGTCAGAACTCCCCCCCTTCTTCCCATTGAGTTGCCTGCCAAACCTTGGGAAAAGATTGGTATAGATCTGGTCGGGGCCTTCAATATGTTACCTTCTGTTTCCAGGTTCGCTATTGTGGCAATTGATTATTATTCCAAGTGGCCTGAGGTTCGTTTCATCGGAGAGCCTAATTCTAGGAACGTTATTGACTTTTTGAAAGATCTTTTTTACGGGAGGGGTTTCCTTCCACCATCGTAAGTGACAATGGGGTACAATTTGTGAGTCAGGAATTTGAGTCTTTTCTTAGCCAGGGAGGTATATCACATTCCAGGAGTGCACTTTATCACCCCCAGACGAATGGATTAGTGGAACGCATGAATAGAGTACTCAACAACTGTGTCCAGTGGGCGATAGCTGGAAAGTGTAATGTACAGAATGCTGTCAGGTCCATGTTGTGGTTCTATCGCACCACGCCACATTCGTCTACTAAAGTTTCCCCATATGAACTCTTGCGAGGGAGGAAACCATGTTCTAAAGTGTGTCCAGGTTGGATGTCTAAGTGGGTGAAGATGGGTTCCATGAGCAATGTGGATGAGTATGTGAGAGACAATGTATCCAAAGCTCAGGTTCAGCAAAAGACATACTTTGACGAAAGGAAGAGATCTGTTCCGCAGTCTATTGTTGTGGGTGACGTGGTACGTGTTAAAGTCCCAGTCCACTGCAAAAAGGGGAGCACAAAGTTTTGTGAAACTCTTGTTGTGGATAAAGTGTGTGGAAATGCAGTAAGAGTCAATCAGAAGAATTGGTGGAACCTGTCTAGGATTGTGAAAACAAAAGGTCACTTGCTTAATCAGGATTCTCTTAGTGATCATGCTGAGAGTCTTGTAAGTCAAGATTCACGTTGTGGTAATACTGGGGGTGTATCATCCTCCTCAGCAATGGGTGTCTTACGTAAAAGTTGCAGACAACGATTTGTCCCGGCCAAGCTCCGTTAGCCTTTGCTTTGCCTATTTTCTTTATTTTGTTTTTAGGTTGTCTTTCTTCAAAGTTTTTGTTACCTTGTTTTTTTTTGTCTTCTTCCTTTTTGTCGTGAGGAGGAGGATAATGTAGTGGTCTTAGGTTTCCCTTATGCCTTCCTCTCCTCATGAATAGAATGCTCGGGACCAATGTGTTCTGGTTCCGAGCATTCGCTCTTAGAACGTTTAAGGTGTACTTTTGAATGTATTGTCGGTTACTGTGGCTCGGATTGAGCTAGCTGCTGCGCAGCACCGGACGTGAGAATAAACCTTACTATCAACCTTCTCAAGTCTTTGGTGTATCATTACTACAAACTAATATGTTGAATACGTACTATCCTAAAAGAAGTCCACATCTGGAAAACATATGTCTCTATGAATTACTGCAACATTGCAGCTTTAAGAGAAATGTTACAGAAAATATAAATGAAGAAAAATATGCAGTATTTGGATGTGAAGGATGTTTGGTGAAACATGCCAAAGGAAATCTTATTAACTACAGGAAACTCAGTTGCGAAACTCCAGATAAAAGGGAATTTTTCTATTTAGCACTTGAGCAACTTTTCAAGCCTTGGCGTAGTGAAATGGAATTACTTGGCGATTTTGACTGCTATGAAGATTCTTTTAATGCATGTAAAGATAGTATTTAATGCACAATTTTTCAAAATTATCTACAAATGTTAAATGAAGAGATTGAACAAAATACTACTATTGCAGCTGAAATAGCTAGAGACAGTTCTCAAGATAGTCAAAGTTCTGCTCCACTAAGTCAAGATCCATTAGACAACCAATTCTTGAAAATGAAGCAGCAACAGCCATGAATGAAGTAGAAACGGCAATGCAACAAGCACAACAGGACATTATTGAGTTGGGAAACTTGGAAGAACAACTAAATATTGAACAAAAAGAAATATATCAGCAAGTGACACAACAGATACAGCATGGTTTACTGCATGAAAAAAAAGAATGCAACTGCACATCATGTAAACCTATTCGAATGTATATCAGTGGTCAAGCTGGAACAGGAAAAAGTTTCTTCATTAAAGTTTTGACCAGTTATCTACGGAAAACCACTGAATCACATTTATCTTGTGTTGTAACCGCTCCAACTGGGTTAGCAGCACACAACATTAAAGGGATTACATTACATCGATTACTCATGCTACCAGTTGAACATGAAAATAAGTTGGAATATCACAAGCTATCTGAAGAAACTTGTTATGAAGTTTCAAGAGTACTAAAGAAAATTAAACTTCTGATCATTGATGAGGTGAGCATGGTCTCAAACTTAATGCTTGCCTTTGCACATTTAAGAATGCAACAGATTTTAAAAACAGATTATGATGTTTTATTTGGAGGAAAACATGTAATTGTATTCGGCGATCTACTACAACTTACTCCTACGAAAGGACAACCAGTTTTTAAAACACTTGTCCATGAAGACACTAGAAAATCTTTGGGAAGTATTGGAAATGTAAACATTTGGTCTAATTTTGAATATTAAGAACTTATTAAGAATATGCGACAAGCAAGTGATGAACATTATGGAAACATTCTTCAAGATATTAGAGTTGGTGTTTTGACAAAACATGGTAAAGAAGCTTTACAAAGTCGGCTACTAACAAACTTGTTTCCAAATGAAAACTTTGCACCCAAAATAATGTACAAAACAATTGGAGAAAAGAAGTCTATAGTTTGCCTAATGCCAACACTGCAAGAGTGTTCTACATTCAATCAAGAACTTTTGAAACTGGAAAAACAACCAATAGTGAAAATGGAAGCCATTGATAAAATGGAACACGAAGGAGTTACTATTCTTCTCTCAGAGAAATTACAATCAAAATTGGATTCTTTGGAGAAGTCTGTATCTAAGACTGCTGGCTTAGAAAAGGCTTTATATGTATGTGTAAACTGTCGGGTAATATTATGGCGTAATTTGGATGTAGAAAAAGGTTTAGTAAATGGAGCAATGGGAAAAGTTGTTGATTTTGTTAATTATCAGAAGAGAGATGGAATTGAATTTTTGAAGATTAAATTTGATCATATTGAAGAGGTAAAACAGATTGGACGTTGTGCTGTTCGTTTTTTGGCTTGTAAAAGATTTGTATGTTTGTAGAAAACAGTTTCCTCTTTCTTTAGCATATGCAGTGAACATTCATAAATCTCAAGGTTTAAGTGTAGACAGTGCTTTGGTAAATATTGGCAGTACAGTGTTTAAAGGGGGCATGGCATACGTTGCATTGACTCGAGTAAGAACATTATCTGGTTTGTATTTGATTGATTTTGATGAGAAAAAGATTAGTGCTGATGCAAATTGTGTAAGAGAGTATAATCGGTTAAGAAGACTTTATGCTCCTTACTTAGGTGAATATCCCATATATGAGAAACGTGTAGTATGTCCAAAACAGAAATATGAGAAACATTCTAGTGCGATTCAAAAAAAGAAAACAATTCAAGAGAATGATGAAGCTGCAGAGAAAATGAAAATGGACACTGTTGATGATATTGTAGGATACCAGTTAGAAAATAGTTCAGGTATCAACTGCTATGCTAATGTAATTGTGAATGTTGTATTTTATCTAGAAGATCTTCATCATGAAATTATGGAAAATCGAGAAAAAAGATTCTGTTCTTTATTACATTATATTTTTCAAAAGTTGCTAACAGATAGAACTAAAATCCATACTGCTTCTGGCATTCGGCATCTTTTGGATATATGTACTGGTTCTTAGCAATTTACACTCAATATACAACAAGATGCACAAGAATTTCTTATGTTTATGCTTGGAGTATTGGAAGATGAAGGAATAGAAATTGAAAATTTATTTGGACTAAGTTACAGATGGGATCATAAATGTGAAGAGTGTTCATTCTCTTCTACCACTGAAATAGACACTGAACGATTCATATACTTGACGATACCAGATTGCATATAAGTGTCTTTTAACAAATTAGTAAAAACAGCTAATCAAGATATGAAATGCTCTCATTGTAAATCAGAAATGTTGTCAACATTATATATAGAAAGATTTGGAAAATATGTCATTTTAATGCTACAACGTTGTAGAGCAAATGGAAGAAAATTGGAAACCAAAATTAAAAATATTGTGGCAAGTCAAGTATCAATTTCAGGAAGAACTTTTAAAGCAGTGGCTATTATTTTCCATGATGGACCGACTACAACATCTGGACACTATACTGTGTATTTAAAGTGCAATAAAGGATGGACACATTGCAATGATGCCCATTTGGAATTCAAATGTAGGTTGCCTTACGAATTACCAAATTCATATCTGATATTTTTGATGCCAAAGTTTCTCAAAACATCATTCGGCCTATTGGGAAGATGTGAACACGAATTAACGAGTTTATTTTGGATATTTTCAATGCAAATGGATTTGGAAACATTATTCAGCCTATTAGGAAGATGTGAACAATTACTGTTTGGATTATTGTTTGTGCTAATTCTTATTGCATTTGCAAAATTGTGTTTGAAAGAAGTAGTTTATATATTTGATCTTTATATTATATGCGATGTAAATGAGTGTATATATTTGAAAATGTACTTCAGAGAAATAAATGATTTAATGTAGTTGAAGAATGTAATTTAGAAACTGTAGATAGGTGAACAGATAGTTGAACTTGTTGTAAATATTTTCAACGCAGATTTGTGGTTTTTTTTTTTACAATCTCATTGATTGTATTTTTTTCCCCGCTGTTATATGATGATCTACATTGAAATCACTGTGTTGGGTGAAATTCAGTAGAATCTGAAAACAGCAAAAGAGGGAAACTGAATATGTTATGTAATTCTAAAATTATGTTCTGTTTTTAAAACTATAATATATGTAATAACAGTTTTTCTTCTTTTTATTACAGAAAGTAATATTAAAGCTTGAAAAGATTTTAAATTCAGTTTACAACAAAACTACTGTAAAATAGTTTCACTGAGTTTTGTATCTTCTTCAATAAAGAAGGTAAGATGAAATAATGAAATAAGCATAATAATATGAAATAATGGTTACAATCACTTTTATTGCACTCATCCATTTTTACAAACACTAGCCATGCACTGTTCTATACAGTTAGGCACTATTCCCACACTCCTGCCATTACCCATGCACTATCCATGCATTTCTCCAATCACCTAGCCTGTATCCATACAATTAAGATATCACCCAGACACTACCTATGTACTCTTCCAATCACCCAGGCACTATCTGTACACTCATGTAATCAGCTAGACATTTCCCGTACACTCTTCCAATTACCCAGGTAGTACCTATACACTTCTCCAATTCCCTAAACATTATCCCTGCACTCGTGAAATCACGAAGACACTACCCTTGCACTCTTACAATCATCCAGGCAGTATCTATACAATGCTCTATTCATTCAGGCAGTACACATACACTTATAAAATCACCCAAGCTCTATTTATACAGTCCTTCAATCACCCAGGTACTACTCCTGTACTCCTCCAATCATCCAGCCAGAACCCTTCAAATTTTAAAATCACTCAGGCACTACCTATGCACTCCTCCAATCACCCAGGCCCTACCCCTACACTCATGCAAACAGCAAGACATTACCCCTACACTCATGCAATTACTGAAGTATTAACTATGCATTCCTCTAATCCCCCAGACATTATGCCTGCACTCATGCAATCACTTAGGTATTAGCCATGCAATCCTGCAATGCCACAGACATTACCCCTTCACTCATGCAATCACTTCGGCATTACACATGCACTCCTCCAATTACCCAGACATTACCCCTGCACTCATGCAATCACCCAGGCATTACCCATGTACTCCTTCAATCACTCGGGCAGTACCTGTGCATTTATAAAATCATCCAGGCACTACCTATGCACTCATGCAATCACACAGGCACTACTGATACACTTCTCAATGCACCTAGGCATTACCCATGCACTCCTCCAGTCAGCAATGCACTATCCATGTACTCCTTCAATTACCCACTCACTACCCTTGCAGTCTTCCAATAACCCAGGCAGTAGCGCCGTACTCATATAATTACCCAGGCAGTACTCATACACTTATAAAGATATGCAGACACTATCTATGCATTCATGCAACCACACAGGCACTACTGATGCACTCCTTGTTGCACCTAGGCATTGCCCATGCACTCCTCCAATCATCCAGTCAGTACTCATGCACTTAAAAAATCACCCAGGCACTACTTATACACTTTTGCAATCACCCAGACACTACGGGCCCGATTCACAGAACTAACTTACTACAAAATCCTAAACTTACTACCATTTTGGTATTCACAGAAGGCACTTACTCATTTTGGTATTCACAGAAGGTACTTACTCATTTTGGTATTCACAGAAGGCACTTACTCATTTTGGTATTCACAGAATGCACTTACTCATTTGGTATTCACAGAATGCACTTACTCCTACTAACTTTATGTCCGCACTCGGGCCGGAGATTCCGGCCCGGTGGTGGAGATTCCGGCCCGGTGGTGGAGATTCCGGCCGGTGGTGGAGATTCCGCCACCGGCCGGAATCTCCGCCACCGGGCTGTAATCTCCACCACCGGGCCGGAATCTCCACCACCGGGCCGGAATCTCCACCACCGGGCCGGAATCTCCGGCCCGAGTGCGGACATAAAGTTAGTATGAGTAAGTGCATTCTGTGAATACCAAAATGAGTAAGTGCCTTCTGTGAATACCAAAATGAGTAAGTGCCTTCTGTGAATACCAAAATGAGTAAGTACCTTCTGTGAATACCAAAATGAGTAAGTGCCTTCTGTGAATACCAAAATGGTAGTAAGTTTAGGATTTTGTAGTAAGTTAGTTCAGTGAATCGGGGCCTTACAGTACAGTCATGCAACGACACAGACATTACTTTTGCCCTCATGCAATCAGTCACACATTTCACATGCACTCCTTTAATTAACTACACATTACCCCTGCACTCATGCAATCACTTAGGCATTACCTATCCACTCTTTCAATCACCCAGACATTACCCCTGCACTCATACAATCACTTAGGCATTACCTATCGACTCCTCCAATGACCCACACATTACCCCTGTACTTATGCAATCACCCAGGCATTACCCATGCAGTCCTTCAATCACTCAAGCAGTACCCATACACTTATAAAAACATGCAGACACTACCTATGCACTCATGCAATCACACAGGCACTACTGATGCACTCCTCGATGCAGCTAGGCATTACTCATGCACTCCTCCAATCATCCAGCCAGTACCCATGCACTTATAAAATCACCCAGGAACTACCTATGCACTCATGCAATCACCCAAGCACTACCTATGCACTCATGCAATAACCCAAGCACTATCCATGCACTCCTCCAATCACCCAGGCACTACCCATGTACTCATCCAATCACTCAGGCACTACCCATGCACTCATACATGCACTCACGCACTTCTGCTGCACTTATGCAATCACCCAAGCACTACCCATGCAGTCTTCCAATCCTCCAGACACTACCCGTACACTCATGCAATCACCCAGGTACTACTTATGCACTCCTCCAATCACCAAGGAACTACCCATGCAGTCCTACATGCACCCAGGCACTACCCATGCACTACTCCAATCACCCAAACATTACCCCTGCACTCATGCAATAACCCAAGCACTACCCATGCACTTCTCCAATTACGTAGGTACTACTCATGCAATCACACATGCACTACCCATGTACTTTTCCATAGATTACACTTGCCGCAATTCATACAACACATAGAAATTTGTCTTTTTTTAACCAAATAGGCGGACCTAACAAGAACCATTTTTTTGCTTCTTTTTTTGTTTTATAATTTTTTTGTGTTTTTTTAAACTTTTTTGTATTTTTGGGTTGTTTTTTTTTCAAAAAATAGAAAAAAACAGATTAAACTGAGAAAACTTTTGTCTAACCTTTTGCAATTAAAAAATCATTGCAAAAAAAAAAAATTAACAATGGTGGCTTTTTGCTGCGTAAACAATTGCATCAATTGACTGCTCACCATAGCAAATAAGTTGTTTGCATTTTATACATCGTTGTTCAAGACCAGTAAACTCTGGTCTAATGTCATGTCCTCTGCTTGAACTTGATGTACCGCCTAAGGTGCTAGGTCCTGCATCGTGATCACCTTGCTGGACTTGTCGTTCCAGCTCACGTCGATGTTCTTCTCGTGCTAGTTGACGAGGGTGCATAGTTTGGAGGTGCTTCAACATCAACGAAGAACCGCATGAGTATTTTTTCTCGGAGCCCTGAGATATGATTCGATCACAAACAGTGCAGGTCACCTTTCTTGCGTTGACATTCTTTTCTCCAGGTGGAAAGGTAAAGAAGGCCCAGACGATACACTCCTTTCTTGTTTTTCTTGGCTCCTCCAAGTCATCTTCTTCACCAAGGATGTCGTCTGGTGGATTTGAAGATGCCATTCTCCTAGTTTTTACCAAACAAAACACCCAAAAAATGCAACAAGGGCAGTAAACACAAAAGGTGTGTCTCCTGGCAATGTTGTTGGAGGAATGAGAAATTTGGGTGGGGTGCTGTAACTTCTAGAATAAAAAGCTTCTTAATCAATGAAATGCTTTCTTTTGTAGTCACATGGGTTCGCGTACCCGGCGATTCCGGGAAAATATATTTAACAATAATATATCTTTATTGCAGTTACAAATATTTGATATTTACAATTATGTTAAATAATCTCTTGGTATAATATATATAATAAAGTTATATACATATACTTTTAAAACTTAAAGATTTGCGATGGATTCGCGCACCCGGCGCAATCCCCGGAAATATGTACATAACGTTGTGCAGGGTCGAGAACCATGCACCCTCCGCATACGCAACGCGCATCGTACACGACTTAACCAATATGGCGGCAAATTATTAGATTCGCGCACCCACCGAGATTGGTACACGATCGGTACGCGAATCCCAATTTTTTTTTTTTTTAAATGGAATTCATATTTTAGAAAAGAGAAAACATCACATTATTTTTATAAAAATTAAAAAATTAAGAAAAAGTATTTTTTGGACATTATAGTTAGAAATTAGCATTTAAAAAAACTTTGAAATTCACTGAAAAAAACATAGGTTTCAGGGACGTTATAGTTAGAAATTAGCATTTAAAAAACCTTTGAAATTCACTGAAAAAACCATAGGTTTCAGGGACATTATAGTTAGAAATTAACATTTAAAAAACCGTAGAAATTCACTGAAAAAACCACAAGTTTCAGGGACGTTATACTTAGTTGGACATTTCACTCGTACCAAACCAGAGAAATTCAGCCGTTAGAGTTAGTTGAGCTAACTATTACTCGCGCCCCCACAATGCACTGCTGATGACGTCACATATTACATCATTCATGACATGGTCAGTGACATCACTGATGACATCACTGATGACATCTCAAATGACATCACTGATGACATTATCCAGTGACTGAGTGTTTCTAAAAAGTTTACGAATGTTACAGATACGCCAAGGTGTATTGAAGAATGAGTGGGTGTATACGTGTCTGAATGGAGGATTTAGTAGGTGCGTGACTGACTGTATAAGTCAGTGATTAAACGTGTCTTGCTGAATGCATGGGTTAGTGACTAAACTGTGTGAATGTCTGTATCAGTCTGTCAGTTGGTGTGTAAGCGGCTGCATGGGTTCGTGAGTAGCTACATGAGTATCTATATGGGTTATTCATTGGTAGTCTGAGTATTTGTATGGGTGCCTGAGTGTCTGTGTGGGTGGGTGGGGGGGGTGTGACTGTGCATAGATATGTGAGTGAGTGATTCACTGGGTGTATGAGTTCAAGAGTGCATCTGTGAAGGGCTGTATGGGTGGGTGAGTGTGTATAGGTGTGTTGGTGAGTGAATGAATGTCTCAGTGGTACATGTGTGAGTAACTACATATGTGAAAGGCAGTATATGTGAGTGTTGGAGTATATAAATGACTACATGTGAGAGTGAGTGATTGTGAGAGTGGCTGTATGGATGAGTGTGTGCTTGTATCAGTGATTGTATGAGAGAGTAAGTATGTGTTAGTATATGTATGAATAAGTGAGGTGGTGTGTGAATAACTGTATAGGTGAGTGAATGGGAGTGTGATTGATTCTTTGCATGACTGACTAGGTGTGTGGGTGTAACTCTATGGGTGAGTGGTGGTGTGTGAGTGTTTGTATAGGTATATGAGTGCATATGATAGTGCTGTATTGATGAGTGACTGCATGTATGAGTGACTGTATGGGTGAATGAGTGGATGTATGTGTAGACCAAGGAATCAGTGAGTGGGTATGTAGTAACTGGTATTGGTGTGCCTATGGTTTCGAAAATGGTGGTCTGTATTTTAGAGTGGGTGTATCAAAGGTTTAATTAGGGTGTGAGGAGGTGCATCAGTTTATCATGTGGATGATGTCATCAGTGATGTCATTTGAGATGCCATCAGTGATGTCACCTACCATGTCATGAATGATGTAATATGTGACGTCATCAGCAGTGCATTGCGGGGGCGCGAGTTATAGTTAGCTCAACTAACTCTAACGGCCAAATTTCTCTGGTTTTGTACGAGTGAAATGTCCAACTAACTATAACGTCCCTGAAACTTGTGGTTTTTTCAGTGAATTTCTACGGTTTTTTAAATGCTAATTTCTAACTATAACATCCCTGAAACCTATGGTTTTTTCAGTGAACACACATATATATATATATATATATATATATATACACAAAAAAGGAGCAGAAATCTCTGGGTAGTTCCCAGGTTTAGGTGGATTACAGGTCTGCTACTGCAACCTGTGTAAGATTGTGCTTGCAAGCCTGCATTGTTTTACCAGATAAACCTCTTTGTATTGATTAACTGTATTAGGCACATATAATACTTAAGGTTAGAATAAGTTAGTTCTACTGAACTTAGGGTTGGGTAAGTTAAGGGTCCAGCACACCCTTTCTCCAACCTAAGAGAGTTTAGTTCCCACTAGGTTAGGTAGGTGCATACACCACACCACACTTAGTTATGTCTTCTAAAGGAGAAGCCAGTGGCTCTCTGCCTTCTAGGTACAATGGTCTTGCATTTCAGGAATTGAAAGCCATGTGTGCCTTTAGGAAGCTGAAGACAGGGAGAAATGCCAACACCCAACGTCTCATTGAGGTGTTACTCTTAGATGACCTTCGGAAGACCCCAGTGTCAGATGAGGTAGAAAGAGTGGGTGGGGCAGGGAATGAGGACAGGGCAGAAGGTGAAATCTTTTTTGACCTAGACTCAAACCCTGGCCAGGAGGATCAAGATGATTCCCACCTGGACAACTTAGATCTTCAGGAAGAGGGTGGAGAAGGCCCCAGGGGCCCTCTCTTTACTCCTCCTGGAAGAGTGCAGAGTTTACCAAGGCGATCTAGATCTCCCTCTGCAGAATCTGACCATTCAGGACAGTCTGTAGGGACCTCCATATCTCATAAGAGAGATAACTCTTATGGCAGGCAGTGCCAATTTCTAGAGCTTGAGAAAGTCAAGCTTAGGCTCAGGCAAGAGCAATTGGCCCTAGATAAGGAATCCCTAGAGCTCCAGAAGGTTAGAAGAAAATTGGAACTAGAGTCCCATGGTGGCAGCAACAGTGTCCCTAGGGTTAAGGAGTATACTTATGACCATAGGAACCTGAGCAAGATAGTCCCTCCCTACCATGGTGGGGATGACATCCACAAATGGATAACTGCTTTAGAGAGGGCCTGTAAAGTACAGAAGGTCCCTCAAGAGCAGTTGGCAGCTATCTTGTGGCTTTCCTTTGCTGACAAAGGTAGAGATAAGCTCCTCACTGTTAGAGAAGAGGATGCTGACAACTATTCAGTCCTGAAGAGTTCTCTCATTGATGGGTTTGGCTTAACCACTGAACAGTACAGGATTAAGTTCAGAGACACCCAGAAGACAGACTCAGGACTGGGTAGACTTTGTAGATTGTGCTACTAAGGCTCTGGAAGGCTGGTTACTTGGCAGCAAAGTGAATGATTTCAAGGGATTGTACAATTTGATTATGAGGGAGCAGAGCCTTAATAATTGCCAAAATCAGTTGTTGCATCAGTACTTGGTTGACTCTGATCTGACTTCTCCCCAAGAATTGGGAAAGAAGGCAGATAGGTGGGTCAGAACCAGGGTGAAGCAGAAAAACCAGACCACAGGTGGTGACCAGAAGAAGCAAGATGCTAAACCTTCAGATAAGGGTGGGGAAAGGGGTAAAAACCAGAAGTCTTCATCAGGGCCCCAAAAACCTGCATCTGGGGGAAGTCACAGTCTAACAAAGGTAAAGGCAAAAAGAAACCTTGGTGCTTCCTGTGTAAGGAGAAAACCCATTGGACAAGGGATGCCAATTGTTCAAGGGCCAAGGATCCTCCTACCACCACCACTGCCCCTAAGGCAACTGTTCCCCCTAGTTCAGCTGCAAGTGGTGGTACAGGGAACAAGGGTATAGTAGGGTTAACCTTGGGATCTGAGATGGGTTCTGGCCTAGTCAGAACTCCAGCTCAGGCTGTTTTAGTCTGTGATGGAGGCATGGATATTGCCTCCCTATTTGTAAGCCCCAGTAATCTGGGCAAATACAGACAACAGCCTTTAGTCAATGGTAGGAGCCCATGGCATATAGGGACACAGGAGCAAGTGTCACAATGGTGACAAGTGATCTTGTGGGCCCTGACCAGATCATACTTGGTGAGATGTACCAAGTGACCAATGCTAACAATGTCAGGACAGACCATTCCTTGGCAGTTGTTAATTTCAGCTGGGGCGGGGTAACTGGCCCTAAGAAGGTTGTGGTTAGCTCAGACCTCCCTGTGGAATGCTTGTTGGGCAATGATTTGGAAACTTCAGCCTGGGCTGAAGTAGAACTCAGGACACATGCAGCAATGTTGGGCATCTCTGCAGATGTGTTTGCTGTGACTAGGTCACAGGCCAAACTGTCTTCAACTGAACATGCCCTGAATCCTGGAAAAATGGACCAGGTGCCTTCCAAGAGAAGGAGCAGTAGGGGTAAGGCAGTGTCTTCCCCCCAGACTCAGAGTGAGGATCAGTCATCTCCTGAGGGAGATGACCCCAGTCCCTGTGAAGGAACTGTCTCAGAGGAACTTGAACCTGATCAGGTTGAGTTCTTGGGGACAGGGGGCCCTTCCAGGGCAGAACTGAGTCAGGAGCAGCACAGCTGCCCCTCTCTTGAACCCCTCAGACAGCAAGCTGCTGCTGAGGCTGCTGGGAGTGCCAGTGGGTCCCACAGGATCTACTGGGATGAAGGACTCCTTTACTCCGAGAGTAGAGACCCCAAGCCTGGTGCTACAAGGAGGTTGGTCATACCTCTGACGTTTAGGGGCTTCCTACTAACACTGGCACATGATATCCCTTTAGCAGGACACCGAGGCCAAAGTAAGACTTGGGACAGGCTTGTCCCTCAGTTTCACTGGGCTCACATGTCAGAGGACACAAAGGAGTTTTGTCGCTCCTGTACCACCTGTCAAGCCAGTGGTAAGGCAGGTGGTACCACAAAGGCCCCCCTGATACCACTACCTGTGGTGGGGGTTCCCTTTGAGAGGGTTGGGATTGACATAATTGGTCCCATGCATCCTCCAACTGCATCTGGGCACAGATATATTCTAGTGGTGGTGGACCATGCCACTAGGTACCCAGAAGCAATACCCCTTAGAACCACCACAGCTCCTGTGGTGGCCAGGGCCCTCCTGGGAATTTTTTGCAGAGTGGGTTTCCCTAAGGAGGTCTTAACTGACAGAGGTGCAAACTTCGTGTCTAGTTACATTACTGCTATGTGGAAGGAGTGTGGAGTAAATTACAAATTTACCACACCCTATCACCCACAATGCAATGGGTTAGTTGAATGATTCAACAAAGCCCTGAAGGGCATGATCATGGGCCTCCCAGAAAAGCTTAGGTGAAAATGGGATGTCCTGTTGCCCTGCCTTCTCTTTGCCTACAGAGAGGTTCCTCAGAAGGGGGTTGGCTACAGCCCTTTTGAACTTCTGTTTGGACATCCAGTTAGGGGTCCCTTGTGTTTAGTGAAGGAGGGATGGGAGTTACCTCTCAAACCACCTAAACA
This sequence comes from Calotriton arnoldi, assembly GCA_963921515.1. Classification (NCBI taxonomy): domain Eukaryota; kingdom Metazoa; phylum Chordata; class Amphibia; order Caudata; family Salamandridae; genus Calotriton; species Calotriton arnoldi. Next base: position 2,022,425 of record CAWUFW010001304.1, on the reverse strand, counting down.
AGACATAGTGGACTATGTACTTGGTCTCCGCTCGAGGATGGCTGAATATATGAAGAAGGCAAGTAAAAACCTTGAGGCTAGCCAAGAATTACAGAAAGCTTGGCATGACCAAAAGGCTGTACTTACTGTGTACCAGCCAGGACAGAAGGTATGGGTGTTGGAGCCTATGGCCCCACCAGCTCTCCAGGACAAGTGGAGTAGACCCCATACTATTCTTGAGCAGAAGGGAGAGGTCACCAACCTGGTGGACCTTGGAACTCCCAGGAGCCCCCACAGGGTGCTCCATGTGAACAGGCTCAAGCCATATGTTGACAGGGCAGACATGGGCTTGCTCATGGCTACTGATGAGGGACAGGAGGAAGAGAGTGACCCACTCCCTGACCTCCTCTCACAGAACCCTGATGATGGCTCAGTTGATGGTGTAGCCTTGGCAGGCAGCCTCACTGAGCAACAACAGACTGATTGCAGGAAGGTCCTCAATCAGTACAGACACATGTTCTCCCTGACTCCTAGTCAGACCACTTGGTGTACCCATGAAGTGGACACAGGTGAGAGTCTGCCTGTTAAAAATAAGATTTACAGGCAACCTGACCATGTCAGGGACTGCATCAGGACTGAGGTCCAAAAGATGCTGGAATTGGGAGTCATTGAACCCTCAGATAGCCCTTGGGCTAGTCCAGTAGTCCTGGTACCCAAACCTCATGCCCAGGGTGGTAAAAGAGAAATGAGGTTTTGTGTAGACTACAGGGGGCTCAATGCAGTCACTAGGACTGATGATCACCCTATTCCTAGGGCAGATGAGCTCATTGATACTTTGGCCTCAGCCAAGTTCTTGAGTACATTTGACCTCACTGCTGGTTATTGGCAAATCAGACTAGCTGAGGATGCCAAACCCAAAACCCAGATGCCCTGTGGCTTGAAGAATGCACCTGCCACATTTCAAAGGTTGGTGAATAAAGTTCTCACAGGCCTGGAAGACTGTAGTGCAGCTTATCTTGATGATATTGCTGTCTTTAGTTCCACCTGGGAGGATCACCTGGTCCACCTAAGAAATGTTCTGGAGGCCCTGCAAAAGGCAGGCCTCACTATCAAGGCCACCAAGTGCCAGATAGGGCAGAGTAAGGTTGTGTACCTGGGCCACCTTGTGGGTGGAGGCCAGGTTCAACCATTGCAGAGCAAAATCCAGACCATCATGGACTGGGTTGCTCCAACTACCCAGACTCAGGTCAGAGCTTTCTTGGGCCTGACTGGGTATTACAGGAGGTTTGTTAAGGGATATGGATCTATAGTGACCCCCTTAAATGATCTGACCTCTAAAAGAATGCCTAAGAAAGTTCAGTGGACAGTTAGCTGTCAGAAGGCATTTGATGACCTGAAGCAGGCCATGTACACTGCTCCCATTCTGCAAAGTCCTGACTCTTCCAAACAATTCATTGTTCAAACTGATGCATCTGAGTTGGGGGTAGGGGCTGTGTTATCACAACTGAATGAAGAGGGTCAGGATCAGCCAGTAGCTTTTATAAGCAGAAGGCTGACCCCCAGAGAGAAACGTTGGTCAGCTATTGAGAGGGAAGCCTTTGCTGTGGTTTGGGCTCTGAAGAAGCGGAGGCCATACTTGTTTGGCACTCACTTCATTGTTCAGACAGACCATAAGCCCCTCTTATGGCTAAAACAGATGAAGGGTGAAAACCCCAAACTTTTGAGGTGGTCCATTTCCCTACAGGGGATGGACTATACAGTGGAACATAGACCTGGGAGTAACCATGCCAATGCAGATGGACTCTTCAGATATTTCCACTTAGAAAATGAAGACTCAACTGGTCAAAGTTAGTCTCATGTCCTTTCGTTTGGGGGGGGGGTTGTGTAGGAATGAAGGATCTGCTTCTTATGGTTACCCCCACTTTTTGCTTGATGTTGCACTGTTTTTGACTAGTCTGACTGGGATCCTACTAATCAGGACCCCAGTCTATCTGCTTTTTCCTTTAAATTGTTACACATGTACTTTGGTACACTCCAGATTGGATACTGGGGTACCCTCATAAGTCCCTAGTATATGGTACCAATGTACCCAGGGCATAGGTACCCCAGAGGCCTCCCATGGGCTGAAGCATGTATTATGCCACCCATGAGAGGCCATGCAAAATGGAACTACAGGTCTGCTACTGCAACCTGTGTAAGATGGTGCTTGCACCACTTACTTTAGATATAGGTTCACTATACCTATAGGTCACTACACTTAAAACCTATAAGTCACCTCTATAGCAGGCCTTATCAATCCTGAAGGCAGGGTGCTGGGTTTTTAGTGAGAGGGTGCCCCAGCATGAGCAGAGCCTCTCTGCAGCCTTCGGAGACCATTCTCCCGGGTTCTCTGTGACATAGCCGGACATATAGGTAGAGGTGCATTATAACCTTGCGGTAAATGCTATCTCGAAAACGGCTGCATAGAAACATATCGTGTTTGGTATCAAACACCTTGGAATCATACCTCCACACCGGTAACCGGTGTGGGAGGTATGATTCCACCCTTCTGAAGCGAGCTTCGTGGGGTCACTGGTCTATCCGGCTTCTCGACCCAGTCAGCACAAAATGGATGCTGCCGACCAGAGACACATTTCTGCCCTCCTGCTGCTGAGCCAAGCTCAAGCAGAGGAAGGCAGCACAATAGGCATCCTGTCACAGGGAGGTGAGACCACCTCCCAGACAGGATTTAGTGTATTTGGGCTGGGTGGGTGCACTCTGAGAGTGCCTGAAAGTCTGCACTTGGGGCGCATTTGGTGTCGCTCTGCATAGTCCAGCTCAAACCAGTTCTGGGAGCCATTGGCTCCTGCTCTGGCGTGAAACTGGACAAAGGACATGGGTGTAACCACCCCTCTGTCCTGACCCTCCCCTAGGAGGGTCCCCCGAATCTGTCCAACCCTCTCCAGTGGGTACAAAAGGGCTTGCCTGGCTGTAAGACTTTAGATTTTACGTGGACAAGATTCTACAAGAAGAAACCACTGACCTTCGACCGTCTGGACACTCTGGACTTTGCTGGACTTCGACTGGGCCTGACTTCGTCTCCCTCTCCGTCCAAAGATTTGTCTGTGCCCTTGCTCCATACAGGCTCCGTGCAGGACCTGTGGTGCACTAAGGACAACTGAAGAATCTCCCTTGGAGTGAAGGAGTCACTCCCCTGCCCAAGCAGGCACCTCAATGCAACTGACTGGTCTGCTGCTCCTGAGGACTCCAAAGATTTCAGCAACACAGGAGGTAGGTTTCTGAGGGTCCCCGAGGTCAATCTGCCCTCTCAGCAAGTTTGAGGCCAGTATCCCTTGTGGGGACTGCATAACCCGAACCCCTGTGCACCGCATCCATTTGCAGTTGCATATGCTTGTTGGCAATTCCCGAGCTTGTGCATTGGACTCCGTGTAGTACTTTCCCTGAGCAGTATTTGCACCAAAGAACTTCAGCCTCCTCGCACCAAGTGCTCCGTGGGCTGGTACTTTGTGATCTTGCTCGAGGTCCCCTTGCGACTTCTGGTCATTTGGCCTGTGGGTCCCCCTGAGGGTCATCTTGAATTCTATTGGGCTTTCCTGGTTGCTCCAGACGTGCCCTGACTCCCCATTGCTTGGTAAGTCCCCTGGACCTTGCTGGTCCACACCGTAACCTGCTTGACCTTCCTGCGTGGATTTTTTGCCAAGGCTTGTTGGTGCTCCAGCCAGACACCGACCCCTCAGCACTCGACATCCTTCGTGGGACACCTCGCACCTGGCTCCTGGTCATCATCGACGTCTCCTGGTCCTCGTGGCTGCAGAGTCAAGCATCCCTCCTTTGCACCTGAAGCATCCGACATCTGTGGGCATTCGTCTCCCGAGCCCCTAGTCACTCTGAAGTGACCCAGACTCTGTCCCCTCTGCTTTCAGGTTCCTTCCTTCCAGCATCCAGGCTTGGATTCCACCGGACCCTTTTCACCTTCACGGCAGCAGTACTTCTTCACAGCCCTCCATTGAGAATGACGGCAGTTTCCGACGCCACTCCAGACCTATGCACCCAGCTCCCCTGGGATAGGTAACTCGGGTACTATGGTATCCATGGGTGGGGTGGCTCTCCAACCTCTTAAGTTCCAAAGGGTTTGCCCGAAGTCCTCCTAGAAGGGTCCTTAAACTTTAAAATTGCGACTGCGACTTCCCCATAGAATTGTATGGAGCCCGCGGTCGTGTTAGCACACTGCACCCGCACTCTGTGGGGTCCCGATCTACTCACCTTGGGTGGTTCCTTGGGGTCCCAGCGATTCTACGTGCTCCAGACCTTGTCTTGACTCAAGTCGTGATTGTTATACCACTATTTTAGTATATGGTTTGGTCTCCCACTGGAGCCCACTGTGTATTGTGCTACTTACAACTGTTCTATTGATCTCGTATTGTGTGCTTTGTTCTATCCTCGTGTAGAGGATACTAGAGAGTATTATATTAATAAATACATATTTTTATATAACTACTGTGTGGTTCTCCTTTCATTTAGTCAATATAGGAGGTGATGTTCTGGTAAAACAAGCTGCTTTACATTCCTTCAAGATTAAGTCTGAAGGCTGCTCTCCACAGATACCACTAGGATAGCTTTCTCAAGGTTATCTTTGACCTCATACATCATAAGGGTCGTTGGACTGGTGCAAGGTGCCTACTTTAATTAGTGGACAGTATATACCTGGCCAACTTCTCACAGACACCTCAGGAGGTAACAGGAGCCGGCCCTGGGGGGTGGTGATCCCCAGGGCCATCCATGGCTCCATGAGGGGGGCTGCGCAGCCCTCCCTCCATTGTAGTAGTTAGCTCCAGGGAGGTGGTGGTCCCCGGGGCATGGCCACCCCTTAGTTTGAATGAATAAATTGCCATGGGGAGGTGACAGACCCCGGGGCTGCGGGGGGGCTGTGCGAGCCCCTCACATTAATTTTATGTTTAGCCCAGGGAGGAGGCGGTGTCTGGGGCTGTGGGGGGGGCCACACGGGCCCCCTGCATAACTTTAGCATAATTTGCCCCAGGGAGGTAGCAGTCCCCAGGGGGTCCACCTGCATACATATTTTAAGTTCCCCCGGGGAGGTTGCGTTTCCCAGGGCAGTGGGGGGGGCCACACAGGCCCAGTCCACATTTATTTAGAGAGATTTGCCCTGGGGAGGTGGCATCCACAGGGCGCGGGGGAGGTGAAGGTCCCCGGGGCTTTTATAAGCCTTAGGAGGTGGGCCCGTGTGCCCCCCTCCTTTTTATAATTTCTCATGCCCCCGGGAACTCTCACACCCTGGGGCTTAGTATTACAAAAGCGCGGGACCCAGCGTTTCTGTTTTTTGATTATTATTCGGTGGGAGCCGTGGATCCAGCACAACTCCAGCTGAAAAATTACAAAAAAAATGCTTTTTTTGCCCTGCGGGGTCACTGCGGGCCCCCCCCCCCTCAAGAGGCCTTGGGGGGTCAGGGTATTCCTACCCTGCCCCCTTCTTTTTTTAAAACTTTTTTTGTGGCACTTGGCTGAAGCCAAGTCCCAAGATGGCTGCCAACACTTCCTGGTTGAAGTGTTGGCAGCCAATCACATTTGAGCACGGGGACATCCGTCCCTACATATACAGATGTGGTTTCCGTTAATATTTCTAAAACTACTGAATGGATGTACATCAAATAACAAAAAACACTCTTTCTGGACCAAGAGCTAGCTTTCTGCCAAGTTTGGTGTAATTCCGTTCAGGCTGTAGTCGTGTTCAAACTTCCCTATGGAAATTAACTTAGGAAAAACACTTTTTTTTTTTTTTACCACCCTCCCCCTCCTTTTTCTCGACCCCCACTTGGCGGATCACCCAGAAACTTTCCATGCACAGCAAGAATCACTGGCATACTTTTTTGGGGGGTAAATTTCATTAAGATTCGTCAAACGGTGCCAAAGATATAGGCAAGTCAAAAAACGCTTTTCCTATGGAAACATGGCTCTAACTATAACTACCTACTGGCGACCGCTGGTAGGTAATTAATATATATATATATATATATATATATATATATATATATATATATATATATATTTCCTCGCCCGGTCACTTCACCAACCTGTGGTACAGCGGCTCCAAGCACAGACGAAATTCACAGCAGTTCTTTGGTGCAAGGTAGGTTTATTGTAATGAGTCTCAAACAAACTCACGAAAAACATGCATAGAGTGCAAACTACAAAGAAAAGAATTCTTGTGTCTAACGCGTTTCTGCGTGCTCCCTTCTACTGGGCCTATGTTACCGTTTTGGTGGACATCATTGCTTTATGTAGTCCTTCATCAATTTCATTGACCCATGCAACACTAGAGCATTTTCAGTTCTACAGCGCAACCCACATCAACCTCCATTTTATGAGTTTATCCCAATACAGTGTGTTCACCAGTTACTCCCCATCTACTGTTGTAAATGCACATCATTCAATGTTTCCTGCACACCAAAATAACATTATTTACAGTTGTCAATTCCTGTCAGGGTTACAAGCATATATTGCACATCTCCCCATTTTAAACAATTTCACTCGAGTTATTACACCAAAGTGCATTCACAGACATACATTGTACATCTACCCATTTTGAACAATTGTGCTCGAGTTATTGCAACAAAGTGTCTCATAGCTCCTCAGGATGAATTATAACACTGCCAAATAATATATCAGTAAGTGCCCACAACAACCACATTCATTTAACACGTCTATGTAGTATCTGATACCCCTGAGTCTATTACGATAGTCATGCTGCACGGTTCTTCAGAGGACTGAAGTGAACCATGCCAATTGCGGGCGGATGTCCATAAAGTATATATTGGACATTTCCCAATGTAAACAATTCTACTTCAACTTCCTCAGTAAGGTGACACTTGCTCCCTGCAAATTCAATTCTACAGCCTGTCATTTGCACCCTATCCCACTCTGTATTAGTGTTCCACATACCCATAACTCCATAAAGCATAAATGTAGCGTAATTGCCTGGAGCTGCCGACCTTGGAGCTAGTGAACCGGGTTCGAGTCTCGGCGTCAGCTCAACATCCTGTGATTCTGGGCAAACCCCATAATCTCCCGGGCCTACCAAAAATAAATGTGTCCTTGTGTAACGTAACTGGTGCTCCTGTAAAGCGCTCCAATACCTTTGGATCGAGTTCGTGCTATATAAAACTGCAACAAAAATGCATCATAGGGTTAATCCTGCAAGCTGGATTCACAGTGCATATGGCTTTAAAATAGGGTATGTTAAAAGATGGCAGTATAATCAGGTCACAAGTGGAATCACAGGGGCTTATTTATAAGCCCCTTGCGCCACCAGTGCGTCACTTTTTTCCATGTTAAAAGTGACGCACCGGGTGTGGCTTGGATGGCCAACATGGCAGACGTAGCCTAGAGAGGCTCCGGCCGCCCAAGCCTAAAATCCGCCGGAATCCTTCCTAAATCCTGTTTCCAGCGGTCACTACCAGCAGCGCTGGTCACGGAGGTCGGGCGGAGCGCCGGTTTGTGAAGCGGCTTACTAGGGACTAGACCGGACCGTGTTCGACGGACGTTTGGTCGTGGCCTGGGCCCGCGCTGCCGCCCGACTGTGTGTTGCCGGGGGACTGACGCTTGGAGAGGGACGCGGCCGCAGAAAGGGATCATGAGCCAACCAGCCGACCAGCAGACCCTGCCACGAGGTGAGGAAACGTCGTTGTGGGCCAGTGCTGAGGCGGTCGTGGCCCGGGCCGTGCTGCGGCTGTCTGCGGACCCGTGTGGCCCCGGGACCTGCTGGGTGCAGTGGGCGGCAGCACCCGATGGGGGCCCGGGCCGCATTGCGGTGCTCCATGGGGCTCCCTGCTGGGCTCCTGGGCTGTGGAGCGGTGGGCAACACCAACGTGGAGGTCCTGCGGCGGGGTGGGGAGGGCCCGACCATGGCCAGATCCTGTGATTTAGGACGGGCTGGGCCACACCCTGCCGCACCTTCATTATGTTGTAGGCGAGGCCCAAGGACCAGGAAGAGCCTACCCGGAGCTGTGGACGTGGCACCTAGAGGAAAGGGGCCCCAACCGACTTACGTGCCCAATTAAGAGCACCTGGGCGGTGAAGGGAGCCATGGGGAACATTGGGCCCCCGGGCACCTGGTGGACTGGGGCCGTGCCGCCACACAGGGACTACATTGGTTTGGGGGTGCCACTGAAGACAGTCGAGTGGGCGACTGGAGCACTCAATGCTTACCTGGCGGTTGTGGCTGCACCCCTATCACACGGCGGAGCAGAGGCCTCAGAACCCGGGAGGATTGGCCTAACTAGGGCGGCTTGCGGGCTGGGGTCCGGCGAGTCTGATCCCATTAAGGGGTTTCCTTTGCCGGCCGCTTAGCTAGGGCTGCAGAAGCAGCCAAGCTAGGCTTGGTGCGGCTTGTGGCCCGAGAAGGTAAGATTCCGTGAGGCCCAGCCTGCGGCGCTGTCCCTGGAGGGGGCAGACGGGGCGTCCCGGAGGAGATACCCGACTGACGTCACTGGATCTACCAGCCAGCCATAGAAACCCACGCAGACATGAGGCCACCGCTACCTGGGAGGGGGGGCTTCCTGCTGTGCGTTCTCACACCCCCTCCGTTCCCTTCCATTCAGTATGGGCAAAGATAAACCGGCGGGCCCCGGCCCCAAGCAAAGTACTCTGGACCAATTTGCTACTGCCCCAGGCAGCTCGGGGGGAGGCGATGCTGGCGGTCCGGTCCCTGACAACGCGGCATTGCTGGCAGCGATCACCCAGACATGAGATGCCCTCGATGGGAAGATCGGAGCCGTGGGGTCCGAGGTTTCGTTCCTTCGTCAAGACCTCCGCAAGGCTGTGGACCGTATCACAGAGGCAGAGATTCATGTCTCCACCGTGGAAGATACTGTGGCCTCCCTGCAAAAGAAGGTGAATAAGCTCACGGTTGTCGCGCAAGAGCTGTCGTCCCGTGTCGAGGATGCCGTGGGCCGATCTCGGCGCAACAATCTGCGCTTCGTTGGCTTCCCGGAGGGGTGCGAGGACCCATCCATGGACCGTTTCCTTACGCAATGGCTGAGGGCCCTTCTGCCAGAAGACTCCTTGTCCTCCTGTTTCGTAATTGAGAGAGCCCACAGGGCGCTGACTAGGAAGCCTCCCCCTGGGGAACGCCCGACACCCGTGATCGCCAAGCTGTTAAATTATGCAGACCGGGATACCATTCTATAATTTGCAAGAACCTACAGGGACCAGCTGCTTTTTGTATCACAGCCCATAGTGATTTTCCCAGACTACACTAGGGAAAATCAGCAACAGCGCCAGTCATATACAGCGGCAAAATGTAGGCTCCGGGAACTCAACATATCCTATATGCTACTATATCCCACCCGAATGAGGGTCACATACAACTCAAAATCAAATTTTTTGACACTCCAGAAGCAATCTTTGCCTGGGCTGACGAGACAATGCACCTCAAACCACTCAACCCGCCACCGCTAGAATCAGACTTCTCACAAGGATCGCAGAGAAACAGGCATAAGAGGGGTAACTCCAAGAGGAGGCACAGGTCCAGATCCAACTGGCGTTCCCAGACCCAGGACGAGGCGTCATAATGTAAACCGACCGCCTTTACCTCTCTGGCCTGTGGCCTTGACCAGCGTCAGTACTTTCCTCATATATGCGGAACCACTGGGAGATCCAATATGGCTTGGGGGCAATTCAAGGAACTGCTACGCCCCTGAACTGTTATGTTTAACCTTTTTGGGAAGTTTGGGTATGCTTGGCGGAGGTTCCCCGGGACCCCCTGTTGGGGCCCCGGGCTTCTCTCCACTGTGACAGATACTCCTTGTTGGTGGAAGTATTTGGGTGGGGGGTTGAGGGAGGGGAAAGTTCAGTCCTATCAAGTTAATACTGTTGTAGTTATCGCGCACACACAGAGACCACATCAATTGAGATAGTAATCCCCACAGATGGTAGATGACATCACACATACATATTCCCTAGCTGGGGGAATTAACCATAGTATCCTGGAATGTTAGAGGGCTGCTTAACAAAATTAAAAGGGGTACCGTTCTTCGGCAGGCTAAACGTTGCGAGGCTGACATCCTTCTCCTATGGGAGACTCACCTCCTGGGCAATAAAACCCCATGCCTCACCAGATTCGGGTACACCACAGTATAGGTTCACACAGGGCTCCCGGGCCACGGCTATTATGGTGCATCGCCGGGTCCCGCTCATCTTATCCAAACAGTGGCTAGACCCCTGGGGTCGAAACACCATTATGTCAGCTACATTACATGGCGAATGCGTAATCATAGGCAGCGTCTACCCTCCTCCTCCCCTGGGGCACACCTTCACTGATAGAATTTCACAAGTGTGGGGGGAGCTCCCAGAGGGCCTGACTCTGCTGGGTGGTGATTGGAATGATGTTATGTCACCCCTAGATCGTCGGCGCGAGCCGGGGCGTGAGCCTCAAACAGGTAGATCCAAACTTCATCTCCTGGCTACTACACTGGGGTGGTCGGATGCGTGGCGAGCCTATCACACCTCTGAGAGAGGTTTTACATTCCTATCCACCATACATGGCACCCTATGGCGGCTAGATTATGTCTTTCTGCCTCATAGTTACATACACAGGGTGTCCCACATCTCTGTCCTGCCCAGGGGATTATCAGACCATTCTCCAGTCTTACTTAAGCTGCGTTTAAGATCTCAGAAGCCTCCCTTTCAGTGGCGTATGTCCCCTGGCACCTCAAAGACCCCAAATACCAGGAGGTCCTTCGTCAGGCCATTTTCAACTACCTCTCAGCCAACGCCGCTTCGGCGCCGTCTAGTGTTATTCTGTGGGAGGCTCTTAAACCCACAATTCGGGGGATTGACATTAGATTTTGTGTGGGCGAAAAATGTAAACGTCTAGCCCAAATTGTGGAATTAGAAGACCGCCAGAGGTCGCTCGAAGCACAACTTGCTACGGGTGCCAGTCCAACATTGATGCGCAATCTCCTCCAAATACAGCAACAAATACATCAACATCTCCTCAATGAGGCGCACGAGGTTTGGCTGGCAACACAGCACAGGATTTATCAATGGGGTGACAAATCTAGTAAAATGCTTCACCGGTTGTGCCAGGCCACGATGTCCCCTACTCCCGTTCCGGAGCTTCGAGACGCAGATGAAGTTCTGTGCACCTTCCTAGGTCCAAGTATTCGCAGCCTATTATGCTTCCCTATATAAACAGAAAGAACTCATATTGAGTGCCCTTATAGAGGAGTTCCTAACAGATATACCCCCCAAAAGCTCCCAGACCGCCTACAAGACCAACTAGATGCCCCAATAACTATAGATGAACTCAGAGCTGCACTGGTTAGTATCCATCCCGGCCGGGCACCCGGCCCTAATGGCTACCCCAGTGATTTCCTACAGCCACATATGACAGCGCTGGGTCCATATCTGCTGGAGGCACTTAATGAGGCGCTCGAACAACATATTCTACCCCCGGATTGGCGCCATGCTGAAATCGTCATGTTCCTCAAACCTGGCCGTCCACCGGAAGACCCCTCTTCAAACCGTCCTATATCTCTTCTTAATTTCGAACCTAAACTCCTGAGCAAAGTTCTTGCAGATCGCCTCCGCTCATGCATCCAAGACCTCATTCACCCTGACCAGTCCGGCTTTATGCCACAAAGGTCAACTCAGCGCAACATCCGGCGGGTCCACAACACCCTCGCGAAGGCCCCAGAGCTAGGCCGTCCCGCGGACATTCTTCTGGCTGACATAGATAAGGCGTTTGGCTCTTTAAGCTGGACCTATCTATTTCAACTCCTCCGATCCATCAACTTAGGTCCACGTTTTCTGGCATATGTCCAGCTACTATATACAGACCTTGCGGCCTCGGTGCGGGTGGCTGGACACAGGTCCAGCCACCCGCTGGACCTGTGCCGCGGTACGAGTCAGGGTTGTCCCCTGCCTCCATTGTTATTTGCCTTGGCCATAGAGCCCATGGCCGCCTGGGTGCGGCAAGACCCATTGATCCGGGGGTTTGAGTGGTCACGAGAACGATCTGACAGAATCGCGCTATATGCAGACGATGTGCTGTTTTTTATGACTGACCCTTGGTCCTCTGGGCCTCGAATTCCTGGATTATTCGGGGAGACCTGCGGCCTGGGAGCTAATCTTTCGAAATCGGTGCTTTTTCCTGTATGTGGTGACCAGGGACGCGAAACCTGGGCTGTGCAGCTGTCCCGTGCGGCAGAAGGATTCAAATATCTAGGAGTTTTTATTTCACCATGACCCACGACATCGTGGACACATAATATTACTCCACTACTCCCAACCGTCCGTGAAGGGACCATGATATGGTCCCATCTGCCGCTGTCCCTCTATGGGCGATCAGCAATTTTTAAGATGGTTCCCTGCCTCGGATACTTTATCGGTTGCAAAATCTCCTGTATAATATCCCTCGCACATGATTCGCCCAGATCAACGCAATCCTGAACAGGTTCTTATGGCAGGGAGGTGCCACCCGAGTAGTGCTACATACCTACACACAGTCGACATACTGTGGGGGCATTGCAGAGGCTGATGTATAGGCTTATTACGTAGCCTCTCATCTTTTAGTTATTAACAAGTGGTGGTATAGTTCGCATACGGACCCGGCTTATGCGGTAGAATGCCTGGTGATGGAGAGCATTTCCCTCCAGAGACTCCTCTACAGCCAAATGAATCTAGATTTTCTTCCTCCTGCCAGCAAAACGGTCGTTTAAGTCTGGCGATACACTGTTAAAAACATGGGCTGGTCAGGGCGCCTGACACAAACGACCCCGGTGTGGCAGGGCACATATCTGCGCCCCATTACCGAACTCTCTGGCTTTCATAAATGAGACCTTCTTGGGATTTCTACCCTAGGGTATATAATGCAGGGTCTCACCCTCAAATCATTTCAACTGCAAAATAAATTTCAGCTGCATATGTCGCAGTTCTATAAATACCTGCAGCTGAGGCACGCCCTGACCCCCCTGGTTCGCCCGTTGGACAAACTACCAGAATTTCATCTCCCTGGAGGGCCGTCTATTGATGGGTGACCTGGGGGCGCACAAGATACGACAAATATATCAGACTTTGACCACCCACACCCAAACCACACTATACAAAACCAGGGAGGCATGGGGGGCAGACCTACCAGACATGACGGACGATGACTGGACAGAGGCCCTTGCCAGTCCCTGTGGCGCTGCTGTCTCCATGCGATATCGCCTCATTCAATTCAAATATCTCCACCGAGCATATTTCACTCGTTCCCGTCTTTGGAGGATGGGCGTCATCCAGTCCCCCATATGTCTCAGATGTGGGGACGCGGAGGGCACCTTCTTTCATACCGTCTGGAGCTGTGAGGCACTGCAGCCGTTTTGGCGTAAAATCTCGTCCTGCCTGGGCCGGGTCCTGTCCTGGAGCTTCCCGTTCGACCCTAGGCTGTTCTTGCTTCATAGCACAGAGGGGATTGGCGGGAACCGCTACAAACAACACTGTTTCTGGGCCTCACACTTGCCAAATAGGACATCGCCCAAGCGTGGAAGGCGACCTCCCCGCCAACAGTGGGTGGGTGGAAGACGGCCATAGACAGATGCATGGGGGCCGAGATCGCAGTCTATCAGGCAAGGGGCAGAAGCACAGGAATATTTGGTTCCGTTGGGCGACATATCGGGGCATAGACTTGCCCCCCCTGCCACAAACCGACCCTCCATAAACTCGTCTGGTACATCTACCTAATTGCTAAATGGGATCACAATGCATGTGACCTCAAAGTGACATGTTCTTATAAATGGGGGTGCAATCAGGGATATCAAGCCTCCTAATCAGTAACCGTATGGGCTTATGTGCAAATATGCATGACCACTCCTATGAATGGGAGTGCAGCAAAGGTGCGATTGGAATCACAGTGTGTATGGCTTTAAAGTGACCTCTATTAAAAGGTGAGAGTATAATCAGGGCACAGGTGGAATCACAGTGTATATGGCTCCAAAGTGACATATGTGCATTCCTAATGGAAACACGATGAGCTTTTGTGCAAATATACATCATCATTCCCATAACTGGAAGTGTAGTCAGAGCATGAATGGGATCAAAGGGCATAATTTCCCAAAAGTGAAATGTGCTTACGAATGGGAGCATAATCGGGGCATGATTGGGATTACAGTGTATATGGTTTTAAAGTGATATGTGCTCCTAAAAAGTTGTAAACAGACCATCCGGACAAAGAGATGCAAATATTATGTTCCTAAACACAGTACTATTCTACATGCAGTTAAACAATTAACTACTATATAGGTGTGCCACCGGTCAATCATGTAGGGCCTTTGCAGACGAGTGGGTGCCACAGTATCACGAGAGATATTCTACTAGAGAACATATGATAATCTAAAAAAGGTAAAAAGAAGTCCAACTATAGAGGAGAATCCTCCATAAAGTGCTAAGTGCTCTAATCAGCGATAGACTGTAGTCATGATCAAGTGTCCAATAACATCATTGGGCTTCCATCCACCTCAGGACCTATGTTCCCTTATCCTGGATTGATCAGGATTGGAAAGATATTATCAATGCAACACAATTAGGGGACAAATCACATACATTAGATAATGTACATTCAATGGGGCAGAGAGACAGCATAAAATGGATAAAGTGAGTAAAACAGAAAGGTGAAGGAGCTCTTCCGGACCAATAACAAACATATGCTAAATTCATATTAAAGGTCCATGTCTCAATGTCCATCAGTATCCCAGTTACAAATGTACATGGAGTTCTGCATCCGTGTTGTTCCCCCAAGGGGTTTCAGTGCCCAGAATCACAATTAGTCTGGATTCTTCTCTCTTTAACTCCTTCTCTCTATCACCTCCTTGTAGATTCATTTTCACATGCTTAATCCCATTTTACTTAAAGCCTGTCAAAGAACGGTCATGATGTCCAGTGACAGTCCAATGAGGCTTGGCCAGCAAGATGGCTGACAGGACGCATCTCTAAGTAGCTCCGATCCCTGACCGCATTATCCTGCATAATCCTGTCTTTGCTGGTGTTGAAATTGCCCCAATGATGTAGAGCCTTCCTTCCTACGAAGAATAGGGGCCCGGGGTGACCGAGAAACAGTGGAGGCGAGTCGACGGACAAAGGAACAGACTGGGGTCTTCTGTGGCCTGTGCCAACATTGGCTGGAGGAGTGACACGAGTGCTGCCATGGGCAGCGGACTGCACTCAACTGCGCTGGAGACAGTGACGATGAAATACAGTGTGCTGACTGTGGGGACCTGCTCATCTGGGATCGTGGAGATCTGCGGCGGCACCGAGCCGACTGGCTCTGCTCGCATGAGGGAGGGCAGCCCCAGGATGTGCACGGCCGGGTGAGGATATTGGACTGCGGCGACCTCCAATGTGCGGCCCTTTTGGTGACTGCATGCGGCTTGGAGCGCACGGCACAACACCAATGGGGCACTGCTGGGGTGGATCTGAAAGAGCCGGTGGAGTGTACGGCCAGCATTGGAGGCACTTGTTGACTCAGGTCAGAAAACAGTGATCGTCAGGCCTAGAATATCAGAAAGGCCAATACCCACATCAGGTACTGTGCCCTCCTCAGTTATTGGGTGTTTCTGGTGGTTGGCTCCCCTCGAAGCCAGTGCACCTTTACACGGCGACCAGCCTGTATGGGGATGGCGGTCCCTTATTAACTTTAATTCTACTAGCAGCACTGGAGAGACCAAATGGGACCGCACTCCTCAGCCCGGGGCATCATCAGTGAACTTGGGATAAACACTAAGTACTGGCTGTAATTATACCCTGCATGTGTGCTTGAGTAGATGTGGCTACAGAGGGATTGCACTGACTCATGGCCTTGGGCGTGGCTTGTGGTGCAGCAACGTGGAACACTACTCTCCTGGTTATACCTGGGCAGCAAGCACTCTATGTGGAGGGATAAAAGAAAGCTTTACTGGGCTGGTGACGACCGGAGCCTATCTGGAGGGTTAGGCTTTTGCGACTGTTTGTACTGGGGAAGCTGTTCCTGAGTGGCATAGCTGACGCCGGGCCTCTGATGCGGAGAGACTTATTCCATGGCCTGCAAGAACAAATAGCGAACTGAGGGCACGACCTACTTAGATCACATATATCTCACATAGACCCCCAGCTATAAAGTTTATAAAGGTACAAAATACTGGTTGGCGTGAAGGAAGGAGCACTGTTGACCCCGTGCCCAGTCGCGAAACAGGGAGAGCTGACATGGACAGCCCCTGACATTTGTGCAACACCGGCTCCTTGCTGAGAGCGCTCATCCGAATAGGGATTTGAGCACTGTTGTTCACCGCTTGGGGGTTGTGTTGCAGTTGCCCTCCGTTCTGTGTGTGGAGACTTCATATGCACCAGAGATACGTATAGCCTGCAATACCAGAGCAGGGGACACTATTGGTTGCTCAATATGGGTAAGGACAGACCTCAGAAGCAGGCACCGAGCAACACCTTTATGCAATACACGACTCTTCGACAGGCTACTCACAGAATCACCAGACAGGGTGGAGGAACATCTGAGCGATCACCGGATCAGCCGCCTGAACCTTTAAGGGCTGCACTAACAGAGGCCATACAGGGTTCGAGGTTAGCGTTGGAGGGGCAGATTGCTGGGGTATTGACGGAATTAAATCTCCTGCGAGTTGACTTATGAAAAGTAAATGACAAAGCGGACACTGTGGAGTCCAACATCACGACTCTACAAGCTGAAGTGCGACAGCTTAAACAACAGGTGGCGCCCCTGAATGCGCCCACAGTCATGCCTGAAGACAAGCTGAGGATGCAGAGAGCCGTTGAGAAGAAATAATATAAGACTGTTGGGGTTCCTGTCGCATGCAGAAGGTCAGTGGGCGGAACACTTCCTAGAAAAATGGGTGACAGAAGAACTGAAGACTAAAGGACTATCCAAACATTTTGTCATTGAACGCACGCACAGGACACTGCCATCCCTGCCACCACCCTGCCTAGGGCTCTAATACGCACTTGCTGAACTATAGAGCTATAGATGAGATACTGAGTGTGGCCAGAAGACATCAGCATCGTAGTTGGAGGGATGCAATATCGCCATATACCCTGACTACACACAAAAGGTGCAGGAACGTCACAAAACACTCCTGGAGGCGAAGAAGCAAATTCAATCTATGGTACTGGGATATATACTACTCTACCCCGCCAAACTAAAAGTTATAGATGCAGGAAAGACACACTTCTTTGAGAGACCAGAGGATGTTTGGTGCTGGCTGGACATGACGGGGGAGCTTCAGAGACATCCCTTGCGGAAACAGAAGCTTTCCATGCCAATGGCAAGCAGAGGGGGTCACGACATAACCACCCTGACAAGAAAACTTGCACGGAGACGGGAGGCTCGGGCTGTGTGGTAATACATGAAGATGGTACAATTGCAAAAAGAATAATTGATGGACAGAATGCAGAACAATGTCATACATTCACCCCAGTACAGAGATCTGGGCCTAAATCCATCGTTTTTTTGCTCCCCGTGCCATTCCAGTTTGAACCCAGCCATATGCGAATCAGTCTTGACCCTGCACCCAATGGGTACAGTCCAGCCCGAACTGCCAGGCCAGGTCCTCCCTGGACTGGAAACAAGCATCCTAGGACCGGTTTCGGGGTTTCACCACTCATCAGGCAGGATAGTTTGACTCCAGTGGCATGGAGAGCACGAGAACCACGTCTGGGCATACCCGTCCCACTCGGGGAGACAAATGCAAAAAGAACAATTGATGGACAGAATGCAGAACAATGTCATACATTCACCCCAGTGCAGAGATCTGGGCCTAAATCCATCGTTTTTTTGCTCCCCATGCCTTTCCAGTTTGAACCCAGCCATATGCAAATCAGTCTTGACCCTGCACCCAATGGGAACAGTCCAGCCCGAACTGCCAGGCCAGGTCCTCCCTGGACTGGAAACAAGCATCCTAGGACCGGTTTCGGGGTTTCACCCCTCATCAGCCAGGATAGCTTGACTCCAGTGGCATGAAGATCACGTGCGTCTTTTGCTTTCTCGCCCTCAGTGCGCCGGGTATGCCCAGACGTGGGTCCCGGGCCCACTGTGCCACTGGATTCAAGCTATTCTGGCTGATGAGGGGTGAAACCCTGAATCCGGTCCTAGGATGCTTGTTTCCTCTCCAGGGAGGACCTGGCTTGGCAGTTCAGGCTGGACTCTTCCCATGAGGCACAGGGTCAAGACTGATTTGCATATGGCCAGGTCTAAACTGGGGTGGCATGGTGAGCAAAAGAATGATGGATTTAACCCAGATCTCTTGACTGGGGTGAATGTTTTGATTTGTTCTGCATTCCGTCCATCAATTGTGTGTCTGATGGTACAATGACAGCACCGCTCACAGATCAGCAAACGGAAAGGAAAACGGGCTGTATTATAAAAATAAAATGAAATGTTTTCTTTTAATTTTTTAAGAGTAGGCAGTGGTCCACTCTTAAAATATTTTTTCACCCACATTCAAAAAGAGGAAGGGGTTCCCTGGGGACCCCTTCCCTATCGCGAATGGGTTACCACTTCCTCTACGGAGTCGGTAAATTATAAATATTTTGCAACCTCATTCTGATAGCAAAACATTCATACATACTAGTGCTATTCGGTATTCGGAAGGGACACCCCTAAACATGCTCCTTTCTAATACTGGATCAGAAAAGCAAAATGCGATTCGGTAACAAGTTACTGAGTCACATTTTGCCTTTGTATACAAGGCAAAATGCATTTTACCTGTCGCAAATGGCCCGATGGGCCATTTGAAACTGGTAAATGCTTCGTACATCTGGCCCCTAGTTTTTCTTGATGTTATTCGGGGACCCGCACCAGTGACCTCTTTCAGATGGTCACCCTTCTCAAGTCATGTCAATTCCTTTTAATGCTTGGTCGGGCTTGGTCATATTCCAAGAAGAGCCTCTTTACCTTTTCATCTTTGTGTGTATGTTCTTTATCCTTCGTATACAATAGGTGGTTTCTCTCCTTGGCATCACTCAAAACATTGGCTGAATATCCACGTTGGGCAAATCTTTTCATCATCTTGGCCACTTCCTTAAAAAATGTGTTGTCTGTTGAGCAGATTCTCCTTGCTCTCAACATTTTGCCATACGGAATGCTCAACTTTAACACAGCTGGATGGCCACTAGTGCAGGATTGAATTTGTGGCAGTAGCCTTGCTGTGTATTACAGTTGTCAACTTGTCATCATGGGCATTCAGTTCAATATCCAGAAAGTCACTGTGTGTTTTACTGAACATGTGCGTAAATTGAATATGTGTATGTATATATATATATATATATATATATATATATATATATATATATATATCGTTAAGGAGGGCTCCGGGGTCCCGTACGTGGGCAGGACTACTCTGTGTTTATGACAATTGATGAGGACTCCCTGGAAGAGAATGGATTGCTTCACTTACTCGCATGACATACTGTGGGACTGGTTTGAAATTTTTTGTTACAACTCCTTTTAAATTCCAGTGTGGCCCCATACGAAATTGCAGAATTTTACTAGCAAGCACTACGAGAAAAACAAGTTGTAATAAAGGGTTGGAATGCCATTGCACACTGCAACTGTCAGCTCTTGGCTGGTGGAAATTTGTGCTGAGACTAGTGCTCATGATCCACAGGAAAGGTGATAAGAAAGCAGTTTGATGGCTACCTTACAAACATAGGGGCCACCTTATCAATTTAACTGAGACTAATGGCCACTTTCAGGTTTCTGTCCCCACACCACATTGTATGTTTGATCCTAAAAATGTATAAAGACTGGTAGAGAGCAAAAGATAGATCTTTTGCAACACGTATGCTTGCAGATACTTATTTTCTGGGATATACAACTTAGGCCCTGGAGGGCCAGGTCTATTTTATATTTCCGAGGTAGCCACTGACTAGATAAATGTGGTACATTAGCTTCAGAAAGGGCTATTCACCAACTCATTTTGTAGTACATTAAGGGCCTCATTATGATGTCGGGCGGAAACTTTCCACCCGACTCCGTTTTGGAATCGGAACATACCGACTTGCGGTTGGCGAATCTGCCCGACCGATTACGATTTGACCGAACACTGTTCGGTCGGATTCCCATTGACTTCTATGGGAGCCCGTGTTCCACCCGACAACACAGGCTCCTATGGGGAAATGGGGGGTGTGCTGAAAACCCTGCACCCTGCCACACAGTGCAGAGTTTTACAGGGGGGTCCCTTAGGTACCCCCTCGGCCCAAAACCAGAGACCGCAGGATGAAGGAAGCCCTGCCAGGGGCCCCAAAAGTCAGTTTCCGACAGCCTTTTTGTGTCGGACAGGCGGACTCGGAAAGGCTGTTGGAAACCGGCATCGTAATCGCTCGGTCGGAAACACTGTCCACAGAGCTGTACAATGCAGTTGCGACCGACACTAATTCTCCGAGAGCCGGTAGGAACCGATTCAGAAAGACCATGCGGTTTACAATCCGACCGCGAATATCGTAATCGGTGGGGAGGATTGTAATCCGACCGAGTCGGTCGGAAGGGTTCCGACACGGTCTAGGGGAATCCGACTGTCGGGAGGAGGCTTTCCACTCGACATTGTAAAGAGGCCCTTAGTTGTACTACAGTAGTACTACTCACATACTACAAGAAACTTTTCACAAACCTACACTAGGAAACCTCCTCCTCTCCTATCTTTTATCAGCCAAAACGGTAACAAAACAGTAGTAAATGTACTTCAGCTCAGACCTGAAGTAAGTCCACCACCACACATGGTCATCCACGGGTACTGCAACACCGTCCATAAAAAATAATGGAGTTAGCGACATAAAATAGAACCCCATACCAAATATTGTTAAAATAAATTAATTTAGCGTTTTTAAAAATATATACATTTAATTTGATGTTAAAAAATATATAGATTAAAACAATTAAAAAACATTTTAATAAGTTTTTAAATTTAAAAATACTTGTAACTTTAATTTTGTTTAAGAACAATTAATTTGAATTATTTTCTGCACACCACTTTTAGTAATTATTTAATATATAATAAATATAAACATTTTACTTTAGATTGCATTTTTATAAATCTTTAAAAAGTAATGTTAATTTAATATACTTACATTAATTAAATATTTAACTTAAACTTAAGTTAATAGCACTGTAGCAGTTTTATGTTGTTCTACATTTAAAATACATACATAAATTTAATTTACATTAATATTGAACATTAAGAATATTTTTACTATTTTTTTAAAGTTTAATAAACTTTTACATTAACATATTAAGATCACCTCATATTAGTGAAAAGTTACTAGTAGTAACTTTCCATTCCTAATTTTGACTCCACTCCCTGGTTCAAGGGTTAGAGACGTGGGGGGCGTGGCTTACAGGCAAGCATGGTGGCTGCTTTCTAGGTAAGCTCCAGCTCCCTAAATGTCATCACCCTACAATCCGGCATGAATCCAGCGTTGCCCTTGCTCATACACCCTAGAAATGATGAGTGAGGTGGGCGAGCAACTCAGAGACACCTCCCCGGCTGCTCTATGCCAAGAATATCGGAGGTGCAGGATAGTGTAGTGAGCTGTGGCAGCCATTGCAGGGAGAGGCCATGAGAATGTTTGAGGCCTCGCTGGTGGTCTAATTGCCGGGTGAGTGGGAGTCCTTGCCCGCCGTTCCGGGGCAGCGGTGAGGAGAGAAGAGCCCGGTTGGGCAGGAGCCGTGAGCACGACCGCGACAGCTGGGAAACAGCTTGGTGGATCGGAGGAGGCTGGGGCCGTCCATTGGTCAGATGAGTGTTTCGGTAGCTGCGGATGGGCGCAGGGCTGTCAAGAGTGCAGGCTTTTGCCTGGGGCCTGGCCGAGTGGAGGGGGCCCTCTCCTCCTTCAGGACAGACTTGTGCTTTCCCTGGTGGTATCCGCCACCCTGGGCTTAGGACGACGTGGAAGTTCTTCCAAGGCCAGTGAGGCGCTCCAGCCCCATGTAGGCGAAGATTTCTGGGCCATGCCTGCCAGCTACCTGCAGTGGACAGCCAGGATGAAAGGTGGGGGACCCCAGGCCCTCCTACTAACCCTGCCCCCAAGAGAGTGAGACATGGCAGAGGTCGGTGGTAAATGCCTCAAGAAGACGGGAGTGGGGGAGGGATCAATACATGGCCCTGGCGGCCTTCAAGACTGGGGCCTTTCCATTCATTCTATGAGGGCGCAGCAAACAATGGGGAGTCTACGCTGCCCCACAGGAGCCTCATCGGAGTAGAAGAGAGCCATGGGGGCCACAACCCTGGGCAATAGACCTGCCTGCCGGACTGCTGAAGCCCTCCACGGAAACATATGAGTGGCCGAGCTGAGTGCCCGCACCGGTGGGGCGTCGAGGGTGAGAACGCCGAAATGGTGCAGGGTAAGGCAGTGGACCCCCACTTGGCAGCCAGAAGTACTTGGTGCTCTGATGTGAACCTCCCACTGGCTGTGCGGAGATGAGAACTTGACTCCAATCTGTATTTCATCATATCATGGTGGACAGCAGAGGGGCCAAGCAGACTCAGCACAAGAAAATGGACAAATATGCGGCGTCCTTGCGGGAGACTGAGGATCCTTCCGTGACCCCGCACCGAAGCCACATGCTGTGGGGCCAGAACTGACCCTCAAAGAAATCATGGCAGCCATTCATATGATGAAAGGAACTCTGGAACACAAAATTGACTCCTTTTAGATGGACATGTCCCTGCTGTGGGCTGATGTCAACAAAATAAATGAAAGACAGACACTGAAACTAAATTGGCTGAGATGGGGGAATCCACAGACATTCTCAAGCAGCAGGTGAACCGCCTGCAAAACGACAATGCCCTGATGCAAGTAAAGTGTTGGGTCTGTGCGCTTTCACTGGCGACGAACCAGCACCGGGAGGATCCAGCGTGCAGAAGTTTATTTCTGAGTCTGCCATGAGTTGTGCTTCGGCGGAGAGCTGCGGTCGGGCTGAGCATGTGTCAGAGCTGAGCATTACGGGCCACAGCTAATCAGGCCCTGCGGCTGTGCTCTTAGCGAGGGTCGGTAGAAAGTTACCACATTGTCACTTCTAGAGCGGTCATTCAATTCTTTCAGGACACGCTCCTGAGAGAGGGTTTTCCAGAGGAATTGGTGAAAGACAACGGTAGTCAATTAGTGCTGAGTGAAATGAGTAGTTTTTTTTTAGTATTGTGGCATCGAACATATAAGAACATCACTGTACCATCCCTGCAGCAATAGACTTGTGGAGTGGGTGAATTGTGTGGTGAAAGATCAGCTTCAGTTAGCCTTAGTCAATGGCATACATTGGGAAAATGCCATGAGGGACATGTTATGGGCTATTAGAACCACCCCACATGTTAGTACTGGTGTAACATCTTTTTCTATGTGGAAAAGCAGAGTGGCAGGTTCACGACTGAACAGGGAATGGATAAATAGAAAAGAGTTGGACGTGGAGAAGATGAGTGGTGTCCTGGATGTGGGAAAATGCGTTAGAGAGAAGTATGCTTCCAAGGGAACAAGTGTAGGGAATGCAGGGTCCAAGTGGGCGATTTAGTGAGGAGACTAAATCCAAGGCAGGTTCATAAGGGACAGTCAAGGTTTTCGTCTCCATTTTGTGTAAAGGAAGTGAGGGAACAGGTTGTGGTTTTGGAAAACGGAAAAGGGTGGAACAAGAGCAAATTGGTGGTTGTACCCAAATCCAAGGCCAAGTTTGTGCGTGAAAGAATGGGGATGGGGTTGCCTCAAGGTTCCATGTAGTCTGTGTGTGCTTCAGAGGGTCGCCCAACTTCAAGGAGGAAAAAGTGTGTTCCACACAAGTACAATGATTATGTGATGTGATGGATTTTGTTAATGTTTCCACCATGGTATGAAGCACATTTTTCGTTCTTAGTTTAGTGCTATTTGGGTTTTGTTGTTTGGTTTATTGTTCTTTTTGTTCATTTTATGTGGTTCAACCATGTGCTTACCTGTGCCCTTGCGTATAGTTTCCAAGGTCCGTTTTATGCATATTTTGTAATAGTGATTATGCATTCCGCCTTGAAGTTGTATCCACATTATCTTTGTTTAGTGATTAACTTTGTAAGGTAGGGGGATATGTTGGGTCTGTGTGTCATGTTTCGATGCCTTTGTTACCGGCATTGGAGCGTTGGCGAAGGTGGGGATTTGAGGGAGGACGGTTGTGGCCGCCGGAGGCCGTTGCTGGCAAGGTGAATAAATCTTACCTCGACTTAACATGTTGTGTCCCTTCACAAAGCTGGAAGATATGGCGGGAAGGTCTAGACGCAACAACCTACGCTTGGTAGGGGTGCTTGAGATGGTGGAAGGCACGAATATAGAACTCTTTGTGGTACACTTTATTCTCAACACTTTTCAGGCCCGAGGGCTCTCAAAATTCTTCTTCATGCAGCGGGCCCATAGGGCACCGCTGCCTTCACCCCAGCAGGGTGCACCACCGAGAACAGTAATCACCTGCATCTTCATTTATCAGGACCGCGACGCCATACTACAGGCGGCCCGGCAAAAAACGTCTCTGAAATTTGAGAACACAACAGTCAACCTCTATCCAGATTGCACATTCAAAGTCCAGAAGTTTTTCCTGAGGTTAAAAAGGCTCTCTGAAGCAGGGAACTGAAATACATGATTTTCCCATCCAAATTGCGTGTTATCGCGGAGGGGAAAACCTGGCACTTCATCACCCCACAGGAGGCCTGGGAGTGGTTGGAGGGCTGGCGCCCGGCATCCCACAATACAAAATGCAGTGCCCCCCCTCATTGTGGAGGAGAGCAACAGCCATGACGTGCAGCCAAAACAATCCCCAGCATGGAGGCGATATGGGGTGACACCGGGAACACCCAAGGCCGGACTTTGAAAGCAGTAGTGACTGAATGTCTGTCTGAGCTGGATGTTTCATTGAATTGTGATTTATACAGCGGGGTGTGTAGCTTGCTCACTCATGTTAAGCAGATGACATATCTGAAGAGAGGCTACCGCCTATTGGGGGTGGAAAAGGAAACCAACTGATATGACGCCCCTTTGGCTGAGTGATATATTGGTTGATGTGGGGAAACTCCCGGGGTTGTTGACATGGAATCTCATTGGACTATCTAAAGTAGGAGACATCTGGAAAGGGGGTGCCCTGCTCACATGGGCCGAAATGCAGTGTCAGTATAAACTGGTGCCTTCAGAGATGTATACATATATTCAATTCTGGCATGCACAGGCGGCACACATCACCAGGGGCACGATGCTTGAAGATTCCTCCCCATTGGAGGACTGAATCCTGTCGAAGCCACTACGTAGAGGGGGCGATCTCATTGATCTATAGAAAACTTGTCAACAACCCCCCTGATACTCTGCTTCAGCTTAGGGCTAAATGGGAATTGGAGGTGGGGTAATTTGAAGAGGGGGAGTGGCAAGAGGCCACGGGGCATTTAAGGAGCTTGCCTTTAAGACAGGGTTTAGACTATTGCCGCTATCCATATTGCATTGATCCTATTATTACCGCACGACCCTCCATGCCATGTGCAAGTACCCCACAGGGATGTGTGTAAGAGGGTGTGGGGAGGTGGGTACCTTCTTCCACATGGTGTGGAACTGCCTGAAGCTACAGCCATACTGGACGACGCTCAGAGAGTCCATGAGAGACACAACGGGCTACATGGTACCTGATATGGCACAATGTTGTGTGTTGAATGTTTGGGGAGAGAAGCCCTCACCTAAATCAATCAATCAATCAGGGGGTTTATAAAAGCGCGCTACTCACCCGTGAGGGTCTCAAGGCACTGGACGGGGGCGGGGGGGGCTGCAGCTCCGGATCAGTCGAAGAGCCAGGTCTTGAGGCTCTTCCTGAAGGTGTGCAGAGTGGGGGAGCGTCTAATGTTGACTGGGAGCTCGTTCCAGGTCTTTGCTGCGACGTAGGAGAAAGCTCTTCCACCTGCTCTGGTTCTGCGGATGCGTGGGATCTCTGCCATAGTGAGGTCAGCGGAGCGGAGGTTCCTTTTGGGTACGTGGAAGGAGACTCTTTCGTTGAGGAATTTAGGTCCGATGTTGTGGAAGGATTTGTAGGCATGGGTGAGAAGCTTGAAGGTTACTCTCTTCTCGACGGGGAGCCAGTGGAGGTCTCATAGGTGCTGGGTGATGTGCTCGTGTCATGGGGTTCCGAGGACGAGTCTGGCTGCGGTGTTCTGGATGGTTTGGAGCTTGTGTAGCAGGGTCTTGTTTATTCCGGCATAGAGGGCGTTACCGTAGTCCAGTCTGCTGGTTATGAGTGCGTGGGTGACGGTCTTTCTGCATTCGGGGGGGATCCACTTGAAGGTCTTGCAGAGGATGCGGAGGGTGTTGAAGCAGGTGGAGGCGACAGCGTTGATCTGGCGGGTCAGGGTGAGTGAGGAGTCTAAAATGATGCCGAGGTTCCGGCGTGGTCCGTCGGGGTGGGTGGGTTTCCGAGGGCAGGGGGCCACCAGGAGGTGTCCCAAGCAGTGGGGGAGGGTCCAAGGACGAGGACCTCTGTCTTCTCCGAGTTCAGTTTTAGGCAGCTGTCGCTCATCCAGGCTGCGACGTCTTTCATTCCTTCTTGGAAGCTGAGTCTGGTGTCTTCGGGGTTCCTCGTGGGAGAGAGGATGAGCTGGGTGTCGTCGTATGCGGAGCCCATGCTGTCTGACAATGGCGGCGAGGGGGGCCATGTAGATGTTGAAGAGCGTGGGGCTCAGCGAGGAGCCTTGGGGTACTCCACAGTTGATCTCTGTAGGTTCGAAGAGGAAGGGAGGGAGTCTGATCCTTTGGGTTCTGCCGGAGAGAAAGGAGCGGAGCCAGTCGAGGGCGGTTACTCGTATAACAGCGTCGTGGAGTCTGGCTGCGAGAGTGCGGTGTGAGACGGTGTCGAAGGCTGCGGAGAGGTCTAGTAGGATGAGAGCCGCAGTGTGGCCCTGGTCGAGTAGCATACGGATGTCATCGGTGGCGGCGAGGAGGGCGGTCTCGGTGCTGTGGTTGCTGCGAAATCTGGACTAGGAGGAGTCGAGGATGGCGTTCTCTTCGATGAAGGTGGTCAGCTGGGCGTTGATGAATCTCGCGGTGACTTTGGCTGCGAAGGGAAGGAGAGATGGGCCGGTAGTTTTTCAGGTCCGTCGGGTCGGCCGAGGGTTTCTTGAGGAGGGGCTTGACCTCTGCCTGCTTCCAGTCGTCGGGGAAGAGGCCGGATTCGAGGGAGGCGTTGATGGTCTGGCCTAGTTCGGGTGCTATGGCAGCGGTGGCTCTGTAGTAGATGTGCAGCGGGCAGGGGTCCGTGGGGGCTCCTGAGTGGGTGTTCTTCATGGTCATGGCGGTGTCTTCAGTGGTGGCAGGTTTCCAAGTGGTGATGGTCGGCTGGTTGTCGGTGGTGGAGAGGGGGGTGGTGTTCGGAGTCTGTTCGCTGAAGTTGTCGTAGAGGGCCTTGATTTTCAGGTGGAAGTAGGAGCTGAGCTTGTTACAGAGGTCCTGAGATGGAGTGACGTCCGTGGCTTCGCTGGGGTGTTTGGTGAACTGCTGTATGACGTTGAAGAGTTCTTTTGCGTTACTTGCGTTGGTGTGGATTTTGTTCTTGATAAAGGTCCGCCAAATACACCAAAGTGTGGTCTTCCCTGGGATTGGGAGTTGCCAAACGGAATATAGTGAGGAGATAGGGAGCGGGGCAGCCTCCGGAGCTGGATGAGTGGAAAATGACATGGACTGGTGCATGTTGGCTGGAAAAACGATTTATCACAGTAGAGGGTGCCCCAGGAAATGTAAAAAGAATCTGGGGGCTTATTTACAAGCGCCTTGCGCCACTTTTGCGTCATTTTTAACATGGGAAAAGTGACGTACGGGTGGTGCAAGGGGCTTGTAAATAAGCCCCTTGGTCTCCATTATAGAGGACTGCTGTGAAGGGTCCCTGCACAGAGGCCCATTATCAGATTGGAGGGTGTAGAGGGCGAAACATAAAGGTCATTATTCAGTGTGTCTGTCTGATCGTCTTGGTTAGGATGAACTTCTGATAGCTACTGTAATGTGATTTGAAACTCAATGCTTGCCTTGTTTAGTTTAGGTTTCTTTTTTGAAAAACAATAAAAATATTTTTATTAAAAAAAGAAGTATTGCAGCCAAGGCCGGGGCATTCCTAATCAAGGCCTAGGACTTCTATAAGTTTGTGAAATTTTGCTGATTAAAAAAATGTTAAATAAGGGTTGGAGACATGTAAGTTTATACTCAAAAATGGTGTAAAGGCAAAAGTTGTAAATTTACTACAAAATCTAACAGTAAATTTACACTTGTAGATTGATTCACATGTAAATGTAACTTTGTGAATAAGCCCCATTGTGTGTAAATGTATCTAACATGGTTTCACTCAAAATGTGTCATGGATTCTATCCTCCTGTATCTGCATTAGACACCCTACAATAAACAGCTAAAGAATGAGAGCCGCGTGTTGAAACACAATTTGTTTATTTTACTCTCTTGTAACTCACAACGTATTTCAATTCAATGTGTTTATTTTAATGGCCTCAGTCGTAAAACACAAGTAAAAATACACAATTCAATTAATCACGTCACATTAAGGAACATCATCGGTATAGCAATCATAGAATTGAAATATGCAGCAGAAAACCAAGCAAAAGAGAAAAAAATTATTTCTCACTACAGAAGCTCATCATTATACATATATCATACATTTAAGTAACCCAAGACCGGTTTCGCACTTGAGTAACAGTGGCTGAGATTAATTCAAGCACTCTATCACTTTTTTATACTTCAGTGCGACGGGTATGCCCAAACTTGGGTACTGTGCTCACTAAGCCACTGGCATCAAGCTATGCCCGACTGATGAGCCCCAATTAGGGTGAAACCGGTCTTGGGTTGCTTGTGGCCTGGTTCAGGAAGGACCTGGCCTGACAGTTCAGGCTGGACTGTCCCTACTGGAGTAGGGTCAAGACTGATTTGCATACGGCTGGGTCCAAGCTGAAGCGGAATGGTGTGTAAAATAACAATGGGCTGGGATGTGGCACTGAGTAATTACCAGTGGCTGAGATTAATTCAGGCATTCCATCCATCACTTTTTGTATACTTCAGTGCATCGCCCTACATGCAACATATGCCCAGATGTGGTTCCTGTGATCACTGTGCCACTGGAACCTAGTCTACCCGACTGATGAGCACTAATTTGTGGTTGAGATTAATTCAAAGGTTCCCCCCATCATTTTGTTTTGTATACCTTAGGTCATTAGAGACCTACTGTGCCCATGTGCCAGCCCTAATTTATCATCTATTTCTTGTTGGATGGAGTGTGTACATTCATAGGGCATTGCAAGGGCAGTATGATCAATGTGGGTCTTAATATCTCGAAAGGAAATGGGGTTTTCAACAAAGACCCAGAAATGGAGGGGTTGGAATCTGAAATCAGCCTCTGCAAAATTATTCAAACTAGACCCACACAGCAGGAGGCTGTGGATGTATTCCGGCCATGAGGCTTTTATGGATGGGTCATGGCTGTCCATCGTTCTCTGAAAGCAGAACCCCCACTACAGCCCCTTGGGAAAATGTCAGTGGCAGAATGGCCAGTCCTACAATGAAATCCAGTAAACATTAGAAACTACTTTCTCTCCCAAAAGGTAGCTGAACTTGCCTGCCTGTAAAAAGAAATGAGAACAGAGATATTTGTCATGGCAGAACATGCACTGTAAAGAGGTTTCTCCTGCTTATCCATCTAGCATTTGTCTGAATAACCTCGAAAACAAAGTTCCTGTTCTACATCAAACGATGACCCAGGCCATTATCCAGTTTAGATTTAATATTTCACGTTATTACGGCCTTACGTCAGATGACCACTTCTTGCACCATTCTGTACCTCGCTTCCCAAATAAATTCTGCCAGGTGAATCAAATGCAGAGATATATTAGCTCTAAAAAAATTAATTATTCATTGAACCCAGCAGGCGAC